>JAYESA010000004.1:337859089-338459089 GCA_036927795.1 Iris macrosiphon
GCCCTGCGAGAGAACCGAGAAAAAGCACACAAACCAAAAATGTCAAACACAAATCGCAGATATAGAGATTTTTACGTAGAAAATCCAAATAGAAAAAACCACGGGACGATCATAGTCCAACCCTGAAAAACCTCCACTAATGAATAATACACCGACTCATAAACTTCTCACCGATCCAAACGGATCACCACAACTCTTTGGAATATAAAATAGATCACAGACAAACAAAAAACGGGGATGACGAGAAAAAATTATCCGAAATCGATCTTCTCTTCGAAATAGCCTTCAATATCTTCCTCTCTCCTTCCAATGTTGTAAAAACACTCTTGCCTCCTTTTGCAAAATTTTTGAGATACCAGATATATTTTAGGGCTATGAGACACCTAATATATATAGCCTCAAACCCACAACTAGTATTCCTATTATATATAGGAATACTCAATCCAAATCCAAATCCAAATACATTGACATTGACATATTCCTATTATATATAGGAATATCCAATCCAAATATATTGAGGTATTTCTATTATATATAGGAATACTCAATCCAACTCCGGGGTATTTTTCACATAGGTTGAAAACCCCACCCACTCCAACAATTTTAGGCAAAAATGTGTTACACAAAAAACGGGTATTTGGATTATATATTAGTATAGATAATTATTGTAAGATGACAATTTAGGAAAATATGCTCAAAAAATTATATTTCTAGCAGTTTATTTATAATACCAAACACATTAGTCATATATTATCAAGAATACTATGTGTTAAACCAAACGCAGTAAAACTAAATATCCTAAAATGTGATGTCCAATAATATTATTCCCAAGAATATGAAATTTCTGGAAATATCGGAACCCTTATACCAAACGGCACCTAGAAGAATAGTTTCCAGTACCGGCCAATACTTATACGATATGGCGATATCAATATTGTTTGGCATGCCCCCGATTAGGTACTGACTGCTATCGATATTGATCAATACCGACAATGGTCACTAGCAAGGGAATAAAAGTATAGTAAAATTGTAGAAGAGTGTTGTAGAATATTTTAGAGTTCTATATTTCTTTTTTGATAATCTCTTGGCTAAATATATATATATATATATATATATATATATATATATATATATATATATATATATATATATATATATAGCCTTACAACCCTCATTTTACATAAAATCTCCTAATATATTCTAATATACCAACACTCCTCAAGATGAGCGAAAGATACTCACTACGTCCATCTTGTCACATCCTCTAATCATATCTACAGAGCTAAGTTCCTTGGTCATATTGTCTGCTACCTGATCCTTTGTTGGAACGTGGCCTAGCTCCAGTAGTCCATTGTCCAACTTCTCCTTGATGAAAAACCTATCGATCTCGATGTGTTTGGTCCTGTCATGCTGTACTGGATTGTTGGCGATACTGATGGCTGACTGGTTGTCATACCATAGCTTCATCTTGGCTCCTTGATCCAGTTTTAGCTCCACCAGCATACTCTTCGGCCATAGCAGCTCTGTAACTCCCAAGGTCGTAGCTCTATACTCCACTTCAGCTGTCGATCTGGCCACCACTGACTGCTTCTTACTCCTCCAAGAGACCAAGTTGTCTCCTACAAATAAGCAATAGCCCGAGGTAGACCTCCTGTCATCAGAACAGCTAGCCCATTCAGAGTCACAGTAGCCCTCGATGCTTACGTGATCATTCTTCCTGAATATTAACCCCTTTCCGGGGGCACCCTTCAAATATCTCAGAATCTGGTACACTACGTCCATATGACCCTTCCTTGGGTCATGCATGTAGCGGCTCACCACACTCACTGCAAAGCAGATATCATGACTTGTGTGGCTCAAATAGATCAACTTGTCTACCAGTCTCTGGTATCTGTCTAGGTCAACTGGTTCTCCAGCCTCAGCACACAGCTTGAACCCCTGGTTGATCGGTGTCGCTGCAAGTGTGCATCCCAACATCCATATCTCTGTGAGAAGGTCTAGCGCATACTTTCTCTGAGAAAGAACAATCCCCTCTGCTTCTCGAGCAATCTCAATCCCAAGGAAGTACCGAAGAAGGCCAAGGTTCTTTACCTCGAACTCCTTGCCAAGCTTCCCCTTGAGTCGGGCAATCTCCTGCTCATCATCTCCTGTGATAATCATATCGTCCACATACACCGCAAGCATGGTGATGTGGCCTCCACTCCGACGAAAAAATACAGTATGATCCGTGTTGATCTGTCGATATCCCATCCCTATCATCGCCCTCCTGAATCTGTCAAACCACGCTAAAGGAGACTGTTTCAGTCCATAGAGGGACTTCTTCAACCTGCAGACCTTGCCAACTGTCTTATCAGTGCAGAATCCTGGTGGTATCTCCATGTACATCTCCTCCACTAGATCCCCATGAAGAAATGCATTCTTCACATCCAGTTGGTGTAGATTCCATCCACCATTCGCTGCCAAAGAAATCAGGGTCCTGACGGTACTCATCTTTGCCACTGGTGCAAAAGTCTCATCGTAGTCAATGTCGTACGCCTGACTGTATCATTTTGCCACCAGTCGAGCCTTGTAGCGCTCAACATGTCCATCTGGGTTCTGCTTCATAATAAAGACACTTGCATCCGACTGTCCTCTTTCCCTCTGGCAGTTTTACCAGTTCCCAAGTGTGATTTTTCTCAAGAGCCCCTAACTCCTCATGCATCGCCGCTTTCCACTTTGGATCGTTCTTGGCAATCTGCCAATTGTTAGGTACAGTAATACTATCCAAAGACGCAATGAATACTCCATGAGAAGAAGAGATTTTATCATATAAAACAAACTGAACAAGGTCCCAACTATATCTATCAGGAGAATTTCCCGCATTGCTGCGAGTGTTCCTCGGAACTGATAATGGTGTGGGAGAGGTAGGAAGAATGATATCACCTGAAGAAAAATCTGGTGGTGGTGGTGGTGGTGTAGGTGTCTCAAGAGTCAAGACGGACGCATGCAAGAAACTTGGCACTGGCACTAAGGTACTGGCCTTGCAGTTTGCTTTCCTTTTCTGCAGTAGGTAAGTAACTCCCCCTGAGCCGTGGGCTTAACACCTCTCATCTCCCCCCCCCCTGTTCCTCTTCACTCTCCTCCTCAACCGTTCCACCATGCCATACTCCTAAATTGGTCACCAAACTCTCACCAATCTCCCTCTCTCGCCTCATACTCTCAGTGTCAGGTGAGTTGCCCATGGATGAGGTTCCCTCCTGACGGTAGTATGGCTCAAGCTCCCTGAAGTGAACATCCATGCTCACAAACCTCTTCTTCTCTACTGGACTCCAGCACACGTACCCCTTCTGAGTCCCCGAATAGCCTACGAAGACACACTTGACTGCTCTAGGGTCAAGTTTTTCAACATACGGTCTGTTGTCCTTCACAAAATATACGCAGCCAAACACCTTCAGCGGAAGTATCCTATTATTATTTTCTTGCAATATCTCACATGGAGACTTTCATCCCAGTACTTTCGAGGGCATCATGTTGATCAGTTGAGCTGTTGTCAACACAGCATACCCCCACAGACTCTGTGGGACATTCATGGCGATCATCATGCTCCTTGCCACCTCCAGAAGGTGTCTGTTCTTCCTTTTTGTCACTCCATTCTGTGATGGTGTGTATGCAAAGGTGATCTGATGTTGTATCCCTTGGGCTGACAGGTATTCCTCAAGTGCTTTGTTGGTATACTGTCTCATTGTCAGACCTCAGTACCTTCACCACTTCTCTGTACTGGGTCTGGACATGTTTATGAAAGTCCTGAAAACAGGCAGAGAAATTACTCTTATTCTTCATCAAATACAGTCAGGTGACACGAGAGGAACAATCAATAAAAGAAACGAAATACTTGTAACCATTCATAGTAGTTGTGGCGCACGGCCCCCAAACATCAGAATGTATATATCAAAAACAAAAGAGCTCATATGGCCCGCACTAACATATGAGCTCCTAGTAAGTTTGTCTAAATCACATGCATCACATACTAGTTTCTCCTTATTTGCTTTCTCATAAATAGATGGATACAACCTACTCAAAATACCAAAAGATGAGTGCCTCAACCGCCTGTGGTGGAGTATCAGTGTATCATCGGCACTCATCTTCGGTCCTCTCATTCCTGCCCTTTCTGCCACAGACACCAATACCGAATCTAGCCCTTTCCGATCCAGGTACCACAGTCCATCATACCAAGTGCCAGTCCGAAGTCTTCGTCCCGTCTCCTTCTCCTGGAAGATCACCTTAGGAATATCAAAAGAGACAATGCATTTTAGTTGGAGGATTATAGAACTAATGGACAAAAGACTGACTGGAAACGAAGGAGCATGCAAAATATTAGATAATTTTACTGAACATGTACAATCGACAGTACCCTTACCGACCACTGGCTGAAAAGTACTATTGGTTGTTTGAATGCTGTCCGTCGATGCTAGGTGAGTAGGAAGAGAACTCACTAGCATTCCCTGTCACGTGTCGAGACGCACCCGAATCGACAATCCAGTCCGACGATCTAAGGAAAGACATAGATGCAAGGGCGAATGAGTCGTCAGTATCTTCCGATGGATGGACATACATGGCAGCGTTGCCGATGACGAAGACTGAGGTGGACGTCTCCTCGGTCCCACTCCTCCTGTCTCCATCGCTTGACGCTCTCTGCTTTCTCCTGAGTACCTCCAGCATGCCCAACAGTGCCTGATCCTCCTCATTATAGGCACCATCAGTTCCTTCTCGCCTTCTGCCACCAGCAAGTTCACCCGATAACCTTCTCGACCACCTTGTCGACCGCCACCTGAATCTCCCTCCTTGGTGGTCTGGTACACGCATACCTCAGATGGCCCACCTCCCCGCAGTTGTAACACTGTCGGGGGTCTCCCTTAGGTCCTGTGCCGCCTGAATTGGCAACCGCCAGTGCTGACTTTACTTCATGAGGACCACATGTCCCTGCCTGCAGCTTGATGCGAGTCTCCTCCTGGATCATGGCCGAGATAGCCTCCTCAAGTATAGAGATTTTCGGTTGGGCTAGAAGTAGTGATGTCCTCTGAAAAAATACTGCGGCCATTCCCTTAAGAAACTTCATCGTCCTCTCCTGCTGACATACATGTCTCTCCTTACACTTCGGGTCCTCCCAGCTCGCCTGATCTGAGGAGTGATCGTAATCCAACCCCAGATGCTCCAACTCTGTGGCATACTCCTGCACTGTCTTCTCTCCCTGTACGGTGTCATCGATCTCCCCCTTGATCTGGAAAACCCTCAAGTTATTCCCCACACCATCGTAGGTCCTCCTCAACTTCTTCCACACGTCCTTTACCATCTCAAGGCCATCCACTGTGGCGGCGATCGACTGGACTAAAGAATTAAGGAGCCAAATGTATATCACCATATGAGTGGACTTCCACTCGTCGTGTCCTGCCGAGCCCTCATTCGGCTTTGTCTTCTCTCCTAACAAGAAACCCTCCAGGTTCTTCCCTGCGAGGGTTCTCCTCACCCGTCGTGACCAACTCAGGTAGGTGGCCGGTCCATCAAGCTTCAGGTCGATGGAGGGAAGCTCCAACTTCGCCGGTGTTCGTGTCGCGCTCTCACCAGCCGACAGTTTCATCAGCTTCATCAATGTTGCGACCTCTGCAGGGTCCAACTTCTTAATGATCTCCTCCATCGATCCTCATCTTCTCCGATCACCTCACACCCGTCCCACGATTCACGTCCGTCTTCTTCGTCCTCTTCTAGACCTGATCATGCCTCTCCCCCATCGGATCTAGGCCTTCGATGTCAACGTCCGGAATGACCCGCGGGAGACGCCGGGAACCGTGGCAGAAGGCTCCTACGGGCTCCGCAGGAGTCGCGGCTTCGCGGTGGTGGCGGAAGTGTGGTGGCGGCGGCGACGGTGGTGGTGGGCGACGGTGGTGGTGGCGCGGCAACGGTGGCGGCGGCTAGGGTTTGTGGCGGCTAGGTTTTGTGCTCTGATACCATGTATAATATTTTGGAGTTCTATATTTCTTTTTTGATAATATATTGGCTATATATATATATATATATATATATATATATATATATATATATATAGCCTTACAACCCTCCATCTTACATAAAATCTCCTAATACATTCTAATATACCAACAAATGTAAATAAAAAAACTTACTTAAAGTAGCTACATCAAATAGTAAGGTGACTATTATTTTATTCAATTTCAAAACTACTAAAAAATAATATAGAAAATACTTAAAACTGTCTAATGTATAAAATATTTTTTGCTAAATTTTTAATTATTATTTGCTTTCCTATATCAAAAAATGCAATACTCTAATCTGAAACCGTTTATAGTGGCGATACAACCAATCTCCATAATCATAGGAAGGGTCCGACATCGATACTGCGAAGCTGTTGAACACACAAGACATAAGCCCCTAGTTCAAATACAATTATTTGATTGAATGGTAAAAGTTTTGGAAATTCATATCGTTGTCAATATACCCAGCGAAAAACTAAGAGAGTTAAGTGAGGGTTAAGAGAGTTAAGTGAGGGGAAAAAAGAACCATGCTTGGTTTGAGGGTGGAGGTTTAGAGGAAGAGTAATAGAGGGTTAAGTGGGGGTTTGTTTAACCCTCATTTTTCCATTGTTTTAACCTCCCAAATCGGAGGGTTAACAGGGGAAAATGAGGGATTTTGTTTAAAAAGTCATAAATACACCCCCACTTAACTCTTTCCTCCACTAAAAACCTCCAATCCAAACAAGAGTTATTAAACACACTCCACTTAACTTTTCCTCCAATCCAAACAAGGCTATATGTTTTGAGTCTACATTTGACTCCCCTCCCCCTCATTTAACTCTATCTCACTTACCCCACTTAACCCTGTTTATTTTTTTTTCCTCAATCCAAGCAGAACCTAAGGAAACCACTAGCATAGGAGTAAAACATAAGAACAAACAAAATTAGTTCCAAAGTAAGTCCTACAAATTGAGAAGTTGCTAAAGACAATGGTGCCTCCATCTACAATTCCACTTCAGGACCAGAAGTTTGGAGTGACCCACATGGATGGGCATTGAGATCCTAGATAGCACGGGTCATCTGAGGTCTTTGATGCACCTGGAAATAGCAATGTGACATTTTTTGATAAAGCTTGCTCAAATATCTTGAGCTCGTTGTTCTGAAGACTCCTTTTCTTGAGCTCTGGAAAGCCATCTTGAGCAAGTAAGCAAGAATTGCACTTGCCCATGAAGAGCAACAGATGTGTAATCGTTTGTCTACTCCAGTAGGCTGATCAAGCCTATGCCTGACCACATTTAAACCATCATCATACTCGGTCGAGTAAGAAGCATTTGGATCAATCTGGCTCGGGTTACCACTGCTCTCATGCATGTGCCTGACCAAATTTAGACCATCATCAGACTCGATCGAGTAAGAAGCATTCGGATCAATCTGGCTCGGGTTACCACTGCTCTCATGCCAGTGTCTGACCACATTTAGACCATCATCAGACTCGGTCAAGTAGGAAACATTCAAATCAATCTGGCTCGAGTTACCACTGCTCTCATGCCTATGCCTGTGCCTGACCACATTCAGACCATCATCATACTCTGTCGAGTAAGGAACGTTCAGATCAATCTGGCTCGAGTTACCACTGCTCTCATGCACCTCGGTGTGATCACTAGTGCTCCCACTTCCAGGCCAGCAAACTTCATTGACAATCTCGACCCATCACTTTGCAGCCGAACACAACTTGTATATATTGGCACGAAATGTGTGTAAATCGTAAGGAAACTTATTGATCGATTTAAGATCACAACAACTAAAACTCCTCTCGACCATCAATAGATCTTCAGACAAAACAACAAGATAAATGCTCTCAGTATAATCGGACCTACGTTAAGACATGCCCATGCTCCATCTCTTAGCTTTAGAATTTGGCTCCCCATTGAACACAGTTAACCCCCCTTCCATGTCCAAAGCATAGAAACATCCATTAACAGAGATGATATCACAGTATTGTATTGTGGGTTGATCTTCTTCAACCCATTTCCATGTTGCACCACCAGGTCTGCATATGACAATTTTTGTATAGTCCAGAATACCTGCAACGATGCAATTATGATCATATGGGACGGTTGAAAGTGTGGCCTCAGTCAAGAAACCTGGGATCTCGAGCCTTTTCAAGTGTTCAGGGGTAGGACGAAAATTAGCAGGCAACGATAGTGTCTTCAGGGATGGTAGTTGGATTTCTGCTCCTGTGAATGGATTTGCAAGAGAAACCTCTCCATCTTGTTTTGCCAGTATCAACCAACCTACAGAAGAACCACAACATAGCGCCCCACAAAATGACTTCAGTTTGATCTCATACTTCTTGTGCTCAACAAGACTATAAAAGGCTCGGTTCTCGCTACTGAGGTCATAGGGAAGCAGCAGCAGAGGAAGTTGTGTATCTGGACATTTCTTGATCATGGCTCGTCTCCATGATGGACATACACCACTGGCACGGCGGTAATCTGCTGGTCCTATTCGTTTTAGGACTCGAAGTAGAAGATCTTGCTCGAGTGCAGCCCACTTGCTTTCTTCCTCTGACCTCCTTTTGGAGCAGTTCCTCGACATCTTTTCAAGAAATATACATTTAGAGAAGTTTCAACATATGGTAAAAGACTGCAGACATACTATTACCCCCTATGGATCTGTTTAGTTGGGTTCAGGTAAGCAAAACTTATTTTGGACCATTTAAGACAATATTTTCTAGGGTTTTTCTTGTCTTTCTACTTGCATGACTCCCTAATTTGGAAGATATATTGGTTTTCTCCGAATCATTATATTTTTTCTGTAAATGAAAAAGTTCCTACCATCTCTCTTCCATCTCTCATGAATGTCCCTGTACAAGAAAAACAACATAATACCAGAGCAAGAACAATTATCAAAGAATCAGAGCCAATAGCATCTTCGGGTGTACTATCTCGTGATAGATACACCAGAAGATGAAGAGCTAGTTGTGGTGGGTGGGTTGGGGGGGGGGGGGGGGGGGGGGGGGGGGATTGTGGATGGAAAGATGAAGAACCCAATATCCTTGTGATCGGGTAAGGGAAAAAGATTGAAGATTCTCGTTATTGGTATTGTGAACCAACAGGGAGAAAAATAAAGATTTTTTTTATTGGAGAGAGCATTGCACGAATACGGATAAGGACACATAAGGATAACACATGTTAACAATTTAATTTGGAAATCATGTTTTCACTAAAATTATAAAACATAATGCGGAAACGTAAAAGTGTACCTTTCTCCATTTGATAATTCTTTATGCGAGATGTTTAATCTCTAGAAATAGTTTCTCTTTCACCAACTCTTTACTTTGGGAAGAAGACTATTATTACATTTTGTTGATTATCTTTGGAACAATAAGCATCATTATATACATATCTAATGATGATTCATTGTGTCCATTCACAAGGATTGCAACTCTTCCCAAAAGGTTCTAGACAACAAATTGGTGTGTGTCTATTCATAGAGGTGAGAGAGGACTTTTCCTAAATTCCAATAATATATTTTCTCCCATAAAAAAATATAATTAATTAACCAATATATCAATTTGTATTAACATGTGGGACATAAATTCTTACAACGAGATACGGACATTTTCACATAGATACAAGGTAGTCACCTATGTTGCACGAATACGAACATGGATACAGGTAGGGGCACGATAGAGATACAGAGACCATTTTTCCGTGTTTGTGCAACATAGGGAGAAATGGGTGTAATCCTGTAGGGGGAAATGAGACAAGCAAGAAGAAAAAAACAAGGAAATAAAGGCTTGATGTGAATGAGCTGAGGAAAACCCAACATGAAGTCTGATAGGTGACACTGACACGAATAATACATTCTGGTCAGTTGAACTACTGACTCAAATGGCATGAACCACCGAATAAATATTGACAAACAGAATCTTTGTATCTAAATTTTGGATCTTTTTTATTTTCTTTTTTTGGGTTTTTTTTTGCCTTAGATCAAGATTGACAATGATTGTCAACCGCACAACCTGAGGGGAAGTATAAAAAAATGTTCAAAAAAAAATATCAACATTCAACCCTCTCAATGACTAAAGTATCAAAAAATTGATAGTTTCAAGTCAAAAAATCACCACAGACCTCATCACGTTAGCAAAAAAAAAAATGGTAAAACCTTGCTAATATATAAGAATGATAGGTTAGAAATTTATATAATTGTTTATGTAATCTTGTCTTGGTTTCTTTGATTTATTTTATAAATTATACAAAATTATGACAAATGTACAATATGATAGAAAACTGACATGCATGGGTTTCAAAAAAAATTACTGCATGGAAATGAAAGTAAAACCAAATGAAGTATATATTTTAGGTCACTTTCAACTATTTTACAAAGTTTAAGGAACGCTTGGTCAATTTCTACTAATTTTGGCCTATTTTGTAAATTTTCTGGTAGGCTCGACCATTTAATGAAAATTAACAAGTTTCGGAAATTTCCATCCAATTCTAGAAAGCTCCGTCGAAATTTGCCGGTTCAGGGCCCCCGGGCTGATATGCCCTGGAACAGCCCAAAACTTTCCGGCATTGGTCCATGACTGATTTTAGCCTTCATTTTCGAAATTAATTCGGCTCAAATTCGATCTTAAGAGCCGGTACGTATTGATATTAGCTGATGTTCTAAGATAATCCATACAACATTACTCTTGATGGATTCCCATCACATGCAGGAAATTCCTATTTTAGGAGGAAATCTAGTATGGGTTTCTAGTTACTTCAATAAAATTTCAATCAAGGGAATAACAAGCCATCACATTGTTGCTTCCCATATAGAGAAATGGAGAAGAAATCATACCTTATTAGCAATCTATAACAATGGAGGAAGTAAACCTTTATGTTATACCATGGAAAAACCACTAATCTTTAAGCTGAGGAAGAACCATAGTCCAATACAGAAGAAAGGATAGGGTGGGTCTTTGTAGAATATTTTGGAGTAATTGTTATATTTTTTATTGATAATCTCTTGACTATTTATAGCCTTACAACCCTTCATCTTACATTAATACCCCATTAAAACCCCCTATAGAATATTCTAAATCCCAACAAATATACCAAGAATATTCTAATATACCAACACTCCTCCTCAAGATGGACGAAAGATATTCACTAAGCCCATCTTGTCACATCCTCTAATCATATCTGCAGAGCTAAGTCCCTTGGTCATACCGTCTGCTACCTGCTCCTTGGTTGGAACATGACCTAGCTCCAGTAGTCCACGGTCCAACTTCTCCTTGATGAACAACCTATCGATCTCGATGTGTTTGGTCCTGTCATGCTGCACTGGATTGTTGGCGATATTGATGGCTGACTGGTTGTCACACCATAGCTTCATCGTGGCTCCTTGATCCAGCTTCAGCTCCACCAACAAACCCTCAGCCATAGCAGCTCTGCAACTCCGAAGGCCATAGCTCTGTACTCCGCTTCAGCTGTCGATCTGGCCACCACCGACTACTTCTTACTCCTCCAAGAGACCAAGTTGCCTCCTACAAATATGCAATAGCCCGATGTAGACCTCCTGTCATCAGTACAGCTAGCCCAGTCAGAGTCACAGTAGCCCTCGATGCTCAAGTGATCATTCTTCCTGAATATCAACCCATTTTCGGGGGCACCCTTCAAGTATCTCAGAATCTGGTACACTGCGTCCATATGACCCTTCCTTGGGTCATGCATGTAGCGGCTCACCACACTCACTGCAAAGCAGATATCATGACTTGTGTGGCTCAAATAGATCAACTTGCCCACCAGTCTCTGGTATCTGTCTCGATCAACTGGTTCTCCAGCCTCAGCACACAGCTTGAACCCCTGGTTGATCGGCGTCGCTGCAG
Organism: Iris macrosiphon; assembly: GCA_036927795.1. Taxonomy (NCBI): domain Eukaryota; kingdom Viridiplantae; phylum Streptophyta; class Magnoliopsida; order Asparagales; family Iridaceae; genus Iris; species Iris macrosiphon. Next base: position 337,870,970 of record JAYESA010000004.1, read on the forward strand.
GTCTGCATCCCAACTTCCCTGTCTCTGTAAGAAGGTCCAGCGCATACTTCCTCTGAGAAGAACAATCCCCTCTGCTTCTCGAGCAATCTCAATCCCAAGGAAGTACCGAAGAAGGCCAAGGTCCTTCACCTCGAACTCCTTGCCAAGCTTTCCCTTGAGTCGGGCAATCGCCTGTTCATCATCTCCTGTGATAATCATATTGTCCACATACACCGCAAGCATGGTGATGTGGCCTCCACTCCGACGGAAGAACACAGTATGATCAGCATTGATCTGCTGATATCCCATTCCTATCATCGCCCTCCTGAATTTGTCAAACCACGCTCGAGAAGACTGCTTCAGTCCATAGAGGGACTTCTTTAACCTGCAGACCTTGTCCACTGTCTTATCGGTGCAGAATCTTGGTGGTATCTCCATGTACACTTCCTCCACTAGATCCCCATGAAGAAACGCATTCTTCACATCCAGTTTGTGTAGCTTCCATCCACCATTCACTGTCAAAGAAATCAGGGTCCTAACTGTGTTCATCTTTGCCACTGGTGCAAATGTCTCATCATAGGCAATGTCGTACATCTGACTGTAGTTAGACTCTGTTGGACATTCATGACGATCATCATGCTCCTTGCCACCTCCAGAAGGTATCTGTTCTTCCTTTATGCCACTCCATTCTGTGCTAGTGTGTATGCACATGTGGTATGATGATGTATCCCTTGGGCTGACATGTATTCCTCAAGTGCTTTGTTGGGATACTCTCTTCCATTGTCAGACCTTAGTACCTTCACCACTGCTCTGTACTGAGTCTGGACATATTTATGAAAGTCCTGGAAACAGGCAAAGAGCTTACTCTTATTCTTCATCAAATACAGCCAGGTGACACAAGAGGAACAATCAATAAAAGAGAAAATAATTGTAACCATTCATTATAGTTGTGGCGCACGACCTCCAAACATCAGAATGTGTAATATCAAAAACAAAATAGCTCCAATGGCCCGCACCAACATATGAGCTCCTAGTAAGTTTGCCTAAATCACATGCATCACATACTAGTTTCTCCTTATTTGCCTTCTCATAAATAGATGGATACAACCTACTCAAAATACCAAAATATGAGTGTCCCAACCGCCCGTGATGGAGTATCAGTGTATCCTCGGTACTCATCTTTGGTCCTCCCATTCCTGCCCTTTCTTTCACAGACACCAATGCTGAATCTAGTCCTTCCCGATCCAGGTACCACAGTCTATCATGTCAAGTGTCAGTCCCAAGTCTTCGTCCCGTCTCCTTCTCCTGGAAGACCACCTTAGGAATATCAAAAGAGACAATGCATTTTAGTTGGAGGATTATAGAACTAATGGACAAAAGACTGACAGGAAAAGAAGGAGCATGTAAAATATTGGATAATCTTACTGAACCTGTACAATCGACAGTACCCTTACCGACCACTGGCTGGAAAGTACCATCGGCTGTTTGAATGCTGTCTGCAGATGCTAGGCGAGTGTAGGAAGAGAACTCACTAGTATTCCTTGTCACGTGTCGAGACGCACCTGAATCGACAATCCAGTCCGACGATCTAAGGGAAGACATAAATGCAAGGGCAAGTGAGTCATCAGTACCTTCCGATGGATGGACATACATGGCAACGTTGCCTCTGGCGAAGACTGAGGTGGACGCCTCCTCAGTCCCACTCCTGTCTCCATCGCTTGATGCTCTCTGCTTTCTCCTGAGTACTTCTAGCATGCCCAGTAGTGCCTGATCCTCCTCAGTATAGGCACCATTAGCTCCCTCCTCGCCTTCTTCTACTAGCAGGTTCACTCGATAACCTCCTCGACCACCCCGTCGACCCCCACGACCACGACCACGTCCTCCAAACTGTCCACGTCCGCCACCTGAATCTCCCTCCTTACGTGGTTTGGTGCAAGCATACCGCAGATGGCCTACCTTCCCGCAGTTGTAACATTGTCGGGGGTCTCCCTTAGGTCCTGTGCCGCCTGAATTGGCAACCGCCAGTGTTGTCTTCACTTCAGGAGGACCACATGTCCTTGCATGTAGCTTGATACGAGTCTCCTCCTGAATCATGGCCGAGATAGCCTCCTCAAGTGTAGGAACCTTCGGTTGGGCTAGAAGTAGTGCTGTCCTCTGAGCAAATACTGCGTCCAGTCCCTTAAGAAACTTCATCGTCCTCTCCTGCAGACATACATGTCTCTCCTTACACTTCGGGTCCTCGTAGCTCGTCCGATCTGAGAAGTGATCATAATCCAACCACAGACGCTCCAACTATGTGGCATACTCATGTACCGCCTTCTCTTCCTGTACGGTGTCGTCGATCTCCCCCTTGATCTGGAAAACCCTCAAGTTATTCCCCACACCATCGTAGGTTCTCCTTAACTTCTCCCACAAGTCTTTCACCATCTCAAGGCCATCCACTGTGGCGGCGATCGACTGGACTAAAGAATTGAGGAACCAAATGTATACCACCATATGAATGGACTTCCACTCGTCGCGTCTTGCCGAGCCCTCATCCGGCTGTCTTCTCTCCTGACAAGAAACCCTCCAGGTTCTCCCTGCGAGGGTTCTCCTCACCCGTCGTGACCAACTCAGGTAGGTGGCCGGTCCATCAAGTTTTATATCGATGGATGGAAGCTCCAACTTCGCCAATGTTCGCGTCGCGCTCTCACCAGCCGACGGTTTTATCAGCTTCATCAACATTGCGACCTCCGCAGAGTCCAACTTCTTGATGATCTCCTCCATCGATCCTCCTCTTCTCCGATCACCTCACACCCGTCCCACGATTCACGTTCGCTCTCTTCGTCCTCTCCTAGACCCGATCATGTCTCTCCCCCATCAGATCTAGGTCTTCAATGTCAACGTCTGGAACGACCCGCGGGAGACGCCAGGAACCACGGCAGAAGGCTCCGTGGGAGTCGCGGCTTCGCAGTGGTGGTGGCGGGAGAGCGGTGCAGCAGCGGTGGTGGCGGCGCAACAGCGGTGGTGGCTGGCGGTGTGGTAGCGGTGGCGGTGGTGGCGGCTAGTGTTTGGGAGGTGGTGGCTAGGGTTTGGACTCTGATACCATGTAGATTATTTTGGAGTAATTGTTATATTTTTTTATTGATAATCTCTTGGTTATTTATAGCCTTACAACCCTTCATCTTACATTAATACCCCATTAAAATCCTATGTAGAATATTCTAATATCCCAACAAATATACCAAGGATATTCTAATATACCAACAAATATACCAAGAATATTCTAATATACCAATAGTCTTAAATAGGAAAAATTAGGGGGATGAACTATGTAGTCCCACGGGGAGCGCAACAAGAAAATGTTGCCATGGGGAGGAGACAGCAATGAACATTTTTGTCGCTATATACTGAGAGTTTTTTCCTAGTTAATCATCCCTTTAAGAAGAAGGGTAGAAAGTATATGGTACAGACACGGATACGAGACGACACACTTAGGACATAGCGACACATACACGGCAACTATTTTTGTGTGTCCTAATGTATTTTGGAGAGTCCTGGTTGTATCATAATATGTGTCCGACACGACAAGACCTATACTTTTGGAGTGTCGAGCTTCTTAGTTTGGAAGTAAACCATCTAGAAAATGGGAAGCAACCTATGTTGCATGAATATTATTAAAACAAGATATGATCATGGCAAAATTGTGTGCATCACAAGGTTCGCATTATCGGAATCGATATCGGACCATTACTATGAGTATAGTGATTGGCTGTGTATCTATAGTATCGACGGTTTCAGATTAGAGTATCGGATTTTTGGTATCGAAAATCAAATAATTATTAACATTTTAGAAATTATATTTTATATATTTAGGCATAATTTTAAGTTTTTCATTTATTAGCATATTTGAAATTGAATAAAATAGTAGTCACCCTTGCTAATTGGTTTACATGTAAATATATAAGTTTTCTTCTTTTACATACTTTTACAACCTTATTATGTTTTTACATCCTTACTGATTGGTCTTTTTGGTTCAATTTTCTTTGTCGAATTAACCAGAAAAGAGACCCCAATGTCGGTATCAGTCAGTATCGATATCGGATCGGGATATGCCAAATCGGCCATATCGGATCGGTATCGACCGATACTGCAAACTATGGTGCATCACTAATTTTGGCGTGCCTAGTGTAATTTGGAGTGTCTTTGTGGTGTCCGATACATATCCATGTCATGGAGAGGATACGATACAGCACCAATTTCGGTGCATCCATGCTTTTTACGCAGCAACCTCTTTTTCTCATTGTTAATGACTGAATAAGGATAGTTTAATCAATGGGATAAATGATAGGTTTGCAGTCAAGAATCATATACTATAACTATTGGTTTGTGCCACAGATTTAGTAAGAATTACTGAAAATTCCAGAGAAATACTGAGAGAGGGAGAGAGAGTTACTAACTCCTGTTTCTATTGATTTGGTTCTTTTTAGTATAGTTATAATTGTTGACATACAAATACAATTTTTTATACTTCCAACCTTTTGGGATAAATCTTTTGTTGTTGTTGTACCACTACATCAAATTGGCAGAACCTTTAGTTCCCAATTCTACAAAAGTTTACACCAACAAGAAGCTATGCTCACCAAGAACTTGCCCATACTACAGAATTTTTCACAATATGACATTTTATATGAAAAAAGAGTGTATACTTTAAACTCCGTACTTGTTCACCTTTTTGTAAGAACTTAATAATAACATCCTAGACATCAGTTAATCACTTCCAAGATAGGATACTGGTTTAATATTGGGAAAGTTTTTATGCTTATTCTCTTTTTTTTCTTTTCTTCAACACACCCTCTCTTTTTTTGCATAAGCTCGTAAAGTGAATTAGCTCCTCCTACTTATGAACTAAGCTCAGTCGTTTTACAAAGGCCAACTCTTGATTATAGTTTTATTTTAGGCAAGTCTCTTGCTTATAGTTGACAACTAGAAATTCAAAACTAAACTAATCAAGAAGGGTTTTTTTTATTGGTGAAAGGCTGTAAAACTTTTGTTCAATTTCCTTTAGATCCTTCTACATCTTATAGCACAATAACTGACCAAATAAGAGGAGAAAACAATAGACTGTTCATATAACAATGAAATAAGCTCTTGCAGTAAGAATTTACCTTAACGATCAAAAAAGTAAGAACTCACCTTGCATTTTATGTATGCAGTACATTGGTCCCAGCATCATTTTCAAGGTAATGGATGAGAATCTTAGCAATCTTTGTTGATATGGTATGTTGGGTGTCATATTTAAGTATAGTATAAGCACATGGGAATATCCTGAGGACATATTTGGGATGCCAGAATATGTCACAGGATATTCCATTATGAGATTATTGTCATAATGATTGAAATCATTGTATTAATGACTGTAAGGCTATATAATGCCAATGAGACAATCAATCAAATCATCAACTAATTTCAACATGGTATCAGAGCCAAGTTTCCACAAACCCTAGCCGTTCACCAAGCTTCCACAAACCCACAGGAGGATTTCCTAGATCTCCTCCACCGAACTCTTCCACGCCCCCCCTCATTTCGCAGGCCGCCCTTCGCTGTTGCTGCCCCGTCCCGCTACTGCTGCGGCTACTACTGCTGCTGCGGCTGCTGCGACTGCTGCTGCTGCGACGGCGGTTGTGACATGCGTGCTGCCTCCTCCTCCGCACCAGCACGAGGCAACGCCTAATAGGGATGCCTAGATCTGAAAAAGGGGGGGACATGTTCGGATCTAGGAGCGGACAACGAAGAGAAACGTGAGTCGTGGAACGGACGTGACGTGACTGGATAGACGACGCATCGATGGAGGAGATCATCAAGAAGCTAGATTCTACAGAGGTGGCGACGTTGATGAAGTTGTTGACGATGTCGGCTGGTGAGAACACGACACGAACGTCGCCGGAGTTGAAGCTTCCCTCCATCGATCTGAAATTAGATGGACCAGCCACCTATCTGAGTTGGTCACGACGGGTGAGAAGAACCCTCGCAGGAAAAAATATGGAGAGGTTCCTGACGGGCGAGACTACAGAGCCGGACGAGGGCTCGACAGGACGCGATGAGTGGAAGTCCACTCATATGGTGATCTACATCTGGCTTCTTAACTCCTTAGTCCAGTCTATTGCCGCCACAGTAGACGGTATTGAGATGGTGAAAGATGTGTGGGAGAAGTTGAGAAGGACCTATGATGGGGTGGGGAACAACTTACGGGTCTTCCAGATAAAGAGGGAGATTGATGACACCGTACAGGGAGAGAAGACGGTGCAGGAGTATGCCACGGAGTTGGAGCGTCTGTGGTTGGATTATGATCACTCCTCAGATCGGGCGAGCTGCGGGGACCCTAAGTGTAAGGAGAGACAGATGTGTCTGCAGGAGAGGACGATGAAGTTCCTCAAAGGGCTGACTGCAGCTTTCGCACAGAGGACGGCCCTACTTCTAGCCCAACCAAAGATCCCTAGCCTTGAGGAGGTTATCTCAGCCATGATCCAGGAGGAGACACGCATCAGGCTACAAGCCGGGACAGGTGGTCCCCCCGAAGCAAAGTCAGCACTAGCGATCACCAGCTCAGGTAACACAGGATCTAACGGAGAAGCTGATGGCACCTTTACTGTGGAGGACCAGGCACTGGGAGACATGAGGAGTAGAACAGAGGAGGCGTCCACCTCATTCTTTGTTAGGGGCAACGCTACCATGTATGCCCATCCATCAGAAGGTACTGACGAATCACTTGCCCTTGCGTCTATCTCTTCCCTTAAATCATCAGACTGGATTATCGACTCGGGAGCATCTCGGCATGTGACGGGGAATGCTAGTGAGTTTTCTTCCTACACTCACCTAGCATCAGCAGACAGCATTCAGACAGCTGATGGCACTTTCCAGCAAGTGGTCGGTAAGGGTACTGTTAATTGTACAGGTTCAGTAAGATTATCCAATGTTTTACATGCTCCATCCTTTCCAGTCAGTCTCTTGTCCATTAGTTCTATAATCCTCCAACTTAAATGCATTGTTTCTTTTGATATTCCTAAGGTGACCTTCCAGGAGAAAGGGACAGGACGAAGACTTGGGACTGGCACTTGGCATGAGGGACTGTGGTACCTAGATCGAGAAGGACTGGACTCAGCATTGGTATCTATGGCAGAGAAGGCTGGCATGGAAGGACTGCAGCAGAGAACTGAGGATACCTTGATACTCCATCATCGGAGGATGGGACATTCTTTCTTTGATACTCTAAGTAAGTTGTATCCAGAGATTTATGCAAAAACAAATAAAGAAAAATTAGTATGTGATGCGTGCGAGTTAGGAAAACTTACTAGGAGCTCATATGTTGGCACGGGTCATAGGAGCACTTTTGCTTTTGAGGTAGTACATTCTGATGTCTGGGGTCCATGTGCTACTAACACTATGAATGGTTATAAGTACTTTGTTTCTTTCATTGAGTGTGCCTCTCGTGTTACCTGGTTATATTTGATGAAAAATAAGAGTGATGTACCTGCTTGTTTTCGGGATTTCCATAAGCATGTCCAGACTCAGTACAAAGCAGTTGTGAAGGTACTGAGGTCTGACAATGGAACGGAGTATACCAACAGGACGCTTGCAGAATACTTGTCAGCACACGGAATACAGCATCAGACCACCTGTGCATACACACCAGCACAAAATGGAGTTGCAGAAAGGAAAAACAGACACCTTCTGGAGGTCGCAAGAAGTATGATGATCGACATGAATGTCCCACAGAGTCTGTGGGGGCATGCAGTGTTGACAGCAGCTCAACTCATCAACAGGATGCCCTCTAAGGTCCTCGGATGGAAGTCCCCATGTGAGGTATTGCAAGGCAATAATGGTGGGATACTCCCACTGAAGGTGTTTGGGTGTGTGTGTTTTGTGAAGGACAACAGGCCATCAGTTGGGAAAGTAGACCCTAGAGCGGTCAAATGCATCTTCGTAGGCTACTCGGCGACCCAAAAGGGGTATGTGTGCTGGAGTCCAGTAGAGAAGAAGAAGTTTGTCAGTATGGATGTCCACTTTCGGGAGCATGAGCCATACTACCGCCAGGACGGAACTTCACACAACACGCCTAATACTGCCTGTATTAGGCGAGAGGGGGAGATGGAAAACTTGGTAGTAACCGATTTAGAAGTTTGGCATGGAGGCACGGAGAAGGGACAAGAAGGTGAAGGTGTTAGGCCTACGGCTCAGGGAGAGTTACTTACCTACAGCAGGAGAGAGAAGCAAACTGCAGGACCAGTACCGACAGTGCCAGTGCCAGTGCCAAGTCCCTTGCCTGCGTTCGTCCCAACTCCTGAGGCACCGACACCAACCCCCCTTCAGGTGATACCCCCTCCTTCACAAGATATCATTCCTCCTACTACTACTCCTCCCACACCACTATCTGTACGGAGGACCACTCGCAGCAATGCAGGAAATCCTCCAAACAGATATGGTTGGGATATTGCTCAGTTTGTTTCTTATGACCATATCCCTTCTTCTCATGGAGCATTTATTGCATCTTTGGATAGTATTACTGTACCTAACAATTGGCAGGTTGCCAAGAATGATCCAAAGTGGAAAGCGGCAATGCACGAGGAGTTGGGAGCTCTGGAGAAGAACCACACTTGGGAGCTTGTGAGACTGCCAGAGGGGAAGAGAGCAGTTGGATGCAAGTGGGTCTTTACCGTGAAGCAGAACCCAGATGGACAGGTTGAGCGCTACAAAGCTCGACTAGTAGCCAAAGGATACAGTCAGACGTACGGCATCGACTATGACGAGACATTTGCACCAGTTGCAAAGATGAGCACTCAGGACTCTGATTTCTCTGGCAGCGAATGGTGGATGGAAGCTACACCAACTGGATGTGAAGAATGCGTTTCTTTACGGAGATCTAGTGGAGGAGGTGTACATGGAGATACCACCAGGATTTGGCACCAATCAGACAGTAGGCAAGGTCTGCAGGTTGAAGAAGTCCCTCTATGGACTGAAGCAGTCTCCTCGAGCGTGGTTTGACAGATTCAGAAGGGCGATGATAGGGATGGGATATCAGCAGATCAATGCTGATCATACTGTGTTCTTCCGTCGGAGTGGAGGCCACATCACCATGCTTGCGGTGTATGTGGACGATATGATTATCACAGGAGATGATGAGCAGGAGATCGCCCAACTCAAAGGAAAGCTTGGCAAGGAATTCGAGGTGAAGGATCTCGGCCTTCTTCGGTACTTCCTTGGGATTGAGATTGCTCGAGAAGCAGAGAGGATTGTTCTCTCTCAAAGGAAGTATGCACTGGACCTTCTCACAGAAACTGGGATGTTGGGGTGCAAACCTGCAGCGACACCAATAGATCAGAGGTTCAAGATTGATGCTGAGACTGGAGAACCAGTTGATCGGGATAGATACCAGAGACTGGTTGGCAAGTTGATCTATTTGAGCCACACACGTCCTGATATCTGCTTTGCAGTAAGTGTGGTGAGCCGCTACATGCATGACCCACGGAAGGGTCATATGGATGCAGTGTACCAGATTCTGAGGTACTTGAAAGGTGCTCCCGGGAAGGGACTAATATTCAGGAAGAACAACCACGTGAGCATCGAGGGCTACTGTGATTCTGACTGGGCTAGTTGTGCTGATGACAGGAGGTCTACCTCGGGATATTGCATATTTGTAGGAGGTAACTTGGTCTCCTGGAGGAGTAAGAAGCAGTCTGTGGTGGCCAGATCGACAGCTGAAGCAGAGTACAGAGCTATGGCCTTGGGAGTTGCAGAGCTGCTATGGTTGAAGAATATGCTGGTGGAGCTGAAGCTGGATCAAGGAGCCAAGATGAAGCTGTGGTGTGACAATCAGTCAGCTATTAGTATCGCCAATAATCCAGTACAGCATGACAGGACCAAACACATCGAGATTGATAGATTCTTCATCAAAGAGAAGTTGGATAGAGGATTACTGGAGCTTGGCCATGTTCCAACCAGGGATCAAGTAGCAGATGGACTAACCAAGGGACTCGCCTCAGTGAGCATGATTAGAGGATGTGACAAGATGGGCTTAGTGAATATCTTTCACCCATCTTGAGGGGGAGTGTTGATATGGTATGTTGGGTGTCATATTTAAGTATAGTATAAGCACATGGGAATATCCTGAGGACATATTTGGGATGCCAGAATATGTCACAGGATATTCCATTATGAGATTATTGTCATAATGATTGAAATCATTGTATTAATGACTGTAAGGCTATATAATGCCAATGAGACAATCAATCAAATCATCAACTAATTTCAACAATCTTGCCCCCGGAAGATCAATTAATCATCGAAAGACATACTCATCCGTTTACACTATTCTATGTTCTTGATCTGCAAGATCTTGGGAACTGCTGTAAAAGAATGAACGAGGATATGAATATTTTTTTGAAGCAAGGGTAATTGTATATAATGAGGATATGAGTATGATAACACTGTAGTATATAATGTGAAAAATAATTTTCTGACAAGGGACCTTCCCTTAGCCATTATTACACAGTCTTCGACTTTGTTCACAAAACCACCATGGCACCAACTATTTCCTTCTTTCTAACATAGCCAGAGGAGGGTTAAGAAGTCCTCTGGCCTATAATTGCCATCATAGGCATAAGTATCATTCCAAGTTTCCAACAATGCAACTACAGAAATCCTAAAAACATAGACACAAACACTACACACCAAAAGATTGACACAGTGAGACACAACCACCATTTTGGAGCAGGGGCTTCCTAGGTCAAAGAGCATAGAAGCTTCCTGATTCGTGGAAAAATAACTATACAAGTATACAAACTTGTACAACAACAAAGCCCTTATCCCAATTTTGGGGTCGGCAGCTATCTGAATCTTTTCCTTCTATTCAACTCTTCAAGGGACATGTCCACTTTAACATTAACAAAAAGCATATCCTTCTCCAAAACCTCAATCTAGGTTCGTTTAGGTCTACCCCTACTTGTTACGGCACCTCTTAACTTTTATCCTATCGCTCCTCATAACCGGTGCATATATCGGTCTACCTCGAACATGTCCAATCAACCAGAAAGAATCTCTTCTCGCCTTACCCTCAATTGGCGCCTCCTCGAGGTCAAACATGTCAGGTTGCTGTGCCTTCACCTATTTAAGGGGCCCAAATTAAGGTTTCTAATAGGCCTCAACCTCCTCCTAATTTGGGTCCTTAAGTTGTGCCTTTATGGTTAAATGTATCCATGATATTCTAAACATTATTGGTATGTTGTATCCTCTCTTTTCTCATGCAGGGACCTTGTGCAATAGATAGATGGTCCTCCATCGTTTTCAAGTAAACCTCACTTCAATCTGCTCATCCATCATTGCCATGTCAAATAAACCTTGTCAATTCACCATGGAAAAAAGAGTCAAGAGTGGAAAGCATACGTTCTACTATGAAGCAGAAGAAGAAAAAAAAAAACGTGTTGATCAGCTTCCAATTATAAGTGTGATGTTGAGTTTTGGGGCCACATTACAATCCCTATTCATAGTGACCCTAAACTCTGGGACTTGTTTGGTTCGCGGAATGGGAATGAAAGGAAATAATTCTTTGCTCTATTCTTTCCTTTGGGAAATTATAATTTCCATTAATTTGTCTTTCCGGTATTTGGAAAGATCAGAAAAATTGGAAGAAAAATTGAATAATTTGGGATAAAAAAAATGAATACATGGGGTGAGCAGAAAAATTATTTTTTCTCTATTTTTTTTTTCTTGGAAATCAATTTCCTTTCATGCTCATTTCTTTTTGCATCAAACACAAAAAAGTAACGACTTTTCTTTTCCAATGTCTAAATTATGTGAACCAAACGTACCTTGGGGGTATTAATTAGGTTTTAGGGTGAGGCATACTCACAAGACACTCCAATTGAAATATAAATTCTTATCCAAGACGAAAGACAATTTTATACAATGAAAATACTTCTACTTATAAAAAGAGCTAATTAGCCTTTAGACCCTGAATTTTATGCCAGCTTAGAGTTTAAGTCTTGACATGTCTAATTGAAAGTTTGGACGCAGAATTTTTATTTTTTGTATCATTTTTCTTATTTTACCCTCAACATAAGTATAAGTGCAAAAATCAACCCATGTTGAAAAAAAGGGTATAACTGAAAAAATGAAATTAATTGGACATGTTAGGGCTTAAACTCTAAACTATTATAAAATCTAGGGTCTAAAGCTAATTAAACTCTCTCTTTTTGTACTAACTGCTTTAGTAATTAAACATCTGAGGACACAGGAAGAGCCCGTACAACTTATCTGAACTTTAAAATCCCATCGTGTTGGTCGAACTTATCGAAACTTTGAAAAATCATGACCTGCCACAAGAGTCATTGATTATTATTTTTCTCGTCTACCAATAATATAAATTCTCAAATCCTTAATAAAAGGAAATGAACAAAATGGATCATCTCTTTTTTTATGTTCTTTCCACCGAGTTAGGAAAGGAAAATTTGAACCGTGTCCATCCCCACGGAAGCCCCCCATCGTAACCAACAGGCCACGATCCCACGGACAAATGTATCATCTCTTGGAAACTATACTTGTTTCTGCCTAAAAACTGACTCCACTTTGTGCAATGTTCAATGTATCAGGTCGAACCACATTGCAAGGACATTCAACATGACTCGTTCCAAGCAGACACAGAGGTTCCAAAACAGGACATGGCTAAACTTCTCTAACATTCAAGTCAGGTCGACACCCTCAAAATTCTATTCATATCTCTAGCTTGGTATATGGTTGTTGTTGAGAGTATGAAAGGGACTTTAATCCCACATCGGATAGAATTGAAGAGAGAAGGGTTGGCCCCTCCTATAAATATGTAGCTCCTCACATCAATAAAGTCAAGCAAAATATTCTACCACATTGCAACTGTTGTGTACATGTAACTTTGAATCTTTGATTTAGGTTAGTGTTGTTGGCACCCGCAAATTTTGGCAATCGTATTTTGAGAGTCTTTGAGTCGAGAGGAAAGGACTGACAAATTTTGGAAGTACTAAAAAGGCAAGACTTTTATGTGAAAAAGTTCGGCCAAAATTATGGTGTTTCGAGAAAATAACACTGGATGCAAATCTCCGCACGATTGCGTCGCGGACACCCTTCGAGACTTGGGACGCCACATGTTATCTCGAGAGCCTCAAAATTCTATGCATATATCTAGCTTGGTATTTGGTTGTGTACATATAACTTTGATTTATGTTAGTGTTGTTGGCACCCGCAAAATTTGGCAATCCTATTTTGAGAGTTTTTGCTTAGAGAAGAGAGGGCTACTATAATTTTGACGGTACTAAAAAGGCAAAACTTTTAAAAATTACGGTGTTTCGAAAAAATAACATTGGATGCAAATCTCCGCACGATTGCGTCACGGACACCCTTCGAGACTTGGGCTTTTGATAAGGGCACTGCCCATTTTACTTGGGGCTAGCCCAGGATTGGGGCTAGCCCACAAGAGAGGAACATTTACTCATACTAGCCCAAGTTTATACTTGGGGCTAGCCCAGGTATTTGAAAAGAAACATTCTTCTCAAACCTAGCTTCCCCCCCCCTCAGCCCGACCTTTGCTTTCCCCCCTCAGCCGACCCCCTCCCGCCGGCCTTACTCCGCTGTCCTCCTCCTCCTTGTCGATGGCTCCCAAAGTCTCGAAAGAAGCAAGGTAGAAATCATCATTCTCCTTGTGCTATTGTATTTGAAAAATTGTCCATAAATTATAAGAAATCATCTTGCATGTTGAAAATTTTGAGTTATTTTCTTTCAAATGAGGGCATACTAGTCCTTGGCGGAGTCTAGGATGTAGTTTAGACATAGAAGTCGTTTGGAACATGATTTTAGGGCGTACAATGTCGAGACTGCTCGACATTGTCGAGCAGTTTCGAGCGGGACTGTAGAATTTCCTACAGTCCCATATATATTTAGGACTGTAGGAAATTCGACAGTCCTATATATATATAGGACTGTCGAATTTCCTACAGTCCTAAATATATATGGGACTGTAGGAAATTCTACAGTCCTAAAAGATTAGGACTGTTGAGAAAACAGCAGTCCTGTATACTTACAGGACTGTAGAAATGGCTACAGTCCTGGGAAAAAATTCACTTATTATGTTAAAATAGAAAATAATTTTTGTCTGTATCTTATAGTCATGCCCCTGGAAAGGACACTGTGGATGAAGAAATGAGAAGACGCCCTACTGCGTCGATGCGTAAGGAACGCACAGTTTCGCAAGGCGTGACTATCCGCGAGGCCGAGGCACGCCCTGAAGTGAGGAGACGTCCATTGACGAAGAAGATTGCCACAAAGAGACGTGCTCCTCCTAGTTCTTCCGGCTCTTCTTCCTCCTCCGATGAGGACATGCCAAATGTTCCAAATCGGCCTACTGATGGTTCAGGACCTTCTCAGCCTGCAGATAGTCCTGTCGAGAGACCTTCTCAGCCTACTGATGGTTCGGGACCTTCTGAGCAGGCAGATAGTCCAGGCGACACTCGTCCAAACGGTTGCTCTATGTTACCGTCGATTGAAAACCATATTGCATACCAAATATGGAACAATCCGGTAAGTACATTACGTTATGATAAATTTATATATAGTTGTAAGTTCAAAGTTAATTTTACATGGAGGTTTAATTTCATCCAATTGTTGACTTTTTAGGAGAGTGGTCGTTTGTTGACGGTGATCAACCATGGCAAAAAATGCAATACATGGAAGTATGCATTATTGGGAGATGATGTGAAGGCAAAAATCAGTCCCACCGGTCTACAATATCTGGCTAGCAACGCATATACGACGGTGGATAATGCACTGATTTCTGCATTTGTAGAAAGGTGGCATCCAGAGACCAACACTTTCCATCTACCCAATGGGGAGTTGACGATTACCCTCGATGACGTCCATCATATATTGGGACTTAGGGTTGATGGTCGTCCCATGCAGAATCGTACTTTTGATGACTCCAGCCTCGACTATTACGACTATATTGTGGATCATGTATCCGGGTGTCTGGGAGTTGATTCCACTAGTTTTACTAGTATTCGAGAATTCAAGAAGTCCTATGGACTTCCTCTAAAATATTTGGAGGAGATATTCGCTGAGACGGCCCCCCAAATTGATAATAGCGATAATGTGGCCCGCGGATATATGCAGTTCATCTTAGGGGCTGTCGGCATTACGGATAAGTCCGGAACGTCCATTAATGCGAAATATCTCATCAATTTGGACAACATTGATACGGTGGAGCAAATTTCTTGGGGAAGCGGTATACTGGCATACCTTTACCGCGAGCTTGGTGCGGCATCCCGTGTGGGTTCGAAGACTATTTCCGGATGCCAGACTCTACTCCATGTATAGATATATCTTTGTCAACTTGTTTACATAAATTCAAATTGTGTTAATTTGTTTTGGACTAATATAATTCCGGTAACGTGTAGGCATGGATATACGAGCACTTTCCAACCTTGCAGCGGGCGAGCCTGAACCGAGGGTATGACGAGAACATGCCTAGAATGTGCCGATGGAAGCCAAGTACGGTAGATGCCAAACGTTCTCACACATTGGCCGCTCTACGGCATGCACTCGAAGAAATGACGACAGAAGAGGTGAATTTAGACCGAATATTGTACTTAATTGGTATGAATTTACTACGTTATGCTAAATGACGTTATGCTACATTTTATGCGGTGCAGATTGTATGGGATCCATACCGTGATTTGCGACAGACTACCCGTCCGTTGCAACCAGTCGCCTTATATCACGGTGTTATCATTTGTCATGAGATCCAGGAGGCTTATATGCCGGATAGAGTGCTACGTCAGTTTGGCTACGTACAAACTGTCCCAAGGCGAACTTTGGAAATGATAACTCCTCCGCGCGGTACAAAACCGCTAAACTATATACCTGCACATTTCAACTGGGTATCGGACTTCTTCACCGAGTGGCAACGCCACGTCATTAGAGATACCGGCCGGCTAGCATCAGTCAATATGGCGGAGTGCAGCGACGACTACCTCGCCTACTACGCCGGTGTCGGACTACCGACCTTGTTCCAACGCGGAGGGGATATTGTGCGTGTACCGTCAGATCTTCCTCCCAAATCGGTCTTATATACTGCACTGGTCAAGATGGTGAGCCTACTTGTAGAGTTTAAGTTTGATATTTGTAACTGTGGCTAACAATTATTTTCATTTTTCATGAATAGGCAAGGAAAGTTAAGAAGTTGGGAAGAAGCCTCGTCAGTTGCCAGGGTTCCAATTATATGACAATCAATGACGAACTCCAAAATATCGACAACGCTGAAGAATATCCTTTCTTGGATACTAGAGAGCAACGCACGAAGAGGCACCATGACGTTTGAACAATCTTTTTGAGTTGTAAAATTGTGAATGTTGTAAAACTTTAAACTATAATTTGACTTGTGACGATTTTGAGGAATTGAGTTGTGAAACTTTAAACTATAATTTTGCGTACTTGTGACAATTTGAGTTAATTTTGCTATGTTGTGACACTATGAGTTTATTTTGCCTTGTTATAACTATTTTTATCTGTATACTGTGCATATTGGTGAGTAAGTTAACTGTATGTTTTTATCTGTATACTGTCAAATATTGGGTTAAAAAACTTTAGGACTGTAGCCATTTTGACAGTCCTAGTGTTAACTAGGACTGTCACATTTGTGCCAGTCCTAAAGTTACATATTTCCTCAAAAATGACAGAGAGAAAACTTTAGGACTGTCACAATTTTGACAGTCCTAGCTTAAACTAGGACTGTCACAATTGTTACAGTCCTAAAGTTATATCTTTCCTCAAAAATGACAGAGAGAAAACTTTAGGACTGTAGCCATTTTGACAGTCCTAGTGTTAACTAGGACTGTCACATTTGTGACAGTCCTAAAGTTACATATTTCCTCAAAAATGACAGAGAGAAAACTTTAGGACTGTCACAATTTTGACAGTCCTAGCTTAAACTAGGACTGTCACAATTGTTACAGTCCTAAAGTTATATCTTTCCTCAAAAATGACAGAGAGAAAACTTTAGGACTGTAGCCATTTTGACAGTCCTAGTGTTAACTAGGACTGTCACATTTGTGACAGTCCTAAAGTTACATATTTCCTCAAAAATGACAGAGAGAAAACTTTAGGACTGTCACAATTTTGACAGTCCTAGCTTAAACTAGGACTGTCACAATTGTTACAGTCCTAAAGTTATATCTTTCCTCAAAAATGACAGAGAGAAAACTTTAGGACTGTAGCCATTTTGACAGTCCTAGTGTTAACTTGGACTGTCACATTTGTGACAGTCCTAAAGTTAAATATTTCCTCAAAAATGACAGAGAGAAAACTTTAGTGGCAATGCGCAATATACAATCAAAATCTTCATAACTCTTTTCATTACAATAGGTACAACATGTAGTTCAATATACACTTAAACATACATGGATCAACACAATATACATCTTCACATGGGACAGTATCAATCGATTAAAATATCAAAGTAGTCGTCCGACATAATTTTTGGATCCTCCATCTTCATCATCTTCTTATAGGCCGCCATTGCATCCATGTAGGGTGTCGTCCATGCGATCGCTTCCTCAGGTGCGTGTTTATACCAAAGCGTAGAAGGTGGCGGAATAGGAGAATGAGCGATCAACCTTGGGATGACGAAGTGTTGTCCGACGAGCCCAATGCAACATAGAGTGGATACTCGGTGTTCGGCCGGGGGGGGCACACATTGGAAAGAAAGTATTGTTAATACCATGTGAGATAATTACAATAGGTAACTTATACCTATTAGCGAAGACGTAAGCAGCAGGCGGGACATCCATGTAATGCTCTGGGCCGGTAACTGTTTCCGTACAAGGTATGCCTGCCAACAAATCCCCAACAATTTCTTCGCCAAGTATCTGGCTATAGAAGGCTAGTCGCGACTCCAACTCCTCGTACAGCTCTGCCCTAACCTGTCGCCATCCTGCTTCCACTGAATAGCCTAGTTGTCTTGCTAGTGCATGGTATCCACAGTGGCCATCCGCAGGAACATCATCAATAGACCAAATGAAGTTCCGTATCTCAGGTAGGAATTTATCAATGTATAGAGTATAAGAAACAGAAAAGTTGTCAACACCCTCCGCCGTGCCTGCGTCTATCGTTTTCTGTTTCTTCCCCCTTCGAATAGTTAGCTTAGGAGTTCGAACAACGGACTTTGCCTCCAAACTCCGTTCGATATGTTCAAATAAGGATGGATATCTTTTAGTTGACTCCTCCTCCTTCTTTTTGGCTCTACTCTTTCTTGAGTGTGGTCTTCCCTTACGAGTTCGAACAACGGATGGCTCTTGCAATCGAGTACTTGCCGGGACTGCAATCTCATGGATTTTAAACTCAATGGATCTTCTCTCCGGTTCCGTTGTGCCACACCACCTTGCGTGAAGTAGTTTTACTTGGGGCAACGCAAAGAAATCATCTTGCACTCCCACCGCCGGCATTATCGACAGTTGTCGCCAACGTTGGTCAACAACATCTATTGGAATAGGTTTAGATTCACGACGGTATTCGTTGATTTCATGTGCACACAGAAGTCCGAGTGAATGTCGATATGAACAACCGCAAACCTCGGGATCATAACCCACCGACTTCGACCTTCGAATCTCCTCAAGCAATAACCCCAAGGCCTTGTGAGATACCACATGACTTAAACCATCCAAGAGGTGTTCTTGCTTGTATTCATGCTTTGCAATATTGAGGCTCATCTCAAATGATGCTACAATATCGTTCACCGTGGAAATAGTCATCAAATGAATCGATTGCCAAACAGAGACAAAATTACCGACCGATGAGCGTAGATATCTTTTCAAACATGAGTGTGCCCCTTCGACCCGGTTCGTAGTGATCGTGCCATAATGCTTCACCAGGTTGGTCCATGCTAACACGAATTGCTCTTTATGTGGTCCTAGCCAAGTATCTTTGATATAAGATATGCATGTCGGGTTACTTGGCTCCCACTTTTGTTGGAACATGTACCATGCTGCGTCGTAACTGTCTGTAGTACTTGCTCGCCATACAAGACTCCAATCACTGTAGAATTCTTCGAAGCGAAGCATGTCAATTTTACCGTCCACACTTTCAAATTTTTTCTTGCATTGAGCATGGATATTTCTATTTATATGCCAAGTGCATAGTAGTCTATGCGCATGAGGAAATACAATATCTATAGCATTCATCAATGCATATTCTCTGTCAGTAACAAAAACAGAGGGCTCTTTGTAACCTGTGTAAAGAGATTGTAGTTTCCTCAACGCCCATGTGTAATCCTCTACTGTCTCACTCTTCATAAAACAAAAATCGACTGTAAAGGTTTTTCCCGTAGACGTAAACCCGACAACATGCAAAAGAGGCATCTTGAACTTGTTGGTCTTATATGTACAATCAAGGACCAACACGTCTGCGAAGGACCTAGCCAAATGTGTGCAATCGGGATGAGCCCAAAACAATGAAAGGAGTTCATCAGTTTGTGGATGTCTTCTATGGTACTCCACGTAGTGATGCTCCGCAAGCAACTTCAATACTTGCTGCATCGCCATTCTTCCTTTCATACTATTGCATTTTGCTCTGGCCAAACTATTATAGATCGTCCTCATAGTAGACTTGTTCCCATCTTGTTTTTGTTTGACAGCAGAATAAATCTGTTTCGGTGCAACTCCTGAAAAGTACATTTCTTCAACCAACTTTTTCTCATCCTCCTTCAACCGTGCCACGTAGGCATGACCCGTAAGTGTCCCTGGAATAGGATGATTGTGTCTTCCATTCTTAACTTCGACTATCCACTTCACATCTTCAACATTTACAATCAACACCTTCAATGGACAACCACATTTTCTCGTCCCAACATTTTTCTTAGGGATTTCTTTTTCAACAACACCCTTCTTTTTATGATGCCTAAACACACCTCCTCTTTCGCATCCAAGCTCAAGATATTTTCGGCCCGGCCGAGATCGGATGGATCTTGCAATAACAATAACTACGTTATGTCGTCTCCCAACTTCTCTGCACCACTCTAATGCTTCTTCATGGCTTGCAAACTCAATATCCGTTGAGAAAATATCCTCCACATCAACACCAACAGCAGGATGTACCACAATATCTGAACAAGCTTGGTCCTATAACCAATATAAAATTATATAAAAATTAATAACTTCATATAATTATCCAGGACTGTCACTATTTTGACAGTCCTTTTTTAATATAGGACTGTGAAAATTATGACAGTCCTACTTTTACTTAGGACTGTAGAATTTTTGACAGTCCTATATAAATATGGGACTGTGAAATATTTGACAGTCCTATATTTAGATAGGACTGTCTAATGTTTACAGTCCTAACTCGTGACTGTCAAATTAGGGTTCTTGTTTTACGTACCGTACGTTCTTCGGAACAACCACCTTGTACTTCGGAACGTCCGGAGTGCATAATTAATGAATTGGACGATCCGACTTCGTCATCGAACATTTTATCATGCATTGTTCCTACATTTATCAAAATAAACTAAATCTTTTTCGCACATTTGCAAAACTTATTCAAAGTAGGTTGTCGAAGACATACCGGAAGAATATTCCTTGGGGTATCACCAAAGTAAATTACTCCTCCAACCACAACTACCTATTTCCAAATTTAGGTTTGGGCTTGGTGGAAGGAGGGTGTCTTAAGTCTAGGTGGAATGCCAAAAGTAGAAACCCATTTGACTTTTATACTTTGGTGTGGGGTAGCCCCAACTAACTAGCAGACTGGCAAACTTGTAATTTTTGGTAAATTTCCAATGGGCTAGCCCAGACTCAAATGTGCAGTGTCCTTATAAATAGGACTGTCACATTTTTGACAGTCCTATATATTTGTAGGACTGTCAAAATGTTGACAGTCCTTCCAAGTTGTAGGACTGTCAACATTTTGACAGTCCTGTGTATTACAGTGGGCTAGCCCCGAGTAACTTTCATGATGGCAAACTTGTAATTTTTTGTAAATTTCCAATGGGCTAGCCCAGACTCAAATGTGCAGTGTCCTTATAAATAGGACTGTCACATTTTTGACAGTCCTATATATTTGTAGGACTGTCAAAATGTTGACAGTCCTTCCAAGTTGTAGGACTGTCAACGTTTTGACAGTCCTGAGTATTACAGTGGGCTAGCCCCGAGTAACTTTCATGATGGCAAACTTGTAATTTTTTCAAATGTTCAAATGGGCTAGCCCCGAGTAAAATGTGCAGTGCCCTTATAATTTTCCCGAGACTTGGGACGCCACACGTTATCTCAAGAGCCTCGAAATTCTATGCATATCTTTAGTTTGGTATTTGGTTGTGTACATATAACTTTGATTTATATTAGTGTTGTTGGCACCCACAAAATTTGGCAATCATATTTTGAGAGTTTTTGCTTAGAGAAAAAAGGGCTACTGAAATTTTGACGGTACTAAAAAAGGCAAAATTTCTACGAGAAAAACTACGGGTAAGATTACGGTGTTTCGAGAAAATTTTGCGGTACAAGTAACACTTGATGCAAATCTCCACTCAGTTACTCGAGACTCGAGGTGCCACACGTTATCTCGAGAGACTCAAAATTATATGCATCTCTCTAGTTTAGTGTATGTTTGTGTACATATAACTTTGATTTATGCCAGCTGTGGTGGTATGAACCTGCAAATTTTGACAATCCTATTTTGAAAGTGCAGCCAAAACTACAGCGTTTCGGAAAAAAAAAAAAATTGCGGTGCAAGTAACACTAGATATAAATATCCGCACCGTTACGTCACGGACGCGCTTCGAGACTTGGGACGCCACACGTTATCTCGAGGTCCTTTTTTCGCGTTCCTCCAAAGTCCGACTTACCGCATCCCTAACTTCCTCCTTATCACGAAGAGCTTACATCATGACTTACAAGTTGGAAAATTAAATCCCGGCCGGCTTAAAAGGGATTGGACGGTGAGCAGAAAACCTACGATGCTTCGTCACGACGACACGAGAAGCGCACTTTCCTATTCACGTATGACTCGCGAGAAGGAAGGGAAGAAGAAGAGGCCAAAATTGTGTTACATACCCAAATTGAGGGGAACACATCATCCATCGCCATCAAGGAGATTCTTTGCACCCACACCCCTCGTATTAAATTTTAGATCAATCAAGAAAATCAAATGGGGGCACATGGTTGGAAGCTCCACTCATGCCGTGCGTGGATGGTGATTGATGTCTAATTTGTGTCCCATGTTATTTTTTATTTTATCTCTATTTTTGGTGTCTTAGCCTCACCCTTCATGTGCTCACATAGATTGGCTCATGTGCATTTGCTTTCCTTGGGTAAAACTAATTGGAGGCAATTTTATTTTATTTTTTTACTTTAAAAAAAATATTGAGTGTGGCGGACTCATCATGACTTACCCTTTAACAGTAATGAATGATGAATTCGTCCAATAAGTATAATATCACACGATAATATTAAAAACCAAAAAAAAAAATTATACATCTTATCAAAAATAATAAAATATTATCATATGTCATTATACGATCGGAATGATCCATCACCCGGTCTACTGAATAATTTCTCCATTTTTAGGTTGCGTGCAATGGTACGTTTGTGATGCCAACTTTGTCGTAATTTTGACGGATCCGTTCTCATTGTCACGTTCCGATCCCGAAAGGGTCAATCGTCCTCGCTGGATCATTTACGGAACCGATCGTCCTCGCTGGGACGTGATGCCGTGCGAGCCTGGAGTTGCGCTCGAACAAGACAAGAACGTGTAGTGATAGGAACATTTTGAAACTCAATTTAGAAAACACATTCACAGATATTTGAACACAAGTATAGGAAGAAACATGCTTTTCATTGATAATCCAGAGTAATTTACATAGAGGTTACATTTGATGCGCCTCTCGGCTACTTGATTTGCATTACAAAAGATAACTCAAAAGGCAGGGCGCACTCCATCAGATAGTCCACGTCGTTCATACATTACACCCTTGTGTAGATTGAAAGTCCAAGCGTCCAAAATGAACTGACTCCAACTATACTTCAAAATAGAGGTACTCCTAACGCCTCCTCGTCTATCCACTAGCGTTGCACCGCCTGAGTGCCTGAAATAGTTGCCCACAACGTGGATCAGTACTCAACTTGTACTGGTGAGCGGGACGAACCCACTCGACTAAATCGACAATAGCTTATTAGGGGCGAGCATGCATTATGATGATCTTTCTATAAAGAAGTAAGTGAATTCAATTCATATCAGTTGCATGTTTTGATAGGAATGAAAATAACATTGAATCCAACAAGTGCATCGGTTGCTTACTCAACCGATGCACGCCTTCCCTGCAACGAAACACAAGTATACTTACCATCTGCACAAGACAATAAATTAGCATGTGTTCTATTCTATGCGGTCATTGGTGTGATTGACACCTTAGGGACTTATTCCAAACATTGCGGCGCGCCCTGTCAGCCCGGGTAGCAAGTCCTGCTGAAGATCCCGCAATGCATCGTGACTAGCACGATCAAATATTCCCCCCGGGTCGATACGGTTCCAGTGCCCCGGAATACCGTTTCGAGGAAAGCCAAACCTTGTGCACAAGTTGTCCCAGACCATGCAAATGCATGAACAATTCATATATCATACAATGCATTGAAATAAAATAGAAGAAGTAAAGCAGCAATATATTCTCATGCAACAGTTCATATTTTCTCAAGCCGAGTTCCGATTTTGGGTATCCCGTAGGTCCAAACTCTATTCGAGGCACCAGGCCGCAACCAACCAATAACCGAATTCCTTTATAAAGAAACTCAAGTTTATAATGTGCAAGCATATAGTTAAGTTAGTCTACAATCCCATGTTCCTTTCTTAGTGGCTTGGCATGCATTGTGGCTAAAGATTTTCTAGGCGTCCAACTGGGCATCATCGAGTGAACGTTTGAAACATTAGAGATGTGGGCATGAAGAAGTAGGAAAGAATGGTCCGAACCACTCACTGGTTAAGAAAAAAATGTTGATAACAAGGAGTCCCGCCTAGCGACGATCAAACATCAGTTACGCGGACCTGCAACAACACGAGCACCGAGTTAGAATTCTTGCCTAACCTTTCTGCCGAACTCCCCAAGAATCAAAATCCCAAACGAGAAAGCCAAAAACGAAAACCAAGCAAATCTGTCACGCCCCAGTCCCAAAATACCGAGGGACTGGACGCGTGTCAATGGCCAGCAGTACGCACCGATGGACAACCCAATTTAATGGATCCATCAGGGCATACTTAAGCTGTAAAACAAGTCTACGACAATCATGGCACAACTAATCTCATCCACACAAAATATAAAGTATGATCCACAGGATAAATAAGGAATGTAAATCATCATCTAGTCTCACAAAGTACTTCGGGGAACAACCCGATAAATATCTAGTACAATGGTTCAACAGACCAGAAATAAAAGACTGAAATAAATAATAAAAGCTGAGCATGGAACATGGATGCTCAGGCAAAGTCTTCAGCTAAGACCTCGTCCACGGATGGTGGTACAGCTCCTGAATCAGCTCCTGTTCCAGTCCCGTATACCTCGGGATAAATCTCGTCCTCAAATTCTGGGGACAAAATCCGGATCCAGGTCCTCAGGGGACATAGCAAGGTACAAGAAAGCTTATGCCAATAAATAAATAACAGTGCAGCAAATAAATAACTAAATGAAGCAATAGGTAAATATGTAACCAATCTAAGTGAAAATGCAAGTGAGAGCAACACTAAAACTCAGGCTGAGCCACTACAAGCTCTGTGTCGGGGAGCCGGTAGCGGTAATAACCGGTAGTGGGTCTAGCTCTGCTACGAGAGTCTACGACCTCTCAATAATAGAAGATATATATAAATACAGCCTGTAGCCTGTGTGTCTCTCCCCACCCAATGTAACCACGCATATCATGACCATAACGTCTCATTCCCATGTCAAGCGTGATCATAGCTAAATGCAACAAGTCATAAAGTATCTAAGAATATAATGGCCATGTCCTGTATCCTATACAGAATCACCACGAATATCTCAAAAAAATCCTGTCTCATGAATAGTGTCAAGTGTCCTGGGTCATAGGGTACTTGATAAGACAAGTACGAGCATATAAAGTGTCACGGATGTCCATCTCTAGATGACCGTACCCAACACTGCGTACAGTGTCGGCACCCGACTGATAATCGGACGCTAAGTACGTCACACGGTCCTAGGTTAAGCATGTACAGTAATATATATAAAGCAAGGAAAATAGATAACTAAGCTGCAGAGTTTGGGCAAGGTACACTTGCCTGATGTCCGAATACCAACAACTGTCCCTGTATCGGTGGATCCGGTAGGTACTACTCCAAAAGCTGTAATAAACATCACCACTAGTCTCAGAAGATGTCAAATAGCTAGAAATACCTGTCCTTACGTCCAATTTGGACACAGGGGCAAAAAGGTCATTTTCGGATTAAAGCGGGGTCCACATGTGGGCCACTTTGCACCGAAAAGCGTATCAGGGTCAAAGGTCTCCAAATTCCGCAAACTCAGTGTCTACAAGCCAAGAACGATGATACGAACCCAACGGAACTTCCAGAATTGGATTCCGATGAGCCGATCTCAAAATCACCCGTCAAGTGGAGCCTGTGGGCCCACGATACGTGATTTTGTCAACGTTCTCGGAATCGGACCAAACTTGGGTCACAGGACCAGCGTATTGCTACGAGTCCGATGGCGTAAGTTTCGTCTCGATCCGACATGCGTACACAAAGTTACAGCGTGTTCCAGAAAGGACGGATACTGGGTGTCGTTGGCGGATACGCGTTGATTCCGGGGTGCACACACCTCCGAATCGACTTCTGCGAAATCCTACACGACCGTATCAACATCGCGCACGGTTCGGTAAAGACCGCGTGCGACCAAGTCATCCCGATTGGCGGGGCGTACTCAGTTCCGGGGTGAAACAGGGTGTTATTTTTCCTGTTTTTGGATCGCGGTGTGCGATCACCACAAGACGCGATGCACCGAACGAGTTGCACGGGCACCGAGAGGGTTATACAGTCTACGCATAGCAACTGACGAAAACTAATTCGGAGTTGCGAGGTGAAAGAAATCGGTACCTGTACAGGGCCCCGTGAGTTCTGTTCTTCAAGTGTCCGTGAGTCACTTCGATCCAGGATTCGTATCCTGGACGTGTCCGGGTTCTGCGGGGACGCTGCTGTGAATCACCAAGGCTACGAGAAGTCGGGGAACTCGACGCCGTGACACGTCCGGTCGGGGACACCGCGTGGCGGGCTCCGCTCGGTCTGGGAATTCGCACAGCGGGCGGGCTCAGTTCCGCCGGCGGGTGGGGCTGTTCCGATCGGTCGGGGACGCTGCTGCTGGAGCGGCGTGCACTGCGGCCGGTCGAGGGCTGCGCTACGGCAGACCGGAGTTGGTCGGCGCGAGGGTTCTCAGGCGGAGCGGGGTGCCGAGTCGACTGCGGAGGAGAGCCGCCGGTCGGGGACGCTGGATTCGGGGGAGGGTACGGTCGGCTGAGCAACCCGGCGGAAGGCGGCGGCAATGATCGGCAAGGGGAGTCGGCGGATGATGCTGGATGAGAGGGGTGACAGTACAGATCCCTAGGTCAACCTATAAAGCTGCTACAGTATACATGCGGGTAGGGTTCAGCCAACGGGTCGGGTTCTCGAAGGTGGTTTGGTTCGGCTTAGAAATCCAATAGCTCTTTTAAGCTTAAAACTCGTTTTCGGGGTCCAAATAATTCACCGAAAAATACTGTAGGTCCGGTTTTCTATGGTGCATCATAATTTATTATTTTCAGAATAATTTGACATCATTTGGTCACACTGAAAATTCTTTAAATCACAATCATCTTCGCCTTAAATTCCAGAAAATACCAAAATTCGTAATAACTCATCTTAAAAATATTCTCAAAAATTCAGGGTATTTACAATCTTCCCTCCTTAAAAGGATTGCGTCCTCGCAATCAAAGAATAAGCTACCAAAAAGAATTATGGAAATACAAGGTTGCTTAGTTTACAACTGCCTCCTCGAACAAGTGGGGGTATCGCTGGCGCATACTATCTTCTCGCTCCCAAGTCGATTCTCCAGGGGAATGATGTTTCCATGCTACGCGAACCAATCGGATTGTCTGTCCCCGCAATGTCTTCTCACTGACGTCGAGGATGCCAACTGGGTGTTCTTCGTATCTCAAGCTTGGGCCTACTGCGATCTCTGAATGATCGACTACGTGACTTGGGTCGGTCACGTACCTTCGCAGCTGTGAGACGTGGAATACGTCATGCACTCCCTCTAAAGATGGAGGTAATGCAAGCCGATAAGCCACCTCACCAACACGCTCGAGGATGTCAAATGGCCCAATATACCTTGGGCTCAGCTTGCCTCTGCTCCCGAATCTGATAGTACCACGAGTGGGCGAAATCCTCAAGAATACGTGATCTCCTTCCTTGAACTCCAGGGGTCGTCTGTGTGCATCTGCCCAATGCTTCTGTCTATCCTGGGCTGCACGGAGATGGTTCTGAATCTGCTTTACTTTCTCCACTGTCTCCGTTACCAACTCTGGACCCAGCATTTGACGTTCGCCAACGTCACTCCAGTATATCGGCGATCTGCACTTCCTTCCGTACAACGCCTCGAAAGGTGCCATCTGAATGCTTGCCTGATAGCTGTTATTATAGGAGAACTCTACTAAGTGCAAATGATCTTCCCAAGATCCTCCAAAGTCTAGCATACATGATCTCAACATGTCCTCCAATATCTGAATGGTGCGCTCCGATTGACCATCTGTCTGCGGGTGGTAAGCCGTGCTGAATTTGAGTCTGGTGCCTAGACTCTCTTGCATGCTTCTCCAGAAATGAGATATAAATCTCGAATCTCGATCCGATACAATACTAACAGGCACTCCATGTAATTTGACAATTTGTCGCATATACATGTCGGCTAGTACCTCTGTGGACTGTCCAACTCTAAATGGCAAGAAGTGTGCCGATTTAGTGAGTCTATCCACGATAACCCATACTGCGTCTCTTCCGCTGGGGCTCCTCGGAAATCCTGTGACAAAATCCATCGTGATGTGCTCCCACTTCCATTCTGGTATAGGAAGCGGCTGTAACATACCTGCAGTCCTCTGATGCTCGGCCTTTACTTGCTGACAGACTAAACATTTGGCCACAAACCTTGCAATCTCACTTTTTATTCCATGCCACCAGTAGTACTGTCTCAAGTCTCGATACATCTTGGTTCCTCCTGGGTGAACAGAGTACATAGAACTATGTGCTTCAATCATTAACTCCTGTCTCAATTCTCCATTTGGGACATACAGGCGATTTCCAAACCTCAATGTCCCGTCTTCGTGAATGCGAAGTCCTGTCTGTATGACGGCTTCTGTCCTTTCTTTGAGTCTTCAGAATCTAGCATCGGTGGGCAATGCCTCTTTAATCTTCTCCACGAGTGATGACTGAATCTCAAGATTAGCCATCAAGCCATTCTGTCCTGGTAAAACAACACCTCTATCTGTAGCTCCTGTAAATCCTTCAACAACTCGGGCTGCATCATCAAGAAATAAGCCATAGGCTTCCTGCTGGGTGCGTCTGCAACCACATTCGCCTTTTCCAGATAATACTGCAGATCGATGTCAAAATCTACCATCAGTTCAAGCCAGCGTCTCTGCCTCATGTTAAGCTCCTTCTGAGTATACACATACTTCAGACTCTTGTGATCTGTAAAGATTTCTACCCTCTCTCCATAAAGATAGTGCCTCCATATCTTCAATACAAATATCATTGCTGCTAGCTCCAGATCATGTGTTGGGTAGTTCTTTTCGTGGACCTTCAGCTGTCTTGACGCATAAGCAATGACTTTGCCATATTGCATCAAAACACATCCTAGTCCACTGCCTGATGCATCACTGTAAACAACAAAACCTCCTGACCCTGAAGGAAGAGTCAAGACAGGTGCTGTTGTTAATCTTCTCTTCAGTTCTTCGAAGGCCTTCTGGCAGTCTTCTGTCCATAGAAATTCCTGGTCCTTCCGTGTCAGCTTCGTCATCGGTTCTGCAATCCTCGAGAAACTCTCTACAAACCTTCGGTAATATCCCGTAAGTCCGAGAAAACTTCTCACCTCTGCAACTGATGTGGGTGTAGGCCAAGTCTCTATTGCCGCAACTTTCTCTGATCTACTGAAAGTCCTTCTCCTGAGATGATGTGTCCCAAGAAAGGCACTTTGTCCATACAGAACTCACACTTACTGAGTTTAGCATATAACTTCTCCTGTCTCAAGGTCTCTAACACGATTCTGAGATGCTCCTCGTGCTCTTCATGGTTCTTGGAATATATGAGAATGTCGTCGATGAATACAACTACAAATTTATCCAAGAACTGATGAAAGACTCTGTTCATCAAGCTCATAAACACTGCTGGTGCGTTGGTTAAACCAAACGGCATCACCAAGAACTCATAATGCCCATACTTCGTCCTGAAAGCTGTCTTCGGGATGTCTTCTTTTCTCACCTTGATCTGATGATAGTCGGATCTAAGGTCAATCTTCGAAAATACCCTTGCACCACTCAACTGATCGAAGAGATCATCAATGCGTGGTAAGGGATACCTGTTCTTGATGGTTACAGCATTTAGTACCCTGTAATCAATGCACAATCGTACCGTTCCATCCTTCTTCGGCACAAATAATATGGGTGCTCCCCAAGGTGAAACACTGGGCCGAATGAAACCCTTCTCCAAAAGATCATCAACATGTTCCTTCAATTCCACTAACTCCTTAGGTGCTAACCGATAGACTGATGAAGTGATAGGCTCTGCTCCTGGAGTTAGGTCTATTGTGAATTCTATTTCCCGATCAGGCGGTAAACCTGGAAGATCATCAGAAAATACATCCACAAATTCTGAGATGACTCTTGGGTAACCTGTCTCCTCTTCTACAGATAGTACCCTAAGAGTAGGCTGAACTCCTTGCTCTACTGCTCCTCGAGTAAACTCAAATTCTGGATGTCCAGGCGGTCTAAATATAACCCGCCCAAGTCGGCAATCAAGAGTCGCATGGTACTGACTTAACCAGTCCATACCAAGTACGACATCATAATCCGGCATGGAAAAGATCAGAAATTGAGCTCGCATTTCTCTGCCACAAACTACTACAGAACATGATCTACAGACGTCACTAACCGGAATAATTCCACCTCCCGTAAGAATCCTCTTCATCTTCGGAAGGGGTGCGGTAGCTACTCTATGGGTGGCTACAAAGCTAGCTGCTATAAATGAATGCGATGCTCCAGAATCAAATAATGCTACAGCTGGTAATGAAGCTACTAGAATAGTACCTGCGATGACCTCGCCTGCTGTAGTCTCCTGCTCAACAGCTAATGGGAATGCCTGTCCTCGTCCCTGAGCTGGACCTCTCTGCTGCTGAACCTGCTGGAATAAAGCTGCCTGTGGTGCCAGGGGTGGTCTCTGCTGGTTCCCTCCTGGGGCTGGTGGTCTGACCCCACCAACTCCCGTCTGCTGGGCTCCTGCTGCTGGTCGTGGTGCAGGTAATGCTAGTCTTGGTGCTCCGTCTCTGCGTTCGGAACAGTCCCTGGAAAAGTGTTGGCTGGATCCGCAGCTCAAACATAGTCCCAACTTACGCCTGCATTCCTTCTCAATGTGTCCTACCTTGCCGCAGTGGTGACAAGTAGGAAGAGGTCTGTCCCTATGTGCTGCTCTATCTGGCATACCCCTCTGGGTTCGCTTTGCTGAATCCCCATGTGCTGGCCTGGATGGTGCTGACGTGATAGGCCTCTTCAGATTAGACTCCCTTCTGGTTACGCGCTCCAAGCGTCGGGCCGCTGCAAGGACATCGGTATAAGAGGTAGGTGCTACCGATCCAATCACTCTCTGAAGCTCGAACTTCAGGCCGTCAAAGAACTTCTCTGCTTTTTCTTCCTCCGTCGAGATCAATGTCGGGACAAAGCGGCTCAGGCGAATAAATTCCGCATTGTATTCCTCTACTGACATGTTGCCTTGGATAAGGCGGTTGAACCTGTCTCTGAGCTCTGACCGTGCGACTGCTGGAATGTACATCTCTTGGAAGAGTCTGGAGAACTCTTCCCATGTGACTCGGTCCTGTCCAAGCCTCCTCTCTCCTGCTAACCACCAGTGATGCGCATTATCAGTTAACTGCATTCTGACGGCAGTCATCCACTTCTCTCTTGGAAGTTCATTGGCTTCCAACTGATGCTGAATGTTGGTGAGCCACTCATGAACTTCCGTTGGCCCTTCTTTACCAGAAAATGTGCGAGGCTTGAGATGACGGAAGTCGGTGATAGATCCCGTCGATGTTCTCCTCGTTGGGGGATTTGCCTGCTCCAATGCGGATACCAGGCTGGTCCTCAGATACTCGGCCTCCTGCCGATGGGCTTCCTGCTGAATCTGTTGCTGTGCTTGCATCATAGCATACATCATCTGGAACATCTGTTGCCCGTCCATGGCTTGTCCTGGCGGGAATACTGGCATCTGGGGAGTGAACTGTGGTGGAGGTGGGATGTCATCTCTCCGGAACCTTGGATTAGGCTGTCCGGTTTGATCACTCTGCGATGCTTGTCCTCCATCCCCTGGTGTCACTCCGTCTCCATAAGTAACCACAGCGTCATACGGCGTATCCAAGGGAATATCATCTCTGTTCCCGGAATCCATTACTCTGCAAAAAGATAAACTATAAGAACGCTCAGAGGAATCAATACAGGATGCAATTCAAGTAACAAATTTCGAGTTCGATATAGAGTTCAACAAATGGTTAATAATGGATGAGATCCTATGATTTATACTATCCTTAGGGCAGGCTGGTTCGGTCCCTAAGTTGAAACCGAACAATTTAGTCGTAGACCTGCATGGGCCACCACAAAAACTATGTCACGCCCCAGTCCCAAAATACCGAGGGACTGGACGCGTGTCAATGGCCAGCAGTACGCACCGATGGACAACCCAATTTAATGGATCCATCAGGGCATACTTAAGCTGTAAAACAAGTCTACGACAATCATGGCACAACTAATCTCATCCACACAAAATATAAAATATGATCCACAGGATAAATAAGGAATGTAAATCATCATCTAGTCTCACAAAGTACTTCGGGGAACAACCCGATAAATATCTAGTACAATGGTTCAACAGACCAGAAATAAAAGACTGAAATAAATAATAAAAGCTGAGCATGGAACATGGATGCTCAGGCAAAGTCTTCAGCTAAGACCTCGTCCACGGATGGTGGTACAGCTCCTGAATCAGCTCCTGTTCCAGTCCCGTATACCTCGGGATAAATCTCGTCCTCAAATCCTGGGGACAAAATCCGGATCCAGGTCCTCAGGGGACATAGCAAGGTACAAGAAAGCTCATACCAATAAATAAATAACAGTGCAGCAAATAAATAACTAAATGAAGCAATAGGTAAATATGTAACCAATCTAAGTGAAAATGCAAGTGAGAGCAACACTAAAACTCAGGCTGAGCCACTACAAGCTCTGTGTCGGGAAGCCGGTAGCGGTAATAACCGGTAGTGGGTCTAGCTCTGCTACGAGAGTCTACGACCTCTCAATAATAGAAGATATATATAAATACAGCCTGTAGCCTGTGTGTCTCTCCCTACCCAATGTAACCACGCATATCATGACCATAACGTCTCATACCCATGTCAAGCGTGATCATAGCTAAATGCAACAAGTCATAAAGTATCTAAGAATATAATGGCCATGTCCTGTATCCTATACAGAATCACCACGAATATCTCAGGAAAATCCTGTCTCATGAATAGTGTCAAGTGTCCTGGGTCATAGGGTACTTGATAAGACAAGTACGAGCATATAAAGTGTCACGGATGTCCATCTCTAGATGACCGTACCCAACACTGCGTATAGTGTCGGCACCCGACTGATAATCGGACGCTAAGTACGTCACACGGTCCTAGGTTAAGCATGTACAGTAATATATATAAAGCAAGAAAAATAGATAACTAAGCTGCAGAGTTTGGGCAAGGTACACTTGCCTGATGTCCGAATACCAACAACTGTCCCTGTATCGGTGGATCCGGTAGGTACTACTCCAAAAGCTGTAATAAACATCACCACTAGTCTCAGAAGATGTCAAATAGCTAGAAATGCCTGTCCTTACGTCCAATTTGGACACAGGGGCAAAAAGGTCATTTTCGGATTAAAGCGGGGTCCACATGTGGGCCACTTTGCACCGAAAAACGTATCAGGGTCAAAGGTCTCCAAATTTTGCAAACTCAGTGTCTACAAGTCAGGAACGATGATACGAACCCAACGAAACTTCCAGAATTGGATTCCGATGAGCCGATCTCAAAATCACCCGTCAAGTGGAGCCTGTGGGCCCACGATACGTGATTTTGTCAACGTTCTCAGAATCGGACCAAACTTGGGTCACAGGACCAGCGTATTGCTACGAGTCCGATGGCGCAAGTTTCGTTTCGATCCGACGTGCGTACACAAAGTTACAGCGTGTTCCAGAAAGGACGGATACTGGGTGTCGTCGGCGGATACGCGTTGATTCCGGGGTGCACACACCTCCGAATCGACTTCTGCGAAATCCTACACGACCGTATCAACGTCGCGCACGGTTCGGTAAAGACCGCGTGCGACCAAGTCGTCCCGATTGGCGGGGCGTACTCAGTTCCGGGGTGAAATATGGTGTTATTTTTCCTGTTTTTGGATCGCGGTGTGCGATCACCACAAGACGCGATGCACCGAACGAGTTGCACGGGCACCGAGAGGGTTATACAGTCTACGCATAGCAACTGACGAAAACTAATTCGGAGTTGAGAGGTGAAAGAAATCGGTACCTGTACAGGGCCCCGTGAGTTCTGTTCTTCAAGTGTTCGTGAGTCACTTCGATCCAGGATTCGTATCCTGGACGTGTCCGAGTTCTGCAGGGACGCTGCTGTGAATCACCAAGGCTACGAGAAGTCGGGGAACTCGACGCCGCGACACGTCCGGTCGGGGACACCTCGTGGCGGGCTCCGCTCGGTCTGGGAATTCGCACAGCGAGCGGGCTCAGTTCCGCCGGCGGGTGGGGCTGTTCCGATCGGTCGGGGACGATGCTGCTGGAGCGGCGTGCACTGCGGCCGGTCGAGGGCTGCGCTACGGCAGACCGGAGTTAGTCGGCGCGAGGGTTCTCAGGCGGAGCGGGGTGCCGAGTCGACTGCGGGGTAGAGCCGCCGGTCGGGGACGCTGGATTCGGGGGAGGGTACGGTCGGCTGAGCAACCCGGCGGAAGGCGGCGGCAATGATCGGCAAGGGGAGTCGGCGGATGATGCTGGATGAGAGGGGTGACGGCACAGATCCCTAGGTCAACCTATAAAGCTGCTACAGTATACATGCGGGTAGGGTTCAGCCAACGGGTCGGGTTCTCGAAGGTGGTTTGGTTCGGCTTAGAAATCCAATAGCTCTTTTAAGCTTAAAACTCGTTTCCGGGGTCCAAATAATTCACCGAAAAATACTGTAGGTCCGGTTTTCTATGGTGCATCATAATTTATTATTTCCAGAATAATTTGACATCATTTGGTCACACTGAAAATTCTTTAAATCACAATCATCTTCGCCTTAAATTCCAGAAAATACCAAAATTCGTAATAACTCATCTTAAAAATATTCTCAAAAATTCAGGGTGTTTACAAAATCGAAAGCAACACCAAATCAAAATCCCAAAGCGGCAATCAAGGAAACCAAGCACAAAGCACGAAAACTATTGGACTTGTTTCAATAGAGGCTTTTCCATGAGTTGGAAAGGATCATCGCATTTCGTCCTTAGGCAAGAAGATGCCGAAGATCTAAACTACGATTCAGACGGTCTAACCACAAGCCCAATTACATAGTGCACATCCCGGTCGGATCGGAATTTGAGGCACCACACTCATGAGCTCTCTAGATTATCGTGGATCCCGTGTAAAGAACCTAAAATCTACGACTTGTACAGTCATTGACATGTGGGCCATGTATGCGGACTTAGGACCCTTGTATGAACCACAAGTTAGTGATTGTTTTGGAACCATAGACCACGTAAACAAGAATATATTTTTCAGTTCTTATGGTAATATTGGTGGTCTACCGTATTTCGGTGATGCCCCTTTTTAAGGTGGTCAGTACAGGACTAGAGGAAAAAAAAAAAAAAAATGGGCCGGGCCAAGTAGGAGACTTTTGTCCATGTTGACACGGTGTGTCCGTTTCCTTCTCAATAACAGATTGTGATTTCAATTCACTTCTTATATAGAAAAAAGAATTGGTAGTGAGTGAGCTTTAAGAAGAAAATAATAATAATAATAAATAAATAAATAAATAAATAAAATTACTATAATGTATATCTTACACTTATAAGGAGACTTCAACGGTTCAAAAGTGAGCCGTCTAAGTCGTTTGTAAATTATTCAACCATTTATTTAAAAAATTAATATTACGTAAAAAAATGTTCGAAAAAAAAATTAATTTGTTACAAATAACGTTATGGGAAATCAAACTTGACCAACCAAGAAGAATGTCTCATATCTTAACCACATGAGCTAGAAATGATATTTGATTATAGTTATATAGTATTATATAGTTAAACAATTAGTTACATTTTTTTAAATTTTCAATTACGTGAGGATATACGTACAGCTTAGACGGTTAACATTTTCAAGACTTTTATATATCCATAATAAATTATAATTAAAATATATTTAAATATTTAAATAATTTTATAATAATATTTAAAAAAAATATTTTACATCCAATGTACGTGTATTTACTAGTGTATATAAAGAGCAATATTTTGCTAAATCACATAGTATTCGTCCTTGTTTTCTTCGTTCGTACTTGCATTACTATGTGTTATATACACAAACAAGAGTTTTACTTTAGCCAATATGTCAACGAAGGATATCCATAAAATTGAGGTAAGCGAACCATTTCTCGTATATAAATTAACAAAAATAAAAAGTATATTCATCAGATTGTGAATTGTATATATGGTGCATGAATAAGAACATAAAATGAATATGTGATACAAACAATTTTAAACATGTATAATACAAATTTGGATCATCTATATAGTGTTTATTTTTAGAGAAAAAGAAATCTCTAGTGTGGTTGTTAGAATATGGACATCTTTATTGCTTTTCCTCTTATTATAACTACAATTGAAGTACGTGACAAGTTAAGAAAAAGGGGGAAGAAAGAAACTTCGAGAGCGAGTGAGAGAGATGATCTAAAAAAGCCTTAATTAAATCTTTAACTTACAAGTAAACGACTTAGTTTTATTCAACTTTGACAATCATTCATAAGAAATGTCATTTTTGTGACAAAATTTTCCTAGAAGCCAAATGTGCCATTAATAGAACGTGGTACTAGGTTCTCTTTCCAAATTTAGCATAAAAATAGCTTATAATAATCATGAAATTCCAATACTTTTTAATTAGAGAAGAGTAGGAAAGCTTTATTTATTAAATTTGAATTTTAATCAAATATTTTAGAAATAGAAATCTCGCATTCTTCTCTACCATAATTTTTACCTTATATTGTTTGTGTTGTATTCGAGTACTCTGTCACCTTCGTAAACTTCATCACAATTATCATTCCGTCGACTTCATCAGTTCAACACTTTTAATTGGTAAATTAGTTCTGATCTTTTTTAATTTAATTGTTTGTTTTTGTAAATATTATAATTATTTATGCTAAATACATATTTAAATCAGGACAATCTTTTACAAGAATTGAAAATCGTTTCACAAAACTTTCTACAAGTCAAAGAAGGAATCACGAATTCCACAGTCAATCATAGTATAGTTTTTTAACTATGCA
This sequence comes from Iris macrosiphon, assembly GCA_036927795.1. Lineage (NCBI taxonomy): Eukaryota > Viridiplantae > Streptophyta > Magnoliopsida > Asparagales > Iridaceae > Iris > Iris macrosiphon. Next base: position 337,907,814 of record JAYESA010000004.1, read on the forward strand.
CGTGGCTAGTACATAGAGTACACACATTATTTTGTTATGCATGCTTCATGAAAGATGCATGCAAAAGGCCAACATGTGATTGGCTTATAACATTCCTTTACAAATTAATGCACCTAATTTTTTTTGTAATTTTTTATCAGAAATCGTCAAATCTAAATCGATCGATCGATCCTCCTATAAATACCAACCACTACCATCACCAACAACAAAAAACACATTTTGTACTCATTTCCAAATATTCGATAACTTTACATATACATCATAATTGTCCTCCTTTCCTTTGTACTTTATTTGTCTCGAAATATTTTTATCCTTGAACTAAGTCATCCTTAAAATCTTTTTTCCAAAAATCTTTACCTCCAAGTTAGATCTACCATAACACCAAAGAAAGAGAACCGCACCCCATATATATCAAAATTAAGTCATTATTTGTTTTTTTTTTTTTTTTAGATGTCCGACGTTACGTCCGGGATTTTGTGCATGCTGCGTTGCATATTTTTTGGACCTACTGTCTCCAACTTCTACCAAATAAATGATAGGAATGATACATCTCCATAGCTCAATCTACTGATATTCGACCACTCAGTTATGATCTTATACCTTTTTTCGGTAACCGGAAGATTCCCTCGAGTTCGATAAGCCATTATTTGATTTGGTATTTGTCAATACATGGTAATAATATTGTTACTACTAATCTTATTCACATTTCATACTCACATAAGCCTTGGGTTCTTCTTCATAAAAAAGAAGAAGAAATGACGGAGCATCTTTCTTAATCTGGATTTTGGGCAGCTATTCCTTATCCGGTGGTCATCGGTATTTTATTATAGAATAGAATGAAAGCGTACTTCCCCATTATTATACTATTATATTCCTACTTTCTATTCTATAAATTTTCTACTTTCTATAAATAGCATACAAAAGAAATTTGGAGTGACAAAGAAGAAGAAGAAGGGGGAGGAGGAGAGAGCTAAAATAAAAAAGTAAACAAATTTGAGAGTCGAAGAAGTAGAAGAAGAGGAGGAGATGTGTTGATCGGTTCAGAGGGATCGTTCCTCTCTCTCTCTACAAATTCTCTATCCTCAGCAGCAGAGCTGGCTTCGGTAATTCCCTCAATTTTCTCTCTCTACAATTCCTATCGAGCTAGGATTTATGAAGTTTCCGGCTCAAATTTGGGATTTTTAGGGGTTCAGTGGAAAATTGGGCCGGAATTCTAGCCATTTTCGTCTACAGATTCCTTCTTTTTTTACGGGTTAGCTGGAAAATTGAGGTTTTGTTTCTGTATTAGTGAGTAGTCAGCACTGAGTAATGCGATTTAGGGGCTTCCTAGTGGAAGCCGGAAATTTGTTTGTTTTGTTTGTACTAAGTTCATTTTGTCTCATTCTCTGTCAGTTAATTTGATGTGTTTGTCTTGTAATTAAAAATTGGATGTGCTTTTTTTTTTTTTACTATAATAATTGATAATAAACCTGCTGGTTTTTTTTTTTCTTTTTTCATTTAGAGATCATTTTTCTTTCTCAGAATTTGGATTTAGTGTTGTATGATTCCAATTACGAGTTGTACAAAATAATTACAGAAATTGCCTGTTATCGCAGCCGGAATTCTAGCCATTTTCTTACTTTAGATCCCTCTTTTTTATTAAATTGGGGCTAAAGATTTGTCCTTTATGATGGGTTTGCTAGTAGGGAGTATTAGTAGTGATTTAGTGCTATTATGACAGTACTTATTGAAGTGCTTCCTAGTGGAAATCGACATTTTGTTTATGTTAAGTTGATTTTGTCTTATAGGAAGGTTCTGACTGTTGGGTACGAAACGCGACAAACCCCGCGTTCCCCAAACCAGAGAGTACCTGCGAGAGAACGGAGCAAAACGTACAAACAAAAAAATATCAAAACACAAATCGCAGACACAAAAATTTTTATGTGGAAAATCCAGATGGGAAAAACCACGGGACGATCGGAGTCCAACCCCGAAGAACCTCCACTAATGGAATAAAGAGATTACACCCTCTACAAGCTCCTCACCGATCCAACACGAATCACCGCAACTTTTTGGAACAGTAAATAGATTACAACCACGAAGAAAAAAGACAATGAGAAATACTTCAAATTGATCTCCTTCTCCGAAACGGTCTCGAATCCTTCTTTCTTCTCTCCAAAGTTGCAATGACACTCTTGCCACCTTTTCTCCTCATTCTTGCCACATTTTCTTCTCTCTTATTTTTTTTCTCATGTTGTTGTATATTGCATGAGCCTTTATATAAACCCTTGCATGAAATTAGGGTTTCCATATGAAAATGTATATATGGAAGCAAAAAATATTTATGGAAATCCAATTACATTCAGTCATATATTTAATGAAAATCAAATCATAAATTGACTTGCCATAAATTAGAAATCCAATTATATGGAAAGTTAATATATGAAAGATCCAATCATAAATATATAATTAAGTCAAAAATGAAAATCCAATATAATATTTGCTTACCATAAATGTTCCAATACACGACGCTCGATACACTTTTCAAGTTTTTTCGACACACGGATAGCGCTCGTCGCACTCCGAGGTATTATCCACATAGGTTGGGAACTCAATCCACTCCAATAAATCCCTCCCTTCACAACTATGTGGAGGGGGTCGTCATCCCGACGATCTGCCTGCAGTACTCAAACTTTTTCCTTGGAAGAATCTTAGTGAACATGTCTGCTCCGTTGTCATCTGTATGAATCTTCTCAAGCGCCACTTCCTGCTTTTCCACAACATCCCGTATCCAATTATACCGGGTCTCAATGTGCTTGGACCAGCTATGAAATGTCTGGTTCTTCACAAGGTGAATAGCACTCTGACTATCGCAAAGCAAAGGATACTTCTCTTGTTTTAGCCAAATTTTCTGCAACAACTTCTTCATTCACAACAACTCATTGCAAGCCTCTGTCGCCGCAATGTACTCTGTCTGTCTTCGACAAGGCTACACACTTCTGCAACCGCGACTGCCACGATACTGCTCCACCAGCAAACATCATCACATAGCCCGAAGTCAATCTCCACGTGTCTATATCTCCAGCCATATCAGCGTCGGTATATCCAATCAGCTTCGGCTCGTCACCACCAAAAGAAAGTCTCAAATCGACAGTGCCCTGAAGGTATCGTATAATCCACTTGATTGCACTCCAATGTACCCTTCCAGTATTGAAAGTATACCTGTTAACTGTGCCAACTGCGTGAGCGATGTCTGGCCTCGTACACACCATAGCATACATGAGACTCCCCATAGCTGAGGCATATGGAACCCGCTCCATATCTTCCTTCTCGTCCTCAGTAGATGGACACTGCTCCTCAGTGAACTTAAAGTGAGCCGCAAGTGGGTTACTCACTTTCTTCGACCCGTTCATCCCGAAACACCGAAGTACCCGGTGAATGTACTTCTTTTGGGACAAATGTAGCAGTTTGGACTCTCTCTCGGCTGATTTTCATCCCAAGAATAGTCTTCGCTGCGCCCAAATCCTTCATAGAGAAGGCCGCGTCCAGTTGGCGCTTCAACTCCGCTATCCTAGTAGCGTTCCGACCCACCAGTAGCGTATCATCAACATAGAGCAGTAAAATGATGAAATCATCCTTGGCAAAGTACCTCACAAATACACAGTGGTCCGACATCGTCCGTGCATAACCATGTTCCCCCATAAACGACTCGAACTTCTTGTACCAGTGCCTCAGAGCCTGCTTCAGACTATACAAGCTCTTCCTCAACCGGCAGACCAAGTGTGACTTTGCCCTTCTCACATAATCCCTCTGACTGCTCCATGTACAACTCCTCCTCAAGATCACCGTGGAGGAATGCCGTCTTCACGTTCATTTGCTCGACCTCCAAGTCGAAACTGGCTGCCAATGCTAGCACCACCTGAATAGATGGCTGCTTGACGAATGACGAAAAGATCTCATCATAATATACGTCTTTCCGCTGACCGTAGCCTTTAACTACCAACCTCGCTTTGTATCGAGGGCGAGTAGCATCATCTGTCTGCTTCACTCTGAACACCCATCGATTCTCCAAAGCCTTCTTGCACTTTGGCAACCGCACCGGATCATAAGTAGAGTTAGCCTCCAAAGAACTTGCATAGCCTCCATCCACTCCTGCCTGTGTTCGTCTTCCATAGCCTCTGCGAAACTTTCGGGTTCTTCCCCATCAGTAAGTAGCACATACTCACCCGGTGAGTATCTCATAGATGGTCGACGCTCTCTATCTCTCCTCCTCAATGGAACCACTGGTGCCGGCTGTATACCAACAGCCTCCTCCTCAGGAATTGCCTCCTTGGCATGCCCATCCTCATGAAGATCACCCTGACCACCATCAGCAGGCTGATGATCAAGATTGGGAGCAACTTAATGTACTGGCTCCCCCACAATTGGATCCTTTGCGATGTCCTCTGGAAACTGTTCGAAGCGAAATGACTCTAACTCAGGCAATTTATCAGCCTCAGAAGGCATCGGAATCCTGAGTGTTGGTCCCACGTCACTGCTGCTGTAGAACTTTCTTCCCACTGGGTCGTAGAGTCTATAGCCAAACTCATTCTGACCGTAACCGACAAAGACGCACCGTCTCGTCTTCGGCTCAAGTTTTGATCTCTCGTCCTTCGGTACATGCACGAAGGCCTTGCAACCAAACACTCGCAGGTGATTGTATGACGGCTCTTTGCCGTACCATACTTTGTCAGGCACATCACCCTCTAAATGAGCACTAGGAGATAAATTAATAACATAAGCAGCTGTGTAAAGTGTGTCACCCCAATAGCTGTCCGACAAGTTTGCTTCTGACAGCAAACACCGCACCCTCTCTATCAGCGTCCTGTTCATGCACTGGGCTACACCGTTGAGCTGCGGTGTCTTTGGTAGAGTCTTCTGGTGTCGTACCTTACTCTCTGCAATAAGCATCAAAGGGACCGATATACTCGCCGCCATTGTCCGACCGAATACATAGCAGCTTCTTACCCGTCTCCCTTTCAACAGAGACATGAAACTCTTTGAAAGTGGGCAGCATCTGATCCTTAGTTTTTATGGCATAGACTCAAACCTTCCTAGAACAGTCATCAATAAATGTTACAAAATAAGAAGCAACCCCAATGGATTTTACCTTCATAGGACCGCATACATCCGAGTGAATCAACTCGAGCAACGCCGGCTTCCTTGAACTTGGGTGAATTTGGAAAGACACCCTATTTTGCTTCCCTGCCAAACAGTGCGTGCACCTCTCCAGCTTTGTAGACTTGAGTTCTGGAATCATCTTCTTGTTCACCAAGTAGCTCATCCCCTTCTCGCTGATGTGGCTGAGCCGCCTGTGCCACAACTCGGTAGACGCATCAATAACTGCGTTCACCTCATGTGCCCCCTGTGCGCTCTCTTCCATATAGTAGAGTCCATACCTCTTGCTTCCTCTGGCAATCACCATCGAACATCTGGAAAGCTTCTACTGACTGTTCCCGAAGAGATTGAAGAAACTCTCGTTATCCAACATTCCAACCGACACCAGGTTGAAACGGATATCAGGGACATGACGAACATCTTTCAGAACAAGAACTGCATCCATCTTTGTCCTCAAATGCACATCTCCAATGGCAACTGCCTTCGACACATCTCCATTTTCCATCTTCAACACTCCAGAGTTGCTTGTTGTGTAAGTAGCAAATAATGCCCCTGTTGTGAGATATGTGCGCTGAAGCATTTGAGTCCATCAACCAAGAGTTGTCATCGCAAGCGAGGTTCATAACTACCTCATCACCTACAATGATCAGATCGCCTCCATGTGTCGAGGCCGCCGCTGTAGTGTTCTCGCCTTGCTTCCCCTTGTCGTCCTTCTTCTCTCACTTCCAAGCGAAACAGTTCTGCTTGATGTGGCCCTTCTTGCCACAATGGTAACACTCCGAGTCCTCGTACCGACCCTTGGACCTTCCCCTGCTTTTGTCTCTGCCACCGCCTGGACCCCTGCTTGCTTTTACCCCTCCCGCGGCTCTCTGAAACAAGTGCCTCTGAGTGGGATGTGGATGAAGTGGCCTGAGAACGTCTCCGCATCTCTTTATTCAGTACCCCGCTCTTGGCAAACTCCAGACTGACCACGCCTTCCGGAGCAGAAGCGATCATAGATACTCGTACGGTCTCCCACGAGTCTGGTAATGTACACAGCAGCCATAGTCCATGAACCTCGTCGTCGAACTTGACTTCCATCGAGGATAGCTGGTCAACCACGCCCTGAAACTCACTCAAATGATCCTTAATGGACGCCCGATCTTTATACCGCAGACCCATCATCATCCGGATCAGGAACAATTTATTTATTCCGGTCTTCTTCGCATACAAAGATTCCAGCTTATCCCACAGTATCCTCGCGTGTTCAATACTGGCAACGTGGTTGTACACGTTCTCGTCAACGAACTGCCTGATGTACTCACACACATGTATATGTTCGAACTTCCAGTCCTCTTCGAATTTGTCACTCGGCCTCTCAGAAGCAAAAACCGGCAGATGCAGCTTCTTGACAAATAGCAGATCCTTCATCTTGCTCCTCCAGTAGTGATAGTTGGTACCGTTCAGGTTTACCATGCGCATCGACTTCACGTCCATCTCTCCTCCCTGGTTTGCCTGTCAACTCTTGACACCCTTATGAAATTTCAGAACCTGGCTATGATACCACACTGTTGGGAACGAAACGCGGAAACCGTTCCCCAAACCAGAAAGTATCTGTGAGAGAACCGAGCAAAACGCACAAACTAAAAAACACCAAACACAAATCGCAAACACAGAGATTTTTACGTGAAAAATTCAGATAGAAAAAACTACAGGACGATCAGAGTCAAGCCCTGAAGAACCTCCCTCCCCACTAATGGAATAAAGAGATTACATCCTCTACAAGCTCCTCACCGATCCAACACGGATCACCGCAACTCTTTGGAACAGAAAATAGATTACAACCACGAAGAAAAAAGACAATGAGAAATACCCCAAATTGATCTCCTTCTCCAAAATGCCTCCAATTATTCTTTCTCTTATCCAAAGTTGCAATGACACTCTTGCCACATTTTCTTCTCTCTTATTTTTTTTCTCTCATGTTGTTGTATATTGCATGAGCCTTTATATAAACCCTTGCATGAAATTAGGGTTTCCATATGAAAATCTATATATGGAAGCAAAAAATATTTATGGAAATCCAATTACATTCAATCATATATTTAATGGAAATCAAATCATAAATTGACTTGCTATAAATTAGAAATCCAATTATATGGAAAGTTAATATATGAAAGATCCAATCATAAATATATAATTAAGTCAAAGATGGAAATCCAATATAATATTTGTTTACCATAAATGTTCCAATACACGACGCTCGATGCACTTTCCGAGTTTTTCCGACACACGGATGGCGCTCGTCGCACTCCGGGATATTCTCCACATTGGTTGGGAACCCCACCCACTCCAACGCTGACTTCTGAGTGTTGCGAATTAATTTAATATGTCTGGCTTTTAATTAAAAATGGGATGATATTTTTATTTTTACTTTTTACTAAATTATAATAAGTTGAATTCTTAACTGTTCGTGCAGAATGTTTTCATTTATAAATTGTTGTTTTGTTTTTAATTGTATTTCTTTCAGAATTTGGATTTAGTTGTGAACTATTAGTGATTGTAAGTTCCCGTGATATTTTAATATCATCTCAATTATAAGTTTCAGAAAAAAAGAATTTCAGAAAACCTGTCTTTTGGGGTTTATTTTGTGGATTATAAGAATCGGATCAAAGTGTGATTGGGGCATAATTAAAGTTTTGATTTTTGAAAGAATGGGTTCAAATTGTTGAACTATAAGAGTTTTTTCTATTCTTATGGAGTAAATTCTGAAAGAGTCTTCATTTCGAGACTATACTTTTGTTGTAGTTCTGTGGCTTTTCAAAGCAGTTCTGTTGTTATGAAAAGATCTGATTCCAATTGGGAAATTCTGATGGTTAAATGTATTGAAAAATGATAAATTTGTTATTTGCCAAGGATAACTACATGATGACCTCCAAGCTTGGACTTTAGTTTATGGCATGTCGATGGCTATATGATATGAAGTTTAAATGTCATTTAAGTTTGATACTAAAGTTTTAGCTATCTTTGGCACCTAGGAAGAGGGTTAAGTATATACTGTCTCTATTAACTGTTTTTGTTTTTTGATTCTTATGATGCTTTATCACTGATTTTCTGAAGCCTCATTATTCCCTCTGCTAGGAATCACCTTCACAATGTTACACTTGTTCGTCCTTATCCCTTTTATTATTGTTTCACATGTTATAGTAATGTAAAACCACTAGCCGGTGTGTCTATAACTTTTCTGTTGAAGGGAACTTCTTTAAGCGGTATATGTTAGTTCAGCGGTTTACATATTATTTTCTGATTCAGTTTCTGGGCCATGAGTAATACTGCCAATGAGAGTGATAAGAGGATGCTATCAAAGGATCAAGTCGATTCACTGTCAATCGATGACGGTAGCTCTGGAGGGACGATCTCTGGTGGTGGAGGGATGGGTTTGAAGAAAGGACCATGGACATCTGCAGAAGATGCTATTCTGGTGGAATATGTCAGGAAACATGGAGAAGGGAACTGGAATGCAGTGCAGAAGCACTCTGGACTGTCTAGGTGTGGCAAAAGTTGCCGCCTTCGATGGGCTAATCATCTTAGGCCAAACTTGAAGAAAGGAGCTTTTACTGCAGAAGAAGAGCAGATGATCATTGAACTCCATGCTAGGATGGGGAACAAATGGGCGCGTATGGCTGCATATGTAAGTCTATTTCAATTCCTTTTTAACTTATAGGAGGTGTGCACTTGTTAATGCCCTTTTTATGTTGTTTTGCTTAATGTGATTGGCGCAGTTAAAACTAGCCATATGGATATATCATGTTACAACAAGGTTGTGAAAAGATACTTCATGTTTTAAAGTAAAAAAGTATTATATTTCATTATTGATGGAACATGAACCATTTATTTTTCCTGTATATGCGTATTTGTTTTCTATAGATTTTTCAGCAAAACTATGCATTATAGTTCTGAACTTTTAGATCTTCAAGTCCTTCCAGTAATCATCATTTCGGTTGAGATTTTATGGGAATCCACACACATGTTTCTTTCGATTTCTGATGCCTGTTATGCAAGATTCTTTCCCCACACATATTGATAGTGGTCTGTCTGTGTAGGTTGTAAATAGGGTGTTATTAGATGGAATTAGTTTGCAAGCTGATGACCTGTTAAATTTGTTTAGACACAACCTAAATACTACTAACTGAACTGTGGGACCAGTAGTGGCTAAAGTTTTGAATATGAGTTCAGGGATGTCATGGTGATTATATTGTTTTGGACAGGTGTACAGATGTAAATTAATTTAGAATCAATTTATTCATTTGTTTTTGTGAAGATGGTATAGACTACTAAATGAAAATTTTCACGATAAAGAGGAAATGATCACTTCTGGTTTAGCCGTGTCTTATCCAAATAAGGACAATGTAAGAGAGGGAAAATTAAGAACTTTGGTACTTGTTAGCGAGTATTATTTTTGTTGGTTTGACATGGTGAATTTCATGGAAAAAGAGAGCACTGCATCAAGTATTTGAATCATCATCACTACCCCTTGATGTTTGCAGCCAGGCCTGGTTGTATTTCCTTACTCTGAGTTGTATGTTGAACTCTTGGATTTATCGACAAATTTGAAACATAGACAAGGCCTTGGTGCTAGCTTAAATATCACGCCCTTTGCTTGCATTGAATAATTGTGACAGTGAGAAATAAAGTTGATGCAGTGAACGTCTTAAATACTGTTGATAGAAAAGAAATAGCTGAAACTACTATATATAAATTAACTTTCCAGTTAACTTCATTTAACATAAAACATGATTTATTTCTATGTATACAAAATATGTTCAACAGTGACTAAAATTTTACACGCTTTGTGATTCTCTTCTTTATTGAACACTGCAAGTGGACCAGCAAGTGAAAAGAAAGCTTGTCAAGACTAAATAGTAAGTAGCCAAAACATTTACGCCTATGACCATCAAAAAGACCTGTTGCATACTGCCTACTGCCTACTGCCTATTGGCTTGTCGCTACTTCCTTCCCACTGAAGGAGAGAAGAGTTGAAGGGGACTATTAGAGTACCATGATCCCTTTACCCATACAGGCAGAGGGGCACAAGCTAGAAAGCACGGACAACCCAAAAATGTGGGTCGTGTTGGACACATATTGGACACAACCTGGACACTCCAAAATAGGTTTTGTGCCCGTGCCATCTTGTCCTTGTTGTGTCGTATCCGTGTCCGTGCAAAATAGGGCACAAGCGACTCAAGGATTGGGGCAGCCGATGCTGGGTAGATAATAGATATAAGATCACCATATTTCTATTTTTGTTTCTATAATGGGTGTACATATATGGTTCTGGTATTAACTTAAAACCCATACTTCATGAAAAAAATAATACGAATAGAAAGAGGTGTGAACACAAATAGATATGAACATGATTTTGTTGCATATGCTATACATTTTTGCAACTAAAACAAGAGCCTGGTTTTTAGTTTTAGTTTTTATAGAATTAAAGCTATTCTGATCCTGATTTGATGATGGACAATAATGTTCAATGGTTCATGCATATTTACTAGAACATGTATGCTCAAGAGTCATATTCAACCTTTGATCATAGCGCTGATCTTAAGATCTTCTTTTGAAAATTCAGATACGGATTTGGCCAAACTAAATATATTTGATTATTATGCATGTGGTTATTGGATTTCCATAAATATCAAATATGAATAGGGAGCTAGATGGGGTTCAGATTTGAATTGTTTTCCTTCAACAAGTTACATTTGTTTTTTTTCTTTTGTAGTGTGGGAAAGTAGCACACATGTAACAAACGAAAGAGGATTACATGTAATTTCTCAATTTTATATCTTGTTATTGTCCATTGATCAAGACGGTAAGAGTGACAGCTAGATAACTTAAGGAGATAAGTTATAATGAGTACGACTGAAATTTCTTTTATGCGTCCAATCAGTTAAGATTAGGAATCTGAACAAGTGTATTTACAGATGCGTCCAGACGAACACATTACAGTTTAGATACCTAATAAATTTAGGTTGTTTAATATTAATCATTAAGTTTTATTTCTCTCTTACTAATATCATGTCAATATCAGTCTAACTAGTTATAATTATCTCAACCCAATTCAACCTGACCGGAGTCATCTTGGCCCAACCTTAGCCTACTGTGGTAACATGATCCCAAAGCCAGCTCAATCTGACCCACCCAGTCCGCACCTTATCTCACTGAAACTGGTTTGCCCTTGATGTACAACAGCTAATAATTTGGGGACTTGGGTCTTAGAAGCCAGAAGCGGGGGCGGGGGCAGGGGAGGGAGAGCGCGACTACTTAGAAGAATCTAAAGTTGGGAGCGTACGCTAATAATTTTTTTATGTTTATTAATTATTGTTATCAAACTTTATAGATATCTTAATATTTATTAGAATTTATAAAGTTCGGTTCAAAGTTACAGATAGATCATTTGCATGGTGTTATGATGTCAAGCTTAGTAATTCTTAGTTTCTTGTTACTTTGAACGTGTACTATAATTTTTTCAACTTTCTTCCCAAATTTCTGTCGTCTTTTAAAATTCTGGTCTTGTTATGGAAAGCGCTCTCGTCGCCGAAGAAACAAGCTCCCAACTCGCTCCTAAGTAAGAACCGTCAAATCGTGGTTCTTACTGAGATTCGTTGGCCTCTTAGGAGATTATGGCTTCTAATCTTTGGGTAATAAGGCAGCTGAAATTAAAGAACTCATGGCGCTGGTTATTCTACAAGTAGATCTAGAGATTGTTGTAAAGCCCTGATGACTGAACTAATAGTAGATAGCTGGGGATTCGTGATACACCGACACCGCTAAATTGAGATAGGCAGTATCTGATTAATTTTCTCAAAGGCTGTAGAATTTGTCAATAATATATCATATTCTTGAGGAAGGTGTCAAACTGAACAGGGATAAGAAAAAGAAAGGATGGAGGACCAGAGGAAATATGCTCATCCACTCTTCATCATGATACTGCCTCACATTTCAGTGTTTCAGCAGGAAATTAAATAAATCCTGCTTAAAAGACAACCCAAGGAGAAGAAAAAGAGAGAAAGAATAGCACTAGTGCCGTGGTTCAAATAACTCTTATTTATAGAGCTTCAACAAGAAATTAAATAATATTGCCTTAAAACAATCCTTTATGGTCCAATGGTTGTGCTGGTAAGAGGAGTTGGCAAAGGTTCGAATCCCCGCCTGGGCAAGGTCCTGGTGCTAGTAACCCATGACAGGGACGTTCATTAATGGCAGGACTTTAAAAAAAAACTGTTCACAGACCCTTGAAGTGGGAATATGATCTTAGAGTGGGTAAAACCCAGTAAAATGAGAGAGAGAGGAAGAAAGGTAGGGAGAGGCTTTGCACTTCATCTATCTAGGGTTTCACACCAAATTGCATTACACAAGCAAATCTATGGAAATAATTCTCTCTCTACTCTGTCTTGGAGGTACATTCTTGAATTTTATTAACCACTGGCTTTCAATTGGTTGTCATACCCCATATATTTATAGGACCTGCTTACATAAATTTTACAAAAAAGAGCTACTATAAATAATAAAACTACTCATATTTAGTCTTTTACGTAGAAGCCTATATTAAAACACGTTATAGAAGGTTTCCATATGTGGATATAATATACAGATATTTTGTCATGGGAGGTTTACTTGACATAGGTTTCCGTGTAGGAAGACTTAAACTCACTAGGACTTCCCCATATTACTAATATGCATGCTCATGCATTGCAAATGTTCTGTGATATTAGTGCCACTATAAGTTATGACAGTTGCTCTTAGGTATGTATTTGCTAGTAACACGTATTAATCGAGATCTAAACGCAATGACTAATTGTTTAGTATTAGTAGTATTGAGCTTTAGTCCCACATCGGATAGAACAATAGGAAGAGGGGTTAGCCTCTCCTATATATATGTAACTCTCTTCAATAAGAATCATTCTATTATTCTTCTCTACATGGTACCAGAGCCATCAACAAAAAAAGAAGAGAGGAGAAACCCTAGCTGCCAATGCCCCCCCCCCCCCCCCCGCCTCCAGCCCCCCTCCCTCCAAAACCCCTCTGTCCCCTCCCCTCCAAAACCCTAGCCGTTTTTTTTCTAAAAAAACCTCCTCCAAAACCCTAGCCGCCTTTTTCCAAAACCTCCCCTCCAAAACCCTAACACCAGCCACCAACATGTACCTACACCAAAATCCTAACCCTAAACCAGCCGCATACCCCAAACCCTAGCCGCCTTTTGTCCTTTCAAAAAAAAACCATGTTGGGATTCTCAGAGGTTAAACATTGGTTTGTTTGCTGGAACCTCTAGCTCTCAATATCGGTTTACGGAATCTAACGAAGAGCAGACAAGTGGTTTGTCTTGCGTGAATATTTGTTTCTTTCTTTACTTAATCTTCACATCGAGATCTAACAGAGTAACCCGGGTTGCCTCTCTGTTCTGACGTGTATGATCCACATTCATTCTCTGCTTTCTATGTGCGTGCTGGTGTTGGCCACGTTTCTAGCGCATTGACAGAGTTGATGTGATTATCAAATTGGAAAGATCATACCGACAGTGGAATTCGGAATACTGAAAGATGACAGGCACTGACGCGAATAGCACTGCTACAAACACTAGTGTCGAAAACGCAAAGGCGGGACCAATGGGCACTGGCATGACGGTTTCCTCGATTCGACTTGTCGATCGACGGTTGGATGGACTAGAGGGCTACTCGACATGGCGAAAGAAGGTCGAGAAGACGCTTAGGGGAATGCAGTTGTCCAAACATCTGACTGACAACCCCCCAACAGAGACTGATCCCATATTTGAGCAATGAGAGACATATGATAGTCGACTGTTTACACACTTGATGAATTTAATGGAACCATCGGTGGAAGACATGGTTCAGAATACAGATTCCGTAAAGGAATTATGGGAGGTCCTGGCGGCAACGTTTGATAGAAAACGCGATTTGTCCCTTATCTACGACTCGGTCGTTGGTGTATACCGAGCAAATCAGGGAGCCAAATCTCATAAGGACTATTACTGGACATTTAAGGCTATGACTGATGAGATCGATCGTGTTTTACGTCTCACAACGGATATCAATGAAGTAATGGCCCAACATGAGCAGCTTCATGTCATGGCATATCTGGCATCTCTCCGTCCTGATGCGGACTTTGCTTGCTCTCAGATCATTGTTGGATTTGATGTTTCGTCTCTGATGGAGGCCCACTATCGCATTCTTCGGGCAGCGAAAGTCGTTGAGACCACTCTGGGTAATGCTTCTGCTGATCGATCTGCACTTGGTGTTGCTCGTGCTGGATTTCGTGGTGGTCGTGTTGGACGACGTTGTAGTCAAAATGGACGTTGTAGTCAAAATGTTGGTCGTGATGTGATGGGAGACGAGTCAATGGCGGTCGTGATGGATGAAGACCACGCACATGCTTCCACTGTGGTCAGCATGGCCATTTCCAGTGGCAGTGTCCTAAAGCTCATGTCGCCAATGTTACATCAGACGCTCCTGATGATGGCGTTCGATCTGTCCAGATGACTGCAGAGTCATATACAAATTTTCTTGAGTTCCAAGCTCAACGTCAGGGCGAGGCATCCACATCTTGATTCACAGCCGGGTACTCTGCGACATGTATGGTACGGTCGAAGCAGTGGGTAATTGACTCTGGTACGTTAGCTCACATGACTGACGACGCAGGTATGCTACGCAATTATATATCGGTGTGACGTGTTTCCGATATTACTGTTGCCAGTGGTGGTTCACTAACAGTCCGTGGACGTAGAAGTGCCCGTCTTTCTTCCGGACTGTCACTCAATTCCGTATTACACACACCTGGCAACCCGTTCAGTCTACTTTCCATTAGTCAGATTACTCGCGACATGTATTGCTCGGTTAACATTTTTTTCTGATGGTTGTGTTTTTTACGACCTAAAGACTGGACAGACTGTCGGTAGGGGACATGTGGCTGGAGGCTTGTACATGTTTGACGCACCTTCCCCTGTTGTTTGTGCCGGCGTGAATATCGATCCTTTCGAGCTACACTGTCGGTTGGGCCATCCATCTATCCAAGCTCTCCAGCAATTGTACCCATCTTTAGATATTTTTGTTTTTTTTTTCATTGTGAGTCGTGTAGTTTGGCTAAACATCATCGGGTTTCCTATCCAGTTAGTCAAAATAAATTTGTATCTGCTCATTTCGAGTTGGTATATTCTGATATATGGGGGCCATGTTCGGTTGACTCGATGATGGGTTTCAAGTACTTTGTTACATTTGTTGATGATTACTCACGTGTCACTTTTGTCTATCTGATAAAAAATTGCTCCGAACTATTTGAAATTTGGTGCAATTTTTATGCGAAAATCAAAACACAATTTGGTGTTCTGATTAAATGCCTTCGAAGTGAAATGGTCGTGAGTATATGTCTTGTGAGTTCAATTCGCATCTGTCTCTACATGGCATTATTTATCAAACTTCATATCCTTATACACCACAACAGAATGGTGTGGCCGAACGCAAGAATCATCATCTCTTGGAAACAACGCGCGCTCTTATATTTCAAGCACGTACTCCCAGAAAATTTTGGTCGGATGCGGTACTTACAGCTTGTTATCTTATTAATCGCATGCCATCGTCGGTTTTCAATGGTGCCACTCTATTTTCTCGGCTATACCCCGAACGAGAGCTATTTCCTCTACCTTTCAAAATTTTTGATTGCTTGTGTTATATTCGGGATACCCGACCAACCCTTTTTAAATTAGATCCTAAGGCAATCCAATGTGTTTCCTTGGGTATCCTAAAGATTAGAAAGTATATCGTTGTTTTTACCCTAAATTGAAGATTGTATTTTTTCTCTCGGGATGTTACCTTCGTTGAAACCGAGTTTCCTCTACTTTCACAAACTACAGGTCCAGTGCCCCAAGTTTACCCAGAAGAAGATTTCTTGTTGTTTCATGTTCAAACACAACAGTCCCCCTTAAGGGTGCCTTCCCCTACTGCGCCAGTATCCCGGTCCGACGGTCCGCAAACACCGGTTCAGTCAGCACCGCCGTCGTACGAACGAGCGTCGCAGATAGTGCCCACGGTCACAAAGCCATCTTCCTCCGCTAGCTCCATTGATTCGCCTCCGCCTGTTCTACCAGCTCGACCTCGTCGTGCCTGTCGTGATCATCCCTTGTATGTTGAAAACTACAAAGGGCTCGCGAGCCACACTCAGTCCTTGATAGCTACTATTGATGGGATTCAGATTCCCAATACTGTCGAGAAGGGTCTAAAACATTCCGGTTGGCGTGTTGCTGTGGAAGAGGAGATGAAAGCGCTTCGGGAGAACCAAATTTGGGACTTGGTAGATTTGCCTCATGGTAAACAAGCAGTAGGTTGCAAATGAGTGTTCACGATCAAAGTGAAATCGGATGGCACTCTTGATCGACTAAAGTCTCGTCTGGTGGCTAAATGATATTCTCAGACCTATGGTGAGGATTATTTTGAGACATTCTCTCCAGTTGCCAGGATGACTTTTGTACGTGTACTCTTCACCTTAGTTGTTCGCTATGACTGGCCATTATTTCAGCTGGATATCAAGAATGCATTTCTCCCTGGGGATCTTGACGAAGAAGTGTATGTGATGCAACCTTCCGGGTTCGTTACAAGGGAGGGTAAAGTGTGTTATCTGAGGAAGGCCCTCTATGGTCTCAAACAATCACCTCGTGCATGGTTTGGTCGATTTACACATGTTGTTACTCAGTTTGGCATGTGTCAATCAAAGAAGGATCATTCGGTATTCTACCGACATACATCAGCTGGGAGGATACTACTTGGTGTCTATGTTGACGATATTGTGATCACATGAGACGACAACCAGGGTATTGCAGGCCTAAAGAAGTTTCTGGGAGAACAATTTCAGACCAAGGATATGAGATCGTTGAACTACTTCTTGGCATTGAAGTTACACAGGGTAAGCGGGACATTGTAATGTCTCAGAGGAAGTACGTGCTGAACATACTAAATGATGCAGAAATAATGCAAGTCAAGGCAACAACCTCGCCCATGGATCCAGGAGCAAAGTTACTCCCAGGCGAAGGGGTCATGATGACCAATCCGGATCAATATTGTCGAGTGGCTTGAAAACTCAACTACTTGGCGGTCCTGACTCACCCAGACATTTCCTTCGCTTTAAGTGTCGCAAGTAGATTTATGGCTTCTCCACGAATTCTACATTGGAACGCAGTTCTCAGAATTCCGCGCTATCTAGTCCAGAATCCAGAAAAAGGAATTTGGATGGAAAATCAGGGACACTTATGTTGAGTGCTTTACCGATGCTGACTGGAGTGCAAGCCTGACAGGTAGACGGTCTACATCTGGCTATTCAGTATTTATTGGCGGAAACTTGGTATCGTGAAAAAGCAAGAAGCAAAATGTGATAGCACAATCAAGTTCGGAATCAGAATATCAAGCCATTGCTCATGGCACAACAGAGATGTTATATCTGCAGCATCTTCTACAAGAGCCGGAGGAAGAAGCATGATCTAAAACAGCATATATGTGGTGTGATAACCAGTCTACTATCCATATTGCTACCAATCATATATTTTATGAAATGACGAAGCACATTGAATCGACATCCACTTTGTCCGTGATGAGTATAAAAAGGGGGATAATAATATTTCACCACGTAAGGACCGGTGATCATATAGCCGATATCTTCACAAAGTCTCTTTTGGATCCTCGGATTTAATTTCTGTGTAACAAGCTGGGCATGATTGACATCTATGCTCCAACTTGAGGGAGGGTGTTAAGTATTAGTAGTATTGGGCTTTAGTCCCACATCGGATAGAACAATAGGAAGAGAGGTTAGCCTCTCCTATATATATGTAAGTTTCTCTTCAATAAGAATCATCCTATTATTCTTCTCTACACTAATCATGATTTTCTCTCAATATTTAAATTTAAAGGACTGCAGAAATGGCCCTTACAAAAATATATAATGTGCATATAGCTTATCTTATTTGTAGTTACTTAGAAGATAAGAGATCTTGTAACTAGTTTCTTGGAACTGTTGGCTATTTCTAGTTCTTTTATATACTATTTATTTTTCATGCGCAACTTGATCAAATGACATGAAGAGGTGTTGATATGGTATGTTGGGTGTCATATTTAAGTATAGTATAAGCACATGGGAATATCCTGAGGACATATTTGGGATGCCAGAATATGTCACAGGATATTCCATTATGAGATTATTGTCATAATGATTGAGATCATTGTATTAATGACTGTAAGGCTATATAATGCCAATGAGACAATCAATAAAATCATCAACTAATTGCAACATGGTATCAGAGCCAAGTTTCCACAAACCCTAGCCGTCACCAAGCTTCCACAAACCCACAGGAGGATTTTCTAGATCTCCTCCACCGAACTCTTCCACGCCCCCCTCCCTTCCCGCCTCGTCTACCCCCCTCCCTTCAAAAAAAAAAAAAAAAAAAAAAAAAAAAAAAAAATCTTCACGGCTGCTGCGACTGCTGCTGCTGCTGCGACGGCGGCTGTGACATGCGTGCTGCCGCCTCCTCCACACCAGCACTAGACATCGCCTAATAGGGATGCCTAGATCTGGAAAAAGGGGGGACATGTTCGGATCTAGGAGCGGACGACGAGGACGAGCGTGAGTCGTGGAGCGGACGTGACGTGATTGGATAGACGAAGCATCGATGGAGGAGATCATCAAGAAGCTAGATTCTGCAGAGGTGGCGACGTTGATGAAGTTGTTGACGATGTCGGCTGGTGAGAACACGACACGAACGTCGCCGGAGTTGAAGCTTCCCTCCATCGATCTGAAATTAGATGGACCAGCCACCTATCTGAGTTGGTCACGGCGGGTGAGAAGAACCCTCGCAGGAAAAAACATGGAGGGGTTCCTGACGGGCGAGACGACAGAGCCGGACGAGGGCTCGACAGGACGCGATGAGTGGAAGTCCACTCATATGGTGATCTACATCTGGCTTCTCAACTCCTTAGTCCAGTCTATTGCCGCCACAGTAGACGGTATTGAGATGGTGAAAGATGTGTGGGAGAAGTTGAGAAGGACCTATGATGGTGTGGGGAACAACTTACGGGTCTTCCAGATAAAGGGGGAGATTGATAACACCGTACAGGGAGAGAAGACGGTGCAGGAGTATGCCACGGAGTTGGAGCGTCTGTGGTTGGATTATGATCACTCCTCAGATCGGACGAGCTGTGGGGACCCTAAGTGTAAGGAGAGACAGGTGTGTCTGCAGGAGAGGACGATGAAGTTTCTCAAAGGGCTGACTGCAGCTTTCGCACAGAGGACGGCCCTACTTCTAGCCCAACCAAAGATCCCTAGCCTTGAGGAGGCTATCTCAGCCATGATCCAGGAGGAGACACGCATCAGGCTGCAAGCAGGGACATGTGGTCCCCCCGAAGCAAAGTCAGCACTAGCGATCACCAGCTCAGGTAACACACGATCTAAGGGAGAACCCTGGCAGGATAACCGGCAGTGCTACAACTGTGGGGAGATGGGTCATCATCGATATGCTTGTACCAAACCACCTAGGGAGGGAGACTCAGGTGGTGCACGAGGACCGTTCGGCGGACGAAGATATAATGGAGGACGTGGTCGTGGTCGAGGGGGTAGACGAGGCGGCCAAGGAGGTTATCGAGCAAACCTCCTGATATCAGAAGGGAACGGAGAAGCTGATGGCACCATTACTGTGGAGGACCAGGCACTGGGAGACATGAGGAGTAGAACAGAGGAGGCGTCCACCTCATTCTTTGTTAGGGGCAACGCTGCCATATATGCCCATCCATCAGAAGGTACTGACGAATCACTTGCCCTTGCGTCTATCTCTTCCCTTAAATCATCAGACTGGATTATCGACTCGGGAGCATCTCGACATGTGACTGGGAATGCTAGTGAGTTTTCTTCCTACACTCACCTAGCATCAGCAGACAGCATTCAGACAGCTGATGGCACTTTCCAGCCAGTGGTCGGTAAGGGTACTGTTAATTGTACAGGTTCAGTAAGATTATCCAATGTTTTACATGCTCCATCATTTCCAGTCAGTCTCTTGTCCATTAGTTCTATAATCCTCCAACTTAAATGCATTGTTTCTTTTGATATTCCTAAGGTGACCTTCCAGGAGAAAGGGACAGGACGAAGACTTGGGACTGGCACTTGGCATGAGGGACTGTGGTACCTAGATCGAGAAGGACTGGACTCAGCATTGGTATCTATGGCAGAGAAGGCTGGCATGGAAGGACTGCAGCAGAGGACTGAGGATACCTTGATGCTCCATCATCGGAGGATGGGACATTCTTCCTTTGATACTCTAAGTAAGTTATATCCAGAGATTTATGCAAAAACAAAAAAAGAGAAATTAGTATGTGATGCGTGCGAGTTAGGAAAACTTACTAGGAGCTCATATGTTGGCACGGGTCATAGGAGCACTTTTGCTTTTGAGGTAGTACATTCTGATGTCTGGGGTCCATGTGCTACTAACACTATGAATGGTTATAAGTACTTTGTTTCTTTCATTGAGTGTGCCTCTCGTGTTACCTGGTTATATTTGATGAAAAATAAGAATGATGTACCTGCTTGTTTTCGGGATTTCCATAAGCATGTCCAGACTCAGTACAAAGCAGTTGTGAAGGTACTGAGGTCTGACAATGGAACGGAGTATACCAACAGGACGCTTGCAGAATACTTGTCAGCACACGGAATACAGCATCAGACCACCTGTGCATACACACCAGCACAAAATGGAGTTGCAGAAAGGAAAAACAGACACCTTCTGGAGGTCGCAAGAAGTATGATGATCGACATGAATGTCCCACAGAGTCTGTGGGGGCATGCAGTGTTGACAGCAGCTCAACTCATCAACAGGATGCCCTCGAAGGTCCTCGGATGGAAGTCCCCATGTGAGGTATTGCAAGGCAATAATAGTGGGATACTCCCACTGAAGGTGTTTGGGTGTGTGTGTTTTGTGAAGGACAACAGGCCATCGGTTGGGAAACTTGACCCTAGAGCGGTCAAATGCATCTTCGTAGGCTACTCGGCGACCCAGAAGGGGTATGTGTGCTGGAGTCCAGTAGAGAAGAAGAAGTTTGTCAGTATGGATGTCCACTTTCGGGAGCATGAGCCATACTACCACCAGGACGGAACTTCACACAACACGCCTAATACTGCCAGTATTAGGCGAGAGGGGGAGATGGAGAACTTTGTGGTAACCGATTTAGAAGTTTGGCATGGAGGCACGGAGAAGGGACAAGAAGGTGAAGGTGTTAGGCCTACGGCTCAGGGAGAGTTACTTACCTACAGCAGGAGAGAGAAGCAAACTGCAGGACCAGTACCGACAGTGCCAGTGCCAAGTCCTTTGCCTGCGTTCGTCTCAACTCCTGAGGCACCGACACCAACCCCCCTTCAGGTGATACCCCCTCCTTCACAAAATATCATTCCTCCTACTTCTACTCCTCCCACACCACTATCTGTACGGAGGACCACTCGCAGCAATGCAGGAAATCCTCCAAACAGATATGGTTGGGATATTGCTCAGTTTGTTTCTTATGACCATATCTCTTCTTCTCATGGAGCATTTATAGCATCTTTGGATAGTATTACTGTACCTAACAATTGGCAGGTTGCCAAGAACGATCCAAAGTGGAAAGCGGCAATGCACGAGGAGTTGGGAGCTCTGGAGAAGAACCACACTTGGGAGCTTGTGAGATTGCCAGAGGGGAAGAGAGCAGTTGGATGCAAGTGGGTCTTTACCGTGAAGCAGAACCCAGATGGACAGGTTGAGCGCTACAAAGCTCGACTAGTAGCCAAAGGATACAGTCAGACGTACGGCATCGACTATGACGAGACCTTTGCACCAGTTGCAAAGATGAGCACTGTTAGGACTCTGATTTCTCTGGCAGCGAATGGTGGATGGAAGCTACACCAACTGGATGTGAAGAATGCGTTTCTTCACGGAGATCTAGTGGAGGAGGTGTACATGGAGATACCACCAGGATTTGGCACCAATCAGACAGTAGGCAAGGTCTGCAGGTTGAAGAAGTCCATCTATGGACTGAAGCAGTCTCCTCGAGCGTGGTTTGACAGATTCAGAAGAGCGATGATAGGGATGGGATATCAGCAGATCAATGCGGATCATACTGTGTTCTTCCGTCGGAGTGGAGGCCACATCACCATGCTTGCGGTGTATGTGGACGATATGATTATCACAGGAGATGATGAGCAGGAGATCGCCCAACTCAAAGGAAAGCTTGGCAAGGAATTCGAGGTGAAGGATCTCGGCCTTCTTCGGTACTTCCTTGGGATTGAGATTGCTCGAGAAGCAGAGGGGATTGTTCTCTCTCAAAGGAAGTATGCATTGGACCTTCTCACAGAAACTGGGATGTTGGGGTGCAAACCTGCAGCGACACCAATAGATCAGAGGTTCAAGATTGATGCTGAGGCTGGAGAACCAGTTGATCGGGACAGATACCAGAGACTGGTTGGCAAGTTGATCTATTTGAGCCACACACGTCCTGATATCTGCTTTGCAGTAAGTGTGGTGAGCCGCTACATGCATGACCCACGGAAGGGTCATATGGATGCAGTGTACCAGATTCTGAGGTACCTGAAAGGTGCTCCCGGGAAGGGACTAATATTCAGGAAGAACAATCACGTGAGCATCGAGGGCTACTGTGATTCTGACTGGGCTAGTTGTGCTGATGACAGGAGGTCTACCTCAGGATATTGCATATTTGTAGGAGGTAACTTGGTCTCCTGGAGGAGTAAGAAGCAGTCTGTGGTGGCCAGATCGACAGCTGAAGCAGAGTACAGAGCTATGGCCTTGGGAGTTGCAGAGCTGCTATGGTTGAAGAATATGCTGGTGGAGCTGAAGCTGGATCAAGGAGCCAAGATGAAGCTGTGGTGTGACAATCAGTCAGCTATTAGTATCGCCAACAATCCAGTACAGCATGACAGGACCAAACACATCGAGATTGATAGATTCTTCATCAAAGAGAAGTTGGATAGTGGATTACTGGAGCTTGGCCATGTTCCAACCAGGGATCAAGTAGCAGATGGACTAACCAAGGGACTCGCCTCAGTGAGCATGATTAGAGGATGTGACAAGATGGGCTTAGTGAATATCTTTCACCCATCTTGAGGGGGAGTGTTGATATGGTATGTTGGGTGTCATATTTAAGTATAGTATAAGCACATGGGAATATCCTGAGGACATATTTGGGATGCCAGAATATGTCACAGGATATTCCATTATGAGATTATTGTCATAATGATTGAGATCATTGTATTAATGACTGTAAGGCTATATAATGCCAATGAGACAATCAATAAAATCATCAACTAATTTCAACAAGAGGTAAAAGGGAATAATCATTTTACTGTGGGTTGGGGGGTTAGTAAGATTTTTCTTATTTTATTTCGTAAATGGGCTTTTCCCAAATATTTTTGCATCATAATTTTTAGTTCCTTTAGGTAACTTTTAGGTAACTAATAATATTATTCAGTTCACTTTTGTCCTCAGTTACCAGGGCGAACAGACAATGAGATAAAGAACTATTGGAATACTCGTATTAAAAGACGTCAGCGAGCTGGTTTGCCACCTTATCCTTCTGATGTGCGTGTCCGAGTCTCTAATGAGAATAAGAACCAGTGTATCAGAGACTTAAACAGTGGTGACAAGTTGCACAATGAAGTTCCACCTGTGAATGTTTGTGGATTTCCTGAAGTTCAATTTGAATCTTATAAAGGCAATACAGGAGCTTCATTTTATGGATTACCATTACTGGACAGTTCTTTTAGTAACATGCTAACTCAGGGTTTTGGATCTCAGAGTCGTGGTTTCATCAATCCATCGCTTAACAAGCGCCTTCTGGAATCAGATATCTTCAACCCTGGGTCTCATGGAAGCATGAATATGTTTGAGAATTTTTCTAATGATCCTTTTGAAAAGATTACTCAGGCATACGGTTCAAGCTATGCATATGATGATGATCCTGACCCCATTAGCAAGAACCCAGTACCTTACGCAGGTGCAGTTTCAGGCAGCCATTGCCCAATTAATGGCGATTACTCTACTTCCAGGACCTTACCAGGAACTGTGAAGATGGAGCTCCCTTCACTCCAATATGCTGAAGCCCAATATCACGGTGCTGATCTTGATGGCTGGTTGGCACCCTCACCTCTTGAGACAGTTGACCCTTATATTCATTCCCCTCCAGATACTGTTTCAATGCAATCTGAATGCAGTTCACCACGAAATAATGGTCTCTTAGAAGATTTGCTTTACGAGTCAGTGAAGAAACAGTTTGCTGACAAGAGCTCAAATTGTTCTGAAACACACAGTGATATGGTGGGTAGCTTGGCACTTAATGTTTGTGAGCCAGGTTGGGATGGATCCAGTGACCCAACTTCCCCTTTGGGCTGTTCTGCTGCATCTGTCTTCAATGAGTCCACACCTCCCATCTATGGTGGTCCCTTGGATGATCTTCAATCATCCAAAGGACATTCTGGTAACCATGAATCTCTGATGTACTACCAATGAACTGTGTTTACAATATAAGATGAAATTTAACCTATCTAAGCCGTATGTTACTGCTGCAGGTCTGGAGATTATGCTGCCAAGTGCTGAAAATATTTCAACCACAAACATAATGCAGAGGGAAATTAAGCCGAGACCAGATTTCTTAAGGCCGGATGCTCTACTGGGGACATCATGGTTTGTAGAGAATTCACTAGTGGCAAAAGAACATTATGACATGAACAACGCCTTGGCAACACTTCTTGGTGATAGTTTTAGCCGTGACCACAATCATGTGGCGGCTGGAACATCAACTTGTTCGCACGGATTTGATATTGACTCTTACCCGTGGAATAATATGCCTCCAGCTTGTCAAATGTCGGAACTTCCATGAAGCCGCTTTTGTGGAACTTAATTTGTTCTGGATGTTGTCACCATTTTTCTTCCTGCAAGAAACTTAGTGATGATATTGTTGTTGTTACATGAACCATTGTTTATCAATTGAGTTTGTGAAAATTAAGAGGATTGGTCCAAGGACAGTTGCAGTACATAGGGATTTTGTTGTTGGTGTTAAATAACTAAGGAGGCTAGTCTGATAGAAACTCATATTTTGAATGCAGTTGTTCATTTCATAGTAGTTTTTTTTTTGCCTTACCTGCTTTGTTGACAGACAAAATTAGACATGCCATGCTTCCCTTTTGCCAAATGATACTAAAAATTTGAGCATTTATTGCGGTGTTATAATTATTTTTTTCTATTTTGAGTTTGAGCAGATTTCTCAATTGGTTGGTTTGGAGGTGTATTTTTGGTGACTTTTTCCACTCTTTATTCAGTGCAGTGTCTACTTTACTCATATGGATCTTGAATAGGGATATGCTATGCTGTTGTTGAGGTGCTTGGGTATGTCTGTTAGTTCTTGTTGCTTCAGTACATGAGATTAGAGATTATTCTTTTGTATGCCCTTAATTGAGGAGGTGGTTCACAAACTAGACTTGACTTGAGCTATAGTCCGTTTATCTGCTGTACTTTCAGTGACGGCTTTCAGGCAAGTATTTACTTTCGATCATTTAGATGGTTTTGGCTTTAGTGTAGTACCTCTGTTAATCAAGCTGGTCGAGGTTAGTATGACATTGTATGCATTTTATCAGAGAGATTTCAAGTACTGAATTTGTGGCAGTAAACCTGGAAACCCACAAGAAGCAGTTGAGATGTAGCTTACTCTGGTGCTAGTTGTTGAAGTATCTGTCTTTGCACCAAACTCTAGAGTTGGTAAATTTTTGCTGAATGTCCACCGTTTGTGGGTTAAGACCTGGATTTGTGCAGCCGTATTTGCTATCGAGAAAATCCACTTAAAGTGGCACACCTGATGAAATTTGAAACCCTTAAAAGAGTTGTATTTCAGGTTGATGCTAAGCAAGCAGGACACTGCATAAAATTAGCGAACACTCCAAAATATACAAGGGCACACAAAAGTAAGTGCTTTGTTCGTGTCCTCTGATGCTGTTGAGATGATTCCTCTCCTGTGACAAGACGAGCATCATCCAGGTCCTCCATGATTGGATCTAAAGAGGCTCTGGTACCAAAAGCCGGAAGGTGCCTGTGATGAAATCACACCAGAAGAACCTCCATGAGCGCCCTTTGACATGGTGAATGACAACTTAAGATCGATTTCTTGCAGAAGTGATACTCAAATTTTTTTCTTAAAGTTTTTTTTTTAATAGAGATGCAATTTTATAGATAATTTGGACATCAATTTCTAGGTACAATATCTCTCCCTAACTTTTTCTCTAATTCTTACTCTCTCCTCTCAAATAAGATTTATAAATTCTTTTTAGATTAGCTAAGTTCTGATCTGAATAACAAGTATTCAATAATAACCATAGAAACATCCAACAAACTAACTGCATCTTTTATTATGTCTAATATCAGGTCTTGGGTAAGAGAGGCACCAGGGACTAGGGAGGGGCATGAAGAGACTAGAATTCCTAATGTGACTCTGAGGGGTAGCAACGCTAGGAAAGGACACCCAGGTCGAGGAGAGATTATTGTATGGTCCTGACTTACCACGTGGCAATAGTGAGTTGGTAAGTCCGACGAATATTATTTTGACACTTGGCATAAACATTTGGCATAAATTTTTTAAAAATATCATAAATATATAAAAAAACACTATGCATAAAATCAAAATTTTTTTTTTCTTCAAAACTATTATAAAGAATTTATATATGAATTAGGAGAAGTGTAGTGATATGGTGAAAGAAAAGAAGTGTCAAAAAAATATTGACCGGACTCACCACTCACCAATCATCATTGCTACATGGTGCGTCGGGACCATACAATAATTTCTTCAGGTCGAGATATATATCATTAGACTGCTTTTCTGTTTGGATTGGATCCTTGGTCACCATATATTTTGGCCATAGTAACATTGTTAGTGGCTTCTCTGGTAGGCTATTAGTTGATGTTTTGTTAAAAACTATGGAGAATTTTCTCCCACTTCTCTGTAAAAAAGTAAGTTCCAAACTGACACTCCTTTGATTCCACCCCTATTTATAGGAGCCTAAAGGTATAAGATGGCTGTTATTTACAAGAAATCACGTTCTGTTACTTCCCGCGCTGGATAGCTTGAATGAGCTCTCCAATCATTGGCTGACACCTGGCAGCTGTACTTCCTGTTGGCTGTGTATGTGAGCAAAAGCTCAACTTCATCTTTTTTCTTTAGTCCCACATCGATTGGACCACTCCTCCCTGTATGTATATATTAGTTCTTCTTCATTTCTCTCTTAAAGTACTTGCTTCATATTATTCTCTTGCATAACGGGTGCGGGTACGTGCCCACACCTGCGGGCGCCGAATGCCGATCCAATTTACTCTTCGGGTTCGGGCTGGGATCCAAAAATCTTTTTACTCCCTATGTCCATGTTCATTTTCCACCTTTTAAACATGTGACAGCTCCACAAATTTCCTTCTTCATTACTCATTAAACGCCTGGATTAATAGCATTTACTCTGTTGTCTATAGTGAAAGCTTGGTTCTCTCCCTATATATTTGTTGAGGTTCTCATCTCAATGTCTTCCTACAAAAAATTTTCCTACGTGAAATCTCTCTCTCTCATTCTTCTCTCGTACCACATTCTATTCTCTAAATCATCTCTCTGGGTAGAGCTAAGTTCGGTCTCTCTCTTCGAGTTGTGTGCAACGAAGAGAACCCGGTAGTCAGGGGGTTTTACCACTAGGAGCTTCCGAGAAACGTCTGCACATAGATCTCGGATCAACTCTTAGATCAGTGCTTCGTGCACGACTTTCCCGGAGGCCGGTAACATTTTTTTTCTCCTTCTCTTATCAAATTTCTGGAAAATAACACACACACACACATACACACACACACACACACATATATATATATATATATATATATATATATATATATATATATATATATATATATATATATATATATATATTAACAACAATCTAAGTTACAAATAAACAACAATCTAAGAGTTGAACTCGACATATTCCAAAATAGTTTGTAGCATGATGTTAAATGTGTTGTAGGAATAATTTACGTTCAACGTTGCTACTGATTAGCATAGTAAAAAAAATTTACTTAATATTTTGTTACGAAATTGTGTTAAAATATTCTGTAGCAAATTTGTATTAAATAACCCGCTATTTTTTATACACTGTGACAAACTATTTGGTAGTAAAATATTTGTTAGTTTTGTATCTTAATTTGTTAGCAAAATATTTGTGAGTAGAATATTTGCTATCAAAGTTCTTTTATATGTACATTAACTTTCAATTGCTGGATCATACATCCGAATCGATTGCTGGAACAAATAAACTTGTTTTTAGCTAGTCTAACATTAGTGTGTAGCAAATCTGTTAACAATATTACGTACATATAGGGTTAGCACACTTGTTCGTGTTTTATATTCGGTGTTCAACTTAGTATAAAACCTACTGTCACCATAAGTTTTAATTATTTTAAATCATATATTAATTAAGAATTGGTATTAGAAAATTATTGTTACTAAGGACTATTAACAGAATATTTGCTAGCACATATAATCTTGTGATTCAATTTAGCTACTGTAATTTAGTATTTGTAGCACATAAAATCTTGCTTAATATATATACCATCATTGGTATTCATTGTTATTATTAGCTCTACATTTACATATTGTCAACTACAATATTGTTTATTTGTAACGACCTCAAGACAATCTCACTGCGTCTCCAGTATTGAACAAATAATAGTTTAGTATAATTGCAAATCTCTTTGAGTCTGAATTCTAAAAGTAGAGATAAATTTAGGAATAAGCCGAAAGGGTCCTTCTGTCAATCGAGTGTAAATAGCCCTAAGCGACACGATATTTAAGTGTCTTCGGACCACCGCTAGCTGGGAACCGGCCCCTACAACTAACCCAAGTGTAAACCCCCTCGACCAAATTTAGGTCTACCTGGCTTAGATAGAGAGACTAGGGTTAGTTTGAGCCATTTAGAATTAGAACATAGTATTTTAGATTAATGTACACAATATTTGTATCACTTTGTGCACCTTACCGTTGCTTCGATATTTTGGAGCGCTACACTAGCATTTGCTTTCAAACAAATTTACACATTTTTCCTAGATATGCCAGCCTTCCATTCTGACCTTTGTGTAACTCATAAATACCCTCCCTTGTGCTTTATTTTAGTCGCACAATATTCGTTACAATATCTATTCTTAAATCCAAATAAATCTAACTTTGCATCCTTATCCGTTCCAATCGAAATTGGAGACACAACCTCGACCCATTTTGTGCAACCTAATTTATGACAATATTCTATTCTGAGTCTACTACATCCATGATACTTGTGTCTCACCCAATTTTAAACCTATGCACTTCCAATTAATTAAAGAACACCATTTACACTAATTTTGATTAAATTAGTGTAATGTCCCAACCTAATCCCAAACTAGACCCAACACCAACCCAAACTCCCACTCACACTCTCAAGGTTCATACTAAACACCACACACCATTTTAACCCATCACACCAAACATGGTATTTTTTTCTCATCCAATCCCAAATCCTACTGTTTGTGCAATTTTCCAATTGTTAGGGACTTTTATGCAAAAATACAATGATGTGTCCACCTCCCATTAGAGCCAAGCCATGGAGAAATCCTCTTTCATTTAGTTGACCGGTCATACATGGATTTTCTCTCCATTTAGAGTGTACTACACACCAACTTTTCCCTACATGATATCCACTCTCCATTCAAACCTACACCATCTCCACCCTTCATTTCATTCATGAAGAAACCCTCCCCCATCTCTAGGAAACACATGGTCGGCCCTAATCCCAAGGCCATCACCTCCTCTCTCTCTCCTACATAAACACTTCTTTTCCTCATCTATTCTCTTCATTTTTTTCATCATCATCATCAACCCCTACACACACACAAAAATGAAACCCTAAACCACCCTCTTCTTCCCTTCTTCCCCGACCGACCTTCCCGGCCAACTCTGACCGGCCTTCCTCCGCCGAGCAGCCACTCGCCACCACACCCCGACTTCCCCACGACCTTTCCTCCACCGGATCAACACTACCACACCCCGCACGACCATCACCCTCTTCCCCGAGCACCACAGAACTACCACCACTGATCACCACCACCACCACCATTCTCCTCCTCCCATCTCCGATCACCTCGACCCCCATAGCCACCATACCTCGACCACCGCAACCAGTCAACCACACCCCGTTCACCACCATCAACCTCTCCACCACCGTGCTACTGCTGCCACTGTTGGCCGGAGCACCATCGCCGGAGATCGACCTCCACGGGCCGTGGACATTACCACCCCCCCCGGCCACGATCACGCCTAGGTTTGCACTTGCCCTCCTCTTTCTTCATATGTCGTTGCATGGACCTATGTGTAGTTGTGAACCCTAATGTAATGTGTATATGTATGCATGTATGAGAATAGTATTTGGGTTAGTGAATACTTCATAGAAAAATTTGGTTAATTATTATGGTATATATTTGTGTTGACCTAGGTGTTTAGACTAAAACTGACATTGTGCACACTAACCTACTAGCTAGGACTTGCGTTTAGGTTATATGATATTTGGTATTGTAACCTATTTGGTAACTCATTGTCTTGCTGTGCACGGTATTTGAGACCCTAACACTTATACATTTTAACTACGTGCACACCCAACCCTGCTAGTTGACCGATTATGACCCCCCTTGCGTCAGTTCCTAAGTGCAGTGTAGTTGTATTTCCTGTGCATACTAAAGTAATGACTGATGATTATATAATTATTATTATTATTATATATATAGGGTCGCTGGACCGTTCGGACGAGACTTTGGGAGCAGGATTTTGGTACTCACAGCTTGAGGATCCAGGCAAGTATACCTTGCCTTGTTGTATTGTTTAAATTCAGTTATTATTAGTTGCGTATTTTATTATTTAAATATTATATAACTGTGCGCGTCCGAGAAAGACTCGGGTGCAGTCAACGAAGGCGTTGACATTAGGGCTTGTGTCTGACCTAGTGTCTAGTGGACGCACCTAAAGTTGTGGAGTTATCAATATGACTCCCCAGGCCTTGACACGTATCATTACACGTCACAGAGTGAGTTCATGTAGGGACGCATGCTTGATGCTTGACTGGCCATCGGTGTGAGCAGCACGTGTGACGATATTTAGCTTAGTTATATATTTTTTTAGTGACTTGCATTATAGTACGAAATGTCCACGTCTCACTTGAGATTTATACATTGGCATTGGGCGGAGAGGACGACTAGTAGGCGTATGGGACACCCACCTCCTTTATACAGATACCGCGTTCTTCGGAGCGATATAGACGTATATATTTATGCAGATACCGCGTTCTTTGGAGTGTTGGACGTTACATGTGTAGATACCACGCTCTTCGGAGTGTTGGACGTTGTGCAGATACTACTCTCTAGAGAACGTTGGACATATTTACTTATGCAGATACCACGCTCCTCGGAGCTGGACGTTATTATATATGCAGAGTGCCCTAAGATGGGGGGCATATGTGGCATATACTAGCCAGTCACGGTGATTGGTGAATTACGTCAGCATATGTCTAGCCTACACTTTCCATATGCACTAAGTTGTCCTCAAATTGCATTCACTTAGGAGGATAGTTCACCCTGATTTACTTTACTCAGTATTTACATTATGGTATGTACTTTTTGTATCTTGTTACGTCCCTTTGAGGACCTGGTTCCCTTTCAGGTTATTTGTACAGTTGCATGATGTTTGATCTAGTAGAGTATGGACATCGTTGCATGTATCTTTACATTTTTCAGCTATTACAGTCATGTACTACTTTCTAATTTTGATTCTGCTTTTATAGTCTAGTGTTTATAGGCCTATATTGTTCTTTTGGCCTATTCGAACGGATGTATTATTGGGATGCAGACTGATGATGCGTATCGTTCCTTCTTGAGATTTATTTACCATGGATTGAGATTTAGTTTAGTTGTTGCATGTTAGAATTAGATTATTAACTGGATCACTTAACCATGGACAGCGTAAGTGCACTTCGTCGGGTCCATTAAATTGGAAAGCCCTACGGAGTCGTACCAGCTAGCCATTGTCACGTGACCTGGTCCCGTGTATTTTGGGACTGGGGCGTGACACCAAGTTAATCTACACTTGATAGACTAAAGATTTTAAGATTGATTAGCAAAATCACTTGAACTATTATTCTAAATTATTGGACATTATTATTAAGTAATTACGTATCTTTCATTTTTAGACTTTTCTCATTAGCAACCATGACTGGCAAGGATGAGATTTTTACTGCTAAACCTACAAAGTTCAACGGGGCCTACTTTAAGAGATGGCAAAGTCAGATAAATTTTTGGCTCACTACCTTAGGATTGATCTCAGCCATTGATGGTTCCACTCCAATCACAAATGACTCTGATGACACTGAGTCTGACATAGGTGTATCCAAGTCCTCTGGCTCCACTAGACCCAAGATGCCTAAGGAATTAGACTACCATTGCTTCCATAGAATTCTAAGCGCTTTGTCTGAATCACTATATGATATATTCTTTGAATACAAAGTGCTAAAGAACTTTGGGATGCCCTGGAAGATGAATATAGCTGTGATGATGCTGGAATTGAAAGATTCAATTCCTTCTCATTCAACAGATACTTTATGGTAGATAATAAACCTATGAATGACCAAATACATGAATTCCAAGAATACCTTAGGCATATTCAAGCCAAAGATACTTTCTTCTCTACTGAGTATAAAATAACCTGCTTAATAGACAAGCTTCCTCCCTCTTGGTCTGATGTCAAGAAAGACCTTATTCATACTCAAGGTGACCTTATCTTTGCTCAAGTCCTGAAGAAAATTAGAACAGAAGAACAAATTAGGCTAAGGTCTAACCCTAAGTCTGAGTCTAAAGCTAAAGTAAACCTAGTAGAATCCCAAGGCAAACCCAAGCCTCATCATTATCACAAACCCAAAAGGAACATCTTCAAGAAGAAGTAGAACCTTCAGCCTCATCACCAAAACCATCATCACCATAACCAAGAAACTTCGGTCAGACTCAGGATCAGAAGAGATTTTGTTTTATGTGTGGTAAAACAAACCATATGGCCACCAACTATTTTTATAGGAAGAAGGAAGTTGTTCAGACTTCTTACAAAGGGAAACGTCCAGCCAAACTAGAAGCAAACATGCTTCTCAACGGCTCTTCTAGTTCCTTCAGGTCTGTAAGCTATCAACCCTTAGTCAACATTTCCTACCATTTTGACGATTGGTGGTTGGATTCTGGAGCTAATGTTCTTGTTTTCTTTGATCGCTCCTGTTTTTTAAACTATTAGGAATCAGGTGGAGGAGGTGTAACCCTAGGAGATGGCTCAGCA
This sequence comes from Iris macrosiphon, assembly GCA_036927795.1. Taxonomy (NCBI): domain Eukaryota; kingdom Viridiplantae; phylum Streptophyta; class Magnoliopsida; order Asparagales; family Iridaceae; genus Iris; species Iris macrosiphon. The sequence continues at coordinate 337,941,410 of JAYESA010000004.1, forward strand.
GCATAAATTATAGGAAGAGGAAGAATAGATCTAAAGATGACATCAGAAAAAACTCTGACTCTTCATGATGTGTTGCATGTGCCGTCTATCAGAAGAAATTTAGTTAGTGGGTCTCTTCTTGTAGCTTCAGGGTACAAGATTGTTATGGAGGCAAATAAGTAGTATTTTCTAAGAATGACTCTTTTATTGAAAAATAATTTGTAAGAGATGGTCTTTTTATTTTGAGTACCGTGAATAAAATTTCTGATCCTTCTTTTGTTGTTTCTAAAATAGAATCTTCAAATGTGTGTCAAAGTAGATTAGGTCATGTGAATCTAGGTTCCCTAAGAAGGATGATGAACTTAGATCTTATTCCTAAGACTCTAATAGATGATAAACGCATGTGTGAGATCTGTGTTCAAGCCAAACACACTAGGCTACCTTTTAAATCTGTAGAAAGAAACTCTGACCATCTAGAGCTAGTTCATAGTGATGTGTGTGACTCAAATAGGGTTTTGACCCGAGGCGGTAGAAAATACTTTATTACCTTTATAGATGATCATTCAAAGTATTGTTATACATATCTTCTCAAAACCAAAGATAAAGTTCTAGACAGATTTAAGGTCTATAAATCTGAAGCAGAGAACCAGTTAGAGAGAAATATTAAGATACTTAGATCAGATCATGGTGGAGAGTATACATCAAATGATATGACTAATTTATGTGAAGAACACGAAATAATCCATGAGGTAACTGCTCCATATTCACCACAGTCCAACGGAGTTACTGAAATGAAGAATCGCACTTTGTTAGACATGGTGAATGCCATGCTTCTCAGCTCAGGTGCTCCTGATAATTTGTGGAGAGAAGCATTATTATCTGCCTGTTACATCCTTAATAGGATTCCTAGTAAGTCTAATGATAAGACTCCCTATGAATTACGGAAAGGTAGAGCTCCTAGGATCTATTATCTCAAAGTTTGGGGATGTCTGGCTAAAGTAGAAATTCCTGAACCTAAAAAGAGAAAGATTGGACCTAAGACTGTAGATGTTGTATTCATAGGATATGCCCTAGGTAGCAATGCCAATAGATTTCTTGTTACTCACTCAGAAGTAAATAAAATATCTAACAATACTATTATAGAAGCAAGAGATGCGGTTTACTTTGAGAATATATATCCTTTCAAAGATATAATTTCTTCCTCTCCCTCAAACTCCTCTCTTACTCCGTCCACTAGCTCTCATGTTCAAATATCTAGTTCACAACCTGAACAAAATATAGAACCTAGAAGGAGTAAAAGAGAAAGAATTGAAAAGAACTTAGGACAAGGTTTCTTCACTTTTTTGATAGAGGGTGATCCCTCAACTTATGAAGAAGCAATATCTTCTCCTTATGTCCCTTTCTGGAAAGAAGCCATTAACAGTGAGTATAACTCAATCACGGAGAACAATACTTGGTTTTTAGCAGACCTACCTTTAGGTAGTAAACCCATAGGTTGTAAGTGGATATTCAAAAAAAACTTAAAGCCGATGGTACTATAGAGAAATACAAGGCAAGAATAGTAGTCAAAGGTTTTATCCAGAAAAATGGATTAGATTATTTTGATACCTACTCACCTGTAGCTAGGATCACCTCTATCAGAACCCTTCTAGCCATAGCATCCATTCATAATATGCTAATCCATCAAATGGATGTAAAGACAACATTTCTAAATGGGGACCTAGAGGAAAAAATCTACATAGAGCAACCTGAAGGTTTTATTGCTAAAGGCCAAGAAAAGAAAGTTTGCAGATTAGTTAAATCTCTTTATGGCCTAAAGCAACCTCTCAAACAATGGCACAACAAATTTGACATAGTCATCTCAGAATATGGTTTCGTGCCAAATGAGTATGACAAATATATATACTCCAAAATTATAGATGAAAGTTGTGTCATCTTATGTTTGTATGTAGATGACATCCTTATTCTTGGATCATCACTAGAATTGATAATTAATACCAAGGACTATTTATCCAGCCAGTTTGATATGAAAGATCTAGGTGAAGCCAACTTGATTCTAGGCATGCAACTATCCAAATACAATGAGGGCTATACTCTATCCTTAACACACTCTATCAAGAAAATATTAATTTTTTTTTTGAGTATTTTGATAAGAAACCTGCCCTTACTCCTTATGAAAGTAGTGTTGTTCTCAAGAAGAATGAGGGTTCTCCCATGGAACAACACAGATATTCACAGATGATAGGTTCTCTCATGTATATATCAAACAGGACCAGACCTGATATTGTATTTGCTATTGGAAGACTAAGTAGATATACTAGTAACCCAAATCAGTTACATTGGACAGCATTAGAAAGAGTATTTAGATATCTTAGGGGTACTTTAGATTTTATGCTGCACTATACTAGACACTCTGATATTATAGAAGGTTATTCAGATATAAACTGGATAACTGACTCACATGATGTAAAATCCACTACTGGATATGTTTTTACTCTAGGAGGACCTGCAATCTCCTGGGGCTCATGTAAACAAACTATCATAGCTAGGAGTACAATGGACTCCGAAATGATAGCCTTGGACACTACATGTACAGAAGCCGAATGACTAAGAAACCTTATTATGCATATACCTATTTCTATTAGTCTTCTTCCTGCAATTTCTATAAAATGTGATAATAAATCTGTTATGGAACTACTAAAGCATAATTTTGTGAATGCTAAGATGAACAGGCACCTGCAACTGCGCTTCAAGTATATAAAAAGCCTATTAGGAAAATATGTGGTTCTTGACTATATAAAGTCAGAAAAGAACCTTGCAGACTACTTGACGAAGGGTCTGTCTAGGACTTTGATCCTAGAATCATCGAGGGGGATGGGGTTAAGCCCATAAGTAAAGTCACCAGCAGTGGCAACCCAACCGAGTCTGACTGGAGATCCCAAGAAGTCGGTTCAATGGGTTGGAACAAGCTGGACTTAGGTGACTTTTATGGAACACTGGTCCGAGATTAAAGTCTCATTCTATAATTCCCAAGTGATGTACGTGCGTACAATGATTTTCCATCCCTATGGTGACAGTGTTCTTGAGTGATATGGTTATGATGAGTTTTAAAACTCTTAATTGGTCCAAGCTGATATGCGGGGTTGAAACCTATCACCAACCCTTAAGGACTTACCTATATGAGAGGTCGTGAAGGCCGCGACTATGGGACAGGACAATCCCAGACAACTCTCATGAATTTGGAATAAGTGCGCATAGCCAACCAAAAGTGCCACCCATTAGACCCAGAACCTCTAGCATACTATGTGTGCTATTTTTTTGAATCTGGTAAAAGATGTCTGATTCAAGGCATAGTCCATCAAGCACTTCTTCAGACAAAGATAATAGTCACTAAGTGAGATTCAAGGCTGTAGTCCATCTCATCTATGCATAGTATATACCTGTCCAGATACTCTTCACTTTTAATTTCTTTGTTACTTATATTTTGGAACTTGACCTTTTGGGGGAGGATTGTTGGTTGTGTATGTGAGCAAAAGCTTTTCTCTTTTTCCTTTAGTCCCACATCGGTTGGACCACTCCCCCCTTGTATGTATATATTAGTTCTTCTTCATTGCTCTCTTAAAGATGTTGTATAGGGAACCCCTTGGGCTACACATGCGCGTCGCCGTCGCCGCCCGGCCCGGCTCGGCTCGGTTCTGTTCGGCACGCATAACTGGTGCGGGTACGTGCCTACACATGCGGGCGCCGAATGCTGATCCAATTTACTCTTCGGGTTCAGGCTGGGATCCAAAAATCTTTTTGCTCCCCTTTGTTTTTTGAACCGATTTGACTCATTCAAATTTTTAATGTTGGACATTTATTACTCCCTATGTCCAGGTTTATTTTCCATATTTTAAACATGTGACAGCTCCACAAATTTTCTTCTTCATTACTTATTAAACGCCTGAATTAATAGCATTTGCTCTGTTGTCTGTAGTGAAGGCTTGGTTCTCTCCCTATATATTTGTTGAGGTTCTCATCTCGATGCCTTCATACAGAAAATTCTCCTACGTGAAATCTCTCTCTCTCTCGTTCTTCTCTCATACCATATTATGTTATTTAAATCCTTGCTCTGGGCAGAGCTAAGTTCGATCTCTCTCTCTGAGTTGTGTATGTCACGCCCCGATCTTCCGCAGGCTAATCGGCCGTCCCTGCTAGGCGAGAATGACCGCGCCAGCACTCCGGCAGGACGATCGCTATCGACCCATCTGGGCGTGATGCTGCACGAGCATGAGCCGCGCCCGTGCAAGGCCGTGGTTTTGGCTGGCGGTAAGAAGTCTAAGCCACAGAGTCGCACAGATTGTCCAAGTGCAGCAGAATTATAATTACCACCAGCCAGAACTACGACCTTGCACGGGCGTGGCTCACGCTCGTGCGACATCACGTCCAGATGGGTCGATAGTAATCGTCCCGCGGGAGCACTGGTGCGGTCATTCTCGCCTAGCGGGGACGACCGATTAGCCTGTGGAAGATCGGGGCGTGACGGTGTACAACGAAGAGAACCCGGTAGTTAGGGGATTTTACCACTAGGAGCTTCCGAGAAACGTCTGCACATAGACCTCGGATCAACTCTTAGGGCAGTGCTTCGTGCACGACTTTCTCGGAGGCCGGTAACATTTTTTCCCCTCCTTTCTTCTCTTATCAAATTTCTGAAAAATAACATATATATATATATATATATATATATATATATATATATATATATATATATTAACAACAATCTAAGTTACAAATAAACAACACTTCCCTCCACCATATAATACACATGTAAGCCTATTAAAGGCCCTCAAGTACTGAGTGAGTTCATTTGAACATTTGGGTTTATTCGTGCCGTCTTCCTCAACGGCAGCTACTCAAAACTTCCAACACATGACAAAAGCAAGAATCATGGCTTGTTCTTCCACTAGTTCTCTTCAGAGAACTCTTCTGCTTCTGTTATTGCTCTCCTGGTACTTGCTTAGCTTCTTTCTCTCATTGCATTATTATTATCGATTTCTTGCAAGTTCTTGAAGATTTGCTTATATCATAAGCTGTTAAGAGTCGAGAGAACTTTTGTCATGGTAGAATTCTAAAAAAAATGAAATGGTTTGAGTTTCTAATTTGTTAGTGTTTGCCATTAAATTTGAAAGTTTGAGCAGAAACTTGATTTAATTAAACAAACTAAAAAAAGTACAGAGATGAGTCCTAAACAAACAATCTAAGTACAAATTTTATTTTCTGGGGGATGATGATGGAGGGTTAGGAGTGTAGCAACTCTCTTTACTCCGAGGACGATCTGATGCGGAAGCTCTTCTCTCTTGCTTGAGTGTAATTCGCCGATAGCCAGTCAGCCCTGTGTTCGGGTGTGGTACTCTACTATTTTGGGCCGCATGGATGGTGGGGGTCTGCCACATGCCCCTCTTAGCGGAAGGGAGCTACAGCTATGCACGCGAATTCGGGCTCCGCTGCCATGTGGATATTTGTTGGAATTTTATTATTTGCTGAGTATCTGGGCGGTTCTCAACTGTTGTAGGCACGACTTGGTCAAATGGACACGTTGTCGCTATTTGGTTGGAGAGAATCACTTCAGTTATAACATTAGGATTTGGTTTGTATGACGTTTGGGACGTATGGAACGTGTGGAGTCTGTGACGCATGCGGCCAGAAACGCATGGGACGCATGGACTACGTGGCGGCCCGAGACGCATGGGACGCATGAAATATGGGATGTATGAAATCTGGGATGCATGGACTGCATGACGTCCAGAGACGCATGGGATGCATGGAGTCTGGAATGCATGGGCCAGAGCCTCATGGACGCATGGAATCTGGGCTGCATGGGCTGCATGGCAGCCAAAAACGCATGGGACGTATGAAGTCTGGAACGCATGGGCCAGAGCCGTATGAAATATTTTGTCGTGTTGTACACGTGGTGTTGCACACTCCTTGAGACTTCTGTCTTTTGGTGAGGTTTCGTCTTTCGAGGCGTTCAGAGAATCCTTCCTGTCATGATTCTGTGTCAGACTTGATCTGGCCGTCAGGACTCAGAACGTCATGTCAGGTCCATCTGCGGCCAATGTTTGCTTCGGCTGTTTGGGCCGCATAAATGTAGCTTTTATGGGCCGCATGGTGACTATGCGGTCCAATTTCTGCTGAATTTTGAAGTGGAGCGTATGGTTGTTGGCCGCATGGATCCGTATTTTCCATGCTTATACAAAACTCCCTTTAAAGTTTTTAAACAGATAAGTTTGAAATACTTTAAATAAGAAGCATGGACGGGGTATATTTGGGCCGCATATGCAGGTCAAGATGCATATGCAGGTCATGCCGCATAGCCTCGTTGCCGCATAGCTGTCTCTGACAAGTATGTCCGATTACTAAATGAGGAGATTTGCTCTATCTTTGACCGGATCTCTTGGAATTTTGTGCATCTCCTGACACGGGGCTCGATACATCGGTTTTCGTGGAGATTATAGAGGATCATGCGGATCGAGGTGTCAGGTTCATCTCATTGACAGCTCGGTTCATTGCCTCGATCCCTTCACGCAGTTTTGGAGCCTATAAATAGGTAGTCAGGGGGAGAGAGAGAACTTTTATCTCTTTGCTTTCTTCCTTTTTTCTGCGAAGGATGCCGCAGGCTGGGACCCTTCTCGTCGAGGAGTTTGTCAGGGGCGGTCTTGATCCTTGGCCCCATGATTCCGGTACTTTATTCAAAGGTAGGGGAGCACCGTGTCTTTCGTGTCGGGCTTCCATGGACACGGAGACACCCATGTACAGTCTTGCTGCGTAGACGAGAAATTGTCTAGAATATGCAGACTTTTTACACAGCCTTTCCGCTTGGATGAGAGAACATCACAAACATGCACAGGCTTTCTTCATTAGTCTGTCGCATGGATGGACAACCATCATGCGACAACTAAGATCCTGCCGCAGGGATAAAGGCTCGACCTGGACATGCGACAACCATGACTCTGTCGCATGGATGAAGGTTCAATCCGAACGTGCGACCACCACGGCTCTGCTGCATTGATGGAGGCTTGACCCGACATACGACCATCGTAGATCTGCCGCATGGAAGACACCTCATGCGCCGACTAGGCTCTGCCGCATAGACGTCAATTTTGTCTTTGTATGCTGATGTCATATATTTTTCTTGTGCATGCTTTGTCCCCCCTCGTGCGGCTCATGATAGAGCATGGAAGGATATCATAACACTCATTGTTCGGGGTGAAGACCAACTTTATGTGGCGGTTCTCCACGAACTGATCCAGGAGACGAGGACAGTTTGGCAAGAACTAATCCAGGAGACGAGGATGAACATCCTGCGTCGTGCGCTGAGCTGTCCTTGTTCATGCAGCGTGCCAGCTGCATTTCTCCCTTTTATGCGGTTTGCTATCGGCCGGGAGACTGCGGGGTCGATGACATGATTTGGATTAATTGTCATTCCTGTCGTCGGTCTTCCCGCATGATTATAGAGCGCCTGCTCCTGCTCCTCCCTTGCTATCCGTTGGCATGGATTCTTTTCCATATACTGAGGTTTGCACTGTGGAGGGATGATCCAGAAAGTATTGAGTTCTGCTGCGGGCTCGACTTATGTCAGTAGCGATAACAGCACGGAGGGGCGCTTCTAATGAAAAAAGGTTTGTATCAGCGAGACTTCATGGATGCCCTTTAAAACAGGTTTCCATCATATGTACTCATGACCTTGAATACTAATGAAAAACCCTTGAATGTAATATATTTCCATCATATGTACTCATGATCGTGAATATTAATCAATAATGTCTCTCATTTTTTAGAATTTTGTATGTTGTGGACTTTTGGGTATTGTACTAGAGGTAATATGGACGTAGTAAAATACCGTAGCCTTTTAAGGATATCCCTCTGGAGGATCTTTGGTGGACCTATTACTTATTGCGCATGAGGATGCAAGTAATAAGTTCGAAACATGCCTTGTCAGAGGTGGTATGGTCGTGGCAAGTTTGGTGGACTTAACCCCGTTGGAGCACTTAAATTTAAGAGCAGGTGGTAAGTTGAGTTGACGACTGGTGATAGTCGTAGGGAGAGGTTTGCTCAGAGGTCATTTGGACATGGCACACTCTCAGAGAAGGATGTGGGGGCGATAGCTCAGAGGTAACGTAGAGGTGAGCTAATCAATAGCCATACCGAGAGGTTAGGTACGATCCTGGTATTTTTGTGGAAGGAGAATAAAGCGCTCCAGAAGTAATATAGACATGGCTGTTTGCTTCCATTGAGGATATCATACTGGGGGATTTTTGGTGGACTTACTACTTCTTGCGCACTAGAGTGTAAGTAATAAGTTCGAAAACAATCCCTATCAGAGGTAATATGGACGTGATAGGTCTTGTGGACCCATTATTTTTTGTGCATGTTAGCGTAAGTAATAGATTTGGAACAAGCCCTGCCAGAGGTGATATGGACGTGGCAGTTTTTGTGGACTTAACACCGTTGGGTACCTTGGTGAGTACGGATGATAAGTGGGGATGACAACTGATATCAGAGGTAATATGTACGTGATGATCGATGGCCAAGACCGAAAAGTTTTCTCAGAGGTAATATGGACATGATAAACTCGACCGGAGTGGTGTATTAGAGCGACAATCCAGAGGTAATTATGGACATGAACCAGCTCCCAGGAAGATACGATATAGTTTGGTAATAGAAGAGTACAAGTCTAATTTAGACGTAGTACTTTTTGAGGAACTTGCAATTGATAGGCATCATGAGCAAGTCGCCATTGGGTTTTGCCAGCCGGTAGGCGTCGTTGGAGAACACAGTTTCAACAATGAATAGGCCCTCCCATTTAGGTTAGAATTTGCCGGCCGTTTTGTGAGTCATAACCATCGGTCTTCTTACTGCTAAGACGAGGTCACCCACTTGGAAATTCTATATTTTACCCATTTGTTGAAGGCTCTAGAGAGACGCGCTTGATACAGCTTGATGTGTTGTTGAGCTAAGAGTTATTTCTCGTCGAGTGCTTCCAATTCCTGTAGCCTTCAGCGGTAATTAACGTCCGTGGTTAGCCGGTTGGAGAGAGCCACCCGTAGTAAGGGAATCTGGATCTCGAGCGGGAGGACCGCTTCGCTTCCGTACACCAGAGAGAATAGCGTATTGCCAGTAGCTGTCCGGACAGTTGTACGGTAGGCCCAGAGACATTCACCTAGCTTCTCGTTTCAGTCACGTTTACTGGAAGACACGAATTTCTTGAGGAGCTTGATGGTGGTTTTGTTGAATGCTTCCGCCAGACCGTTTGCGGCGGGGTTTTAGGCCGTGTGGGCTACGTTTTAGATTCGGTTCTTGTCACAAAATTGATAGAAGGCATGACTCGCAAATTGCGGACCATTGTCGTAGATGATCCTCCGAGGCAAGCCAAAGAGATATATGACGTGTTGCTTGACGAAGCTGATCACATTTGATGTCTTTACTTCGGGGAGTGGAACAGCTTTCGCCCACTTAGAGAAGTAATCAGTGATGACAAGGATAAACCGATGCCCCTTAGACAAATGTGGGCTTATCGGTCCGATGATGTCCACCCTTCATGCTTCGAACGACCAAGATGCTACCATTGGGTGTAGGAACTCTGAAGGCTGGTGGATGAAGTCTGCGTGGATTTGGCATGTCTGATATTTTTTTGCGTAATCAACAACATCCGCTACCATCGTAGGCCAGTAGTAGCCCATTCTCCGAAGACGGTCTTGTAGCTTCGGACCGGGTTGATGTGCCCCACAGACGCCGTCGTGAGCTTCGTGGAGGGCTTATTTTGCCTCTGCGTTCGATAGGCATCGTAGAAGAATGCCGTCATAGGACCGACGATACAACATTTTGGTCTCCGTGCCATAATAGAAACTGATGGAGTGTCTCCTGATTGAAGTGGCCTCCTTCGGGTTCTCGGGGAGAATTCCATAGACTACATAGTCAATAAATGAAAGCCTCTAATCCTGAGTATCGATATTGACCTCCGTTGCATAGCTGAGGCACAAGCATAGGTTGCTCTTGGGATATACCAGCTCTTGGCCAATCATATCGATTAGCTGATGGGTGTTGTTTGGTACCTCCCAGGAAGCAGCGAGGCCGGATAATGCGCCAGCCTCAATATTTTGCAACCGAGGGACGTGCTCTATGAAGAACATCTCAAAAGTTGCGATAATGCTAAGCGCAGCTTGGTGGTAGGGGATCAAGTCTTCGTTTTGGACTTCATACTCGCCCCGGGCCTGTTTGACTTATTAGCTGAGAATTACCGTAAACCTCCAGGTATTCTACTCCAACTTGTTTAGTAAGTTGGAGCCCGATGATTAAGGCGTTGTACTCTGCCACATTGTTGGAGTGCGGCTCCGTGAGAAAGTAGGCACGATTGATGATGAGGCCGTAGGGGGAGATCAACACTATTCCGACCCCAGCGATGGCACCGCCTTTGGACCCTGCTCTTGAAGCGTCGTTAAAGAACATTCGTCAAACAGCTTCGTGTGAAGTGACGTTGGAGTCTGCCGCCTCGTGTGGAATCTCCTCATAGAGCTTCGAGGTTTCTGACCCCGGGTGGGCTGCCAGAAAGTCGGCCAGTACTTGACCCTTGACGGCCTTTTGTGGGATGAACACCATATCATATGGAGATAATAGTATTGTCCAGGTAGCCAAGCGGGAACTGAGTGTCCCTAGTTTGGTCATGAGGACCTTGAGGGGGTTGACTCGCGAGATTACATGAATGGTTTGTCCAGCCACGTAATGTCGAGTTTTCTGAATAGCGAATACTAGAGCAAGGCATTCCTTTTCAACGGCGGTGTACCTATGCTCCGTGCCAACCATCATCCGGCTAAGGTAGTATATGGCCTGCTCGTGGCCTGCATCACTATTTTGGGCTAATAGGGCACCGAAAGAGTGCTCCATCGCACGTACATAGAGCAGAAAGGGTTTCTCATGACCGGAGCCACCAGCACAGGAGGGTTTGATAGGTATTCCTTGATGTCGCCAAACGTGCGTTAGCATTTTTCATCCCAGACAAAGGAGACACCTTTCTTTATGAGCTGGGTGAACGACCGACAACGTCCAGAGAGGCTTGATATGAACCTCCTGATGTATGCCAACCTCCCTTGAAGGCCGCAGAGTTCCTGGAGGTTCTTTGGTGGGCTCATCTGCAGGATGGCATTGGTCTTGTCGGGGTCTATGTGAATACCCCGGAAAGTGATGATGAAACCCAAGAATTTGCCACTGGAGACTCAGAGGAAGGAATTGGTATGGTTCATCTTGAGGCGGTGTGCGCGCATTAAGTCAAACACAGTCCTCAAGTCTATGAGGTGATCATTTTTAGAGCGACATTTGACGGCGATGTCGTCGACGTAGCATTCCACCGTCTTGCGCAGAAGTTCACGAAAAATGGTGCTCATAGCTTAATGGTATGTAGCACCTGCATTCTTTATACCGAAAGGCATGACCGTGTAGCAGTATACGCCTATTGGTGTTCGGAATGATGTATGCTTCTCGTCGTCGAAAAATATCTTGATTTGGTTGTAGCCTGAGAAGCCGTCCATGAAGGACATGCGCTCGAAGCCACATGTGTTGTCAATCATTATGTTAGTGATCGGAAGGGGGAATTCGTCCTTAGGACATGCCATGTTCAGATCACGAAAGTCGATGAGATTCGAATCTTCCCATTCTTCTTGACGACATACACTATTTTGGCTACCTAGTTGGGATATTGTCCCTCGCGGATGAAGCCACTAGCTATCAGCTTGTTGACTTCAGCTTCGATGGAATTCATTATGTCTGGCCGGAACCGTCGTTGCTGTTGCTTGACCAGTTTAGCGTTCGGCAAAATATTGAGTTTGTGGACCACGATTTGAGGATCAAGCCCTGACATGTCTTCATAACTCCAGGCAAAAATATCGATGTATTCCCTGAGGAGTTGCAGTAGGGATTTCCAGTCTTTGTCGGGCAAGCTTTTGGTGATAAAGCTAGGTTTGGAGGATGATTCGTCGCCGAGGTCGATTTGTATGATTTCATCTTCGGTGGGAGGCTCTCGTTGTTCGAATCGCATCTCCCATTGCGAATCCAGGCGCTGGGCCCAAAGTTCCACCTCAAAGAGTTCGGGTGGATCCTTGTTGTCTTCCTCAGGGTCAGCAGACACCATCCTGGAGAACAATGTTCGTCTGAGCACATCTCCGATGCTAACGTTGGAGTCCCAAGCTAAAGATTTTGAAGAGTGCGAGTGCACTTCATCTTCTTCATCTGAACCCTCTGGAGCTGTGGGAGGTGTTACATACCCTAAGCCATGTTTGGTCTTCTGGTAGTAATCCTCGGACTTGCCCGTAGGAGCGTGTAGGCGCAGGGGCAGCCGTCGACCCTTGTCGTAATTCAAGCTTTTGGAGGTTTTCAAAAAGTTCCCCAACTTTTGAATGAGGTGTCTAGATTGAGGACTGTACCGATGAGGTGATATTTTGCCGGTATCAAGTTCCGGGTCTAGTTCTTCTGGGATGAAGGATTGCGGACATTCTACATGGCCGAAGATGATGGGCTTCTTTCCTCTCTTCCTGGTGGGACTAGGAAGTAAGAGTCTTGGATGGGGAGCATCCGGTGAGCTGTGTAGGTGGTGGTCACCTGTGTTTGCAGGTGTAAGTCTAGACCGTGCTCCATAGAGTACAATGCGTTGACATGTGTACGCTCAGAATAGTTAAAGATAACCCTTTATTGATAAAATAAGGTATCTTTTCCGGAGGAATCACACCATCGAGGGAAGGGATGTTGGCCTGAGCGGCCACATATTCTTCCAGTTCGTCATCCTCATGATCTACCCCCAACACGGTTAAAGTAGTTGGTGGTTTCCTGTGCAGTTTTACCACCAGAGGCTTTGAGGCTGCAACCGTGGCCGGGTCTTCTTTTGGCGGTCTGCGAAGACGAACGACCATAGGTTCTGAGAGAGCAGATGGTGCGGGATCCTTCTTCTACGATCGATTTGGCCTAAGAAGGCGAATGACCAGAGGTTCGAATGTTGTGGAAGGTGCCAGATATTCCGGTGTCTTCCTGTGCAACTTGACGATGAGGGGAGTGGTTGTGTCGGAATTGCAATCCTTGAGACGGGTTCCCATGGGTTCCTCCGGTGTTGTCGTAACCTCGGTCTCATCATCGGTCTCATTGCCACCTTTGTCTTGATGGGTTTGCTTGTAGAGGATGGCATCGGGGTAGTACGTCTGACTCCCTTAATGGGTCAATGTCTGCGAACTCAGTTCTGATAATGCCATGACCGTCGACGTACTTTAAGCATTAGTGTAGGGTTGATGGCACGATCATATATTGGTGTATCCAGGGGCGTCCGAGCAAGACGTTATAGGATACATCTACGTTAATGACGTAGCAATTGACCTTTGTTTTCAGGTCGCCGATCTGGCACTTCAGGCGAATCTTGTCCAGAGGGTAGCTTCTTCCTGCGTTGAAGCCACTAATGGCAGTATTGGTAGGTGCCAGGCGGTGCATCGGGATGCCCAAGGTTTGCAGCAGTCTCCTCGAGATAATGCTGATTGATGAACCGGGGTCAATGTGAATCTGGTCCACCTTTATAGCACCAATATACCCTGTATAGTACAGGGGAGGATCATGCTTGTTATTCTTCAGCAACATGTCGTGTTGCGAGAACATAATATTAGGTATTGCATCTGTGACGTTATTACAGTAGGAGCATGTCATCGGATCTTCAGCTGGCTGCTTGACCTGCGCCAGATAGGTGTCGGCATTTTGTAATGCCTCGCTCAGGGCGGCTCAAGTGTCTCTGGAAACCCGGAGCAACTCGAACAGTGACAACTTCGCCGGAGTATTGATGAGTTGTGCCAAAATATCAAAGTTGTAGGATTTTTTTAGCCCTTGTGCATCCTTGCGCAGTGTCTTGTCGAAGCGAGTTTTTTTGTTTAGACTTATCCGTCGACGGAGGCTGGGATGGCCCTGGATCAGCAGCGGTAGGCGTGATAATCGGGAGTGTATCATCGCCTGGGGCGTCGTGTGAGGGTTGGTACATTATGCCCGAACTTGTTGTTCCTGCTGCCACTTTCTCTGTTGGGAAAAAAACTGTGTAGCACGACTTGGATTTCTTGCCCTTAGATTTGACAGCGGAAGATGTTGTCGGCTGCGTCAAATCAGAACGTGATCTGGATGGACCCACATGACCACTCCTCGTGGTATGGTGAGAGGTATTAGTCCGGTCGTCTGGTTTCAAGTGGACGGAAGGTTGACAACTTCCATAGTTGCCTTGGGGATCGGGATCACCCCGTCTTGGATTTCCGTCGGTGGAAAGTTGCCAAACTGGAGGGTCACCATGTTAGCGGCAATCGTTACATCGTCGAAATCCAGGAAGAGAGCCTTGGTATCGATCAACCGTTGGATGTACCGCTTTAAGGTGTAGCACTCTTGTGTCGGGTGGTGAATATACCGATGGAAGTAACTGTCACGCCCCAGTCCCAAATACGTAGGACTAGGAACACGTAAGCATGCCAGCCGCATGGATATGGCAACTCCAATATATGGAAACCAAATTCATACGTACGCTGTAATATGAATACAAAATCCACAAGTGGTATAAACATATGTCACAAGTCACAGGATAAAATCTAAATCTCATCCACCAAAATCATATAGAAATAAATAACCAGTATCTATGAAACTAGATCTCAATAAGAAGTATCTAAGGATGATAGTTGGATGGAAACAAATCCACTACCAACTCGAATATAAGAGCAAATACAATATGAGTACAACACCACAACACAATATAAGAATACCAGCTATCCATCACAGCTCGAAGAGAAGACATCCTCGGATCACATGTAACCATCCAAATCTGCGCTCCTGCAAATACTCAAGAAAAGATACACCTGGCAGCGGACCAGGTCCTCAGAGGGACATAACAAGATACTTAAACACATGCCAATAAAGCACTGAAATAAATATCCAAAGGGGTCGCCTAACCGTCTAAAGTGAATGCAGTTAAGAACAACTTTCCCCACAAAATGAGCTATCTGGCTGAAAACTGGGATTTGGCATGGTTCTCTTTTGAAGATCCAGGGGCCCAAAGGCACGTCGTCTTTTGAACGGCGGAGGCCCGCCAATGTATATATATGGGTCATCACCACCCGTATCTCCAGCGGAGAATCCGGGCGTCACAGAAAAAGTGTAAAGGAGCTCAAATGCGGTACTTGTTGTTCTCCCCACCCCATGCTCTAATCATGTCACATCCATGACACAATAACACCTCTAATAACTGCCAAGTCTACTAGCATGCAAAGTTTCTAACAGCAGCTATTCCTAACGCACGGCCCATACGTACAGGAGGCCAGACCTGTCACGCAGTCCGTGATCTATATGAGACTCACACTCGTGTAACCACTGTGTCACGGCCAATGAACCTAATGGTGCTAAATGATAATGGGGTAGTCTCATGAACAAGGTCAATGCAATACATAAATAAAAATATATCGCGACGTCACCGTCGCGCGCATTTTATATAACAGTTAAAATATATGAACTAAAGACAGAAAATAAAGATACATGCAACATATGGAATATAAATAACAGTACAATGGCAAGGTATACTTGCCTGGCAAGGAAGCTGCAATGTACCAATAACCTGCTCCAGAAATTGCGCAGAATAATCCAATATCCTATGTACACATAAATATAATATAATAGAATTATTAGTCATTACACTAGCACATACTCAACCACATTTACACTGGAATCAGGGGGTATACTAGGGGTAACACTAGTCATCTAACACGGTCAATTACGCATTGAATTACGCGGGTGTCGCGTCTCAAGTACTGTACGAAATTAGTCAGTCAACTGACAGGTGTCTATGCCAGTACGTTAGTGTACGCAAGGCAGACAAATTCACAATTTCTTAGGGTCAACATGGTCAGGGTAAGTATGGGATAGTCCACGATGTCCTAGTGTCATACAGTCTGAATATTTAGTCATAATTATCAATTAGCATTTACTTACATATATATTCATATAACTATATAATAATATAACCATTAATTTATTTTAATTTATTTAATTCTAGAATAATTACTCTAAAATCCTATTTTAATCTTATTATTCTGATTTTTATGTTAATTCCTAAATTTTGTCCAAAGAAACTGAATTTTATTAACTCAAGACTCATGGCACGCAAATCGAGGCGATCTGTTGACCAAAAAGTCAACCGATACAAACTCGACTTTCATGCATGATTTCCTGTAGATTTCAGCATCAAAAACATACTGGAATTTACGGCTCGTCTGAATTCAAATTCGTTTGGGAATTATGGCACATACAAATTTTGTATTGTGCACCGATGGTTAAATTCTAACCTAGAAGTTCTACAGAATTAACAGTATGTAAATACTTTGAAATAAATTCTGGGAAAAATATATGTCGATGATCTCGACATTAGCTTTCCAAAACTTTAAAAACGGTTCATGATTCTGATTCCTGGTTCTCCCGAAATCGCAAAAATATCGAAACACGTCTATTTTCGGACATACTGTGCTCTATGAATTTTCTAGAATTTAATACTAATAATTTAGAAAAAAAATTTATATTATCAGAAATCTAACCTCATTATCGTTCTAACAAAAAAAACTGGAGCATGTTTGGAGTCCGGAGCTAGGAGATATCGTCTCTTTAATTCGTCATAACTAGTAGAAAATGAGGCTGAATTTATGACGAATTTTGACTATTTTTGGTCGAAAAAGAGAGGAATTTGGGAAAGAAAAATATGAAGGATGAGGTATTTATAATGGTGGACACTACTTAATTAAATACGAATAGGATTGGTTAATTTGGATAGGATTATGATGAATTTAAATAAGGATAGGATATGCATGAAGTTGATTTCCTAGTAGGTTCAGGATTTGAATTAATTTAAAATAGAGTTTAAATTTATCTCAATAATTTATAATCTTAAATATAATTAAAGATAATACAAATAATTTATAAAATCTTATTAATATCTATTAACACTAAATTAGTATCTATCTAATATTAAGACTATATATATCCAAATAAATCCTAAATAATTTTAAAATCTAAATAAATTTCTTAAAATTCTAAATAAATTACAAAAAATATAATTAAATATTTTAAACTAAAATAAATATTTGGTAGGAACGACATGCAAGTATGGTCGTATAGAAATTTATGTTTTCTAAGTTTTAATTACCAAAAATTCTAGAAGAATCTCCAAAAATCTAAAATAACCTAAAATAATTCTAAATGAATATTTATATAAGTAAATATATCAAGAAATTTATTTTCTAATTAACTAAGAGCATATTCTAAATAAATTCAACATATATAATAAATATAATAATATAAAATATACACAAAATACCTATTTTTGGTGAGGGAGTTTACAGTAACAGTACTTTGAGTTATTCATCTCCTCCACTTCAGGCTGGCGTTTGACGTCGGGGAGGCAAATTTTACCGCCCTGCATCATCATGTCAAAGATGGGCTTGACATCACCGTCTTCGAAAGAATAGGTCTCCTCTGATTTTGGAGCCTCTGTCTACTTTTGCTCAAGTTTCTTGGTAACACTAGCGACCATGGCTTGTTTCCCTTTTGCATCGCGGTTGCTGCTACCGCTATTGCTGTTGTTGCTGTTGCTGGGGCGCTTGCTCTTTTGCTCGGTAGTAGGCATATGGATTCCCAAGTGTCGGGCGTCTTTGAGCTTATTTTCAGCATTGACAACGCTTATAATGAATATTGTCCAGTCTTTGAATTGCCTATCGCGCATCCAGAGGCTGACTACCAGAAGCATTTTTTTTGGCATATCTCCATTAGTATGGCCTCGGGATTGTCAGGAGGCAACCTTAGCGCTGTTTGTCGGAACTGCTCGATGTAATTCCGTGTCAGTTCCCTTTCTTCCTAGACGACATCCATCAGAAAGGACATCGTCATATCATTTTCCGCCTCATAGAATCTGTTGAGGAACAGACGCTTGAGGTCATCGAATGATGAGATGCAATTATCTTTAAGACTGCAGAACCAGTCAAAAGCTACCCCGCTAATGCCCTGATGAAGAGTTTGGTAAGGATAGCATCGTTGTGGGGTAGGTGTCCCATTATAATCTCGAAGTAACCCATGAACCGGCGAGGGGAGGGCTTGCCGTCAAATGTGTTTATGTTGAAGGGCTTGTATTTGGGCGGATACGGTACATCCCTCCATTCTATCGGGTATGGTTGCCGCACCCCGAGATCGCAGAGTGAGTCTCAATTGCCCATGAAGTCTAGGCGAGTATGGAGTTCCCGGACCTCCTTCATTGCTTTCTTGGCCTCATCTCCTGCAGAAGGTGCAAACGAGCCAGGCAGGTGAGGATTACTGTCCGTGGGTGGGGCATTTGTGTTTGAATTTCCGTTGGTCCCGGGATCCAAGTTTACTTGTCCAGGGGTCCTTGCTGGTTGAGAAGCCATATTTGCTTTGATTTTCATCATTATCTGGGTTAAGACTTGCATTTATCCACCCATCGTCTGCATCATGGCCTCGAGGGTCTCGAGGCGCTGGCGGTCGCTGGGGCCTTCATAGTCATCCCCGGCCATGTATACTGTCCTTACGTGGGGAGAGATGGACGGGGCAGTGGATGTCGCACTTTTCGTCTCAGACCCCTGGCGAGAGTAGTCATCAGGGAAAGCTGGCTGCGCCGTCTTCTTCTCTGACTCAGAAGGAATACTACCCCCAGCGTAGGAGGCTACATCAACCTGGCGAGGGTAGCTACCCTCAGGGATCTCGAAGTCCGTTCCTTGGGAATCACTATCTTCTCGGAACGTCGGGTTGTTGCGTAAGTCGAGGGGAATACTACTCTCAGCTTGGGCCACCCCTAGGGATTCTGAGGAAGAACTACCCGCAGTAGCTGACAGTTTCTTCCTTGAGCGGGTGCCCCGGAAAACACCTTCCGCAGGTCCCGTTGTTAGCCCTCCTGGTAGTCGCCTTCGCAACGGACTGGCAGAGAGCGACGAACTGGAGGTACTTAACTTCTTTCCTTCCTTGGTGGCGGGAAGCTTCCGAGTCGAGTAGCATGAGGCGGAGGGACAGCTCCTCCTCCTCTGGTATTTGCCCCTGATCTTCGGGTTGTTGCCGGATAGGTGCTTTCTGGTATAGTCACCGGAAGGCCGACTGCATGCTTGTGGATGTTGCCACTTTGTTGCAGCAGCAATTGATAGTGATCTTGGCACAGTGATGCCCTGGAGAGGATATTTCACCGGCCACAGTTGTTTTTCTCGCCTTGCGCAATTAGCGAACGTTAAGGCCGCAGAGGAACAATATATAAAATTTTAAAATATGGGCTCTAGATAGCATCATGGTTTCCTAAAGGGGAGTGTAGTGCTAGTTGCTATTTTCGAGGCATGATGAAGAGGGAAAAATATTGATTATATTCCTCTAGTCTTCCTGAGGTGCTGTCTTGTCACGCCCCAGTCCCAAAAATACGTAGGACTAGGACACGTAAGCATGCCAGCCGCATGGATATGGCAACTCTAATATATGGAAACCAAATCCATACGTACGCTGTAATATGAATATAAAATCCATAAGTGGTATAAAATGTAATACATAGGCTATTTGGTTTCCATAAATTAAAATAAATTATCTTTTGACGTGATAAATTTGTAATACATAGGCTATTTGGACTGTGACTTGGACTCTGATTCATACCAGCAGCAGGACCCCAGGCAAGATACCTTGCCAAATTGTTTACAGTACTTTGCATGCTATTTATATTTCTTTTTATTTATTTTATTTTTGTATAGTTCTTGCATGTGTAGTTTTTCTTTCAGTCATTACTATATATTAGATATGTTGACACACACATGGCACTTAGTATCATAGAGGACAATCATTAGGCGTATGGGCTTTTAACCACTCTGGTAACACCGTAGTCACTAGCACGCACTATGGTGGGTCGTGTCCGATGGTCGCTACCCCAGAGGTATGTCGATTGATGGAGTCCGAGGGTCGCTACCCCAGAGGTATGTCGGCTGATGATGTCCACTGACGAGCGTGAGGTTGTGAGGATTAGATCGAGTAGCCTACCCTTGCCCATACGTCGAAAAGTTATCCTCATTTGCATTCATATAGATTGTCTTGTACAGCATACTTATTTATTTTCAAACCATATGCATGTTTACTGTATTCAAACTGGCTCGTATTTTCTGTATCTTGTTACGTCCCTCTGAGGACCTGGTCCGCTGCCAGGTGTATCTTTTCTTGAGTATTTGCAGGAGCGCAGATTTGGATGGTTACATGTGATCCGAGGATGTCTTCTCTTCGAGCTGTGATGGATAGTTGGTATTCTTATATTGTGTTGTGGTGTTGTACTCATATTGTATTTGCTCTTATATTCGAGTTGGTAGTGGATTTGTTTCCATCCAACTATCATCCTTAGATACTTCTTATTGAGATCTAGTTTCATAGATACTGGTTATTTATTTCTATATGATTTTGGTGGATGAGATTTAGATTTTACCCTGTGACTTGTATTACATTTTATACCACTTATGGATTTTATATTCATATTACAGCGTACGTATGGATTTGGTTTCCATATATTGGAGTTGCCATATCCATGCGGCTGGCATGCTTACGTGTCCTAGTCCTACGTATTTTTGGGACTGGGGCGTGACATGTTTATTAATAATAAGACAATGATCTAAGTTTGTAGTTCTCCAATACTATCTAACTATGAAGGTTAGGTTCAGTCCAAATTTTACATTTTGGTTTTCTATTGGTTCCTCAATACTAGGGTCAACCATTATGGTAAACTTCTAACTAACTCTAGTAGTGTCTATACTACTCTCAAGTCTTCATAATACATCAGGGGGTAATGGTAAACCACCTCTAGAGATAAGGAATTCTAGGGTTCACTAGATATTCTAAACTTTAGTGGTGTGTCTATATTCTCGTTGTATTCTTAGTAGGTATGCTACCATAATTATCATCCTAATAACATGGGCTCCTATATTCGAGTAGAAGGCTATACTCAAAGAACTATTAAGGAAGTACAGGAATCAAGCAGGATACAATTGTTCAAATAGAACAGATAGGAGGAAGATGAATCATAGTCAATTGTGGATGAGATCCTATACTCTAGTCCTATTTGCAGGCTTGCTCGATACAGTAACGTAACCGAAACAATATGCTCTCGACCTGCATGGGCCACCACAAAAACCATGTCACGCCCCAGTCCCAAAATATCGAGGGACTAGACACGTGGCAATGGCCAGCAGCACACACTGATGGACAAACCCAATTTAATGGATCCATCAGGACGTACTTAAGCTGTAAAATAAGGTCTACTACAACATGCCACAATAATCTCATCCACAGAAGATAAATATGATCAACAGCAATAAGAAATGTAAATCAATAACCAGTCTCAACAAAGTACTTCGGGAACAACCCGATATAAATCTGATACAATGGTTCAACAGACCAAACATAAATGTCTGAATAAAATAGATACTGAGTATGGAACACAGATACTCAGGAAAAGTTTTCAGCTAACACCTCGTCCTCGGAAAGCGGTACAACTCCTGTATCAACTCCTGCTCCTGCTACTGTCCCGTATACCTCGGGATAGATCTCGTCTGCAAATCCTGGGGACATAATCCGGATCCAGGTCCTCAGGGGATGTAGCAAGGTACAAGAATAACACAAGCCAAAATAAATGCAGTGCAATAATAAATAAAACAATAAGGTAAACTATATAACCAACTAAGTGATATGCAAGTGAGAGTTTTAGTCATACTCGGGCTGAGACTACTACAGGATCTGTGTCGGGAAAACCCATAGCAGTATTCTCTCGAAGGGCCAGTACGGTACCAAATCTCTGTGTCAGAGTCTAAGGCACTTCCATTAAAGTATTATATATATATATAATCAGCCTTTTGTATGGTAAATCTCTTCCCACCCAATGTAATCACACGTCTCATGTCCACAACGTCTCATGTACATGTCACACAAGATCATAGCTAATGCAACAAGTCATATAATATCTATGAATATAATGTCTATGTCATAAAACCTGTATCATATACAGAATCACCATGAATATCTCAGAAAGATTATGTCTCATGAATAGTGTCAAGTATCCTGGGTTATGATGTACTTGATAAGACAAGTACGAGAATGTAAAGGGTCACGATATCCATCTCTAGGTGACATTACACAAGTCCGCGTACGGTGTTGGCACCCGACTATTAATCGGACGCTAAGTAAAGTCACACGGTCCTAGGTCAAGCATGTACAAGATATAAATAAATCAAGAAAATATGTAACAAGAATTGCAATGTTGGCAAGGTACACTTGCTTGGGGTTTGAATACCAACAGCTGTCCCTGTATCAGTGGATCCTGCAGGTACTCCTCCAAAAGCTGTAATAAACATCCCCAACAGGTTTAGAAAATATCAGATAGCTAGAAACGCCGTCCGTGAGTCCAATTTGGACACAAGGGCAAAAATCACAGTTTCTGGTCAAAGCGGGGTCCACATGTGGGCCGCTTTGCACCAAAAAATGTGTCAGAACCAATGGTCTCCAAATTCGTCAAACTTAGTGTCAACAAGTCCAGAACGATGATACGAACCCAACGAAACTTCCAGAACTGGATTCCGATGAGCCGATCATAAAATCGCCCTTCAAGTGGAGCTGCAGGGCCTACGATACGCGATTTTGTCAACGTTCTCAGAATCGAACCAAACTTGGGTCACGGGACCAGCGTATTGCTACGAGTTCGATGGATCAAGTTTCGTTTCGATCCGACGTGTGTACACGAAGTTACAATATATTCCAGAACAGGCGGATACGGGACGTTGTCGGCGGATACGCGTTGATTCCGGTGTGCACGCACATCCAAATCAACTTCTGCAAAATCCCGCACGTCCGTATCAACGGCGCACACCTTTTGGTGAAGACCGCGCGCGACCAAGTCGTCCCGTTTGGCGGGGCGCACTCAGTTCCGGGGGAAAACGGGGTATTATTTTTCCTATTTTTGGATCGTGGTTCGCGATCGCCACAGGACGCGACGCACCGAACGGGTTGCACGGGCATCGAGAGGGTCACACAGCCTACGCATCACAACTGACGGAACAGAAAACGGAGCAACGAGGAGAGAGAACGGGTACCTGAACGGGGCTACGTAGAATGGGGTTTTCGTGTCCGCGAGGAGATGCGACATGACACTGACACAGTGTCCACTGTTCTAGGGTTTCGGTCTTCTCGCCGGTGCTGGCCGGAGGAGCTTGCCGGGGCTGCCACTGGGGTAGGCGGAGGACGGCGAGGCGGGGCTAGGGCACGACGGCTGCTCGGGTAGGGGCTGGACAGGGCTGGGGGCGAGGCTATGGCGGTGGCTGGGTCTTGCTGAGGCGCTGCGGGTCGGGGAAAAACGGAGGACAGGGGGAGACGTCGGGGACGATGGTTGAGCGGGCTGAGAGGGGAGAGGGTGGTGGTGAGACTGCGGGGTCTCGTCGAGGTCGGGGCTGGTGGCTAGGGCACCGCCGGCTCGAGGTGCTGCGGGCTCGTGGTCGAGGCGGAGGAGGAAGGCTGGGCGGCCGGGGTTCGGGTCAAGCGGAGGACGGTGAGGGGTTTCGAGGGATCGTCGAGAGCTGTGGGGGTTCGAGGTCAGGCGGAGGGGTTCTGGAGGAGGAAGAAGATGTAGCTAGGGCTAGGGCGGTCGGAGCGGGGCGCTGCGGGTGTCCGGGCGGAGATGGCTAGGGTTTCGGCATGCGGAGCGTGGTGATCGAGGGAATTTATAGCGCCGGAACAGTAATAGAGATAGGATTAGGATTTAGGGTTTCGACCGGGTTAACGGGTCCGGGTCGGGTTCAATTCGGATCTGACCCGACCCGTTAAGAGCTGGGTTTGGTTTGGTTCGGTTCTCCTTGGTTCGGTTCGGGTCGGTTTGGTTTATTTTCAAATAAACCGGGTTCAATTCCAGGGTTTATTTTGGTTTAAATATAAATTAGTTTTTAGGGCTTTAAAAATATTTTCGGGGTCCAATAAATTCCCGGAAAATTACCCTATGTCTAATTTTTTATTTTACACCAGAAAATATTATTTTTATATTATTTTAATATTAATTAACAATAATTAAAAAAATCATTTAATTATAAATACCTTAGTTTTAATCCCAGAAAATTACAGAAAATTGTGTAAAAATTGTTTTAAATTTTTTTTAAAAATCAGGGGGTTTACATAACTGGACAGTTGCTTGAGCCTGATGAGCTCGCACTGCCCTAGGCTTCTTTGACTTAGCACCCGCAGGCGCATAGTACAAAGGGTCCAGGTTTGGATTTTTGTCATTCTCAGCGAGCCGCATAGGATCTGCGCCGCAGGAGATACGGTCGAAAATAGATGTTCTGTTGCTGTCGGAGCCGCATGCGGCCGTCTGCCTACAACTGTCTGCTGATGTCGCATGGCCAGTCTTATGCGGCCTCCTTCTTGGCCGAATAGAACCTGCCTCAGTCCCAGAACGTCAGGCATCGTAGTGCTTTCCAATGCCAGAGTCTGGGTGCCGAGCAGTTTCTGCGTCAGACGGGGCTGCCGCATGGACGTGGACGTCCTGGGTGTTCGCCTGACGACCATCATCAGCATTAGAGCGAGAGGTGGGAAGCGTCTGCTCCGCAGTTGGGCGAGGCGCAGCGGCCTTTGCTACCCACGTCCTGCGGGTCTTCTTGGGCTTGACTCGCCTTGGCGAAGGACTAGCACTTGCTTCCGAGAGCATTTTTTCGAACGCTTGCTGGTCGAAGCGAACTACCAGCATCTTTTGCGTTGAGCTGAGCTTGGCCGCATCAGACTACGTCACCAATTTCTCATTCGAGGAGAAGGTAGTCCCAGCAGAGTCGCTAGCTTGTTTGCCATTAAATGCAAAAGTTTGAACAAAAACTTGATTTAATTAAACAAACTAAAGAGAGTACAGAGAGGAGTCCTAAACAGACAATCTAAGTACAAATTTTGTGTTCTGGGGGGTGACGATGGAGGGTTAGGAGTGTAGCAACTCTCTTTGCTCCGTGGACGATCTGATGCGTAAGCTCTTCTCTCTTGCTCGAGTGTAGATTTGCAGATAGCTTGCCAGCCCTCTGTTCGGGTGTGGTACCCTACTATTTATAGCCATACTTGTGGCCACATGGATGGTGGGAGTCTGTCATGTGTCCCCTCTTAGCGAAAGGGAGCTACAGCCATGCACGTGAATCCGGGCTCCGCTGCCATGTGGACATTTGTTGGAATTTTATTGTTTGTTGAGTATCTGGACGATTCTCAACTGTTGTAGGTGCGACTTGGTCAAATGGACACATGGCCGCTATTTGGTTGAAGAGAATCACTTCAGTTGTAACATCAGGATTTGGTCTGTATGGCGTTTGGGACGCATGGAATGCGTGGAGTCTGGGACGCATACAGCCAGAAACGCATGAGACACATGGAATCTGGGACGCATGGACTGCGTGGTGGCCCGAGACGCATGGGATGCATGGAATCTGAGACGCATGGACTGCATGGCGGCCAGAGACGCATGGGATGCATGGAGTTTGGAACGCATGGGCCAGAGCCGCATGGGACGCATGGAATCTGGGACGCATGGACTGCATGGCGGCCAGAGACGCATGGGACACATGGAGTCTGGAACGCATGGGCCAGAGCCGCATGGAATCTTTTGTCGTGTTGTACACGTGGTGCTGCACACTCCTTAAGACTTTTGTCTTTTGGTGATGTTTCGTCTTTCGAGGCGTTCAGAGAATCCTTTCTGTCATAATTCTGTGTCAGACTTGATCTGGCCGTCAGGACGTCATGTCAGGTCCATCTGCGGCCAAGGTTTGCTTCGGCTGTTTGGGCCTCATGAATGTAGCTTTTTTGGGCCGTATGGTGACTATGCGGTCCAATTTTTGCTGAGTTTTGTCGTGGGGCGCATGGTTGTTGGCCGCATGGATCCGTATTTTCCATGCTTCTACAGTTAGTCATCATCGCTGTTAGATTTTCTTTATTTGTGATTCCTATGATGCTTTATTATTGATCTCCTTATTCCCCTTCACTAGGAATCACCATTACAATGTCTTGATTATGGGTTTGTTACTTTCTTTGATTCTTGTTTCTCATGTTTCAGAAGATGTCAAGAAATGCTAGTTGGTTTGACTACGTTTGTTCGAATCTTGGTTTCTTTATCCCATTGATTATTGTTTCTCGTGTTTCAGAAGATGTCAATAACTTCTAGTTGGTTTGGCTACGTTTGCTTGATTCTTGATTTCTTCATCCCTTTGATTCTTGTTGCTCATGTTTCAGAAGGTGTCAAGAACTAGTGGGTTTGTCTTTGATTGTTCAGTTCTTGGTTTCTTTTTTCCTTTGATTCTCGTTTCTCATGTTTCGGAAGATGTCATGAAATGCTAGTGGCTTTGTCTATGTTTGTTCAATTCTTAGTTTCTTTGTCCATTTTATTCTTGTTTCTCCTGTTCCATAGATGTCAAGAATTGTTAGATGGTTTTGCTATGTTTGTTCAATTCTTGACTTCTTATCCCATTGATTTTTGTTTCACATGTTTCAGAAGATGTCAAGAATTGCTAGTGAGTTTTGCTATATTCCTTCGTGTTGAAATTAGTTGATGATTTTATTGATTGTCTCATTGGCATTATATAGCCTTACAGTCATTAATACAATGATTTCAATCATTATGACAATAATCTCATAATGGAATATCCTGTGACATATTCTGGCATCCCAAATATGTCCTCAGGATATTCCCATGTGCTTATACTATACTTAAATATGACACCCAACATACCATATCAACACTCCCCCTCAAGATGGGTGAAAGATATTCACTAAGCCCATCTTGTCACATCCTCTAATCATGCTCACTGAGGCGAGTCCCTTGGTTAGTCTATCTGCTACTTGATCCCTGGTTGGAACATGGCCAAGCTCCAGTAATCCTCTATCCAACTTCTCTTTGATGAAGAATCTATCAATCTCGATGTGTTTGGTCCTGTCATGCTGTACTAGATTATTGGCGATACTAATAGCTGACTGATTGTCACACCACAGCTTAATCTTGGCTCCTTGATCCAGCTTCAGCTCCACCAGCATATTCTTTAACCATAGCAGCTCTGCAACTCCCAAGGCCATAGCTCTGTACTCTGCTTCAGCTGTCGATCTGGCCACCACAGACTGCTTCTTACTCCTCCAGGAGACCAAGTTATCTCCTACAAATATGCAATATCCTGAGGTAGACCTCCTGTCATCAGCACAACTAGCCCAGTCAGAATCACAGTAGCCCTCGATGCTCACGTAATTGTTCTTCCTGAATATTAGTCCCTTCCCGGGAGCACCTTTCAAGTACCTCAGAATCTGGTACACTGCATCCATATGACCCTTTCGTGGGTCATGCATGTAGCGGCTCACCACACTTACTGCAAAGCAGATATCAGGACGTGTGTGGCTCAAATAGATCAACTTGCCAACCAGTCTCTGGTATCTGTCCCGATCAACTGGTTCTCCAGCCTCAGCATCAATCTTGAACCTCTGATCTATTGGTGTCGCTGCAGGTTTGCACCCCAACATCCCAGTTTCTGTGAGAAGGTCCAGTGCATACTTCCTTTGAGAGAGAACAATCCCCTCTGCTTCTCGAGCAATCTCAATCCCAAGGAAGTACCGAAGAAGGCCGAGATCCTTTACCTAGAATTCCTTGCCAAGCTTTCCTTTGAGTTGGGCAATCTCCTGCTCATCATCTCCTGTGATAATCATATCGTCCACATACACCGCAAGCATGGTGATGTGGCCTCCACTCCGCCGGAAGAACACAGTATGATCAGCATTGATCTGCTGATATCCCATCCCTATCATCGCCCTTCTGAATCTGTCAAACCACGCTCGAGGAGACTGCTTCAGTCCATAGAGGGACTTCTTCAACCTGCAGACCTTGCCTACTGTCTGATTGGTGCCAAATCCTGGTGGTATCTCCATGTACACCTCATCCACTAGATCTTCGTGAAGAAACGCATTCTTCACATCCAGTTGGTGTAGCTTCCATCCACCATTCGCTGCCAGAGAAATCAGAGTCCTGACAGTGCTCATCTTTGCAACTGGTGCAAAGGTCTCGTCATAGTCGATGCCGTACGTCTGACTGTATCCTTTGGCTACTAGTCGAGCTTTGTAGCGCTCAACCTGTCCATTTGGGTTCTGCTTCACGGTAAAGACCCACTTGCATCCAACTGCTCTCTTTCCCTCTGGCAGTCTCACAAGCTCCCAAGTGTGGTTCTTCTCCAGAGCTCCCAACTCCTCGTGCATTGCCGCTTTCCACTTTGGATCGTTCTTGGCAACCTGCCAATTGTTAGGTACAGTAATACTATCCAAAGATGCTATAAATACTCCATGAGAAGAAGGGATATGGTCATAAGAAACAAACTGAGCAATATCCCAACCAAGTTTGAGAAGATTTCTTATCCAATTGATTCTTGTTTCTCATGTTTCAGAAGATGTCACGAACTGCTAGTGGGTTTGGCTATGTTTCAGTTCTCGATTTTTTTATCCCTTTGATTCTTGTTTCTTATGTTTCAGAAAATGTCAAGAACTTCGAGTGTGTTTGACTGTAACTTTATTGTTGAAGGAAGATTCATTAAATTGTTTTTATTTAGAAATCAGAACATACTAAATTATTTTTGTTCACGGGCTTATACATTTATGTTGCGAATTCAGTTTCTGGGTCGTGAGCAATAGTACAAATGAGCATGATAAGAGGATGCTGTCAAAGGATCTGTTGAAATTAGTTGATGATTTTATTGATTGTCTCATTGGCATTATATAGCCTTACAGTCATTAATACAATGATTTCAATCATTATGACAATAATCTCATAATGGAATATCCTGTGACATATTCTGGCATCCCAAATATGTCCTCAGGATATTCCCATGTGCTTATACTATACTTAAATATGACACCCAACATACCATATCAACACTCCCCCTCAAGATGGGTGAAAGATATTCACTAAGCCCATCTTGTCACATCCTCTAATCATGCTCACTGAGGCGAGTCCCTTGGTTAGTCCATCTGCTACTTGATCCCTGGTTGGAACATGGCCAAGCTCCAGTAATCCTCTATCCAACTTCTCTTTGATGAAGAATCTATCAATCTCGATGTGTTTGGTCCTGTCATGCTGTACTGGATTGTTGGCGATACTAATAGCTGACTAATTGTCACACCACAGCTTCATCTTGGCTCCTTGATCCAGCTTCAGCTCCACCAGCATATTCTTCAACTATAGCAGCTCTGCAACTCCCAAGGCCATAGCTCTGTACTCTGCTTCAGCTGTCGATCTGGCCACCACAGACTGCTTCTTACTCCTCCAGGAGACCAAGTTACCTCCTACAAATATGCAATATCCCGAGGTAGACCTCCTGTCATCAGCACAACTAGGCCAGTCAGAATCACAGTAGCCCTCGATGCTCACGTGATTGTTCTTCCTGAATATTAGTCCCTTCCCGGGAGCACCTTTCAAGTACCTCAGAATCTGGTACACTGCATCCATATGACCCTTCCGTGGGTCATGCATGTAGCGGCTCACCACACTTACTGCAAAGCAGATATCAGGACGTGTGTGGCTCAAATAGATCAACTTGCCAACCAGTCTCTGGTATCTGTCCCGATCAACTGGTTCTCCAGCCTCAGCATCAATCTTGAACCTCTGATCTATTGGTGTCGCTGCAGGTTTGCACCCCAACATTCCAGTTTCTGTGAGAAGGTCCAGTGCATACTTCCTTTGAGAGAGAACAATCCCCTCTGCTTCTCGAGCAATCTCAATCCCAAGGAAGTACCGAAGAAGGCCGAGATCCTTCACCTCGAATTCCTTGCCAAGCTTTCCTTTGAGTTGGGCGATCTCCTGCTCATCATCTCCTGTGATAATCATATCGTCCACATACACCGCAAGCATGGTGATGTGGCCTCCACTCCGACGGAAGAACACAGTATGATCAGCATTGATCTGCTGATATCCCATCCCTATCATCGCCCTTCTGAATCTGTCAAACCACGCTCGAGGAGACTGCTTCAGTCCATAGAGGGACTTCTTCAACCTGCAGACCTTGCCTACTGTCTGATTGGTGCCAAATCCTGGTGGTATCTCCATGTACACCTCCTCCACTAGATCTCCGTGAAGAAACGCATTCTTCATATCCAGTTGGTGTAGCTTCCATCCACCATTCGCTCCCAGAGAAATCAGAGTCCTGACAGTGCTCATCTTTGCAACTGGTGCAAAGGTCTCGTCATAGTCGATGCCGTACGTCTGACTGTATCCTTTGGCTACTAGTCGAGCTTTGTAGCGATCAACCTGTCCATCTGGATTCTGCTTCACGGTAAAGACCCACTTGCATCCAACTGCTCTCTTCCCCTCTGGCAGTCTCACAAGCTCCCAAGTGTGGTTCTTCTCCAGAGCTCCCAACTCCTCGTGCATTGCCGCTTTCCACTTTGGATCGTTCTTGGCAACCTGCCAATTGTTAGGTACAGTAATACTATCCAAAGATGCTATAAATGCTCCATGAGAAGAAGGGATATGGTCATAAGAAACAAACTGAGCAATATCCCAACCATATCTATTTGGAGGATTTTCTGCATTGCTGCGAGTGGTCCTCCGTACAGATAGTGGTGTGGGAGTAGTAGTAGGAGGAGGAATGATATCTTGTGAAGGAGGGGATATCACCTGAAGGGGGGTTGGTGTCGGTGCCTCAGGAGTTGGGACGAACGCAGGCAAGGGACTTGGCACTGGCACTGTCGGTACTGGTCCTGCAGTTTGCTTCTCTCTCCTGCTGTAGGTAAGTAACTCTCCCTGAGCCGTAGGCCTAACACCTTCACCTTCTTGTCCCTTCTCCGTGCCTCTATGCCAAACTTCTAAATCGGTTACCACCAAGTTCTCCATCTCCCCCTCTCGCCTAATACTGGCAGTATTAGGCTTGTTGTGTGAAGTTCCGTCCTGGCGGTAGTATGGCTCATGCTTCCGAAAGTGGACATCCATACTGACAAACTTCTTCTTCTCTACTGGACTCCAGCACACATACCCCTTTTGGGTCGCCGAGTAGCCTACGAAGATGCATTTGACCGCTCTAGGGTCTACTTTCCCAACTGATGGCCTGTTGTCCTTCACAAAACACACACACCCAAACACCTTCAGTGGGAGTATCCCACCATTATTGCCTTGCAATACCTCACATGGGGACTTCCATCCGAGGACCTTCGAGGGCATCCTGTTGATGAGTTGAGCTGCTGTCAACACTGCATGCCCCCACAGACTCTGTGGGACATTCATGTCGATCATCATACTTCTTGCGACCTCCAGAAGGTGTCTGTTTTTTCTTTCTGCAACTCCATTTTGTGCTGGTGTGTATGCACAGGTGGTCTGATGCTGTATTCCGTGTGCTGACAAGTATTCTGCAAGCGTCCTGTTGGTATACTCTGTTCCATTGTCAGACCTTAGTACCTTCACAACTGCTTTGTACTGAGTCTGGACATGCTTATGGAAATCCCGAAAACAAGAGGTACATCACTCTTAACTTTCATCAAATATAACCAGGTAACACGAGAGGCACACTCAATGAAAGAAACAAAGTACTTATAACCATTCATAGTGTTAGTAGCACATGGACCCCAGACATCAGAATGTACTACCTCAAAAGCAAAAGTGCTCCTATGACCCGTGCCAACATATGAGCTCCTAGTAAGTTTTCCTAACTCGCACGCATCACATACTAATTTCTCTTTATTTGTTTTTGCATAAATCTCTGGATACAACTTACTTAGAGTATCAAAGGAAGAATGTCCCATCCTCCGATGATGGAGTATCAAGGTATCCTCAGTCCTCTGCTGCAGTCCTTCCATGCCAGCCTTCTCTGCCATAGATACCAATGCTGAGTCCAGTCCTTCTCGATCTAGGTACCACAGTCCCTCATGCCAAGTGCCAGTCCCAAGTCTTCGTCCTGTCCCTTTCTCCTGGAAGGTCACCTTAGGAATATCAAAAGAAACAATGCATTTAAGTTGGAGGATTATAGAACTAATGGACAAGAGACTGACTGGAAAGGATGGAGCATGTAAAATATTGGATAATCTTACTGAACCTGTACAATTAACAGTACCCTTACCGACCACTGGCTGGAAAGTGCCATCAGCTGTCTGAATGCTGTCTGCTGATGCTAGGTGAGTGTAGGAAGAAAACTCACTAGCATTCCCCGTCACATGCCGAGATGCTCCCGAGTCGATAATCCAGTCTGATGATTTAAGGGAAGAGATAGACGCAAGGGCAAGTGATTCGTCAGTACCTTCTGATGGATGGGCATACATGGCAGCGTTGCCCCTAACAAAGAATGAGGTGGACGCCTCCTCTGTTCTACTCCTCATGTCTCCCAGTGCCTGGTCCTCCACAGTAAAGGTGCCATCAGCTTTTCCGTTCCCTTCTGATATCAGGAGGTTTGCCCGATAACCTCCTCGGCCGCCTCGTCTATCCCCTCGACCACGACCACGTCCTCCATTATATCCTCGTCCGCCGAACGGTCCTCGTCCACCATCTGAATCTCCCTCCCTAGGTGGTTTGGTACAGGCATACCGATGATGACCCATATTCCCACAGTTGTAGCACTGCCGGTTATGCTGCCAGGGCTCTCCCTTAAATCCTGTGTTACCTGAGCTGGTGATCGCTAGTGCTGACTTTGCTTCGGGGGGACCACCTGTCCCGGCTTGCAGCCTGATGCGTGTCTCCTCCTGGATCATGGCTGAGATAGCCTCCTCAAGGCTAGGGATCTTTGGTTGGGCTAGAAGTAGGGCCGTCCTCTGTGCGAAAGCTGCAGTAAGCCCTTTGAGGAACTTCATCGTCCTCTCCCGCAGACACACCTGTCTCTCCTTACACTTAGGGTCCCCGCAACTCGTCCGATCTGAGGAGTGATCATAATCCAACCACAGACGCTCCAACTCCGTGGCATACTCCTGCACCGTCTTCTCTCCCTGTACGGTGTCATCAATCTCCCCCTTTATTTGGAAGACCCGTAAGTTGTTCCCCACACCATCATAGGTCCTTCTCAACTTCTCCCACACATCTTTCACCATCTCAATACCGTCTACTGTGGCGGCAATAGACTGGACTAAGGAGTTGAGAAGCCAGATGTAGATTAACATATGAGTGGACTTTCACTCATCGCGTCCTGTCGAGCCCTCGTCCGGCTCTGTCGTCTCGCCCGTCAGGAACCCCTCCATGGTTTTTCCTGCGAGGGTTCTTCTCACCCGTCGTGACCAACTCAGATAGGTGGCTGGTCCATCTAATTTCATATCGATGGAGGGAAGCTTCAACTCCGGTGACGTTCGTGTCGTGTTCTCACCAGCCGACATCGTCAACAACTTCATCAACGTCGCCACCTCTGCAGAATCTAGCTTCTTGATGATCTCCTCCATCGATGCGTCGTCTATCCAATCACGTCACGTCCGCTCCACGACTCACGCTTGTCCTCGTCGTCCTCTCCTAAATCCGAACATGTCCCCCCTTTTTTCAGATCTAGGCATCCCTATTAGGCGTTGCCTCGTGCTGGTGCGGAGGAGGCGGCAGCACGCATGTCACAACCGTCGTCGCAGCAGCAGCAGTCGCAGCAGCCGCAGCAGCAGTAGTAGCCGCAGCAGTAGCGGGACGGGACAGCAACAGCGAAGGGCGGCCTGCGAAGGGCGGAGAAGAGGAGAGGAGGGAAAAAAAGGGGGGGGGGGGCGTGGAAGAGTTCGGTGGAGGAGATCTAGGAAATCCTCCTGTGGGTTTGTGGAAGCTTGGTGACGGCTAGGGTTTGTGAA
Organism: Iris macrosiphon; assembly: GCA_036927795.1. Taxonomy (NCBI): domain Eukaryota; kingdom Viridiplantae; phylum Streptophyta; class Magnoliopsida; order Asparagales; family Iridaceae; genus Iris; species Iris macrosiphon. The sequence continues at coordinate 337,975,232 of JAYESA010000004.1, forward strand.
AACTTGGCTCTGATACCATGTTGAAATTAGTTGATGATTTTATTGATTGTCTCATTGGCATTATATAGCCTTACAGTTATTAATACAATGATTTCAATCATTATGACAATAATCTCATAATGGAATATCCTGTGACATATTCTGGCATCCCAAATATGTCCTCAGGATATTCCCATGTGCTTATACTATACTTAAATATGACACCCAACATACCATATCAACAGGATCAACTCGATTTACCAACGATTGATGAAGGTAGCTATGGAGGGATGACATCTGGTGGAGGTGGCAGTGGTTCACAGAAGAAAAAATGGACACCCGAAGAAGATGCGATGTTGGTGGAATATGTCAAGAAACATGGCAAAGGAAAGTGGAAAGATGTGCAGAAGCAAACTGGGCTTTCTAGGTGCGAAATAGCTTGTCGCCGTCTATGGACTGATTATCTGAATGTAGACTTGAAGAAAGGAGCTTTTACAGAAGCAGAAATGAAGAAGATCATTGAACTTCATGCTAGGTTGGGCAACCAATGGCCGTTCATAGGAAAAGAAGTAAGTCTTTATTTGTTCCTTTTTAACTTATTTGAGAATGTGCACTTGTTAATCTGCTTCTTATGTGGTTCTTTTTATGTGATTGATTGTGTTGATACTAGCCATATGGGTACATTCTATCATAATATATGCGTCCAAAAAAGATTTAGATACTTCAGGTTTTCACATTATCTTTTAAAAGGGGAACGAACTGATGAGCCATTTTTTTTTAGTTTGTTTGCCATTGGATTTTTCAGCAAGGACGGCGATATTATGTTTATGGGCTCTTAGATGTTTAAGTCCTGCTGGTGAACATCAACGGGAATACATTCATCTTGCTTCTTGGTTCATTTTTATGTTCAATTGTGGATTTAGTTTACACTACTAACTGTAAATGCTACTAATAGTGGCTCAAGTTTGGAATTTGAGTTTAGGGTGGTACGGTGATTATATTTTGTGGATAGATGTGTACAAATATAAAATAACTTCAAGTTAACATTTTTTATTGTTTCTCTGCAAGATGGCTAGAGGCTATTAAATGAAAAAGAAATACACAATAAAGAGGGAATCACTTCTCTTCTACTTGTGCTTTATCCAAATAAGGACAATGTAGGAGAGTAAGAAGGTTAAAAACCTTGAGAATTTTTGGAGAGTACGAGTCACACTGACAATTTCCTGGAAAAATTGAGTAATCTGTCTCATGGATTTGAATTATCATCACCCTCCCCCCGGTTGGATTACAATGCTTGGAGTTCTGTGTTGAAATCAGATTTACCAACAAATTTGAAACTTAGATGATGTCCTGGTGCTAGCTTAAATACTAGTTTTCCTATCACACCCTTTGCTCCTGAATAGCTAAGACTGAAGTAAGCAATAGCTTTTCCTGCAAAGAATAACTGATGTAGTAGAAATGAATATTTTGTATGGCAAAGCATGTCAAATATATCATGCAACAATTACAGGGATGATGGAGTTGTTTCTAATCCATCTTTATATTTATTGCTAGTCATATTTTTGAATGACTAGAATTAAGTTCTGTCATGGATAGTGACACTGGACAATTGCACATCTGTAGATTAGGCTCTTTTGGTTTATAGTCCATTATTATGTTTACTGAATTTTTTAAATAATGCAAGATTGGAGACGTACATTTTTCGATAATCGTTAATTCTCATTAGCAAGAAACTATTTTTAGGGTGGCAGGTCTAAACTAATATGTTGGGACATGATTAGCTACATCGTAAAACATATAGAGATCTTACATTAATCAGATTAGCATTTATGCACAAATGGTATAGCCATTTCCCTATATTTCAATCATATTGTACATTCAATGAAATCAAAGGATAAGGTTCCTTGGGGGTTCATAAGACAAGCTTTTGTTTCTAAATATAAAAGTTTAATGAAAGTGACCATTTGAATACCGTTGATAGAGAAAGAAAAGTTACGGTTGCTATATAAACAAAAAGTTTCATGTTAATTTCATTTCATGATCCGTTTCAATGTGTAAAGAATTTCTATTATCGTGTAAAGTATAAGATGCCATGTAATTACCTTCTATCTTGAACACTGATAGTGAACTGGAAAGTTTGTTAATGCTAAACAGAAAATTAAAACTTTCTACACTTAATTACGCGATAAAAAGAATCCTGTTGCAAATTCCCATTCGAGTTGTTTCTACCATCCAAGCAAATGAGAGAGGATTTAGAAATTGCTGAAATGTCCCTAACAGAAATATATGATGTGCTTATAACTTCATAGTTCTTAATATCTTAAGACTTTAGGTAACTACTAATATTATTCGCTTCACCTTTTCTTATCAGCTAAAAGGGCGTGCAGGCAGTGATATAAGGAACTATTGGATGAAACATTATAGAAAATGTATGCAGCATGGTTGGCCACTGTACCCTACTGATGCGCTTGTCCAAGGTTCTAATGAGAATCAGAGGCAAACTATTGGAGGTTTCAGCACTTGTGAGCAGCAACACATTGAAGTCTTGCCAAACAATGTTTCTGGATTTCCTGAAGCCAACAGAGGAGCTCCATTTTCTGGACTACAATGTGTCGCTAGTTCTTCCAGTAACGTTCTAAGTCAGGGTTTTGGATCTCAGATTAATGACCCCATCAATCCATCGCTCAGTGGCGACCAATCCACTTTCAGGACATTTCCAGGGACCGAGAATTTGGATCTCCCTTCATTCCAATGTCCTACAACCCAATATAACAATCCTGATCTTGATAGCTTGTCTGTACCTTATAGTGTTGATATGGTATGTTGGGTGTCATATTTAAGTATAGTATAAGCACATGGGAATATCCTGAGGACATATTTGGGATGCCAGAATATGTCACAGGATATTCCATTATGAGATTATTGTCATAATGATTGAGATCATTGTATTAATGACTGTAAGGCTATATAATGCCAATGAGACAATCAATAAAATAATCAACTAATTTCAACATGGTATCAGAGCCAAGTTTCCACAAACCCTAGCCGTCACCAAGCTTCCACAAACCCACAGGAGGGTTTCCTAGATCTCCTCCACCGAACTCTTCCACGCCCCCCCCCCCCTTCTTCCCTTCTCCGCCTTCGCAGGCCACCCTTCGCTGTTGCTGCCCCGTCCCGCTACTGCTGCGGCTACTACTGCTGCTGCGACTGCTGCTGCTGCTGCGACGGTGGCTGTGACATGCGTGCTGCCGCCTCCTCCGCACCAGCACGAGACAGCGCCTAATAGGGATGCCTAGATCTGAAAAAAGGGGGGACATGTTCGGATCTAGGAGCGGACGACGAGGACGAGCGTGAGTCGTGGAGCGGACGTGACGTGATTGGATAGACGACGCATCGATGGAGGAGATCATCAAGAAGCTAGATTCTGCAGAGGTGGCGACGTTGATGAAGTTGTTGACGATGTCGGCTGGTGAGAACACGACACGAACGTCGCCGGAGTTGAAGCTTCCCTCCATCGATCTGAAATTAGATGGACCAGCCACCTATTTGAGTTTGTCACGGCGGGTGAGAAGAACCCTCGCAGGAAAAAACATGGAGGGGTTCCTGACGGGCGAGGCGACATAGCCGGACGAGGGCTCGACAGGACGCGGTGAGTGGAAGTCCACTCATATGGTGATCTACATCTAGCTTCTCAACTCCTTAGTCCAGTCTATTGCCGCCACAGTAGACGGTATCGAGATGGTGAAAGATGTGTGGGAGAAGTTGAGAAGGACCTATGATGGTGTGGGGAACAACTTACGGGTCTTCCAGATAAAGGGGGAGATTGATGACACCGTACAGGGAGAGAAGACGGTGCAGGAGTATGCCACGGAGTTGGAGCGTCTGTGATTGGATTATGATCACTCCTTAGATCGGACGAGCTGCGGGGACCCTAAGTGTACGGAGAGACATGTGTGTCTGCAGGAGAGGACGATAAAGTTCCTCAAAGGGCTGACTACAGCTTTCGCACAGAGGACGGCCCTACTTCTAGCCCAACCAAAGATCCCTAGCCTTGAGGAGGCTATCTCAGCCATGATCCAGGAGGAGACACGCATCAGGCTGCAAGCCGGGACAGGTGGTCCCCCCGAAGCAAAGTCAGCACTAATGATCACCAGCTCAGGAAACACAGGATCTAAGGGAGAGCCCTGACAGCATAACCGGCAGTGCTACAACTGTGGGAAGATGGGTCATCATCGGTATGCTTGTACCAAACCACCTAGGGAGGGAGATTCAGGTGGTGGACGAGGACCGTTCGGCGGACGAGGATATAATGGAGGACGTGGTCATGGTCGAGGGGGTAGACGAGGCAGCCGAGGAGGTTATCGGGCGAACCTCCTGATATCAGAAGGGAACGGAGAAGCTGATGGCACCTTTACTGTGGAGGACCAGGCACTGGGAGACATGAGGAGTAGAACAGAGGAGGCATTCACCTCATTCTTTGTTAGGGGCAACGTTGCCATGTATGCCCATCCATCAGAAGGTACTGACGAATCACTTGCCCTTGCATCTATCTCTTCCCTTAAATCATCAAACTGGATTATCGACTCGGAAGCATCTCGGCATGTGACGGAAAATGCTAGTGAGTTTTCTTCCTACACTCACCTAGCATCAGCAGACATCATTCAGACAGCTGATGGCACTTTCCAGCCAGTGGTCGGTAAGGGTACTGTTAATTGTACAGGTTCAGTAAGATTATCCAATGTTTTATATACTCCATCATTTTCAGTCAGTCTCTTGTCCATTAGTTCTATAATCCTCCAACTTAAATGCATTGTTTCTTTTGATATTCCTAAGGTGACCTTCCAGGAGAAAGGGACAGGACGAAGACTTGGGACTGGCACTTGGCATGAGGGACTGTGGTACCTAGATCGAGAAGGACTGGACTCAGCATTGGTATCTATGGCAGAGAAGGCTGACATGGAAGGACTGCAACAGAGGACTGAGGATACCTTGATACTCCATCATCGGAGGATGGGACATTCTTTCTTTGATACTCTAAGTAAGTTGTATCCAGAGATTTATGTAAAAACAAATAAAGAGAAATTAGTATGTGATGCGTGCGAGTTAGGAAAACTTACTAGGAGCTCATATATTGGCATGGGTCATAGGAGCATTTTTGCTTTTGAGGTAGTACATTCTGATGTCTGGGGTCCATGTGCTACTAACACTATGAATGGTTATAAGTACTTTGTTTCTTTCATTGAGTGTGCCTCTCGTGTTACCTGGTTATATTTGATTAAAAATAAGAATGATGTACCGTTTATTTTCGAAATTTCCATAAGCATGTCCAGACTCAGTACAAAGCAGTTGTGAAGGTACTGAGGTCTGACAATGGAACGGAGTATACCAACAGGACGCTTGCAGAATACCTGTCAGCACACGGAATACAGCATCAGACCACCTGTGCATACACACCAGCACAAAATGGAGTTGCAGAAAAGAAAAACAGACACCTTCTGGAGGTCGCAAGAAGTATGATGATCGACATAAATGTCCCACAGAGTCTGTGGGGGCATGCAGTGTTGACAGCAGCTCAACTCATCAACAGGATGCCCTCTAAGGTCCTCGGATGGAAGTCCCCATGTGAGGTATTGCAAGGCAATAATAGTGGGATACTCCTACTAAAGGTGTTTGGGTGTGTGTGTTTTGTGAAGGACAACATGCCATCAGTTGGGAAACTTGACCCTAGAGCGGTCAAATGCATCTTCGTAGGCTACTCGGCGACCCAGAAGGGGTATGTGTGCTGGAGTCCAGTAGAGAAGAATAAGTTTGTCAGTATGGATGTCCACTTTCAGGAGCATGAGCCATACTACCGCCAGGACAGAACTTCACACAACACGCCTAATACTGCCAGTATTAGGCGAGAGGGGGAGATGGAGAACTTGGTGGTAACCGATTTAGAAGTTTGGCATGGAGGCACGGAGAAGGGACAAGAAGGTGAAGGTGTTAGGCCTACGGCTCAGGGAGATATACTTACCTACAGCAGGAGAGAAGCAAACTGCATGACCAGTACCTCCAGTGCCAGTGCCAAGTTCCTTGCCTGCGTTCGTCCCAACTCCCGAGGCACCGACACCAACCCCCCTTTCAGGTGATACCCCCTCCTTCACAAGATATCATTCCTCCTACTTCTACTCCTCCCACACCATTATCTGTACGGAGGACCACTCGCAGCAATGCAGGAAATCCTCCAAACATATATGGTTGGGATATTGCTCAGTTTGTTTCTTATGACCATATCCCTTCTTCTCATGGAGCATTTATAGCATCTTTGGATAGTATTACTGTATCTAACAATTGGCAGGTTGCCAAGAACGATCCAAAGTGGAAAGCGGCAATGCACGAGGAGTTGGGAGCTCTGGAGAAGAACCACACTTGGGAGCTTGTGAGACTGCCAAAGGGGAAGAGAGCAGTTGGATGCAAGTGGGTCTTTACCGTGAAGCAGAACCCAGATGGACAGGTTGAGCGCTACAAAGCTCGACTAGTAGCCAAAGGATACAGTCAGACGTACGACATCGACTATGACGAGACCTTTGCACCAGTTGCAAAGATGAGCATTATCAGGACTCTGATTTCTCTGGCAGCGAATGGTGGATGGAAGCTACACCAACTGGATGTGAAGAATGCGTTTCTTCACGGAGATCTAGTGGAGGAGGTGTACATGGAGATACCACCAGGATTTAGCACCAATCAGACAGTAGACAAGGTATGCAGGTTGAAGAAGTCCCTCTATGGACTGAAACAGTCTCCTCGAGCGTGGTTTGACAGATTCAGAAGGGCGATGATAGGGATGAGATATCAGCAGATCAATGCTGATCATACTGTGTTCTTCCGTCGGAGTGGAGGCCACATCATCATGCTTGCGGTATATGTGGATGATATGATTATCACAGGAGATGATGAGCAGGAGATCGCCTAACTCAAAGGAAAGCTTGACAAGGAATTCGAGGTGAATGATCTCGGCCTTCTTTGGTACTTCCTTAGGATTGAGATTGCTCGAGAAGCAGAGGGGATTGTTCTCTCTCAAAGAAAGTATGCACTGGACCTTCTCACAGAAACTGGGATGTTGGGGTGCAAACCTGCAGCGACACCAATAGATCAGAGGTTCAAGATTGATGCTGAGGCTGGAGAACCAGTTGATCGGGACAGATACCAGAGACTGGTTGGCAAGTTGATCTATTTGAGCCACACACATCCTGATATCTGCTTTGCAGTAAGTGTGGTGAGCCACTACATGCATGACCCACAGAAGGGTCATATGGATGCAGTGTACCAGATTCTGAGGTACTTGAAAGGTGCTCCCGGGAAGGGACTAATATTCAGGAAGAACAATCACGTGAGCATCGAGGGCTACTGTGATTCTGACTGGGCTAGTTGTGCTGATGACAGGAGGTCTACCTCGGATATTGCATATTTGTAGGAGGTAACTTGGTCTCCTGGAGGAGTAAGAAACAGTCTGTGGTGGCCAGATCGACAGCTGAAGCAGAGTACAAAGCTATGGCCTTGGGAGTTGCAGAGCTGCTATGGTTGAAGAATATGCTGGTAGAGCTGAAGCTGGTTCAAGGAGCCAAGATGAAGTTGTGGTGTGACAATCAGTCAGCTATTAGTATCGCCAACAATCCAGTACAGCATGACAGGACCAAACACATCGAGATTGATAGATTCTTCATCAAAGAGAAGTTGGATAGTGGATTACTGGAGCTTGGCCATGTTCCAACCAGGGATCAAGTAGCAGATGGACTAACCAAGGGACTCGCCTCAGTGAGCATGATTAGAGGATGTGACAAGATGGGCTTAGTGAATATCTTTCACCCATCTTGAGGGGGAGTGTTGATATGGTATGTTGGGTGTCATATTTAAGTATAGTATAAGCACATGGGAATATCCTGAGGACATATTTGGGATGCCAGAATATGTCACAGGATATTCCATTATGAGATTATTGTCATAATGATTGAGATCATTGTATTAATGACTGTAAGGCTATATAATGCCAATGAGACAATCAATAAAATAATCAACTAATTTCAACATATAGTCACCCCCTTCAAGAAACTGCTTCGATGCAATCTGAATTTAGTTCACCAGGGAACGACTATTGTTGGTGTGATTTTCTGAACAATTTTTTTTTTCTGACGAGAGCTCAAATCGTTTTGAAAATGATATGGTGGATAGTTCGGGTAGTTTGGGACTTAATGTTTATGTGCCAGGTTAGGATGATTTCAGTGACCCATATCCCCTTTTGGATGTTCTTCTTCATCTGCCTTCAGTGAGTCTGTTGGTATATTAGAATATTATTGGTATATTTGTTGGTATATTAGAATATTCTTGGTATATTTGTTGGGTTATTAGAATATTCTACAGAGGGTTTTAATGGGCTATTAATGTAAGATGAAGGGTTGTAATGCTATAAATAGCCAAGAGATTATCAATGAAAGATATAACAATTACTCCAAAATATTCTTCATGGTATCAGAGTCCAAACTCTAGCCACCACCTCCCAAATCGTAGCCGCCACCACCGCCACCGCTGCCACACCGCCAGCCACCACCGCTGTCGCGCCGCCACCATTGTCGCCGCTCGCCCGCCACCACTACCGCGAAGCCGCGACTCCCGCAGAGCCTTCTGCTGCGGTTCCTGGCATCTCCCACAGGTCATTCCAGACATTGACATCGAAGGCCTAGATCTGATGGGGGAAGAGACATAATCGGGTCTAGAAGAGGACGAAGAGGACGAACGTGAATCGTAGGACAGGTGTGAGGTGATCGGAGAAGAGAAGGATCGATTGAGGAGATCATCAAGAAGTTGGACTCTGCGGAGGTCGCAACGTTGATGAAGCTGACGAAACTGTCGGCTAGTGAGAGCGCGACATGAACATTGGTGAAGTTGGAGCTTCCATCCATTGATCTGAAGCTTGATGGACCGGCCACCTACCTGAGTTGGTCACGACGGGTGAGGAGAACCCTCGCAGGAAAGAACCTGGAGGGTTTCTTGTCAGGAGAGAAAACAGAGCCGGATGAGGGCTCGGCAGGACGTGACGAGTGAAAGTCCACTCATATGGTGGTATATATTTGGCTCTTCAATTCTTTAGTCCAGTCAATTGCCGCCACAGTGGATGGCCTTGAGATGGTGAAAGACGTGTGGGAGAAGTTGAGGAGAACCTACGTTGGTGTGGGGAATAACTTGAGGGGTTTTCAGATTAAGGGGGAGATCGACGATACCGTACAGGGAGAGAAGACGTTACAGGAGTATGCCACGGAGTTGGAGCGTCTGTGGTTGGATTATGATCACTTCTCAGATCGGAGGAGCTGCGAGGATCTGAAGTATAAGGAGAGACATGTATGTCTGTAGGAGAGGACGATAAAATTTCTTAAGGGGCTGGCCGCAGTGTTTGCCCAGAGGACAACACTACTTCTAGCCCAACCGAAGATTCCTACACTTGAGGAGGCTATCTCGTCCATGATCCAGGAGGAGACTCGTATCAAGCTACAGGCAGGGACAGGTGGTCCTTCTGAAGTGAAGACATCACTGGCGGTTGCCAATTCAGGCGACACAGGACCTAAGGGAGACCCCCGACAGTGTTACAACTGCGGGGAGGTGGGCCATCTGAGGTATGATTGTACCAAACCACCCAAGGAGGGAGATTCAGGTGACGGATGTGGACAATTTGGAGGACGTAGCCGTGGGGGTCGACGGGGTGTTCGGTGAGGTTATCGGACGAACCTGCTGGTAGCAGAAGGCGAGAAGAGAGCTAATGGTGCCTATACTGAGGAGGATCAGACACTACTAGGCATGCGAGAAGTACTCAGGAGAAAGCAGAGAGCGTCAAGCGATGGAGACATGAGGAGTGGGACTGAGGAGGCATCCACCTCAGTCTTCGCCAGAGGCAACGCTGCCATGTATGCCCATCCATAGGAAGGTACTGATAACTCACTTGCCCTTGCATCTATGTCTTCCCTTAGATCGTCTGACTGGATTGTCGATTCGGGTGCATCTCGACACGTGACAGAGAATGCTAATGAGTTCTCTTCCTACACTCACCTAGCATCTGCAGACAACATTCAAATAGCCGATGGTACTTTCCAGCCAGTAGTCGGTAAGGGTACTGTCGATTGTACAAGTTTAGTAAGATTATCCAATGTTTACATGCTTCTTCTTTTCCAATCAGTCTTTTGTCCATTAGTTCTATAATCCTCCAACTAAAATGCATTCTCTTTTGATATTCCTAAGATGATCTTCCAGGAGAAGGAGACGGGACGAAGGCTTGGGACTTGCACTTGGCATGATGGATTGTGGTACCTGGATCGGGAAGGACTGGATTCAGCATTAATATCTGTGGCAGAAAGGGCAAAAATGAGAGGACCAAAGATAAGTGTCGAGGATACACTAATACTCCATCACAGACGATTTGGCCACTCCTCTTTTGGTATTTTGAGTAGGTTGTATCCATCTATTTATGAGAAGGCAAATAAGAAGAAACTAGTATGTGATGCATGTGATTTAGGCAAACTTACTAGGAGCTCATATGTTGGTGCGGGCCATAGGAGCTCTTCTGTTTTTGATATTATATATTCTGATGTCTAGGGGCCGTGCGCCACAACTACTATGAATGGTTACAAGTATTTTTTCTCTTTTATTGATTGTTCCTTTCGTGTCACATGGCTGTATTTGATGAAGAATAAGAGTGAGGTCTTTGCCTGTTTTCGGGACTTTCATAAACATGTCCAGACTCAGTACAGAGCAGTGGTGAAGGTACTAAGGTCTGACAATGGAATAGAGTATACCAACAAAGCACTTGAGGAATACCTGTCAGCCAAGGAATACAGCATCAGACCACCTGTGCATACACACCAGCACAGAATGGAGTGGCAGAAAGGAAGAACATACACCTTCTGGAGGTGGCAAGGAGCATGATGATTACAGAGTCTGTGCGGACATGTAGTATTGACAGCAGTTCGATTGATTAACAAGATGCCCTCAAAGGTACTGGGATGGAAGTCTCCATATGAGATATTGCAAGAAAATAATAGTGGGATACTCTTACTAAAGGTGTTTGGCTGCGTATGTTTTATGAAGGATAACAGACCGTTTGTTGGGAAACTTGACCCCAGAGCAGTCAAGTGTGTATTCGTGGGCTATTCGGCGACTCAGAAGGGGTACGTGTGCTAGAGCCCAGTAGAGAAGAAGAAGTTTGTGAGCATGGATGTTCACTTCAGGAAGTTTGAGCCATACTACCGTCAGGAGGGAACCTCATCAATGAGCAACTCACCTGATACTGAGAGTATGAGGCGAGAGAGGGAGATTGGTGAGAGTGTGGTGACCGATTTAGGAGTATGGCATGGAGGAACGTTTGAGGTGGAGCAGGAGAGTGAAGAGGAACAGGGGGAGGTGATGAGAGGTGTTAGGCCCACGGCTCAGGGGGAGTTACTCACCTACAGCAGGAAAGGAAAGCAAACTGTAAGACCAGTACCTATAGTGCCAGTGCAAAGTCCCTTGCCTGCGTCCGTCTCAACTCCTGAGACACCTACACCACCACCACCAAATTTTTCTTCAGGTGATATCATTCTTCCTACTCCTCCTACACCATTATCAGTACGGAGGACCACTTGCAACAATGCGAAAAATTCTCCTGATAGATATGGTTGGGACCTTGCTCAGTTTGTTTCATATAATAACATCTCTTCTTCTCATGGAGCATTCATTGCATCTTTGGATAGTATTATTGTACCTAACAATTTGCATGTTGTCAAGAACGATCCAAAATAGAAAGCGGCGATACACGAGGAGTTAGGCGCTCTTGAGAAGAACTACACTTGGGAACTGGTAAAACTGCCAGAGGGGAAGAAGGTAGTCGGATGCTAGTAGATCTTTACAGTGAAGTAGAACCCAGATGGAAAAGTAGAGCGCTACAAGGCTCGACTGGTGGCAAAAGGATACAGTCAGACGTACGACATTGACTATGATGAGACCTTTGCACCAGTGGCGAAGATGAGCACCGTCAGGACCCTGATTTCTTTGGCAGTGAATGGTGGATGAAAGCTACAACAACTGGATATGAAGAATGTGTTTCTTCATGGGGATCTAGTGGAGGAAGTGTATATGGAGATATCACCAGGATTCTGCACCGATAAGACAGTGGACAAGGTCTGCAGGTTGAAGAAGTTCCTCTATGGACTGAAGCATTCTCCTCGAGCGTGGTTTGACAGATTCAGGAGGGCGATGATAGGGATAGGATATCAGTAGATCAATGCTGATCATACTGTGTTCTTTCGGCAGAGTGGAGGCAACATCACCATGCTTGTGGTATATGTGGACGATATGATTATCACAGGAGATGATGAGTAGGAGATTGCCCGACTCAAAGGAAAGCTTGGCAAGGAGTTCGAGGTGAAGGACCTTGGCCTTCTTCGGTATTTTCTTGGGATTGAGATTGCTCGAGAAGCAGAGGGGATTATTTTTTCTCAGAGTAAGTATGCGCTGAACCTTCTCACAGAGACAGGGATGTTGGGATACAGACCTGCAGCGACGCCGATCAACTAGGGGTTCAAGCTGTGTGCTGAGGCTGGAGAACCTGTTAACCAAGACAGATACCAGAGACTGGTGGACAAGTTGATCTATTTGAGCCACATACGTCATGATATCTGCTTTGTAGTGAGTGTGGTGAGCCGTTACATGCATGACCCAAGGAAGGGTCATATGGACGTAGTGTACCAGATTCTGAGATACTTGAAGGGCGCCCCCGAAAATGGGTTGATATTCAGGAAGAATGATCATTTGAGCATCGAGGGCTACTGTGACTCTGACTGGGCTAGCTGTACTGATGACAGGATGTCTACCTCGGGCTATTGCATATTTGTAGGAGAAAATTTGGTCTCTTGGAGGAGTAAGAAGCAGTCGGTGGTGGCCAGATCGACAGCTGAAGCGGAGTACAGAGCTATGGCCTTGGGAGTTGCAGAGCTGCTATGGCTGAAGAGTATGCTGGTGGAGCTGAAGCTGGATCAAGGAGTCAAGATGAAGCTGTGGTGTGACAACCAGTCAGCCATTAGTATCGCCAACAATCTAGTGCAGCATGACAGGACCAAACACATCAAGATCGATAGGTTCTTCATCAAGGAGAAGTTGGACCGTAGACTACTGGAGCTAGGTCATGTTCCAACCAAGGAGCATGTAGCAAACAGTATGACCAAGGGACTTAGCTCTGCAGATATGATTAGAGGATGTGACAAGATGTGCTTAGTGAATATCTTTCGCCAATCTTGAGGAGGAGTGTTGGTATATTAGAATATTCTTGGTATATTTGTTGGTATATTAGAATATTCTTGGTATATTTGTTGGGATATTAGAATATTCTATATGGGGTTTTAATGGAGTATTAATGTAAGATGAAGGATTGTAAGGCTATAAATAGCCAAGAGATTATCAATGAAAGATATAACAATTACTCCAAAATATTCTACAGAGTCCATGCCTCCAATCAGCTGTAAACTGTAAACCTCTGCTGTAAATTTTCCAATGAACTTCGTTTATAGTATGAAATGACATTGAAGTTAACTAATTCATATATAATATTGCTGCAGGTCTGGAGAGTATTCAGCCAAGCGCTGAAAATGTTCCAACTGCAAATGTAATGCAGATGGAAATTAATCCAGGACCAGTTTTCTTGAGGCCTGATGCTCAGCTGGAGTCAGGTTGGCTTGTTCCGAAATCAGAACTGGCACAAGAAAATAACGACGTGAACATGAATGCCTTGGTGGCACCTGGTGATGATTTTAGCAGCGACGACCACAATCAAGAACCTGCTGGAGCACCCGCTCTCAACTCTCAAAGATGTGATATTGATTCTTACCCAAGTAACAGTATGCCTCCTGCTGAATAATACCTTGAGGGTACTTTTGTGAAACTTAATTTGTTACTGGATTTTGTCACCATTTTCTTTTCTTCCAAGCAGGAAACTTTAAGCGATGATGACATTGTGGTTGCTGTACATTCATGACCAAAATTATATCACAAATTATATTGACCTGTTTTGAGTTGAGAAGAGTTCTAGCTACTTTACTGATGGATTTGGAATAGGGATTTGCTATAATTGAGATGCTGGATATGTCTGATAATTCTTGTTACTTCCATATACCTTTCTCTTGATTAATCTTATGCATGTGAACTGGGGAAGTGGGCTACAAAACGAAACTATGACTCTGAACTATAGTCGATTTACTTCGACACAGTTCATGTTTCTTTGCAGGCTATATATAGCTGGTACTCCATTTCCATCTACTATGCTTCATCGGCTACTTTCAGGTAAATGTTTGTTTTCAGATCAGTTAGTTGGCCAGTTAATCAAGCTGGTTCATGTTATGTTAGCATGTCACTGCATGAATTTTGTCAAGTCAGCTCTTGATCTGTTTGTGTCATTTTGCACATTGTTAAAGTTCAGAAAGATCCAAGTACTGAATTTGTTGCAGTGAACATGCTTTGTGGCTTAGCCCATTATCTTTCGTTTGGGGACTCAAATGTCCATTTTCCAAACACAATTAGGGATTTGAAGTGATGTATAAGATCATTGGAGTAATAAGATTTAATTGGTTTTCCAAATCACAATTAGGGAATAAAATGTACCATTTTGACCTGAGTCATGATATGGGTGACGCACGTGACTAAAGTGACCACAAAAAGGTGACCAGAAAAACCCTGGGAATAAAAACCCATACTCCAAGAGTGCAGACTCCATCTAATCTTTTGATTCTCAGCTTCTTTTTCTTCTAAAAAAATGGCGGCAATTCTCCGAAATTCTCCTAATGCCACCAAATTACTGAGGAACTTTCCCCCTCTGAGCCGTAGAATTCCGTCAAAGATTCGATTTTTACCACTCCAGCACCGGAAAATCCCCTCGAATTTCTCCGTGGGCGTCGGGTTCCGCGATGTGGGTCGTCTCAATTTAGGGTTTAGGGAGAAGGGCTTCGGCTGCTGGAGGCTCAGAGCGGCTCCGGGCGGGGGATCCGCTGGCGGAGGAGGCGTGGATGGGTTTGGTGGAGGGGGAGGCGGGAGCTCCGGTGCTGGTGGAGATGGTGATGGCGGGAATGATTCCTTCTTCTTTTCATGGTAAAGTGGACGATATCCCTTTGTATTTTACTCAAACTTTTAGGGTTTTGATAAGAATGTCACATTTTTGGAGGGGGGTTTAGTTGGTTTAGCCAAAAATTGTTGTCTGATTTTACTAACTTTGATATATTGAGTTGTTAACTATGTTTCACAGACAGGATATGGTACACAATGAAACGGGGAAAACATTGACTTCGGTGTCTCCTAGTGTGTTTTGGAGTGTCTGTGTCGTGTCGTCTACGTCTGCGGAATGATGTGACACAGGACACAACACTAATTTTGGAGATTTAGACTGCCTAGTTGGAGAGTGACTGAACTAGGGTTAGGCGTAAATGAACTTGAATCGAGCCTTTACAAAAAAAATATGATATGATATTTGCTAATGTTAGAGAGAAAGATGGGCCTTACGGAGCATAATGGAAGAAAAGGAATCAAATAGACTTCAAAATTTTGGGATAAAGGCTTCGTTCTTATTATTTTAATGCTGATTGTAGGTGCGCGGTTGTGTTTTTCTTCTTTTTTTTTAGTATTGTTTGATATTAGTACTAATATATGAAATACTAACAAAAATGTTACAGAGGAATTGACACAAAAATGTTACAGAGAAATACTAACAAAAATATTAACAAACTTTAATGTGTGCATCGCTTGGCATGAGGCTAGGAATTGACACTTGCATCCTGGAGGATGAGGGTTACCTTCCGACAAAAAGAGGGGCAGAATAGGTTATTTTCACAGAATAAGAGTAGGAAAATGTGTTTATTGGCAAAAGGCCTAACCTTCATTCTCGGGTTCTTGGTGAAAACCTGAAATAAGAAATGTCTGAATTTCTTATTTAAGATGTTCTTACTTAGGTACTGTCCACTAAAATGTTACAGAGGAGACTGGAGATGTTCCTTAATAAATGAAGAAAAATGATTTTAGTGGACTCCAACGTTGGGATTAGTCCTTGCAGCAGCCACAGCTGCTGCCGTATTGTGCTGCAAGATCACCTAAATACGAGCCAAGATCCTATCCTATGGTATAGTTTAGGACTGCAGATGGATGAGGCTCTTTTGTTGTACTTACCTAATTGGCCAAGGAGGCATTGTATTTTCAGTGGCTCTACTGATAGTTCTTGTTTTAATCTCCTTTCTGAAGAAAAATGACCTTGTTTAAAATCCACATTTTAAAGATCCGCAAAAAAGAGTAATTAACATTATATTGGGTTTTCAGGTACTTGATGGCACTTGATAAACACCCAGTGATGACAAAATCTATAACCTCTGCATTGCTGACACTCATTGGCGATTTAATTTGCCAGGTACTTGTTTTACCGTTAATACTTTTAGCTGTCTGATAAAATCTCCTTTCATCATATTGTATACTCACGGATCAAATTAAAGCAGCGACATATATTTTCCTTCTGATAATTCAATTTACAATTGCCTTGAACAGTTTTCTTCTACTTATTTGTTATTATTGTATTTGGCAGGGTACATGTGAATTTAATAAGAAGAGACTTTAGAACCATATTCAGAACTAAGATTTTGAATTGATTATATGAAGGTTTTTTTCGTCCCATTTTTTTATTAGTTAGAAGCGGGAGAAACAAGGATAATTCCGTAATTTTCACTGTTTTGCAGTTGTTAATCTTGATCAATACTCAATAGTTTCTCGTAAAGAAAATTGAACTCACTTTTGAATGATTTCTCTTGTTGGATGTATAGACGATAGGAAAATCACTGCATTCGTAGCTATTAAGATTAAACAAGTATACTGAAAAACTGGACATTAATTTCTCTTATTACATGTGAAAAAGAAGTAATAAATTTAAGTGCAAGAATGCATATAAGGCTGCATACCCTCCCTTGATCTTGTGTAAGCGGGAGCCTCGTGGTAGTGTGATGCCCTTTTTTTAAGAATGCATATAAGAATTACGAGTGATGGTTGACTCACTATTAACAAGTATGGTGTGTATTTGGAAATGCATGATATTACTCAGTAATGCTGTTGGAGTCATGGCAAAGCCAATATGCTTTTTTACTTCTCATATGTAGGCATGATTTTCTTTATTACATACTCATGTTGACTGTATATTTCTTCAGTGCCAAACAACTCATCCTCCATTGTTGCTTCCTTTCAGCTTTTGATTGATCAAGTGCCAGAACTGGACTTAAATCGGACATTTGTGTTCACTCTCTTGGGCCTTGTGTTGGTGGGTCCAACCTTGCATTCTTGGTAATGATTTGTGTAAACTTCTTTTGTTTGAAGTTTGTAAAACTATCATTTAGTATGGTCCTAATATCTCTTTTGTAGATCTTAGCAGTTCATCTCCTCATATTCCCATTCTACTTGTAATTTTAGATATCCCTAACTTAATTTTCGAGGGTAACCCACTCACCCCCCACCCAACCACCCACACACATTTCACACACACACACACCCAATACTAATGCTAGGGTTACAACATCAGAAAGCAAAAAGCAGCTATAAGTAAATGATGAGTCACCAATATTTAACACCCTAATTTTAGAAGTTGTTTAGAACTTCAATCCCCTGATTCTCTTGGGAGGCACGATGATGCCAATGGTGGATGGACGTGATCCTCGGAGGCATCATTGTCAACTAGAGGCAGTGGCGTAGCCAGGATTTGAGTACAGCGGAGTCAAAATCAAATAGTAAATTTTTAATCCAAAAATATTATAAAAATATAAAGGAAAAATTTGCATAAATTAGTTAGAAAATCATATTTTCTATACTTAACATTGATCGACTATTCTAGTTTTCCTATTGTAATTGTTCTTTTTTTTCATTCAATTTAAAATACCATTGGCATTAAAGTACACATTTCTAAGTTCTAACCCAATATAATCAGAACCTTAAACTTTAGTGCCATTCTAGTCAGGTCATACAAGGCCCTTTTGATCAAGTTTGACAATTTGATCGAGGAGACCTAGTGTAGCTTAAAACTTATACTTTAATCATACAATTTTAATCATGAATCTTGCCATCCTAGGGTCTTATGATGATTAAATATAGTTTTCTCCCTCAAGGAAAAACAAGATTTAAAATATTTTATTTTCAACCACTAATTTACTTTGACTTCATATTTTTTAATCGAAGAATGTTACACTTGCAAACAATTTCATTTCAACAAAGAGCAAATTAAATATTGTCATCTAAGTGCAAATAAGAAAAAAATTAATTAGGATATAGATCAATTAGGAGATGAATCATTTAAAAAAATTAGGACAAAAATTAAATATATTTAGATGTGTTACATGATGAATTGTGGAGAGAGAGGCGCGACAGGAAAGAGAGGTGCAGTATGGTGGAGGAGGGGAGATGTGTGGCACGAAGGGAGAGAGAGATAGACTTACGATTGAGAGAGACTCGGAGAGAGGAACGACATGAAAAGAAAGTCCCTCTTTTGATTGTGTCTAATATATATATATATATATATATATATATATATATATTATAATAAAAATTTGAGCGGGGTCATATGACCCCGCTTGCCCTACTCTAGCTCCGCCCATGACTGGAGGTCATCTTCGGAGGCATGCAGCCACGACAGTGGCTGCTACAAGGAAGAGGTGATTGTTTCTCCCCCTCTCTCAGTCATGGAAGATCAGTGCCCATGTCAGGATTGTCATGGCTAGTGTTGTTCAGGCTGGTGCAGACTGCAAACCCACAGCTTGGTTCACCTCACTGGCAGATAGAGGAAGGAGAGCTGCTTGCCTGTTAATGTAATGTTGTTGCTCACCCACCACCGAGCTATGCCATTTGTTTCCTTGTCCGGAGAGAAAGGTAGGTTAAAGTTGGGGGAAATATGTAAATCTTTGAGGGGGGTAAAACGTTAGTTCTTGAATTTCCTTTTTGTACTGTCAGCCAAACACCATAGTCCCCTCAGCATTCAGTAATTGTTTTGTTCCATAACATAGTGATGATGTTATCTAAAATGATCTCCATGGTTGTGGGTGACTCGTCTGCAATCAACACGTAAGGCTAATAATTTTAGGCTGATTTTGTAAATAAATTGATTTGAGTTGTTCTGAAATTTGGTGCTAATGTACAGTGGACCTGACCCTTAAAAGAGCTCAAAGGAAGAAAAGTATGCAAATAGCTGATTGGGATTGAGGCTTTGCTATTATTGTTGGTTCCAATAATCTTCTTACAGTCTTGGTCTACTTCAAGTTTTTAACTATATGAGCTTAAATATTTTGAATCAAAGAGAAAACTGAACGGAGAATAATTATTTTAAGCTCCTTACAGCCTGTTGTCCATCTAAGCAGGTACCTGTCTCTGAGTAAAATGATTACGATGCCTGGAGCATCAGGTGCATTCTTGCGTCTTTTGCTGGATCAGGTTGATGTTTTTTCCTCGCAATTTTTAAAATATTGCCACCAAAGGGTGCTTAAAATGTAAGTGTACCTTCCCTAAGATGGACTGTTTAGTAATATCACCATGCATGAAACAGTTTGGCTTCGCTCCTATCTTCATTGGGGTTTTCTTATCTGCACTTGTCACATTAGAAGGAAGGCCTTCTCAAGTAATGCCAAAACTTAAGCAGGTAAAGACTCCTTTGGTTGTCTCCCAAAGTCGATTCTAATACACTGATGTTACTTATTTCTATCGTTTGCGTCTTTATATAGGAGTGGTTTTCATCTGTGGTAGCAAATTGGCAGCTATGGATTCCGTTCCAGTTTCTCAACTTCCTATTTGTTCCACAAAAATTTCAGGTAAAAAGCAGGGATCACCCTAGCTGAGAGATTTTTTTGATAACTTCCATAATAGACATACTGTGCATTTATGCACATCAACGTGTTTATTCATTGCAAACACTCTCCCAAACTTTATAGACAAGACAACTAAAATGTTTGGAATATTTGTCCTCAGTTCACTTGAATGAATTGATTTGCCAAGGGAAGCAATGTAAGGTTCAGCTAGATCACAGTAAAGAAGTAGAAGCCTGTTAATTTATGTGTTTATGCCTTCTAAATTCCTAACTGTTTTTATTTGTACCTATAACTATGATTACATTGGCAGGTCCTCGCAGCAAATTTTGTGGCCCTTGCATGGAATGTGATTCTATCATTTAAAGCTCACAAAGAAGTTGTTCTAAAATAGGTATGCAACACTTAGTTCTTTTTTTAACATACAGTGGAAGCTAATAAACATTTAGAAGAATGACTTTAAGTAAATTGAGCATGATTAATATTTTATTCCATTAAAGTTTTTAAATACGATGCTTAAATGATGAACCAGATGGCCAGCTCTGTAAAATTTAGCGAATTTAGTTTCCAATAATTAGGGTATTTTGATTTGGTTTTGTATCAGAATGTCTGAACTGTAAAAAGTAAAAGAAGGATAATGTCATGATGAGGTGAATCTTTTCCCCCTTGGAGACGACTATGGATGATATTCTAATTTGTGAAGGAAACTCAAAGATAGGCAAAATCAACAACATGCTACCACCAGCTATTAACCTTTTGTCAATTCTCTAGTAACAATATGTTAATAATAAATGATGTAGTAGCTGAGGTTGTATTCTCACTTTGAAGATGTTGTGCATAAATTATTGTCTTGCGATGACTTGCAGAATTAAATTTGTGAGATTTATACTTGTGAAAGAATATAAACGACAAGCTTATCTATGATTTGTTTATTGTGGTAAACCCACTCTAGAGAATATATAATCTATAAACTTATTTGTGTTGTTGTTTCATAATATACACTTTATACTTTGGAATGATATACATTTTGTACTATCTAGTATCAGGTAGATATTCGTAACCACCTTATGCAGTTTTATGTAGCACAATCTTTGCTGTACATGTGCAGTTTGATTCCTTCTGAAACCCCACATTAAATGAGTTTTAGGATCAGTTTTGTTGCATGTCTTCCTCTATTACATCCCTGTTACCTCATCTTTGTCTCTACTATATAAATGAAGAAAGAGTTGGCCATATTATTAAGTTGATCATTCGGCAGTTTTCTGGGGTTTACCTAGTCAGCCAGTATTTCACCATTATTAATGTGAAGAAAGTGTCTACTATATTGTTTAGTATCATACAGTTCTTTTCTGGTCTCAAGTTGGAGTCATAGGGTTACTAAGAATTCTCATCCTATGCTACCCACCGGAGAAGGAATCAGGACAGGAGGTTCTGGAAGTTCATGGAAGGATATGGGAGTCCAATAACTAGTGATTAGTAGACCTGTTGATACCCAGTAACCAATCTGATCCATTTTTAGCATCAGATTGATGCACAATTTCACCACATTTTTCTAGTGCTCAGAGAATCAGATTAACGTTACTCTAATCCATATCCAAAGCTAGTGTAGCATATTATGCTGTCATGCAATGGTGATGATTGCTATCTATTCAGGTCACCATCCCTCTTCTTTCATGAAATTTCATCTTCACGGAACACCTTTTTTCTTTTCTTTAGGTAGGACTTATAAATTGCATTGTACTCTTTTTAAGTAGGACTTTGATCTTCACGAGGTTTGAAATATAATCATCCTAGTCATATCTGACAAAATTCAAAATTTCCAGCCTCGATATTCCTCCTGCATTATAGTGTGCATTGGAGTTCTATGACCAGGCAAACACACATACATTACTCATGCTTTATCTTGAGAAGGGCAGCTCAAGAATTCATTGAAGTTATGTTGCTAGAAGACATGAATCTAGTGCCCATGGATCTAATCTTATAATATATTGGGTTGTTAACCAAGGCAAAGCTACTTGATTCCTGGGAAAGAAACATTAATAGCTGACATTGTTTCCTGTACTCTTCTGTTTCTTTGCTTCTATTTCAGTTACAATTTCATTTACTTTTGACAGCCAAAAAAATAAGCATATTAAGTGTAATAATCAAATGACATCTTTTGAACAGATTTCATGCTCTAGTCATCGCGCCCAGTTTCATATCAAAATTTGCTGCCGTTGAAGTGACATCTCATCTGCTGTAATAAAGGACTTTGTGTGAACCCTGGAGCTGGTACTTGAGGACCTAGTGCATGGGATTATGCTTGTGAACTTATGTGTAGTGATGTTTTGTTCTGAGTAATAATTTTGTATCTGTAGTATTATGGGTGGTTGTAGCTGCGAATTCATCTGCATAGTTTACACTCATATGTTGAATTTGCAGCAACTTGATCAGGTTTTGAACTCCTCATAGGCAGTGATCCTAGAGTATGTGCAATTTCACTATCATTATTGCCTGTTAAAGATATATAACTACTACAGTTGGATTGTCTCGGTCAAGTTCTCTTTTTTATTTTAGAGAAATGTCAGCAGTTTTATTCTCTATTTAGAGTAATGTACACATTTATTGAATCTAAGGTCAGAGTGGATGAAAATTAGTGAAGGCCAATTGTTAAAGAGGGACATGGACCATTCAAGTGTTTGGACAATCTATGTATGTAACCACCTATTACTAGGAAAGGAATATTTTTGTCATTTGATAATTATTGATAATTATATAGTAATAATATATTTATTATTATTGTTATTAGTATTATTATTATTAGTATGCATATTATTGGGCCTTGTGTTAACTAGTTAGTTTGTACTAGTGTAAGGGACCTAGTTGGCACCAAGCAAGTATGTCCATGACCCAATTGGTTAGCCATGACATGGTTAGTAGTTTAATTAGTTAAGTCTAGTTAGAGGATAGAATATTTTCTCTTAATTAGGAGATCATATCTTTAATTAATTAAAGAAGCTATAGGAAATGTCATGAAGCAACTAAAACCTAGTGGAAGCTTGTGAAAGGGACTAGTGGACTCACCAACATTCTCCAACCCAAGCCTAAGGTGGTCGGCCCCAACCCAAGGGAGGAGAGATTTCAATTGGTGTCATTTCACTCCATTTGCTACCAATAGCTTCTTCTTCCTCAAGCAACCCTTCCTCCACCGCTTCCCATCCAATCCATACTCAATTCCATCCATTTTCACCATCAAGGAGGCCTAGGAGCTTGGAGGACAAGGAGATCTATTGGAGAGATAATTGCAAGGAGATTGTGTCAGAATCGCAATTCGTGTCCACCCGAAGAGTTACATTGGGATCCGACTCCTAATAGATATAAATCTCACCTTCACCATCAATTCTATGGCAGAAATGCATTTGAGACTCTAGGAAGCAACCCATGGCTATGACCAACCCATAGGACTAAGATCTAGGTGGTGTTGTCCCAAAATCTAGGAGATTTATTGAATTTGATGAACCATATTTTCATGTCATACTTAGACCAATTTGTGGTAGTATTTATCGATGACATCCTTGTGTATTCTCGTAATAAGGAGGAGTATGAAGAACATCTCAGTATAGTATTGCAGACTTTGAGGGAGCACCAGTTATATGCGAAGCTTACTAAGTGTGATTTTTGGATGGATCATATATCCTTTCTTGGGCACATTATTTTTGGAGCAGGAGTGTTAGTTGATCCCAATAAGGTAGATGCAGTAGAGAATTGGCCAGTTTTGAAGACAGTGGCGGAGGTGCGTAGTTTTTTGGGCATGGCAGGATACTATAGAAGATTTGTGTCAAACTTTGCTAAGATCTCGACACCTTTGACTCGGTTGACGTACAAGAAAGTTATATTTGTGTGGTCAGCGGAATGCCAGATAGCCTTTAAAGAGTTAAAAAATAAGTTAATCTCTGTACCAATCCTTACTCTTCCAATAGGCTCCGGAGGATTCACGTTGTATTGTGATGCATCTGGCAAGGGTCTTGGATGTGTTTTGATGCAGCACGGGAGAGTGATAGCATATGCTTCTCGGCAGCTCAGGGATCACGAGAAGAATTATCTAACTCACGATGTGGAGTTAGCAGTAGTAGTATTTGTACTTAAGTTATGGAGGCACTACTTATATGGTGATCGGGTAGAGATCTTCACATATCATAAGAGTTTAAAGTATGTATTCACGCAGAAGGACTTAAACATGAGGCATAGGAGGTAGCTAGAGTTGTTGAAAGACTATGACATAGAACTTTAATACCATCCAGGTAAGACAAATGTTGTAGCTGATGCACTTAGTCGAAGAGGTAGAGAATTCATATTGACCACTCAAAAGCACATTCTAGAAGACTTATGAGAGATGGAAATAGAGAGAGTCCTGGCTAGCCTACAGATCCAGTCAACTTTGGTGGATAGAATGAAGATAGTTCAGGCAGAGGACCCGAAGATTCAGAAGCTACGGGCAGAATGAGAGTCCAGTCTTCAAAAAGAGTTGACGATTCATGCGGATGGAACGCTAAGGTTTGGAAACCGTCTATGTGTACCAAGCGGGGATATTCGATACAAAGTTATGACTGAAGCATATAGTTTCCAGTACTCCATTCATCCAGAAGGCACGAAGATGTATCAAGATATCAAGCAATACTTTTGGTGGAACAAGATAAAGAGGAAAATAGCACGCTTCATATCGCGATGTCTGATATGTCAACAAGTGAAGGCAAAACAATAGAGACCAGCAGGATTATTGCAATCGCTTTCTATTTCAGAGTGAAAGTGGAAACACATCACCGGGGACTTTGTGAACGGTTTACCTAGATTCCTGACTGGTCGAGATGCAGTTTGGGTGATAGTGGATGGACTAACAAATGTTGCGTATTTTCTCTCCTTTATAGTGGGATTGTCTACATAGTAGTTGGCAAATTTGTATATGCGACAGATTATGAGGCAATATGGCGTGCCGGTAAGCATAGTGTCCGACCGAGATACAAGATTCACTTCTCATTTATGGACAACCTTGCACGAGAGATAGGGTACCAAGTTAAGATTCAGTACTGCGTACCACCCCCAGACAGACGGACAATCAGAGAGGACCATCCAGACCCTGGAAGATATGTTACGAGTCTGTACCCTAGACTTTGATGGATCTTGGGAGAATCACCTTCACCTAGTAGAATTCTTGTATAACAACAGTTATCATGACAGTATTTATATGGCATATTTCGAGGCACTATATGGCAGAAAGTGTAGATCATCATTGACATGGGATGACATTAGTGAGCGGAAGATGTTAGGCCCTGAAATGATCAAGAAGACAGTAGAAGTTGTCAGACATATTAGAGAGTGTCACCCCCACATTTCAGATTATGGGTATTTTTGTCTTTTCATAATTAATGTGTAAATGATTGCATGATAATTAATTATATTTAAATTGTTGTGATCTTTATTTTATTGTTGCACTTTATCGTTGCTTCGATAATTAGAATACTACACTAGCCATTGTCTTCCAACAGATTTTACACCCTTGTCCTAGACGTGCCAGACTATTATTTTGATCCTTGTGTGACTCGTAATTATGTCTTATTATACTTCATTTTAGTCTACATTTAATTCTATATAAATCAAACCTTGTACCCTTATGCGTTCCAATCGAAGTTGGAGACACAATCTCGACCCATTTTGAGCAACCCAAATTAGGGTAATATTCTATCCTGAGTCTACTTCATTCATGACACTTGTGTCCCACTTAATTTCAGTCCCTTGTACTTCTAATTAATTTTAGAACACCATTTGTAATTATTTTAATCAATTAAAAACCATAATCCTAACTTTGTGTAATTTTCTAATTGTTGGATATTTTTGTGCAAAAGTGCATTAGGGTGTCTATCCCGTTGGACACGATACGTAAATAAATCCATTTCCCCTTCATGTGTATTTTTCTATAATTGTTGGGAGTGTACAATTGCAACATCAACCTCCTTGAGCCATGGCCTCCAAACCTTGAACCAATGCATCATAGCCATTCATTTTAATTTATTTGGATCATAGCCCTTGAAATACCTACATGAGAAGGCCATTTTCCCAAGGAGTTGACCAAAGTCAAACCTTCCTAGGTCAAACCAAACCCCTTCATATATAAACTCCTTTTCCTTAATTTTCCTTTTATTTTCTATTCCTTAAACCTAGGCATCAGCCGACAACCCCCCTTTACATTACTGTTCATCCTTCTTCTCCTTCTTTCCATCCATCTCATCCCCGACCAACACCCGCCTCATCACCCGCAGACCCGCCGGAACAAAGCCAACCCGACTACCTACCGATCTCCTCGACCCCGGCCGACTGAAGCAAGTCGCCCGAACTTCATCCCAGTCCACCTGCCTCGTCCTCACCGAAGAAGCCCGGAGCCACCGACCTGCTGCCAACGGATACCAGCACTCCGCCAAACCCGACGACATGTTGCCCAGACCCGCAGCAACCCACTGCCACCTCGCTGAAGCCCACGTCGACCATCGACGATCGCTGAACCCGAGCCGTTGTCCACCAGGAACTCGCCGGAGAAGCCTCGACTGACCCGCTCGACTGAAAGACTTCGACTCTGCGACGACCTCGACGCACACGACTCGTCCCACGTACCTAGGTTCGAGTCCCCTCTCATGTACACGCACACGTACACGCATACGTATATTCCTCATTTGTATGCATACATATATTTCTAGCTATGTTAATAAACACGTATTGTGTATGTAGTATACGCGTATGTTGGTATATAGATATATAATTGATGCGTAAGTATGTACGTATTAGCATTGGTATACGTATATGGTTGTTATGTGTATATTGATATATATACATCTATAACGTATATGAACCTAATTAGTATATATGTATGGCACATGTATTAGTATAGGTTCAAATATATTTTGGTATGTATAAATAAAGTATAACTCTCAATTAGTATATATACATATATAGATGTATTGTATATATCTCCCTAATGAATGTACAAGTATTAATTCTATTTTATATATATACATATATCTATTATATTTGTAACTAATGGATATTTATGTATATGTTAGTTCATAGTATGTACTATGTCGAGGTACTAGTTGACTTGAATGTAACCACAGATACCCCGTAGTTACGTTAACCTGTGACCATGTAGCATGTTAGCAGACTGCCATAGGTACACTGACGTACTAGCAAGACCGTATCATTGACTGTTTGTTATGCACAGCAACTACAGACATGACACCCCTAGCGTAGTCTCGGAGATCACCGTGTTTTTGATTGTGTGTGTAGTGTAAAGTCTGATACAATATTGTATTATATGATATGTCTATAGGACTGTTGGATCACTCAGACGATACTTTGGAACCAGGACATTGGTATTGCCAGCTAAGGACCACAGACGAGTACATTCTCTGACAGTTTCTATTATGTTAATTATCTCTATAATTCTAGTTGTATAGCGTACATGACTCTGACACTGATGTTTACACGAGTTGGCATTATCGAGACCTGTCACAAGGAGTCGTGATTTGGAATCCATCGTGCTAGCTGGGGAAAACGAAAAAATATTAGTAGCTTATGTGATCATACCCAACTCTACTTGCATCATAGCTCCCCCACACCTCACGTCGGTGCAACCTGACCATTACATGCCTCGTAGCCTGTTATGTGTTATTAGCCTGACTATTGCTTGCATCATAGCTATCAGGATGGTTAACCTGACCTTACATGAATCATAGCTAGTCATACATAGCAAGCCTGATCAGTCCTAAGCCGATCATATGATATGCTGATGTTTCACACTCTTAGTTAGATGTTCTTGACATGTATCTCTAGTATATTGATCTAGCATCTCTACATGTTCTAGTTATTGTTCTAGTACTCATTATATTCTAGATCATTGTTCTAGCATGCACTTGTATTTCTATTTCATTGCTAGATGTACATTGATGATATGTTCCAGTATTTCTTTATTCCAGCATTTCTTTCAGTACTTCATTATGTCCAGTATCTCTTATTGCCAGTATTCATATTTGTCTTGTATTTCTTTACACTGTGTTATAGTTTTTGTCAATATATGTGGAACTACTGTTAGTGCTTGTACTTTGTTCCAATCCTGACTGAATATTTGTTTCCAAAAAATCTTGAGGATTTATGTACCACACACTATGGACCGGGTATAGATGCAGACTACACACCAGAAATATTTGAGGAGACTATTCCTTTAGAAAAGATATTACCTGCAGCTATTTATATAGTATTTATCTTATGCACTGAGACTTATTTGAGGTTATTGAGTTTATGTTTAGACTTATTCTTAGTTTATGTTGAGACTTGTGGAGACTTTATGTTGGACAGCTAGACTGTGTTTATCTATATTTTGAGACATGGTGTTGACTATGTCATTCTTCTTATCATTTATCGTGCCTTATACTCTTATAGTTGTTGTGATTGAGATTACATTATGAGCTATTGTGATATGTATATTGTCCTCCTTATGGAGATTGATATCATTGACAGGTATTTAGTTATATAGTATATATTATGACCTAGACAACGTTCTACCGCCGATACTGCGGCGTAGGCTGGACGTACCCACGCTCTCGTGCCCTATACCTGGTGCGGGTCGTGACACATTTTTAGTGGTGGTCCATGCAGGTCTTGTTTCACAAATTGTGCGATATCGTGGTAGTGCGACAACTTAGTTGTACTGCTGCGAGCCTGCGATAGGATAGGAAATATAATTTAGGATGAGAGTATGCTCAATCACAACTAGGAAATTCTGACCTTGCAATGCTATTCTAAATAATTTCTTCCTTTAGAATTCTACTATCCTTCCTTGATGATATTGTATCTATCACCTTAATTGATTCTTTGGTCTGTCTTCAGGATGCCGTCGCAGACTAGATCTCTGAGAGCAGGAGCATCAACTTCAGCGGGGCCTGCCACCTCTCGACCTGACGAACAGATATCCGAGGTTCCTCCTACATCTTCTATTTATGTGAGATTATCTACAACTAACGGGATTCCTACTCCACAAGTTCAGAGAATTGCCCCAGCTATGGCGGATAACCTTCCACCGACACCGATTCCCGGAGGAGTGCCTACTGACGGGGCATAGATGTTAGCATTGATCCAGGATATGCTAGAGGCCCAGAGAGTAACAACAGAAGCTCAGCGTGTTTAAGCTGAGGCTCAGAGGGTGCAAGCAGAGGCACACCAGGCGCAAACAGAGATGATGACAAAGAGCATGGAGAATGCTCATCAGGTGGCTCTCCAGGCTGTGGAGAGAGTAGCACGACAACCGCAGCATCCTGGCCAGCAACAACAGAGGCCAGGTACCATAGTGGACTTTAAGTGGATGATGCCTCGAGAGTTCAAAGGCACTGAGGGGATACTCTACGCTGACGAATGGCTAGAGGACATAGAGAGAAGCTTGCGTTTGGCACAGATTCCAGAGATTCTTCAGATCGAGGCCGCTGGCAGCCAAATGTTTGATATCGCGCTGACGTGATATCGTACAGAGCCAAGACTCGTTGTTGAAGGACTTACTTGGGAGGACTTTAAGGAACTCTTCAAGGAGAAGTTCTTTCCTGACGTGGCTTTGGAAGCATTAGAAAGTCAGTTCCATGACTTGGTCCAAGGAAGCATGTCAGTCGACGAATACGCCGCAGAGTTTTGCCGATTGAGTCAATTCGCGCCATCGATGATTCGAGACCCAGGAGACAGAGCACAGAAATTCAGGAAGGGATTGAATAGAGAGATCAAGTCTCGTACTTCGGGATGACGCACTGCTACATTTGAGGGTATTCTGATGGATACCCAAATTGCTGAAGATGACTTGGATCTCAGGCCCAAGAGAGGACGCGACACTTCTGGAGGAACAAGTGGTAACACAGGACCGGCCAAGCACCCACACTTTCAATAACAACAACAACAGAGGCCGTACCAGTAGTAGCATCAGCAACATGCACTAGTTCGTGGACACATCCAGCAGCAGCAGCCACAGAGACAGAATCAACCAGTTGCCCAGTGTGCGTATTGCGGGAAGATGGAACATACTAGAGACATCTGCAGGAAGAGATTGGGTACTTGCTTGTCCTGTGGATCATCAGCACATCAGCTTAGGTACTGCCCATATATTCAGGCTCGTCAGGGTGGAGCAGCCGCTTAGAGAGGACCAGCCAGGGTACCTACTGTACCAGAAGGCCAGCAGAGGGGACCTCCACTTCCACCACAGCAGCAGAGGTTTGCTCAGCACCAGCACCAACAGCAGAGAGGAGCACCACAGGGACGAGCTTATGCCATGACAACTAAGGAGGCCGAGCCGGCTGGAGACGTAATTTCAGGTTCAGTTTCTCTCGATTCTATTCCAGCACTTACATTATTTGATTCTGGCGCTTCCCATAGTTTCGTATCAGTATCTTATGCCCTTAAACATCAATTAGAAACAGAACCATTAGATAGGACTTGCAAGATCACGACTGGAGGAGGCATTATCCTAGTCCGTGATTATTGCAAGGATCGGAGAGTGTCATTGGAAGGCCGAGAGTTGAGCATGAGTTTACTCGTCATGCCACTTCCGGGATATAATATTGTACTCGAAATGGACTGGTTGAGTAAACACCATGCTTCTATAGATTGTCACGGAGGCAGAGTAGTATTTCGACTACCAGGTGAACCAGAGTTTGAGGTCGCCAGAGAAGCAGTGAAGCAGAGCAGAGGCACTTTTTGCGGAGCCAGGATGGAAGAAGAGGAGTTACCACATCCACTGATAGCGGAGTTCCTGGATGTATTTCCAGAGGAGTTGCCAGGCTTGCCACCAGACAGAGATATTAAATTCTCTATAGACTTGACACCAGGAGCGGAGCCTATTTCATAACATGTCTATAGAGTCAACAACAACGAGTTAGTAGAACTGAAGAAGCAAGTTGAGGAGCTGCAAGACAAAGGTTTTATTAGATCCAGTTCATCGCCATGGGGAGCTCCGGTATTATTCGTACCGAAGATGGATGGCACGGTACGCATGTGTATCGACTATAGAGCTCTGAATAACCTCACTATCAAGAACAAATACCCACTGCCGAGGATAGATGATCTTTTCGATCAATTGAGTGGAGCGAAGGTATTTTCAAAGATAGACTTGAGGTCAGGCTATCACCAGGTGAAGGTGAAGAGTGAAGACATACCGAAGACAGCTTTTTGGACTACATATGGCCAGTTTGAATTCACAGTAATATCGTTTGGTTTAACCAATGCACCAGCAGTATTCATGAACTTGATGAACAAGGTATTCCACCAGTACCTTGATAAGTTCATATTGGTGTTCATCGACGACATCCTTGTGTATTCGAAGACCCCAGAAGAGCACGAAGAGCACCTGAGGATAGTCTTGGAGACTCTCAGGAAGGAAGAGTTGTACGGAAAGCTTTCAAAGTATGAGTTCTTCCTTGACAAGGTTGAATTTCTTGGACACATGGTGACGAGTGACGAAATTTCAGTTAACCCAAAGAAGATCGAAGCAGTGGAGTCATGGGCTACCCCCAGTTCGGTAGCCGAAATCAGGAGCTTTCTCGGACTAGTAGGATACTACAGAAGATTCGTACAAGACTTCTCCAAGATTGCAGAACCAATGACTAGGCTGACTAAGAAAGATGTGGAATTTGTCTGGACAGAGGAATGTCAAGCCGTATTTGATAAGCTGAAGAAGAGATTGACTACAGTACCAGTTTTGACGTTGCCATCAGGGACAGGTGGATTCACTATCTACAGTGATGCTTCAGGAAAAAGTTTGGGATGCGTTCTTCAATAACATGGGAAAGTAATTGCCTATGCTTCAAGACAATTATGCCCTCATAAAAAGAACTACCCCACTCACGATTTAGAGTTAGCAGCAGTTATCTTCGCCCTAAAGATGTGGAAACACTATCTGTACGGAGATCGTGTGGAGATCTTCACGGACTACAAGAGCTTGAAGTACGTATTTACACAGAAGGAGCTGAATATGATACAGAGAAGGTGGTTAAAGTTGATGAAAGACTTTGATATCTCATTACAGTACCACCCAGGAAAGGCCAACATAGTCGCCGATGCCTTGAGCAGGTATCCGATGGCTATGTACTTGACTACAGATAGACATTTATTAGCTGATCTTGAGAGTTTGGGAATTGAAGTACTAGTTCCAGGTGTTGAGATTCATATATGGGGATTGCAAATACAATCAGAGCTGATGGACAAAATTAGAGCTGCACAATATGATGATGAGACTCTGAGGAATATCAGGGCACAAGTTCGGACAAGATTGACAAACGATTTTACTATTGCGGATGATGGATCTTTACGGCATGGCATGAGGATGTGTGTGCCAAGTGGAGAGCTGTGCGAAGAAGTTTTGCAAGAGCCACATCGCTCTCAGTACTGGATGCATCCCGGAGCCAACAAGATGTATCGAGATTTGAGGGAGCAAGTATGGTGGTATGGTATGAAGCGCGAGGTAGCACGCTTTGTATCATGATGTTTAGTGTGCTAGCAGGTACAAGCAGATCGATAGAGGCCAGGAGGATTGCTTCAACCTTTACCCATTCCAGAATAGAAGTGGGAGCACGTGACTATGGACTTCGTTTCAGGACTTTCACGTTCTCCAGGAGGAAAGGACGCAATTTGGGTCATCGTAGATAGGTTGACCAAATCAGCCCACTTTCTACCATTTAAAGTGGGTACATCGACAGAGAAGTTAGCGGAGATGTACGTGTAGCAGATTGTCAGATTACATGGAGTTTCTGTGAGTATTGTCTCAGACAGGGATAGTTGTTTTACTTTCCATTTTTTGAGGAGTCTGCAGGCTAGTTTGGGCACTCAGCTCAAGTTCAGTACCGCGTATCACCCCTACAGACGGGCAATCTGAAAGGACTATTCAGACTCTTGAAGATATGCTACGCGTTTGCGTTTTGGATCTCGGAGGTTCTTGGGAGGATCATTTACACTTGGTAGAGTTTGCTTACAACAACAGCTACCAGGCCAGCATTGAGATATCACCATTCGAGGCTTTATATGGACGAAGGTGTCGTACACCGTTATCTTGGGATGATGTTGGAGAGAGAGCTTTATTAGGACCAGAAATGATCATAGATGCAGCAGAGAAGGTGAAATTTATCAGAGACATACTGCGAGTGGCGCAGGACAGACAGCGGCATTGGGTCGATAGCCACCGTAGACCCCTAGAGTTTCAGGTATATGTTTTGTTTGATTGGCTTGTGATTGTTTTATTTTAGATTGCATGTTAAGATTGTTTGTTCTAGGTTGGCGATTTGGTGTTCCTACGGATTTCTCCGACACGGGGCACGATTCATTTTGGTAGAGGCGGAAAGCTTAGT
This sequence comes from Iris macrosiphon, assembly GCA_036927795.1. Classification (NCBI taxonomy): domain Eukaryota; kingdom Viridiplantae; phylum Streptophyta; class Magnoliopsida; order Asparagales; family Iridaceae; genus Iris; species Iris macrosiphon. The sequence goes on from JAYESA010000004.1 coordinate 338,008,458, forward strand.
CCACGATACATCGGGCCCTTCAGCATTCTTGTAAGGGTCGGTGCAGTGGCCTATAGACTTGACTTGCCGCATGCTCTAGATGGAGTGCATGATGTGTTCCATTTGTCGCAGCTGAGACGGTATGTGGCAGATCCTAGTCACATACTAGATCACTCGGAGATCAAAGTTGGACCGATGCTCAGTTACCCTAAACAGCTCATTGAGATCTTGGATCGTAGAGAGAAGGTATTGCGGAACCAGAATATTCCCTTGGTTCGTGTTGTATGGAGACATCACTCTCTAGGTGAGTCAACATGGGAGAGAGAGGACGAAATGCGCAAGCAGTATCCGTATCTCTTCGAGACTTGAGGTATATTTCATTGCTTGATTGTTTGTTCTTGTACTAGTTTATTTTTAATTTCGAGGACGAAATTCTTTTAAGGAGGGTAGACTTGTCACCCCCATATTTCAGATTAGGGGCATTTTTGTCTTTTCATAATTAATGTGTAAATGATTGCATGATAATTAATTATATTTAAATTGCTGTGATCTTTATTTGATTGCTGCACTTTATCGTTGCTTCGATAATTAGAACACTACACTAGCTATTGTCTTCCAACAGATTTTACACCCTTGTCCTAGACGTGCCAGACTATTATTTTGATCCTTGTGTGACTCGTAATTATGTCTTATTGTACTTCATTTTAGTCGCACAATATTCGTCGCAATCGACTACATTTAATTCTATATAAATCAAACCTTGTACCCTTGTACGTTCCAATCGAAGTTGGAGACACAATCTCGACCCATTTTGAGCAACCCAAATTAGGATAATATTCTATCCTGAGTCTACTTCATTCATGACACTTGTGTCCCACTTAATTTCAGTCCCTTGTACTTCTAATTAATTTTAGAACACCATTTGTAATTATTTTAATCAATTAAAAATCATAATCCTAACTTTGTGTAATTTTCTAATTGTTGGGCATTTTTGTGCAAAAGTGCATTAGGGTGTCTACCCCGTTGGACACGACACGTAAATAAACCCATTTCCCCTTCATGTGTATTTTTTCATAATTTTCGGGAGTATATAATTGCAACATCAACCTCCTTGAGCCATGGCCTCCAAACCTTGAACCAATGCATCATTGTAAAGCCCCTAATTTTTCTAGAATTTTTAAAACAATTTTTCACAATTTTCTGTAATTTTTTGGGATTAAAACTAAGGTGTTTTGGTTTTAATTAATTTTTAAATAATGTTAAATAATATTAAAATATTATGAAAATAATAGTTTTAGGTGTAAAATGAAAAATTAGACATAGGGTAATTTTTCGGAAATTTATTGGACCCCGAAAATATTTTTAAAGACCTAAAAACTAAGTTTAAAATAAACCAAATTAAACCCTAGGAATAAACCCGGTTCAATTGAACCAAACCAACCCGAACCGGACCGGTTTAACTAAACCCAAATCCTTATTGGGTCGGATCCGGGTCCAAAACTCAGACCCGACCCACTGACCCGACCCGACCCGTGCTACAGTGTACCCTTTCTTCTCCCCCGACCCGACGCCGCTTCGCCTCCGCCGGCCGACCCGCCGTGGCGCCTCGCCTCCCAGCCGCTCCGGCTCCCCCATAACACCCGCCACTCCGCCTCCCCTGCCAGCAACCTCCACTGCTCCGCCTCCCTCATCTCCCTATAAAGCCCCTTTCCTCTGCCAGACCTCTGCCCTAGCTCCGCCCCGCTCCGTCGTCTTCTCCGACGCCCGGCCGCCTCGACCCGCCACCACCTCGCTGCTCTCCGCCACCCTCTCTCCTCCGTCTCTCTCCTTCGCTCCAGCCGCCTCAAGCGGTGGCAGATCCCGTTGACCTTCACCCGAGAGCCGCCGTGTCATCCCCGACCGCCGAGCGCCTCCGCCTGAGCAGCTCCAGCTTCGCCTTCGCCGTGCCAGCCCCGAACGCCTCCGCTGCCACCGCCTTCAAGCTCGCCGCGCTCCGTCGACCTCCCCGCGGTACCTCAGCCGAGCCGCCTCTGCCTCCCTCAGTTCCGGCGATCGACGGAACCCTAAACCTAACCCTGACACAGTGTCGCAGTGTGTAGTGTCGCCTCGCGGACACGAGAAATTCAGTTTCCGCGGAGCCCTGTTCAGGTAGTCTTTTCTCTCTCCTCGCTGCCCCATTTTTTATTCCGTCTATTGTGACACGAATCTTGCGTGACCCTCTCGATGCCCGTGCAACCCGCTCGGTGTGTCGCGTCCTGTGGCGATCGCAAACTGCGATCCAAAAACAAAAAATAATACCCTATTTTCTCCCGGAACTGAGTGCGCCCCGCCAAACGGGAAGACTTGGTCGCGTGGGGTCTTCACCGAAGGGTGCGCGCTGTTGATACGGACGTGCAAAATTTCGCATAAGTTGATTTGGATGTGTGTGCACACCGGAATCAACGCGTATTCGCCGATAACGCCCCGTATCGGCCCTATTTCCGAACATGTTGTAACTTTGTGTACACACGTTGGATCGAAACAAAACTTATGCCATCGGACTCATAGCAATACGCTGGTCCTGTAACCCAAGTTTGGTTCAATTCTGAAAACGTTGACAAAATCGCGTATCGTGGGCCCCACGGCTCCACTTGACGGGCGATTTTGTGATCGGCTCATCGGAATCCAATTCTGAAAGTTCCGTTGGGTTCGTATCATTGTTCTGGACTTGTTGACACTAAGTTTGACGAATTTGGAGACCATTGGTTCGGACACATTTTTCGGTGCGAAGCGGGCCACATGTGGACCCCGCTTTGATCAGAAACTGTCATTTTTGCCCCTGTGTCCAAATTGGACTCAAGGACAGGCGTTTCTAGCTATTTGATATTTTCTGAATCTGATGGTGATATTTATTTTAGCAACCGGAGGACTACCTGCAAATCCCGCTGCTGCCAGAGCCACAGTTGGAGTCAGAACCCCAGACAAGTGTACCTTGCCAACTTTGCAGTTGTTATCTTTATTTCTGTATCTTGACTATTGTATCAGACTCATTATCGGGTTGTTCCCCGATTTATTTACTTGTGACTTGATGATGTTCATATTTTCTTTTGTTGTTATTGATGTATTCATTCTGTGGATGAGATTAATAGACCCTTATTGTTATATTACAGCTTAAGTACGCCCCGATGGATCTATTAAATTGGGTTTGTCCATCGGTGTGTGCTGCTGGCCATTACCACGTGTCTAGTCCCTCGATATTTTGGGACTGGGGCATGACATAGTTTTTGTGGTGGCCCATACAGGTCAACGACTAAATTGTTCGGTTTCAACTTAGGGACCGAACAAGTCTGCAATAAGAATAGGATAAGGATCTCATCCACTTGCTTGAATCGTTCTTGATATCTATATCAAATTCGAATTTATTTCTTGACTTGCATCCTGCCTTAATTCCTGTGCACCTTTTATAGTTTATTTTGGATGCAGAGTAATGGAATCACAATCAAGCAATGAGACTCCTGCAGGAACACCATAAGGTGTTGTGGTCACCTACGAAGATGAAGTAACACCAGAAGATAGAGGTCAATCAACTCAACAAGGCAATCAAGCAGCTCAGCACTCTTCCAGCAGGCCCAGCAACCGCAGAAGAATCCACCACAAGGATGCGGACAAGCTTTCGCGATGACTTTGGAGGACGCGCAGACTCATGGAGTAGCTAATGTGCGTAAGCTTTCGTAGTTATCTCGTCTAATATTGCTTTAGTTCGTGCATGTTGGTTCGTGGCCTTAGCCTTAACCTGGTAGTTTTGAACTTGCTAATAATTGATAACCTATTGATAACCTAATATATTTTTATAAATGATAACCTAGTTTTCTAAAACTGTAGTTTTCTAGATTTTCTTTCTTCTGGAAATTGCATAACTTCCATTGCTTAGGGAAATGATTTTCCCTATGTGTTATTCTTATAGCCTCAACCTTGATTCTCCTTGATCGTGATGTGCTTCGAACAATACTTGCAACCATGTCATCTCTGTTGACCGATTATTCTTTGATTGCGAGGATGCAATCCTCTTAAGGGGTAGATTATAAACCCCCTGATTTTTCTAGAATTTTTAAAATAATTTTTCACAATTTTCAGTAATTTTTTGGGATTAAAACTAAGGTGTTTTGATTTTAATTAATTTTTAAATGATGTTAAATAATATTAAAATATTATAAAAATAATACTTTTAGGTGTAAAATAAAAAATTAGACATAGGGTAATTTTTCGGGGATTTATTGGACCCCGAAAATATTTTTAAAGACCTAAAAACTAAGTTTAAAATAAACCAAATTAAACCCTAGGAATAAACCCGGTTCAATTGAACCAAACCAACCCGGACCGGTTTAACTAAATCTAAATCCTTATTGGGTCGGATTCGGGTCCAAAACTCAGACCCGACCCACTGACCCGACCCGACCCGTGCTACAGTGTACCCTTTCTTCTCCCCTGACCCGACGCCTCTTCACCTCCGCCGGCCGACCCATAGTGGCGCCTCGTGTCACGCCCCAATCTCCCGCGAGCTCGATCGTCCCCGCTGAACGTGAATCACCACGTTACAGCTCTCCCGCAGGACAATCGTTCTCATCGGGACGTGATGCCGTGCAAGCCTAAAGTGCGCTTGCACAAGGCCAAAGCTTTGATACAAGGGCAAGTAAGCTATTCGATACTGAAGCAGCGGCATATAACATTGCAGAAAAGTGAAGAACTCAATGGCATATGAAAAATAGTCTCTTTTATTGATAATCGAAAGTGTTACAAGCGGCGCATGGCCGAGATTACAAATCGCTCAAGCACTCTTCTCTCGATTACAATATTACCGTTCCATACATTATGTCCCTTTATATAAAAGCAGCTCAAAGCAGGCACAAACTCGATGCGGCTCCAGGCATCGACTCCAGATTTCCGGCTCCTTGGGATGAGGCACGGCTATCGCTTCCTCAGACGAACGAGCACCTGAGAACAAGCAAACTGTTGGTGGGTCAGCACTTTATGCAAGTACTGGTGAGATAAAACAACTGAACAGAAGCTACACCCCCTGAAACCCACACTAAGTAATCATGTGGCAAAACATTGCATTACTAGTGATCTTGCTAGTTTTACTTAGGTTCTTTACATGCAGTTCTATAGCAGAGTCATATTACTTTGTTTGGAAACATGTCTTTTGAAAACATAATCAAACAACCAACCAATCGAGGCAACCAATTCAAGCACGAGGAATCCTGTTCGGGTGTGCGCAGCGTGTTCGGTGAACTATATGCACGGATTCTAGGGACAGGCAGCATTTAGGGACTTTCATTCAAGCTAGCACACAAGTTAACTATCAATCAGGAGTCGGTCCCCGAGTAACTCAGGATCGGTAGCGGTAATCCAGCTAGCCAATGACTCACATTCTGATTCTATTAGCAGCTGTGACGCATGGTTGCACATTACTGCCGAAGCAGCCGTAGCCAAGGTTCAGCTCTGCACTAATAGTCTCATTGTCCGACCGAATGCAATGCATGAAGCGCTAACATGTGGTCTCTATAATGCAGACAAAATGAATAAGCAGGCTTATGTATAAACTGATATTTCTTACCCCACGGCCGAACGGTTATCCCTGCAACAGACATACAAGTTAGCAACAATTGCATAAACATATATGTTTTACCGTTCTTTAGTTTCCTGTCCGTCTCTGCATCAAATAGTTAGGTATGCAAGAAGGCTAGCCTAGCATGCTCCCTAACGACCTGAATGCAGCTTATCTCCATACACTTCTCTAATGCAGACTCGACTCTTCTCAACAGAAGCGCCGCCTCCCTCTAATAGCCACGCCCCTCAATCCCGAAGGACCTTGAAGCAAGGGCGCACTATTAGTCTCCCCCATCGCATCACCATCCTCCCCCCAATATCCACGCCCCTCAATCCCGAAGGACCTTGAAGCAAGGGCGCGTTATTGGACTCCCACATTTCGTTTGTCCTCCATCCACCGCAAGCACCCACATATCTCTTGTCTCTTTCACAATAGCACACAACATAACAAACACATTCATATCCTATTATCACATTCCTAATAGCCGCACCCCCAAGATCCCGTAGGACCTTTATGCAAGGCGGGCTACTAGTCTAGCACACACAAGACAAGCATTTACTCTCATATCGAAACAAGCATTCAAGACAATCCATATGAACACGATGACAAGCAAACATATGAACGATCTTTTTAGTTTAGACTAGCATGGCACGGGTCTATTATCACATCAAGTAAATATGCAGTTCTATCTTCTTAGCATAGCAATGGTTCTATCTCTTTTTAGACAAGCATACATATTCTCTTAGCTAGGCAGCATATTCGTTTCAGTGACAAGCTATGTGAGTTCTCTTATTAGCATACTGAGTCGGTTCTATCATTCTTCTTATTAAACGATCTTCTTAGCATGCAAGCATTCAAAAACTCATATTCATTATTAAGTCGTGCAAGAATCAGAGAATGCAGTTCTGCCCACTCACCTTGATTAATCGGTCGGGAACTCTCCGAGAAGACTTCCGTTTGAGAAAGCAAGTCCATCCCACTTGTACATAGTGCCGACGCGGAGCGGGGCACTACATACTTACCCACTAACAAAGAGTTTCGTCCTCGAAACTCAAGGAGAAACTCACGAAACCATAAAGCAGCGATAGTCCTCATCCCTCGCCATCCCAAATCAAAACTCAGGCAATCACAACTCAATAAAACTCTAGCCAAACAAATCACAAATCATAACTCAAGCAATGAAAACCAAATCCAGAAAACTTTTGCCGGCAACTTTGAGGATATTTACGGACTCATTGTATGGAACGTTCATTGCATCTCACATCAGGCAAATCTCAGAGTTGGAAGCAACGGAATGGGCAAAGAATCGAGTCGCTCTGATACCATTATGTCACGCCCCAATCTCCCGCGAGCTCGATCGTCCCCGCTGAACGTGAATCACCACGTTACAGCTCTCCCGCAGGACAATCGTTCTCATCGGGACGTGATGCCGTGCAAGCCTAAAGTGCGCTTGCACAAGGCCAAAGCTTTGATACAAGGGCAAGTAAGCTATTCGATACTGAAGCAGCGGCATATAACATTGCAGAAAAGTGAAGAACTCAATGGCATATGAAAAATAGTCTCTTTTATTGATAATCGAAAGTGTTACAAGCGGCGCATGGCCGAGATTACAAATCGCTCAAGCACTCTTCTCTCGATTACAATATCACCGTTCCATACATTATGTCCCTTTATATAAAAGCAGCTCAAAGCAGGCACAAACTCGATGCGGCTCCAGGCATCGACTCCAGATTTCCGGCTCCTTGGGATGAGACACGGCTATCGCTTCCTCAGACGAACGAGCACCTGAGAACAAGCAAACTGTTGGTGGGTCAGCACTTTATGCAAGTACTGGTGAGATAAAACAACTGAACAGAAGCTACACCCCCTGAAACCCACACTAAGTAATCATGTGGCAAAACATTGCATTACTAGTGATCTTGCTAGTTTTACTTAGGTTCTTTACATGCAGTTCTATAGCAGAGTCATATTACTTTGTTTGGAAACATGTCTTTTGAAAACATAATCAAACAACCAACCAATCGAGGCAACCAATTCAAGCACGAGGAATCCTGTTCGGGTGTGCGCAGCGTGTTCGGTGAACTATATGCACGGATTCTAGGGACAGGCAGCATTTAGGGACTTTTATTCAAGCTAGCACACAAGTTAACTATCAATCAGGAGTCGGTCCCCGAGTAACTCAGGATCGGTAGCGGTAATCCAGCTAGCCAATGACTCACATTCTGATTCTATTAGCAGCTGTGACGCATGGTTGCACATTACTGCCGAAGCAGCCGTAGCCAAGGTTCAGCTCTGCACTAATAGTCTCATTGTCCGACCGAATGCAATGCATGAAGCGCTAACATGTGGTCTCTATAATGCAGACAAAATGAATAAGCAGGCTTATGTATAAACTGATATTTCTTACCCCACGGCCGAACGGTTATCCCTGCAACAGACATACAAGTTAGCAACAATTGCATAAACATATATGTTTTACCGTTCTTTAGTTTCCTGTCCGTCTCTGCATCAAATAGTTAGGTATGCAAGAAGGCTAGCCTAGCATGCTCCCTAACGACCTGAATGCAGCTTATCTCCATACACTTCTCTAATGCAGACTCGACTCTTCTCAACAGAAGCGCCGCCTCCCTCTAATAGCCACGCCCCTCAATCCCGAAGGACCTTGAAGCAAGGGCGCACTATTAGTCTCCCCCATCGCATCACCATCCTCCCCCAATATCCACGCCCCTCAATCCCGAAGGACCTTGAAGCAAGGGCGCGTTATTGGACTCCCACATTTTGTTTGTCCTCCATCCACCGCAAGCACCCACATATCTCTTGTCTCTTTCACAATAGCACACAACATAACAAACACATTCATATCCTATTATCACATTCCTAATAGCCGCACCCCCAAGATCCCGTAGGACCTTTATGCAAGGCGGGCTACTAGTCTAGCACACACAAGACAAGCATTTACTCTCATATCGAAACAAGCATTCAAGACAATCCATATGAACACGATGACAAGCAAACATATGAACGATCTTTTTAGTTTAGACTAGCATGGCACGGGTCTATTATCACATCAAGTAAATATGCAGTTCTATCTTCTTAGCATAGCAATGGTTCTATCTCTTTTTAGACAAGCATACATATTCTCTTAGCTAGGCAGCATATTCGTTTCAGTGACAAGCTATGTGAGTTCTCTTATTAGCATACTGAGTCGGTTCTATCATTCTTCTTATTAAACGATCTTCTTAGCATGCAAGCATTCAAAAACTCATATTCATTATTAAGTCGTGCAAGAATCAGAGAATGCAGTTCTGCCCACTCACCTTGATTAATCGGTCGGGAACTCTCCGAGAAGACTTCCGTTTGAGAAAGCAAGTCCATCCCACTTGTACATAGTGCCGACGCGGAGCGGGGCACTACACCTCGCCTCCCAGCCGCTCCGGATCCCCCGCAACGCCCGTCGCTCCGCCTCCCCTGCCAGCAACCTCCACCGCTCTGCCTCCCTCATCTCCCTATAAAGCCCCTTTCCTCCGCCAGACCTCTGCCCTAGCTCCGCCCCGCTCCGTCGTCTTCTCCGACGCCCGGCCGCCTCGACCCGCCACCACCTCGCTGCTCTCCGCCACCCTCTCTACTCCGCCTCTCTCCCTCGCTTCAGCCGCCTCTAGCGGTGGCAGATCCCGTCGACCTTCACCCGAGAGCCGCCGTGCCAGCCCCGGCCGTCGAGCGCCTCCGCCTGAGCAGCTCCAGCTTCGCCTTCGCCGTGCCAACCCCGAGCGCCTCCGCTGCCACCGTCTTCAAGCTCGCCGTGCTCCGTCGACCTCCCCGCGGTACCTCAGCTGAGCCACCTCCGCCTCCCTCAGCTCCGGCGATCGACGGAACCCTAAACCTAACCCTGACACAGTGTCGCAGTGTGTCGTGTCGCCTCGCGGACACGAGAAATTTAGTTTCCTCGGAGCCCTGTTAAGGTATTCTTTTCTCTCTCCTTGCTGCCCCATTTTTCGTTCCGTCTGTTGTGATGCGAACCCTGCGTGACCCTCTCGAAGCCCGTGCAACCCGCTCGGTGTGTCGCATCCTGTGGCGATCGTGAATTGCGATCCAAAAACAGGAAAAATAACACCCTATTTTCTCCCGGAACTGAGTGCGCCCCGCCAAACGGGATGACTTGGTCGCTGCGGTCTTTACCGAAAGGTGCGCGCTGTTGATACGGATGTGTGAGATTTTACAGAAGTTGATTTGGATGTGCGTGCACACCGAAATCAACGCATATCCGCCGACAACGCCCCGTATCGGCCCTGTTCCCGAACATGTTGTAACTTTGTGTACACACGTCGGATCGAAACAAAACTTGCGCCATCGGACTCGTAGCAATACGCTGGTCCTGTGACCCAAGTTTGGTTCGATTCTGAGAACATTGACAAAATCGCGTATCGTGGGCCCCACGGCTCCACTTGACGGACGATTTTGTGATCGGCTCATCGGAATCCAATTCTGAAAGTTCCGTTGGGTTCGTATCATCGTTCTGGACTTGTTGACACTAAGTTTGACGAATTTGGAGACCATTGATTTGGACACATTTTTTGGTGCGAAGCGGCCCACATGTGGACCCCGCTTTGATCAGAAACTGTCATTTTTGCCCCTGTGTCCAAATTGGACTCAAGGATAGGCGTTTCTAGCTATTTGATATTTTTTGATTCTGATGGTGATATTTATTTTAGCAACCGGAGGACTAACTGCAAATTCCGCTGCTGCCAGAGCCACAGTTGGAGTCAGAACCCCAAGCAAGTGTACCTTGTCAACTTTGCAGTTGTTATCTTTATTTCTGTATCTTGACTATTGTATCAGACTCATTATCGGGTTGTTCTCCGATTTATTTACTTGTGACTTGATGATGTTCATATTTTCTTTTGTTGTTATTGATGTATTCAGTCTGTGGATGAGATTAGTAGACCCTTATTGTTATATTACAGCTTAAGTACGCCCCGATGGATCCATTAAATTGGGTTTGTCCATCGGTGTATGCTGCTGGCCATTGCCACGTGTCTAGTCCCTCGATATTTTGGGACTGGGGCGTGACAATCATAGCCATTCATTTTAATTTATTTGGATCATAGCCCTTGAAATACCTACATGAGAAGGCCCTTTTCCCAAGGAGTTGACCAAAGTCAAACCTTCCTAGGTCAAACCAAACCCCTTCATATATAAACTCCTTTTCCTTACTTTTTCTTTTATTTTCTATTCCTTAAACCTAGGCATCAGCCGACAACCCCCCTTTACATTACTGTTCATCCTTCTTCTCCTTCTTTCCATCCATCTCATCCCCGACCAACACCCACCTCATCAGCCGCAGACCCGCCGGAATAAAGCCAACCCGACCACCTGCCGATCTCCTCGACCCCGGCCGACTGAAGCAAGTTGCCTGAAATTCATCCCAGTCTACCCGCCTCGTCCTCACCGGAGAAGCCCGGAGCCACCGACCTGCTGCCAACCGACACTAGCACTCCACCGAACCCGACGACCTACTGCCCAGACCCGCAGCAACCTGCTTCCACCTCACTGAAGTCCATGTCGACCGTCGACGACCGCTGAACCCGAGTCGCTGTCCACCAGGAACTCGCCGGAGAAGCCTCGACTGAAAGACTTCGACTCCGCGATGACCTCGACACACACGACTCGTCCCACATACCCAGGTTAGAGTCCTCTCTCACGTACACGCACACGTACACGCATACGTGTATTCCTCGTTTGTATGCATACATATATTTCTAGCTATGTTAATAAACACGTATTGTGTATTTAGTATACGCGTATGTTGGTATATAGATATATAATTGATGCGTAAGTATGTACGTATTAGCATTGGTATACGTATATGGTTGTTATGTGTATATTGATATATATACATCCATAACGTATATGAACCTAATTAGTATATATGTATGGCACATGTATTAGTATAGGTTCAAATATATTTTGGTATGTATAAATAAAGTATAACTCTCAATTAGTATATATACATATATAGATGTATTGTATATATCTCCCTAATGAATGTACAAGTATTAATTCTATTTTATATATATACATATATCTATTATATTTATAACTAATGGATATTTATGTATATGTTAGTTCATAGTATATACTATGTCTAGGTACTAGATGACTTGAATGTAACCACGGATACCCCGTAGTTACATTAACCTGTGACTATGTAGCATGTTAGCAGACTGCCATAGGTACACTGACGTACTGGCAAGACCGTATCATTGACTGTCTGTTATGCACAGCAACTACATACATGACACCCCTAGCGTAGTCTCGGAGATCACTGTGTTTTGATTGTGTGTGTAGTGTAAAGTCTGATGCAATATTGTATTATATGATATGTCTATAGGACTGTTAGATCAATTAGACGATACTTTAGAACCAGGACATTGGTATTGCCAGCTAAGGACCACAGGCGAGTACATTCTCTGACAGTTTCCATTAGGTTGATTATCTCTATAATTCTAGTTATATAGCGTACATGACTCTGACACTGATGTTTACACGAGTTGGCATTATCGAGACCTGTCACGAGGAGTCATGATTTAGAATCCATCGTGCTAGCTGGAGAAAACGGGGAAATATTAGTAGCTTATGTGATCATACCCAACTATACTTACATCATAGCTCACCCGTACCTCACGTCGGTATAGCCTGACAATTACATGCCTCATAGATTGTTATGTGTGATTAGCCTGACTATTGCTTGCATCATAGCTATCCGGATGGTTAGCCTGACCTTACATGAATCATAGCTAGTCATACATAGCAAGCCTGATCAGTCCTAAGCCGATTACATGATATGCTGATGTTTCACATACTTAGTTAGATGTTCTTGACATGTATCTCTAGTATATTGATCTAGCATCTCTACATGTTCTAGTTATTGTTCTAGTACTCATTATATTCTAGATCATTATTCTAGCATGCACTTGTATTTCTATTTTATTGCTAGATGTACATTGATGATATGTTCCAGTATTTCTTTATTCCAGTATTTCTTTCAGTACTTTATTATGTCCAGTATCTCTTATTCCCAGTATTCATATCTGTCTTGTATTTCTTTACACTGTGTTATAGTTTTTGTCAATATATGTATAACTGTTGTTAGTGCTTTTACTTCATTCCAATCCTGACTGGATTTTTTTTCCAGAGGATCTTGAGGATTTATTTACCACCCACTATGGACCGGGTATAGACGCAGACTACACACTAGAGATCTTAGAGGAGACTATTCCTTTGAAGAGACATTACCTGCATCTATCTAGATAGTATTTATCTTATGCACTGAGACTTATTTGAGGTTATTGAGTTTATGTTTAGACTTATTCTTAGTTTATGTTGCTACTTGTGGAGACTTTATGTTTGACAGCTAGACTGTGTTTATCTATATTTTGAGACATGGTGTTGACTATGTCATTCTTCTTATCTTTTATCGTGCCTTATACTCTTATAGTTGTTGTGATTGAGATTACATTATGATCTATTGTGATATGTATATTGTCCTCCTTATGGAGATTGATATCATTGACAGGTATTTAGTTATATAGTATATATTATGACCTAGACAGCGTTCTACCGTCGATGCTGCGGCGTAGGCTGGACGTACCCACGCTCTCGTTCCCTTATACCGGGTGCAGGTCATGACAGAGAGCGACTTCGGGTTGAGCAGTATCGACATCGTTACTGGAAAGACCATCATCGTAGACCTTTAGATTTTTGTGTCGACGACCACGTGTCCTTGTAGATTTCTCCAAACCGTGGAATTATTAGATTCGTGGTCCGCAGAAAGCTTAGTCCGTGATACATTGGGCCGTTTGACATTCTCGATCATGTAGGAGACGTGGCTTATCGTTTTGCCCTTTCATGTTCGCTACATGAGGTGCACGATGTATTTTATGTATCTCAGTTGCGTAGGTATGTCCCAAATTTGAGTCATATCCTCAATTACTATGAATTAGTCGTGGGTACCGACATATCTTACGAGGAGCAACCCGTATCCATTCTAGACCGAAGGGAGAAAGTACTCAAGAACCAGACAATTTCTCTTGTCCGAGTTGCCTGGGGACATCACACTCTTGGAGAATCGACATGGGAGCGTGAGGACAATATACGGTCTTGGTACCAGCACTTGTTAGATTCAGAAGGTATATTCTACCTTATGTTTTCGTATCTTGGATTCCGTGATTAGGTGATCACCTATGTGTTGTGATGTTATTGCTTGCATAGGTAGATTTGTTAGTAGATTTGTATCGTGCTTGTCCTGACTTCTCTAGCCTTACTTGGATTCGAATTTCGAGGACGAAATCTTTCTAAGGTGGATAGAGATGTTACTCCACGTTCCCAGTATATGTATTAGGAGCATATTATTTTTTGTTGCATGTTTATTTATTCCATGAGACTAGAACCATTCTTTGGTGGAGGGTTGGTTCGATTTATTTTGAGGTTAGGGCTTGGTCATGACTTGAACCTTGGGTCAAGTGAACCAAAATCCTCCATGTATATAAACCAAATCTCTCATTCTCTCTCTTCATTCCTTCTTTTCTTTCTCTCTCTTAGGTTTCTCTCTACCTCCTTAGACAAGTATATCTTGCATGAGAAATTTAGAAACCCTCTATATAATTAGTCTATTATGTTTATTGTGTAATTTTAAGCATGTTTAGAACTTGACATTTTCGGATTTGGTGAATGAAATGGTGCATATCTGATTTTTTATGAGTATAGATGTTCTTTAGTTTTTTTTGGTTTTGATCTTCAAAAGTCTGTTGTTTTCAAAACTAATTGTTCTATGTGATGGAGCACTTCATTTCGAAAATTTTGGCTTTTGAACCACTTGATTTGGAATTGAGATGAGAATTTTTATGGCAGAATAATTTTTTGGATTCTTGGAGTTTTTTCATGGCCGAACTTGCTGTTCTGGGATGATGGAGTACCATGCGGCCCAGCAACATGCGCCCCCTCCAGCATGCGTCCATCTTGTTGGACGTATATCTGCTTTGTGCATGCTTTCGAAAGTCGAACGCATAGTACCTTGAACGCATAAAAATTCACTAAGGCCTGACTCCATGCGTCCAGGAGATTATGCGGCTACGAGCCATCCGTCTCTTCTTTTTGGGCGCATGCCTCTACACGACTTTTGTGTCTCTGCATGACTTTATATGCTTTTATCTTTTCTCTCTGACACTTATGTCTTGTCACATCAATCACCTTTATGTCACTTCCCTGACACTTTATTTATTGCACATTACTTCGGCACTTGTCCCAAGTAGTGGACTTTTGCCTGAGCATGCGGCCTGAAGGAGCATGCGACCTGGAGGAGCATGCGGCCAGGTTAGAGCATACGGCCGGGTTGGTTCATGCGGCCTGACCTTCTTGTGCACGACTTAGACACCCATTATCCTTAGTGACTCATTGTGTACACGTAGTATTTTCTTGTTGGGATCATATATTTTATTTGGAATATTTTTTTACTCTATGTGGTTGATTCTAGTAATGCTTATGTCTTGATTCTAAGAAAGAATGGGCTTAGTAACTGGACATCGTGCTAGATATGACCTTGGGCTAAGATTGGCTATGTACATGACATGAATATGTGTTGGAATAAGATTTCTGTGTGGACCAAACTAAGTAAATAGTGACTAACCAGCTATGTGCATGACATAAGCTTCGTATTACAATGTGATCAAGATTCATGTAACCCAATAAATAATTGGTAATTGAACTCGAATACTGTATTCGTGTTGATACAATTATTGCCTGATATTGTTCATGATCTAATGTGCACTTAGGTGTGACATACCGTGTTACGTGTTAAGTGATTTATATTTGGATTGTGCATCGAGAATGCCTCCAAATTCTTGAACAGGTGATACTATATATATACTTTTCCTCCAGCACGGGCATGATATACGAGTCAAGTACCAAAGTGTGGCTAGGATATTAATTTATTGAAAGTTGCATACACGCTCGGGTGAATCCAGATTAAACTTTCATGGATTCGTATCTAGCGTGCACGTACTTTGTACGACATCTTAAGAAAAATTCTCATGTGGCCACGCCTTGAGATTTTAAAAACAATATAGGGTTAATTAAATAACTAAAAGTGGTAGTAACATTGGGAGAAAACGGTCTCCCAGATGATGCCAACGAACCTTCCCACAAAGATTCATTCCAAGTGCACCGTGGGCTGACCACCACAAATAATGTATATCATCTGCCCTAGTCGAGTACAATATCTGACCTATTATAAATAATATCGAGCCACAGTTTCATTATAGGAACATTAGAACCGCTAATACCGTGATCTAGCGCAGTGGCCCTACAGGAAACTAGTACAATTTGTGAAGTGCCTGTATAATCATCTATTAGCTCGGTTAGCTCTTGTTCAACAATGACGTGATCTGAGGATACCTATTATGCATTATTCTGAGATAACCTCAAACTCCACAATTAGCAAGTCCTACAAGTGATTGGCCAATTTTATTAATTGGACTTGGTTGTGATTGTATTATTCTGTTAGTAGCCTAGAAAAATAGACTATCATAGTGTGATGGATTCAACCTCTGTCATTGTTTGGTTGTAGGGTTAGACCTTTGTACTAGGATATGCTATGGACCTAAGTTACGACACAGAACCTATATATATTATTATATATTTATTGCTACGATTTTTGTTTCTTCATTTTGTGTTTCCTTTGTAGTACTTGCTATTTGGGGTCTAACCCCACTAGTTTTGAATGGCCAGGTTTTGAGCCAGCACCCGAGGATCCAGCATACTTTCTTCCGACTCATGGTGTATACCAGGAACATGGTCGCCGAGGATAACGAGTGGGTTTCCTTATTCCCTGTTCATCATTGTGTATTTTACTCGTTTGGGCATTTATCCACCGACACCAGTTAGTCGGCATGTCTGGACATTTAGTATCCTTTTCATGACTGCATATAAATCATACGATAACTGTAATATTGTCATATACTTTTGTTATTCTACCAGCTTTTTATTTTGTACAACTGGTCTCTAGAATATCTTGAGAAAGCATTTGGGATGCCTTATTGCTTTATCATATATGCTTTATGATTACTATTTCTTGTTTGATTGATTGAGACATAGATGTTCGTGTGACCCTAAGGACCTGATTATAGTATGCACCACCTTGTCGAGTTACGGTCGTGATCACTGTACTATGTATAGTACCTTGTACAGGGTAGCTGGCCATGTTCGTCTTCGTATTCTGGTACTGGGGCATGACAAGTAGGAAGTGATGGGGTTGACACTGTTACACTTGTATCAGTGAAGGGGTTGTCAGTGAGCATTATCTAGTTCAACTTGGTATAGGCTTTTGGCAACTGCAGTTGCAGTCTTTGATATGGGGTTGAAGTGAGGATTCTTCTCTATATAGGCAGTACAATGCATTGACCTGGGTGCAACAAAGCACTGTATAGTGTATTGGTGCACAAACAGGATGCCATTAGCAGATCTTGAGGGACCTGTGTGTGTGTTACCTATTTTCAGTGAGCAATGTGGCTATGAAGCGGAGTATTACGGATTATTAAGGGGATTACCCTCCATCTCATATGTGCATGAGGAATTAAAGGATGATGTGCAGTCAAAACTGAACCGCAGGTTACCTAGACTTGGGTTGTGGACTTAAATATTAGTTCAGACTCATGTATCAGTGAAGAGTATCAGTGCTTTAGGTCTTGATATGCCAGTGGGTTAGTATATATCAAATAATAAGGTAGTTAAGGTATTTTAGTAGTGGTTGAGTTTTAGTTGAGTTATGAGTGATCGATACACAAGGGTGTATTAGTGTCACGTCCCAGTACCAAAATACGTAGGACTAGAAATATGTAACATGCCAGCTACGCATTCGACCAGACTCTGGTTCGACTCGAATACGTATAAGCTGTATAATAAGGGTAACTATCTAAGAATACTAAAAATATCTATGTCACAATCCATATAAAGAACAAAATATCAAGAATGAACTACATATGCTAAAGTCGGCCGTCCAGTAACACATAAGCTCGAATAAACTCGAGAAATAAATATGAGTCTATAAAAAAATTATGCTACATCAGCAGATGAATAAACAATATAAATAAATAATCATAACTTTGGTAGAAATGATATAAGTACCTGGCACCAATGCCCGCATGACAAGCAACACACATCAGCAACTCCAAAGGCTCCATAATCGTCTATGCTGCAAAAACTGGCAGGGGACCAGGTCCTCAGAGGAACGTAACAAGGTACAAGAAAACAACAAGCCAGAAGTAAACAGTGTAATAAAACCCTCTAGGGTAAACTACTGTAACCAAATATGTGACATACAAATGAGAGTATAGACTCGTACCCCGGGCTGGTATTCACGGAAGATCTCAAGGGATACTTCCGTAATCTAATAGTACACTCAAGGCTCCGTGTGGGGGAACCAGGAGGAAGCTGTACATATATATATAATACCTTAGATTTCGCAGAGGGAACCTAAAGCCTAATACACAATAAATAATAATAAGTAAAATATGCCCAGAGCACGATGAAGACTCTCTCCACCCAATATAGCCTCACGTCTCAATCAAGACACGCAAGCTCATGACCTCTAACTATAAGCACAAGTCTTAGTCACTATGTATCACTATAATCATCCCTATATCATGCATCATGTAGTCTTATCTAGAGTCCAAGTACCACGAACAAGTCGAGAAAGACTGTCACATGAATATCGTGTCCAGTGTCCTATGGTTGGATGTGCAAATAATGTTTTTACCAACATGAGTTCGTAAATATGACTCTCTGACTACGCTACTCGACTCCGTAGAGGATGTCGGTACCCGAATCTTGTTCGGACACAAAGTATCGTATAACGGCCCTAAGCTCAACAAGTACATCAACCAAGCCACATAAATATAATGTCTAATGCATAAATAATATCAAATAAATAATTTAGTTTTGTAAACATCTTGGTAAGGTACACTTGCCTGGTTTTGAAGTCAGTGGTGGTAAAGATGATCCCGCGGCCACTCCTTCGAAATTCAATTGACCTAAACACCAATTAAATGCTTAAGGGTCTATGAAGAATTCTCTTAATTATAATTTATTTATATAATTTTATTATTTGCCATGTACAACCAAATTTATTATTATTTTTAACAACTTTCCTTACTTTTACAGGGTATCGGAACCTAGTTTCTTAGATTTTGACTTCCAAAATTTAAGTTTAAGTCCCCAATTAAAGGACATGAACATAAAGCATAATACATCATATAATATTGATTTAAATATAATTTATATTCATTTTAATAATTAAATTTCAGATTTGACAAAATAAACATATTTCAAGATTATGGCTACTTTAGGTTGACTAGTTTTGTCCGAAACTTGTTCGGGACATTGCCAGTCCATTAGTATGATTTATATTTATGAAAAATTATTTTATATCATATTATATTCTAATTTAATCTCATAAAATATTTACCTCTTTATTCCATCCAAATTATCATTTATTTACTAGCAAAATAATGCCTCAAAATTATCCGAAAATCTAGGCTAGTGGCCCTTAATTATATGGTTCAGATTTGACATTAAAATAACAAAAAATTATTTTAAAATACTTAATTTGTAGAAAATAAACACCCATTAATTCAGTTTTAAAAATTAATAACGATTTCCTCAATAATCGCATTAAAAGTCTCAAACTAGTTCTACCGACAAGCAAATTATCACCAACCTATCATAAAAAATTTATATTTTCTAATATGAGAACAAGATGGCAAAATATGGGTTCTAAATCAATAATTTTATATAACCTAAAAGGATCATGCCATGAGATTTGAGAAAGAAAGATTAAAGATTTAACGAAAATTTTGGAGGATTGGATGATGGTGCTTCTTCTTGTCCAAGAAATACTCCTCCTTGCTTGTGCTTGGCTTGCTACTCCCTTCTTGATGGATTGTTGATGATGAAAATGGGTTCTTAATATTTTTTGGGAAGATGGGATTATTCTTAGAGGTTTAATGGTGTTTGGATGGAGAGATGGTGGAAGGATGATGAAAAGTGAAGCTTTTGGAAGAGAGGAAGGGATTTTTGGTGAAGGAGATGATGATGTGAGGGAGAGATGGTAAGGGGGTGCTGCTCTTACACGTGAGGGAGAGGGGAGGGGTCCGCCAACTTAGGAGAAAGAGATTTGTTATGGTTAGGGTTAGGATTTGGTGATAAGTTGATATATATATGAGCTTTTAAAATAGATTTAAACATATGACGGGGTTTGCTAGTGCTAATAGGGTTCGACCACAAGGGGGATGCTCTTGGCCGAATATGAGAGGGGTTGGTTGGTAGGGTTGTGTGTGATAATGTTTGGGTGTTGGTTGGTTAGGGAGTTGGTTAGGTAGTTATTTGCCAACTAGGATGACAAATATATCACTTTCTATAAATAGAACTCCCATAAATAGAAACAAATTGATATATATATATATATATATATATATATATATATATATATTGTAAAACCCCTAATCCTAAAAATCGTATTTACCTTTTTAATTAATTATTTAATTAAATTATAGTAATTATGAGCAAACTAGGAGAAATAGAATTTATTTAATTTTTATTTTAGATGTATGTGCATTTAGGGGATTTATGGTGCCATTATAAATTTTTCCTAATTTATTCCATGTAAGAGACCCTTTGGACAGTTGCTAGCTTAATGGTATGCACTAATATAAATTCTAGAATTTTTTTATGTATATATATATATATATATATATATATATATATATATATATATATATATTAAATAGAAATAGAAAAAGAAAGAATAAGAAATTAGAAAGAAGAAAGAAGAAAGAAAAATAAAAAACTTCCTAATGGATCCCTAACCCAAAACCCATTATAATCCCTAGCCCATTAGCCTAACCCATCCAAACCGGCCCTTAGTCACACGCACCCGCGAAGAGAAACAAGCAGCAGCAGCCGCGGGTCTCTTCCCCCGCTCCCTTAATCCCCCTCTCGCGTTCTCCCATATATATATATATATATATATATATATATATATATATATATATATATATATATATATATATATATATATATCAACAGCAAACCCTAACCCTAAACTCTATTCATCCCTTCCCATCTAAACCCTAGCGATCGCCGCCCAGCCTGGACGTCCGCCGCAGACACCCCGCCGAGCCTTAGCCACCCGCGCCTCCGTGACCGCGATCAACTGCGACACCGCCGCGACAGATTTCGAACAACGACGTACCTGTGTTCACGTGCTATTTTTTGTCTCCTCGCTCGACCAAACTCCACCCCGTTTTCACCGGTATGTTCACCACTTAATCTCCTTCTATATCTGTATAATATTTGACCTCGAATATCGCGTAAACCTAGGCGAAAACAGCGACCAAGTTGACGAAAAACGATAACTTTTGGGTATCGCAGAAAACTGCGGTAACTACCTATGTTCACGGATTCGTATCTCCCACCACAGAGATCCGAATCTGGGTTTTCTTTTTGGTATACAAAGACCACTTGACCTAGTTTATTTTCTGTTAAATACATTAATTTATTAATTGCTGTGTGTAGAATTAAATTAGTTAGAAAACCCCAAAAACCTATTTTTTTCTAAATTCCAGAATTTGTGATACGGAGCGCGCTCTGCCAAACGGGATCGCCCCGTCGTGTACCAAGTGTACCAAAAGGTGTGCACAATATACCCAGACATGTGGGTTTTTGTGAAAATTAATTTGGACGCGTGTGCGCGTCGGAATCAGCCCGTATCCGCAGAAAATCTCATGTGTCGCAACTTTTACAAAAGTCCTGCGCATTTGGTGCATGATCATCAGAATGCGACAAAACTTGCGCCACTGGACTCATGGTATCGTGCTGGTCCTGTGACCCAATTTTTACGTAATTCTGGGATAGTTTACCAAGTCACCAATTGGCGGGCCCCACGGTTGACTTTTTGGGCGAAATTGTGTTCGGCTCACCGGAATCCACATTTGGACACACCGTTAAGTTCGTACTGACTATTAGAGTTTGTTTGACCTATAATTTATTTCATTTAAAGACTGTTATCCTTGGCACACTTTTCGGTGCAAAGTGGGCCACACATGGACCCCACTTTGACCCAAAATTACCGTTTTGCCCCTGTGTCCAAATTGGACGAAAGGGTAGTGATTTCTAGCTATTTTGCTGATTCCGAAAATATTGGTGATGTCTATTTCAGCATCCGGAGATGTTTATTTAGAGCCATTAGTTCCAGATTATGTGTCCTTGACATTTGGACGCTTACACCATACAGATTTCTTGCCAGGCAAGTATACCTTGCCATTGTACTGTATTTTATATTCCATATGATGCATGCATATTTTATTTCTGTTTATTTTAGTTCATATATTTTAACTGTTATATAAATTGCGCGTCCAAGGAAACTTGGGTGCAACGACGGTGTCGTCGTATTCTGTTTTTATTTATTTATATGCATTGGACCTACTTTATGAGACCACCCCATTTTTATGAGGTATTTTATGTTTCATTAGCCATGACACTATTCTTACACGAGTGTGAGTCACATGTAGGACACGAACTTGCGTACTCGGCTGACCACTGGTACGTATAGGTCGTGAGACGGATAGGGATAACTGCCGATATAAACTTTGCATGCTAGTAGACCTAGCAGTTATTAGAGGTATTATCGTATCATGGATGTGACATGCTTAGAGCATGGGGTGGAGAGAACAACAAGTAAGACATTTAGGCTCCTTTGCACTTTTTCCCTTGTGCGTCCGGATTCTCCGTCGGAGAAACGGGTGGTGATGACCACTATATATTATATATTATGAGGCGGCCTCTGCCGCTCAAAAGACGATATGCTTTGTAGGCCCCTGATTCTCCGAGAGAGTCAAGCCAATCCCATTTTTAGCCAGATAGCCCACTTGGTGGAAAGTTGTTCTTAAACTGCATTCACTTAGACGGTTAGGCGACCTCGTTGGATGTTTATTTTCAGTACTTTATTGGCATATTTATATGTATCTTGTTACGTTGTAAGCACCCTGATTTTTCAAGAATTTTAATTTGGGTTTTTCATAATTTTTCTGAAATTTTTCTGTAATTAAAACCTAGGTATTTTGGTAATTAAATGATTTTTAATTGCTGTTAATTAATATTAAAATATTATAGAAATAATATTTTATGGTGTAAAATGGAAAACTAGACATAGGATAATTTTCCGGGAATTTATCCAGGACGCGATCCAGACACACGGACACGTGAAATTCAGATTTCACGGAGCCCTGTTCATGTAGCATTTTATCTCTCCTCGCTGTCCCATTTTTTATTCCGTCAGTTGTGTCGCGTAGACTGTATAACCCCCTCGATGCCCGTGCAACTCGCTCGGTGCGTCGCACCCTGTGGCGATCGCGAACCGCGACCCAAAAACAGGAAAACCCATGCCCTATTTTACCACGGAACTGAGTGCGCCCCACCAAACGGGATGACTTGGTCACACGCGGTCTTTACCGAAATGTGTGCGTCATTGATACGGACGTGTAGGATTTCGCAGAAGTTGATTTGGATGTGTGTGCACACAGGAATCAACGCGTATCCGCCGACAACGCCCCGTATCCACCCATTCTGGAACTCATCGTAACTTTGTGTACACACGTCGGATCGAGACAAAACTTGCACCATCGGACTCGTAGCGATACGCTGGTCCTGTGACCCAAGTTTGGTTCGATTCTGAGAACGTTGACAAAATCGCGTATCGTGGGCCCCACAAGCTCCACTTGACGGACAATTTTGTGATCGGCTCATTGGAATCCAATTCTGGAAGTTCTGTTGGGTTCGTATCATTGTTCCTGACTTGTTGACACTAAGTTTGACGAATTTGGAGACCTTTGACCTTGACACATTTTTTAATGCAAAGCGGCCCACATATGGACCCCGCTTTGACCCGAAAATGTCATTTTTGTCCCTGTGTCCAAATTGGACTCAAGGACAGGCGTTTCTAGCTATTTGATATTTTTTGAATCTAATGGTGGTGTTTATTTCAGCAATCAGAGTATTACCTGCAGATCGTACTGAGACCAGAGCTACAGTGGGAGCCAGAACCCCAGACAAGTGTACCTTGCCAAAACTTGTAGTCTTTGTTACTTATTTCCTTGGCTTATATATATATATATATATATATATATATATATATATATATATATATATATATATATATATATATATATTGTGGTTCATGCTTGACCTAGGACCGTGTGACTTTACTTAGCGTCCGATTCATAGTCGGGTGCCAACACCGTACGCGGTGTTGTGTATTGTCATCTAGACATGGATACCGAGACCCTATATTTCTCGTACTTGTCCTATCAAGTACATTATAACCCAGAATACTTGACACTATTCATGAGACATAATCTTTCTGAGATATTCATGGTGATTCTGTATAGGATACAGGTTTTATGACATAGACATTATATTCCTAGACATTATATGACTTGCTGCATTAGATATGATTACGTGACATGGATATGGGGCCTCATGGACATGTGACGTATGATTACATTGGGTGGGGAGAGACACACAGGCTACAGGTTGATTTTATATTATGTCGGTGTCTCAGTCTCTCGCTGAGCTAGACGACCACATGATATCACTGCTACCGGCTCCCCGACACAGAGCTCGTAGTGGTTTTAGCCTGAGTTCTAGTGCTGCTCTTATTTTGCATATCACTTAGCTGGTTATTTATTGTTTTCCTATTGTTTTATCTATTGTTGGAGAGACACACAGGCTACAGGTTGACTATATTGTGCAGGGCGTCTCAGTCTCTCACTGAGCTAGACGACCACATGATATCACTGCTACCGGCTTCCTGACACGGAGCTTGTAGTTGTTTCAGCCTGAGTACTGGTGATGTTCTCACTTGCATTTCACATGGATGGTTACATATTTATCCTGTTTATTTCATTGACTATTTTACTGTATTATTATGGCTTGTATTATCTGTACCTTGCTATGTCCCCTGAGGACCTGGATCCGGATTATGTCCCCAGGATTAGCAGAGAAGATCCACCCAGAGTTATACAGTACATGAGCATTAGCAGGAGCAGAAGCAGGAACATGAGAAGTTACTGGAGCAGTACCAGATTCAGTAGACGAGTGATCACCGAGGTTATCTTCTGAGTATATACTGTTCCATACTCAGTATTGGCTGTAGTTATCTTTATTCTTGTATCTTGACAGATGTATCAGACTCATTGTCGGGTTATTTCCCGAGTTTATATTTTATTGAGATGTGATCTTGCTTTATGATTCTGATATTGTTGTATTTATTCTGTGGATGAGATTAGTATATCTAGACTCTTATTATTGTACTACAGCTTAAGTACGCCCCGATGGATCCATTAAATTGGGTTTGTCCATCGGTGTGTGCTGCTGGCCATTGCCACGTGTCTAGTCCCTCGGTATTTTGGGACTGGGGTGTGACATAGTTTTTGTGGTG
The DNA here is from genome assembly GCA_036927795.1 of Iris macrosiphon. Taxonomy (NCBI): domain Eukaryota; kingdom Viridiplantae; phylum Streptophyta; class Magnoliopsida; order Asparagales; family Iridaceae; genus Iris; species Iris macrosiphon. The sequence continues at coordinate 338,033,570 of JAYESA010000004.1, forward strand.
GCCCATGCAGGTCAACGACTAAATTGGTCGGTTTCAACTTAAGGACCGAGCAAGCCTGCAATAAGAATATAATAAGTTTTAGGATCTCATCCACTTGCTTGAAACGTTCTTGATATCTATATCAGATTCGAATCAATTTCTTGACTTGCATCCTGCCTTAATTCCTGTACGCCTCTTATTGTTTATTTTTGTTGCAAAGTTATGGACCCACAAGCAAACGACGAGACTCCTGCAAGATCACCACGAGATACTGTGGTAACCAACGAAGAGGAAGTAACACCAGTAGAAGAAGGTCAATTCGCTCAACAACGCAGTCAAGCAAATCATGCCTCGAGAATTCAGCAAGATAACGTTCCACCATCGATGCACTTTACTCCATAAATGCCCGTATTTCCACAAGGGCAGGCCATGGACGGGCAGCAGATGTTTCAAATGATTTATGCAATAATGCAAGCTCAACAAGAGGCTTTGAGTCGCAGGCTAGTAATCGCACTAGAGCAGGCAGATTTACCAGCACGACGGCCAACGACGGGCTCTATTTTCGATTTTCGCCAGCTGAAGCCCCGTACCTTTTCTGGCAAAGAGGAGCCCATAGAAGTTCATGAATGGCTCACCAACACTCAACATCAATTAGAAGCAGCTGAGCTTTCACGGGAACGTTGGATGACAGCCGTCAGAATGCAATTGACGGACAATGCACATCACTGGTGGCTATCTGAGGAGACACGGCTCGGATCAGACCGAGTCACTTGGAAAGAGTTCTCTAGACTCTTCCAGGAGATGTACATTCCTGATATCGCTCGATCAGAACTTCGGGACAAGTTTAATCGCCTCACTCAAGACAGTATGACAGTAGAAGAGTACAACGCAGAATTCATTCGTTTGAGTCGCTTTGCCCTAACCTTGATTTCGACAGAAGAAGGAAAGGCTGAGAAGTTCTTCGACGGATAAAACATTGAGCTACAAAAACTAATTGGATCCGTTGCACCTACATCTTACTCGGACGTCCTTGCTGCAGCCCGATGCATGGAGCGCGTCATCAGGAGAGAGACCAGTCTGAAGCAATCATCCACATCAGCACCAGCCGGAGCACCACAGGAAGAAGCTACAAAGAGACCTCATATGCACCAGCCACCAGGAGCATCTCCACAGGCACTACCTATCTGTCAATATTGTCGCAAGCGAGGCCATATTGAGGACGAGTGTAGACGAAAAAGAAAAGTATGTTTAGCTTGTGGATCCAGTCAGCATTCATTGAGGGAATGCCTTGAGCGTCGAGAAAGAGCACCCATGGTTAACCAATTAGCGGTACCAGTACTGAGGCCAGCCTATCCAGCATTGGGAGCACCGCAAACAGAATTTGAAGGAGTCCTACCACCACCTTCAGGAGGGTATCAGCCGAGGCCACCTTTGATATCACAAGCAGCACTCTTCCAGCAGGCCCTAGCAGCAGCAGAGAAATCGATTGCAAGGACGTGGACAAGCCCTGACGATGATCTTGGAGAACGCGCAGACTCATGGAGTAGCTAATGCGCGTAAGTTTTTATAGTTATCTGCCTCTAGTATTGTTTTATTTCGTGCCCATTTGGTTCGTGACCTTAGCCTTAACCTAGAATGTTTTAGAATTGATAACCTAGTATGTTTTTATAAGTGATAACCTAGTTTTTCTAAACTGTAGTCTTCTAGATCTCCTCTATACGGGAGATTGCATAACTTTTAATGCTTATGGAAATAATTTTCCCTTTGTATTATTCTTAAACCCTCAACCTTGACTCTCCTTGATCGTGATGTACTTCGAACAAATGTTTGCAACTGTGTCATCTCTGTTGACCGATTATTCTTTGGTTGCGAGGACGCAATCCTCTTAAGGGGGGTAGATTGTAAGCCCCCTAATTTTTCAAGAATTTTAATTTGGGTTTTTCACAATTTTTCTGGAATTTTTCTGTAATTAAAACCTAGGTATTTTGGTAATTAAATAATTTTTAATTGCTTTTAATTAATATTAAAATATTATGAAAATAATATTTTATGGTGTAAAATGGAAAACTGGATATAGGATAATTTTTTGGGAATTTATTGGACTCCGGAAGCATTTTTAAAGCCCTAAAAACTATTAATAATTAAACCGATTTAAACCCTGACTGAACCGGTTTATTTTAAATAAACCAAACCAAACCACAGTGAACCGAACCGGACCAACCCATCCTTAACTGGTCGGGTCGGATCCATGAAACCCGAAACCCGACCGAACCCTAAATCGAAACCTTATCGGATTCACTGTAGCGGCCCCGTAAATACTCTCGACTGTCGTGCCCAGCCGCGCCGCAACCCTCTCTCTCTCATCTCCTCACCGCCGCAGTCGCTCGATCCCTCGTCGAGTCGTCCCACTCCATCCCCCGACCGTCGACCTCCAGCCATCTCCCTCCCCGCTCGACCACCTCTCCGCTCAGCCGTCGATCACCGCCCGCAGCACCGATCTACTCCGCCCTCGACGGACCCCGCCCCCTCGTCTCCCTCTTCCTCCGCCTCGAGCACAGCCATCCCCACCATCTCCACCACCCGCAGCAACTCCGGCGACAGCAGCCCCGACCCCGCTCCTCTCCGCACAGCCGCTCGACGCCGCCGACCAGCACCCGGATGCCCTAGGCCGCGTCGACTCCCTCCGGCGAGTCCCCCGCTATCTCCGGACACAGACTCGAGCAGTACCGGACACTGACACAGCAGGATCCAACAACAGAACTCTATCCAGGACGCGATCCAAACACACGGACACGTAAAATTCAGATTTCACGGAGCCCTGTTCAGGTAGCGTTTCCTCTCTCCTCGCTGCCCCATTTTCGATTCCTTCAGTTGTGTCGCGTAGACTGTATAACCCCCTCGATGCCCGTGCAACTCGCTCGGTGCGTCACGCCCTGTGGCGATCGCGAACCGCGACCCAAAAAAGGAAAATCTACGCCCTGTTTTACCCCGGAACTGAGTGCGCCCCGCCAAACGGGACGACTTGGTCGCACGCGGTCTTTACCGAAATATGCGTGTCGTTGATACGGACGTATGGGATTTCGCAGAAGTTGATTTGGATGTGCGTGCACACCGGAATCAACGCGTATCCGCTGACAACGTCCCGTATTCGCCCATTCTGGAACTCGTCGTAACTTTGTGTACACACCTCGGATTGAGACGAAACTTACACCATCAGACTCGTAGCGATACGCTGGTCCTGTAACCCAAGTTTGGTTCGATTCTGAGAACGTTGACAAAATCACGTATTGTGGGTCCCACGGGCTCCACTTGACGGGCAATTTTGTGATCGGCTCATTGGAATCCAATTCTGGAAGTTCCGTTGGGTTCGTATCATTGTTCCTGACTTGTTGACACTAAGTTTGACGAATTTGGAGACCTTTGACACTGACATGTTTTTCAGTGCAAAGCGACCCACATATGGACCCCGCTTTGACCCAGAAATGTCATTTTTGCCCCTGTGTCGAAATTGGACTCAAGGACAGGCGTTTCTAGCTATTTGATATTTTTTGAATCTAATAGTGGTGTTTATTTCAGCAACCAGAGTATTACCTGCAGATCGCACTGAGACCAGAGCTACAGTGGGAGCTAGAACCCCAAGCAAGTGTACCTTGCCAAAACTTGCAGTCTTTGTTACTTATTTCCTTGGCTTATATATATATATATATATATATATATATATATATATTATGGTTCATGCTTGACCTAGGACCGTGTGACTTTACTTAGCGTCTGATTCATAGTCGGGTGCCAACACCGTACGCGGCGTTGTATATTGTCATCTAGACATGGATACCGAGATCCTATATTTCTCGTACTTGTCCTATCAAGTACATTATAACCCAGGACACTTGACACTATTTATGAGACAGAATCTTCTTGAGATATTTATGGTGATTCTGTATAGGATACATGTTTTATGACATAGACATTATATTCCTAGACAATATATGACTTGCTGCATTAGATATGATCTTACGTGACATGGACATAGGGCCTCATGGAAATGTGACGTATGATTACATTGGGTGGGGAGAGACACACAGGCTACAGGTTGATTTTATATTATGCCGGCTTCTCAGTCTCTCGCTGAGCTAGACGACCACATGATATCACTGCTACCGGCTCCCCGACACAGCTTGTAGTGGTTTCAGCCTGAGTTCTAGTGCTGCTCTCATTTTGCATATCACTTAGCTGGTTATTTAGTGTTTTCCTATTGTTTCATCTATTGCTGGAGAGACACACAGGCTACATGTTGACTATATTGTGTTGGCGTCTCAGTCTCTCGCTGAGCTAGACGACCACATGATATCACTGCTACCGGCTCCCCGACACAGAGCTTATAGTTGTTTCAGCCTGAGTACTGGTGATGTTCTCACTTGCATTTCACATGGATGGTTACATATTTACCCTGTTTATTTCATTGACTATTTTACTGTATTATTATGTCTTGTATTATCTGTACCTTACTATGTCTCCTGAGGACCTGGATCCGGATTATGTCTCCAGGATTAGCAGAGGAGATCCACACAGAGTTATACAGTACAGGAGCATTAGCAGGAGCAGAAGCAGGAACAGGTGCAATTACTGGAGCAGTACCAGATTCAGTAGACGAGTGATCACCGAGGTTATCTTCTGAGTATATACTGTTCCATACTCAGTATTGGCTGTAGTTATCTTTATTCTTGTATCTTGACAGATGTATCAGACTCATTGTCGGGTTATTTCCCGAGTTTATATTTTATTGAGATGTGATCTTGCTTTATGATTCTGATATTGTTGTATTTATTCTGTGGATGAGATTAGTATATCTAGACTCTTATTATTGTACTACAACTTAAGTACGCCCCGATGGATCCATTAATTGGATTTGTCCATCGGTGTGTGCTGCTGGCCATTGCCACGTGTCTAGTCCCTCGGTATTTTGGGACTGGAGCGTGACATACGTCCCTCTGAGGACCTGGTACCTTTCCAGATATAGATGAGCAGGAGTATCCGCAGGAGTACGGACCTGGACCTGACGCTACTTATCAGACTGAGGAGGTCTTACCTTCGAATTATCTATGATTCATTGCAGCTGTTTAGAGATTTTAGTTGCTATTCTTTTCGAGATATTTATTCTTATATTAGAGTTTATTCTCTTCTCTCTTTAGTAGTTTTAGTATAGTCGATTTGCAGTTGAATTGTTTCCATCTGACTATCATAATTTGATACTCATCTTTGATATTCAGTTATTATTTCCATTTATTATCTATTTATTTGTGCTGTGGATGAGATAGAGATTGTGTGTGACTTATTGTGACAGTATATTACCACTAGTGGATTGGATATTCATGTACATCATACGTGTGTATATGGTTTCCATATATTGGAGTTCGTATACATACGGCTGGCATGTTACGTATTCCTAGTCCTATGTATTTTGGGACTGGAACGTGACACACACACACACACACACACACACACACACACATATATATATATATATATATATATATATATATATATATATATATATATATAAGAATTTTTGGGTGCACTACATGCCTACATGTATTTGGATTTGGTTTGGGTCAAGTTCTAGTCTAATGAAGGCAGTTTTACGGTAACCGTGGTTCTAAATGGTTGTCAATATTTTTAGAGCATAGGGGACATCAAAATAATGCAACACCCATGGCCCAATTATACTAGATACAATCAACATTAGTAATATAAATTTTGTTGGAAGAAAAAAGGTCATGCATTGCTCAAAATATCAAAGTCATGGCAAAGTGTCATATATATTAAAAAGGATTTTAGAAATTAATTCTTTAAATCTATCTAATTAAACAAAATAATAAAAATAATTACAAATTATCAAATTACTTTTATCCCAAAATGAGGGACTTACAATCAGCCTTAGGTAGTAAGGTGAGTTCATGCCAGTTGTGTATTAGGGTGAGTACCAGTGTTGGGTGAAGGTTAAGTTGAGTGTCAAGACAAGTTTCATGTTCAGTTGGAGTGGCACTTGGAGGTGATAGTTAAGTTTGTATAGTTAAGGTATTAACTTAATACAAATGTATATGAGTTATATATATTAGTAGTACCTAGTTTAGCTAATATTAACTTAGTATTAGTTAGTATTGTCTAATATTAGCTAGGTAATAACTAGTATAAGACTAGTATTGACTTGTAAAGCTTAGTACGACCTGGAAGACCTATTGTAGCAAGGTATTGACCTAGTTAACCTAGTATTGACTAGTATTAACAAGTATTGACCTAGAAGTGGCCTAGAAATATCATAATTAGCTAGTTAAACATGTTTATCATTTTAAATCACTAATTAATATTAATATTCCATATTTAGGACTCTTATATTCCGGTGAGAGCACTGTTGACTGTTCCCCATTCCGGACCATAGGCAAGTACATTCTCTAACAGTTTTTGTTATTTTGATGATTACTATGATATCAATTTTGTAGCGTTATTCTTGATTCTTGACACGATGAGACACGGGCTAGTATATATAGATTTTAGTCATGAGGAGTCGTGATTGGATCCATTGTACTAGTCGGAGGACGGGAAAGTATTAGTAGGTTATGTGATCATACCCCACATGTACATGCATCATAGCTAACCTTACAACTTACGTATGGTTAGCATGACCTTATCACATGCCTCGTAGCTTGCTATATATGATTGAACCTGACCCTATTACTAGCATCATAGCTAACCTTGCGTCTCACGTATGGTTAGCCTGACCTTACTACATGTATCATAGTCAATCATATAAAGCAAGCCTGATCAAGATCCCAAGCTGACCACATAACAAACTAATATTTCAAACACATAGCTAGTTTATTCTATTCCTCTATTCCAGTTTATACTTGCTTCTACTTTCATTTACCTGCTTACTCATTGCTTATTATTTCCTTCTAGTATGATATCTGTTCTCACATATTTTCTTACATTTATAGTATTACTTTTCCATCATGTATCATTATTACTCACTGTTCTATAGTCTTTATCAATTTAATTAGAAATGCTGTTAGTTTATGTGCTTCGCTCAAATCCTTACTGGATAATATTTTTCAGAGGACCTTGAGGATTCCTGCCCCACCTATTATGGACCTCAGGAGGGTGTAGTTGGGAGCTTATTCAGGAGTTCCAGGAGGAGCCAGTCCCCGTAGAGGAGACACCACTAGTAGTTATTTAGCTAGTCTTTAGTTCTAATTGTACTGGGTTTGTTCCCAGCCATTGAGACATTGAGTTGTCATTACTTGAGACTTATATTTGGTGTTGAGGATTGCTAGACGCTTAGTATTGTTTATTTGTGTTGAGATGTTTATCTCTAGACTTATATTTGGATTCTCTCATTTATATCATATCGTGCGTTTCATCTTCCTTATAGTTCTATTGTGATTGAGTATTGATATTGTCATTATATATCATCTTGTCCTCCTTATGGAGTTGAGATATCATTGGCATGTTATGTTATTATATTGTGAGATATTGATAGATAGTATTGTGACCTAAACAACGTTCTACGTTGTTGTTACGGCGTAGGCTGGACGTTGTCACGTACTTGTGTTCAATTATCTAGATGCGGGTTGTGACAATGCAACATTGTTCAAGTGATTTGCAAATACAATAGTATTGTGGATTTTATTAGATTTCATGTTTTTGGAATAATATAATTAACATATGTTGTTGTAAGTGGTAGTAACTGCAACAAGAGTTGTATTAGTTATTGTAACTATTAACATGTACATGTATTGTACACACGTAAAAAAATTGTTTAAAAAAATTAAATTAGAATTTTTTTATAGATACCGTTGTCCCCTATAATCAAATCCACCCAACCAAGGAGAATGACTTCCACCTTAACTGTATAAGTCAGAGATGTTTGGCTATAGTTAGATAATATTAGGTAGTTAAACAATTAGTTAAAGTTTATTTATTATTTAATTTTTAATTTTTAATTACGTGAAAGTATACATACGATAGGCTCATCTTGAGCCTTTTATAAAGAGTAATGATATTTTTAACTAGTCACATTAACGTGCAACGCACGTACAAGAAAAAAAACTATGATATTTTTACAAGCATAAAAATACGCTGGAGAATTATACGCGTAAAACCCCCAACATTCATGAAGCCCGCGTAAAACAGAGCTCCAGCGCTGTGTGGCATAAAATATGACTTCAGAGCTATTGGCGTACAACAGAGCTTCAACGCTATTTAGCGTAAAATAGAGCTCCAAAATAGCTCGCGTAAGGCAAGCACTCTAGGCTATTTTGGCATAAAAAGGTTGCTACACCTCCCTCCGGCGTAAAATATGTCTGCTTTTAATGCAGTGTGAAGTTGTACGAGGAACTCTTCGTATTTCTCGAATGAACCTGTCAGACAAAACAGTGAACCTGACTCCTGACAAAGAGTACTGCACGACGATCGAGAGACTGGCTGTAATGATGATTCTGCACAGAGGCCCAGACTATCGGTTAGTGACATATTTTTGATACAAGTCGTTTTTACGCATTCAAAGAATACGCTGCCTATTCTACATGGGCAGAAGTGAGTCTTTATGCTCAACATAAGACAAAATCAGATGCTACGTCAAAAGCTATCTCTCGTACAGAACTCGAGGCATATCTCTGCAGTTAATGCACGAGATGGGGGCAGATCTCTGCATTTAATGCACGAGATTTTGTTCTATTTTAATGACTGGAAAAGCTAAGGGCTAATACGCTCACACCACCATCCCTGCATGTTATGCCAACCAGGCTATTTTCAACTATAGGAGCACGCCGTATGCTATCTCCTCGAAATACGCCAACTCAGGCTATATTTGCAAAGGTATGTGATAAAGCTATTTAGCCCAGGATACGCTCAAGAACTCAGTCAGGAAGGATAATTGGCTAGTTTTACGCTGGCTATCTATTATTCATGTAGTATCAAGCTTTACGTATAATTTAGCTTTTACGCCAACAAGACAGCTATTTGGCTTTTACGCCAACAAGACAGCTACTTGGCTTTTACGCCAACAAGACAGCTATTTAGCTTTTACGACAACAAGACAGTTACTTGGCTTTTTATAAAACCCCTATTTCAAAAAAAATCGTATTTATTATTTTTTTATTAATTAATAATTTAATTATAGTAATTATGTGCTAATTAGGAGAAATAGATTTTTATTAATTTTTATTTTAGGTGTTGGGGCACTTAGAGGATTTATGGAACCATCAGAAATTTTTTGGAATTATTTCATGTAGGAGACCCTTTGGACAGTTGCTAGCTTAATGGTGTGCACAAATATATATTTTAGAATTTTTCTATGTATTTATATATATATGTGCATTTAGAAAATTTATGGAGCAATTATGAATTTTTCCTAATTTATTTCATGTAGGAGACCCCCTTGAGCAGTTGCTAGCTTAACGGTGTGCATTAATATAATCTATAATTTTTTCTTGTGAGTATATATATATATATATATATATATATATATATATATATATATATATATATATATATATATATATATATATATATATATATATATGCATATAAATTTTATAAAGAAAAAGGAAAAGAAAAGAAAAGAAAAGAAGAATAATAATATAAACTATTAATACTAATAAACTAATAATAATAGTATTACTAACTTAGCAAAGCAAACTCCAGCAAGCAAGTTCCAACAAAGAAACTCCTAGAAAACGTAAAGTTAGCAAACTTAAAGCAAAGCCTAGCAAACGTTTGCTTTTGCTTTCATATTTCACATTAGCAAAACTAAAGCATAGCAAGCAACTTAGCAAAAATTCCAATTCCCACGACCAAAAGCACAGCGCCCCCCCCCCTTGCGGACCCGCTAACCCATCTCTTCTCTCTTCCTATCCATATATATATATATATATATATATATATATATATATATATATATATATATATATATATATATATATATATAATTTTATAAAACCCTAAGCTAAAATCTCCAGACCTCCTCTTCTCATCTAGAGCCGCCACCGCAGCCAGAGAACCCCGCCAGGCCGTCCAAACCATCCCGACGACCCCGACCTCGCGTACTGCAGATTCCCACACGAGGTACCTTCGTTCCGGAGTTGTTTCCCGTCGACTCGCTCAACCAAACGCCGTTCCGTCTTCACCGGTATGCTCACCCCTTAACCCTCTCCCATATTTGTATAATAGCAGACCTCGAACAACGTGTACCCATAGGTGAAAACAGCGTCCAAGTTGGCACGAGCAGACCGAATTCTGGGATCGCAGAAAACTGTGGTGACCACCCATGTTGCTGAGTTCGTATCTCCACCACAGAGATTCAAATTCGGTGATTCTTTTTGATATGTGTAGAACACTTGACCTAGTTTATTTTCTGTTAAATAACCCTAGATTATTAGCTGCTGTGGACAGAATTAAATTCGTCACAAAACTCCGCGAACCCACTTTTTCCAGAATTCTAAAAGTTGTGAAACGGAGCGCGCCCCGCCAAACGGGACCGTCCCGCCGTGTACCAAGTATACCGAACGGTGCATGCAGCATAATCGGACACGTAAAAATTCATAGAAACTGATTCGGACGCGTGTGCGCGCCGGAATCAGGCCGTATCCGCGGACACACCCCGTATCGCAACTTTTGTGGAACTCACGCTTATTTTGTACACGCTTGTCAGATTGCGACAAAACTTGCTCCACTGGACTCATGGTAACGCGCTGGTCCTGTGACCCAATTTTCACGCAATTCTGAGACGGTTGACCAAATCGCCAATTGGCGGGCCCTACAATTGACTTTTTGGACAAAATTGTGTTCGGCCCATCGGAATCCACATTTGGACATACCGTTGGGTTCGTATTGACATTTAGAGTTGTTTGACCTATAGTTTGTCCCATTTAGAGACTGTTACCCTTGGCACGCTTTTCGGTGCAAAGTGGGCCACATGTGGACCCCACTTTTACCCAAAATTACCGTTTTGCCTCTGTGTCTAAATTGGACTTAAGGGAAGTGCTTTTTAGCTATTTTGCTTATTCTGGGAACGTTGGTGATATTTATTTCAACATCCGGAGACGTTCATTATGAGGCCGTAGCTTCTGACTCTTAGTGTTGACATCGGGACATTACATTTTGCAGCTTTCTTGCCAGGCAAGATACCTTGCCAAATTGCGTAAAGTATTTTGCATGCTTAGTATATTTTTTTATATTTATTGCATTTCTGTTTATTTATTGCATGTGTAGTTTCTTTCAGTCATACTATATATTAGATATGTTGACACACACATGGCACCTAGCATGATGAGAGGACAATCATTAGGCGTATGGGCTTTTGACCACTCTGGTAAACCGTAGTATATAGCTCGCACTACGGGCGTGTGTCGCGCTGGTCGCTACCCCCGCGGTATGTCAATTTCTGATGTCCATTGATGTGTGTGTGAGTTGTGAGGTAGATCGAGTAGCCTACCCTTGCCCATACGTCAAAAAGTTGTCCTCATTTGCATTCATATAGATTGTCTTGTACAGCGTACTTATTTATTTTCAAATTATATGCATATTTACTGTATTCAAGTTGGCTCGCTTTTCTGTATCTTGTTACGTCCCTCTGAGGACCTGGTCCTCTGCTAGGTGTATCTGCTCTTGAGTATTTGTAGGACTACGGGCGTGGACCTGACGCATTATTTTCTGCCGAGGAGGTTTTACCTTCTGAGCATCGTTGATCATCTAGCGATGGATTCTTTTAGCTGATACACTTCTTTCTTCACATTATTTTATATTGGAGATTTTATACCCCTCTCTCTCATTTTAGTTTTGGATATAGTCTTTGGTAGTGGATTTGTCTCCACCGACTATTATTTTGGATATTTCAGACTCCTTATTCTAGTTTAGTATTCCTTTTCTATGACTTGTTGTGTGGATGAGATTAGCATATCTGTGACTTGTGACATTATATATACTACATGTGAGTTTATATTCATATTACAGCGTACGTATGGGTTATGGTTTCCATATATTGGAGTTGTCATATCCATGCGGCTGGCATGCTTACGTGTCCTAGTCCTACGTATTTTTGGGACTGGGACGTGACATATTTTTGTGGTGGCCCATGCAGGTCGAGTTAGCCATTTCGTTTACGTCACTGTACCGAGCGGGCCTGCACCTAGGATTAGAATTTTAGATCTCATCCACACTTGACTATAACTTACCTTCCTTCCAACATGTCCTACTTAAGTGCTTGCATCCTGCTTGATTCATGTACTCTTCTTAATTCTTCGTCCATCTCTTGCAGAGAGATTAATTGTCATAACGGGCATGCCGCCACCGGGGACAACACGTCTCCAGGGGATGACGACCAATCACCAGGAGTGACCTCAACGGCTCCTCTTCTTCCCGGACCGGATGGACTGACTAGCAATCCAATCCTATCAACCCCTTCAACGATACCTAATAGAACTTTTCCAACTCCACCAGCACCGCAAGATGGCCAAATACAGCTGTTCCAATTCTTTCAGATGATAATATAGGAACAGAGGCAGCAAGCAGCAGAGCAGAGGCTAGAATTTCTGGCAGCGCTTAAGAGAATGGCTGCACTAGCCCCTGCACCAACCTAGGCACTAGTTTCAGTACCACAAGCTCGGGTTGGTTCAGTCAAGGACTTTGTGCAGATGGTCCCTAAGCCATATAAGGGCAATGAGAGTCCAGAGGAGACCACGAACTGGATTGCCAATACCAAGAAGTTGTTAGAGGCATCACAACTACCTACTGACCTATGGATGATAGGTGTGAGGACTCAGTTAGAAGGCAACGCGCATCACTGGTGGGAATCAATGGAGCGCCAGTTGGGTACGCGTCAAACTTGGGAACAATTCTTGGAATACTTTGAGAGGAAGTACTTCCTGGATACTGTAAGGGACGCATTGTACGATCAGTTCCTCCATCTAGAGCAAGTGGACAAGACGGTTGATGAGTATGACGCAGAGTTTAGCCGTCTCAGTAAGTATGGCACAGTCCTAATACCTAATGACTTGGAGAAAGCTAAGAGGTTTTACCGTGGGCTGACTCAGGAGCTCCAGCACTACACTAGCTCCCAGTCCCGGATCTCTTATGCCGAGCTATTGACAGAGGCCAGGATCCAGGAGGCCATCAGCAAGGGAAACGGAATTCAACAGAGAAGTCACCAAGGACCAGTAAGGATACAGCAAGGAGGACCCATTCGACACCCTTTGACACGCCAGCAATCAGATAGTGCTGCACCATATCCAACCAAGGAGCTCCGTACTTGTCACTATTATGGTAAGATAGGTCATATTCTAAGAGACTATCATCGTCGATTGGGGTTGTGCATGATATGTGGATCAATTCACCATCAAGCCCGAGAATGTCCTAAACAGAACCAGAGACCTATGGCATTAGAATCAGGAACACCGCATACACCCTCAAGTATAGAAGACCAAAGGGACCCACCACTGCTTCTACAGTCTGCATAAATGGAGGGGACTAGACCCCAGTTGAACAACCAAGGACAAGGCCAAGCACTCATTATGACAAGTATGGGAGAGCAGACACATAGGGCCGTAGATACAGGTACGACCTTTTAGTTATAATTGACTTTGCATACTCATAACCCCATTGTGACACAAGATCTTAGATGTACAAATAGATATAGAATTATATATATGGTAGCTTAACAGTTATAAGGATGTATGTATATTTTACCCAGATGGCATACACGCGATGCTAATGGATGACGTGAGTAGCAGTAGTAGTAGTATTCTTCCCCTATCCTTACCTCGCCCTCTTGGGTGACTCATTTTCTCCTTTTATATTCGTTTCTTATCTCGTACTTAACTCTTTCAATCATAGTCGTATCTTTCGTGCCATTATGAATTGTTTGATTCATATCAACCTCACCCCTATTTTGTTAGTAAAATATAAATGTGTTAGTAATGCTTGATAGCTAAGGATGAGTTCTTAATATATGTATATGTACTATAGCAATATCTGTATTCTTTATTAGTTTAACTCTTAAGTAGCACCATGTAGCCTAGTAGAAATTGTTAGATCATTTGAGCTAGATCATACCCCTAATAGTTAGTCAAGACCTTAAGTGTTTTCCTAAAAACTTAGACTATGCCTAGGAAAGAGTTGAAGGCACTTGTTACGAACTGATGACTATGACAAATCGTCGGCGAGGTAGCGACAGTTGCCGCCAGACGATTTTGGTAGAGTAGTCGAATTACTTGCAACCATACTGGCCAGGTGGCATGGCAGTATTAGACTATGATACTTGACGGTTATGGAAAAAAGTCATAGTTATGAGATTCCAGACAGGTATCCCAAGATTCTCGACCCAATAAATATATTTGCCTTACAAACCTAGACAATAGCTTCAAAGAATGTGACTACTAGTAGAAATCTTGTAAGTTGGGTAGTGTAGACGAGTTAGAGGATTATAAAATAGTTGATGGACAATAGTTGAGGAAGTGTTAGAATGGCAGACCATGAGTTTTAGGAGTCCTACTAGATACCAATGTAGTGTAATAGTTATAGTTATCATTATGAATATGGGTTAGTGTCAATTTCGAGGACGAAATTTTTGTAAGTTGGGTAGAATGTAAAACTCCTATTTCAAAAAAAAACTTATTTATTATTATTTTTATTAATTAATAATTTAATTATAGTAATTATGTGCTAATTAGGAGAAATAAATTTTTAATAATTTTTATTTTAGGTGTTGGGGCACTTAGAGGATTTATGGGACCATCAGAAATTTTTTGAAATTTATTTCATGTAGAAGACCCTTTGGACAGTTGCTAGCTTAATGGTGTGCACAAATATATATTTTAGAATTTTTCTATGTATTTATATATATATATATATGTGCATTTAGAAAATTTATGGAGCAATTATGAATTTTTCCTAATTTATTTCATATAAGAGACCCCTTGAGCAGTTGCTAGCTTAACGGTGTGCATTAATATAATCTATAATTTTTTCTTGTGAGTATATATATATATATATATATATATATATATATATATATATATATATATATATATATATATATATATATGCATATATATATATGCATATATATTTTATAAAGAAAAAGAAAAAGAAAAGAAAAGAAGAAGAATAATATAAACTATTAATACTAATAAACTAATAAACTAATAATAATAGTATTACTAATAACTTAGCAAAGCAAACTCCAGCAAGCAAGTTTCAACAAAGAAACTCCTAGAAAACGTAAAGTTAGCAAACTTAAAGCAAAGCCTAGCAAACGTTTGCTTTTGCTTTCCTATTTCACATTAGCAAAACTAAAGCATAGCAAGCAACTTAGCAAAAATTTCAATTCCCACGACCAAAAGCACAGCGCCCCCCCCTTGTGGACCCGCTAACCCATCTCTTCTCTCTTCCTATCCTATATATATATATATATATATATATATATATATATATATACCATAAGCTAAAATCTCCAGACCTCCTCTTCTCATCTAGAGCCGCCACCGCAGCCAGAGAACCCCGCCAGGCCGTCCAAACCATCCCGACGACCCCGACCTCGCGCACTGCAGATTCCTACACGAGGTACCTTCGTTCCGGAGTTATTTTTCGTCGACTCGCTCAACCAATCGCCGTTCCGTCTTCACCGGTATGCTCACCCCTTAACCCTATCCCATATTTGTATAATAGCAGACCTCGAACAACGTGTACCCATAGGTGAAAACAGCGCCCAAGTTTGCGCGAGCAGACCGAATTCTGGGATCGCAGAAAACTGCGATGACCACCCATGTTGCCGAGTTCGTATCTCCCACCACAGAGATCCGAATTTGGTGATTCTTTTTGATATGTGTAGAACACTTGACCTAGTTTATTTTTTGTTAAATAACCCTAGATTATTAGCTGCTGTGGACAGAATTAAATTTGTCACAAAACCCCACGAACCCACTTTTTCCAGAATTCTAAAAGTTGTGAAACGGAGCGCGCCCCGCCAAACGGGACCGTCCCGTCGTGTACCAAGTGTACCGAACGGTGCACGCAGCGTAACCGGACACGTAAAAATTTGTGAAAACTGATTCGGACGCGTGTGCGCGCCGGAATCAGGCCGTATCCGTGGACACACCCCGTGTCGTAACTTTTATGGAACTCGTGCGTATTTTGTGCACGCTTGTCAGATTACGACGAAACTTACGCCACTGGACTCGTGGTAATGCGCTGGTCCTGTGACCCAATTTTAACGCAATTCTGAGACGGTTGACCAAATCACCAATTGGCGGGCCCTACAATTGACTTTTTGGACAAAATTATGTTCGGCCCATCGGAATCCACATTTGGACATACCGTTGGGTTCGTATTGACATTTAGAGTTGTTTGACCTATAATTTGTCCCATTTAGATACTGTTATCTTTGGCACACTTTTCGGTGCAAAGTGGGCCACATGTGGACCCCACTTTTATCCGAATTACCGTTTTGCCTCTGTGTCTTAATTGGACGAAAGGAAAGTGCTTTTTAGCTATTTTGCTTATTCTGGGAATGTTGATGATGTTTATTTCAGCATCCGGAGACGTTCATTCTGAGGTCGTAGCTTCTGACTCTTAGTGTTGACATTGGGACACTACATTTTGCAGCTTTCTTGCCAGGCAAGATACCTTGCCAAATTGCTTACAGTATTTTGCATGCTTAGTATATTTCTTTATATTTATTGCATTTCTGTTTATTTATTGCATGTGTAGTTTCTTTCAGTCATACTATATATTAGATATGTTGACACACACATGGCACCTAGCATCATGAGAGGACAATCATTAGGCGTATGGGCTTTTGACCACTCTGGTAAACCATAGTATATAGCTCGCACTACGGGCGTGTGTCGCGCTGGTCGCTACCCCCGCGGTATGTCGATTTCTGGAGTCTCGCTGGTCGTTACCCCCGCGGTATGTCAATTTCTGATGTCCATTGACGTGTGTGTGAGTTGTGAGGTAGATCGAGTAGCCTACCCTTGCCCATACGTCGAAAAGTTGTCCTCATTTGCATTCATATAGATTATCTTGTACAGCGTACTTATTTATTTTCAAATTATATGCATGTTTACTGTATTCAAGTTGGCTCGCTTTTCTGTATCTTGTTACGTCCCTCTGAGGACCTGGTCCTCTGCCAGGTGTATCTGCTCCTGAGTATTTGCAGGAGTACGGGCCTGGACCTGACGCATTATTTTCTGCCGAGGAGGTCTTACCTTCTGAGCATCGTTGATCATCTAGCGATGGATTCTTTTAGCTGATACACTTCTGTCTTCACATTATTTTGTATTGGAGATTTTATACTCCTCTCTCTCATTTTAGTTTTGGATATAGTCTTTGGTAGTAGATTTGTCTCCACCGACTATTATTTTGGATATTTTAGACTCCTTATTCTAGTTTAGTATTCCTTTTCTATGACTTGTTGTGTGGATGAGATTAGCATATCTGTGACTTGTGACATTATATATACTACATGTGAGTTTATATTCATATTACAGCGTACGTATGGGTTATGGTTTCCATATATTGGAGTTGCCATATCCATGCGGCTGGCATGCTTACGTGTCCTAGTCCTACGTATTTTTGGGACTGGGGCGTGACACTTTTACGCCAACAAGAGTACTGCTATTTGGCTTTTACGTCACCAAGACAGCTACTTGGCTTTTACGCCAACAAGAAAGTTATTTGGCTTTTATGCCAACCATCTTTACGCGAGGGGCAGTTACCTACGTGGCTTGCATGCCGTGATCTTCGATAAACGGTTATACGCATTACCTCATAATGGGACACGCGTCATACGTGGATTCAGGAGATCATTCAGACGTGGATAGCAGTTATTATAACCGCCGTATAAAGAGTGCAACTCTCTTCACAGTTTAGCTTCTACGCCGACTGGACAGTTACTGTGACTGAGCTCTATAAATAGAGACTTTCGGTCATAGGAGATGGAGATCAAAAAAAAAAGGAGTAGAGAGCACAGACAGAGAGCGTCGATTGACAACTTCGACAACGAGAATTCAATCCCTCTTGCAACCTTTGAAGTTTCTTCTTCTTCTACAGCACTTCTTCGTCATCGTGTGGTCTAAGGGACAAAGTGATCGACCGCAGATCAGACTCTTATAGCAATTTTTCCCCAGAATAATTTTTTTGTACTTAACATTCTCGTATAGGATTAATTGTACTTCTTTTTTTCTTGTTTGTAAACAAAGAAAGGGTTTCGTATAAACCTATTCTTAATTTCTTTTGTTTATCATCAAACACAAGATGGCGACTCTGCTGGGGACTACTTTCTCATCTGACGAGAAAGCCATTGCTCAACACGATGATGTATCCGTCGGATCAACGAAGAAGACTTTGGTCGTCCAATTCGACCAATCTGCTTATGAAGACATGCTTCGTGCAGGGGGTAACTCTCATTCCCTCTCTGTCCAGGACAATAAGAAGCTGCGTAAAGTATGGATGCCCCAGACATCCTCTATCCTTCCTGCAGGCTCTCTTTCTCCGATCAACAAGGTTGTGACAACACAGCCTATACGCTCTGCGCATAAAACTATGTCTCCCATCTGTGACATGGCAGACAAAACTTCTGGCAATACCTCAGTGCCAATCCAGAAGTCTAGAATGCGCCCTGCACATAAAACTTCGTCTCCCGTCCGTGACGTGGCAGACAAAGCTTCTGGCAATGCCCCAGTGCCAATCCAGAAGTCTAGAACGTGCCCTGCGCGTAAAACTTCGTCGCCCGTCTGTGACGTGGCAGACAAAATTTCTGACAAGGCCTCAGCGCCAATTCGGAAATTTCAAACGCGCCATGCACGTAAAAATACATCTCCCGTCTATAAGGAGGCAGATGGACCCTTGGATCACATCAAGGGAAACAAGTGGCGAATCTTCCAACCTCTAGAGTTGTACGCCACCAAGAGAAGAAGTTGCCCACTCTTCATATTACGCGTGACGTTGGAGGCCGTTTGAGGACTTTCCCTGTTTTACGCAAACCTGTACAAAACTCCAAATTATGCCCGGATAAGTTTGTTCCCGTAAAGAAGACTCACTTCATGGGAAAATACGCTCCTCAGACGGATGATGGATCGTATGCTACTCACATGGCTGAACTGCTGTATTCGTATGGTAGGAAGAGAGTTATGGTTCCCAATCTCCACACCCCTACTGATGTAAAAAGGCAGAATAAGCCTTCTTCTTCTTCTGTTAATCCCCCTGATTTGCGTGATTTCTTGATCCAGAAGCGCAAAGATAGGGGATCTTCTAATATGTCTATTACACCCCCTAGGGAGCATTGTTGTAATAGTCATAAAGTTGTAGTTAACTACTACTGTTCTAAGAAAAAATGGTCAGTTTTTGACCGGTTGAACTACTCTTTGTCCTTACAGGAAGAAGAGCCGACATTCGCATTAGTAAACATGGCTTCACACATTTCTAGAGAAAGGTCAAGTTCAAGACGTCATCCCTCTAGAACTCCAAGCCAAAGGAGATTTGACTGACTCCTTCAGAATATTGAAGCCGGTATTTTTTGAAACACTCGCTCGAGGTCGCAACAATCGGCTTCATATTCTTCCAATTCCGACACTGGGGGTCGCTAGTTTCCTGAATGTGATGCTGACAGTATAGACTCGATCTCTACAGAGATCTATACCAATCCCTCAGTAGCATCCATAAAAATAGGAGTTTATGCCATTGGAGATGAACATGAAGAGGCTTCCCCATCAGGAAGTACTGAGCAACGCATCGCTGTATTGGAAGCATCGCTTAAAGAGATGCATTCCATGATGGAGAGTATGCGTCAGATGATGGTGACTCAACATGCAGCTAGAATAGCTCAAACATCGGTTCCTCCGACTCAACTACGTGTGGGGGTGGATATGCTACCATCCAACGCAAGCCAGGAGCCTGCTCCAAATCAAGATTCAACGGCTCCTCAACCTCTTAACCCGGAGAATGTATTGCCTCCTGCTGGAGTTACAATACAACCGACCTCTCACCTCTCTGCGGGCCCTTTCCCAACTGAAGATCCGATACAAGCAGTTCGGGAATTAAAAGCCCAACTTGATGCCTTGAAGCATAAGGATCAGCTCAAGAAATTGGAAATCAACCAGCCATACCCAGCTGTCTGGGATGAGATCCCTTTCCTACCAAAATACAAACCATAGGCTATGATTTTGTTTGAGGGAAAGACGTCACCAAGCCAGTATATAAATTACTTCAGTATGATGACGGTGTTGTTGCAGGGGAATGACGCCCTTCTCACGCAGGTATTTAAGGGCTGTCTGTCTGGAGTGGCCTACCAATGGTACCATAGTCTAGCAGACAACTGCATTACTTCTTTTGAAGATTTCAAGACTCTGTTTTTCGCTCGATTCTACGAAGGAGGGATGGACATGTCTATGTCATCGCTCATCGAAGTTAAGCAGAAGAAAAAAGAGAACGTTCGTACTTTTATTAAACGTTTTCGTCAGGCTACTTTGCAAATGCCTCCTGGAGTTCCGGATTCAGCCTTGGTGGACATTTGCAGGAAGAACCTTCTCCCACTGATCTCAGTTTTTATGGGACCATATTAGTTCCATGATTGGCCCTCGTTTATCATCTCGGCGGTAGCCACTGAAGATAACAGTCGGAAGGCGCATGACAATGGAATCATGATCTCTACCTCTGATAGAGGAAAGCGGTCATCTTCCAATAACGACCATACTCGTAGTTCCAAAGGAAAGGAAGCTCTAACGATCAACACGTCCAGGCAAAATACTCCAGTGACTACGTAGACGAAACCTAGGACTTCCAGACCTATAGAGGAATATTCTTTTGACGACGACGATATTTTGAGCATATTCGATTGTCTAGTCAAAAGTGGCAAGCTTACTCTCCCCGAGGTAAAGCGGCCAAATGAAGTCGGCAGTATCAATAATCCTAAGTACTACATTTTCTACAGATACATACATCACCCCACAAAGGCATGTTATGTACTAAAAAGGAAAATCCAGGAGTTGATCGACGCCAAGGCCATCACTCTGTGTAATAGCGAGAAGACGGTCACTACCAACATGATCTCACTCCAGTTTGGCAATCTGCCCCCTCAGGAAGTCCCGGATGGTGTGGTACCTATTCCACGGGCGATGATAAACATTGTTAATCTCTCTCCGATCAGGGGTCAAAATCATGACCTAGTACCCCTAACTACCAAGCGTGGGGAGATCATGTGGGTTCACCCTGATTTGGTGTCAGACATTAAGGAAGAGACTAAAGCTGCTAAAGCTAAGTCTAAAAAGAACTCAAGATGTAAACCATGCCATATGGTTGCAATATCCCCGACATCAGAAGAAGAGGTTTTGGCAACCGGAACACGGTCAGGGAAAGCCTACCTCAAGGACTATGGAGGAAATCAGGAAGAAGCGACGGCAGACACTTCGGCTGCCAAAGTTCCAGAGCCTGAACCTGTTATACTAGAGGCAGGTCCTTCTAGACCCACTTCGGTGGACAAAGGCAAGCAAAAAGTTCTTTTTGATAAACCTTTGAAAAATATTCAAAACAAAGGTTTAGAGAAACCATATAACTTCGATATCTTGGCTCAGTTGGCTAATACTCCAGCCAGATTATCCATTTTTGAGCTACTTAGGCTATCTAAAGACACTCGTCAAGCCTTGAGTGAAGCGTTAATGCAGGCAGATGTATGCTTGACTCAGCTCAAATCCCCTAATAAAGAGCCTGTGGCATGTCCTCAATGCCATAGTGTGATGAAAGTGGTCCCTAACATCACTTTTACTCAAGAGGACATGTTGTTGAAACATAACAAGCATGACAGGCCTCTTTATTACACCGGATATATCGGCTCCATGGAGGTAGACCGGATTCACATAGATCCGGGATCGTCGATCAGCATCATCCCTCATAGTCTGCTAAGACCGTTGAGAATTCCTACAAGCGAACTGGCTTACACTACCACTACAATCGTGGGCTTCAATGCCAGGAAAAGCCAGCCGTTGGGGAAGATTCGTCTTAGGATCCAGATTGGTGACCTTAGATCAGTGGCTATATGCTATGTCATGGAAGAATGCCGAGATAGGGTAATCTCTGGGCATCCTTGGCAGATACATGACTGTCACTACCCCATTTCCAGAGCCGGGTATTTTTTTATTTTAATTTGGGTTAATTGTGTACTATTTATATTTAATTATATTTATATTTAATTAATCATTGTATTATATTTTTATTGGTTGTTTTAGGATTTTGGCTAGCCTAGACCCATGTCAGACCCTAGTGGACCCATGTCCGACCCAGCCCACACCCCTGTGAGACTTATTTTTTGGTTTAGAATATTTATTATATTTTTAGTGGGTTAGTTGGAGAGATTTGGAGTTAGTTTGAGTGCTTTTGGAACCCGAAACCCAAAACCGAGTTACGGGAGGGCATTTTGGACATTTGCCAACTTGTGGAACCCTTTATTAGGCATGGTCGGCCCCTATTCCAGCCCTCACCCGCAGCATACACAGCAGCCTCTCCCATCTTCACTTCTTCTTCTCTTCTTCTTCTTCTTCTTCTTCTTCTTCTCCACTCTTTCTCCTTCCTTTCTTCTTCCCACATCAAAGTAAGCACCCTATTTCTTTTCTTTCTTCTTCTATTCTCCATGGTTGCTAACCCTAACCCTACATTCTTTCCTAACCTAGGTGGGTAAAGCTTAGAATTGGTGTTGGAGCTAGATTTGGGAGCTTGGAAGCTTGGGTTGGTGGATTTGGAGCATTTTGAAGATTTTGGCTTGGGATTCCAACTCCCAAGAGGTAAACCCTAATTTTCCTCTTGTAATTACTCTTTTATAGTGTAATTAATAGTTTAGAACCTTCCTAGACCCTTAGGCTACCCGTGGGAGGAAGTTGGAACTAGTTGGGTAGTGTTTGGAGACTTCAACACTAGGTTTTGTGTCAATTTCGGGTAGAATCCGAATTTGGCCCAAATTTGGGTGATGTCCTAGGTTAGACGGACCTAGGTAGACGTTGTCGGGTGTCTTGAGGGTGAGTGCGAGTCTCCGTTCGGACACGGAAAGCCGTGTCGCAGAGAAACGGGCGTTTCGGGCATTTTTGGGGTTTTCGTCGTCGTCGATTCTAAGTGCGTACGCGTTTTCGCCACGGGCCTAGAATCGATGCGGTAGTATTTTTTCTAGGATCTAGACATCGTTTAGGACCCGTGGATAAATTTTGGGACAATTTCGAGTTCGTTTGGTGTGCGTTTCAGGAGGTTTTCCGAACCGCGCACCGCGTGTTCGTCGAAATGACCGAACGACCATTTCGGCGTGGTTTTCTAGTTTCGGGCTTGTGCACGCTTTGGGTTAGTATCGGGGAGTGTGTGCTAGAATTCTCGGGATATATTTTATATATTTATAGGTGTTTGTGCGTGTCGGGGTCGTTGGACGTGCGTTGGTGGGGCGTTGTGAGCGTTGTGCGTTGTGGTGTGTTGTGTTTATATATATATGTGTGTATATATATATATATATATATATATATATATATATATATATATATATGTGTGTGTGTGTGTGTGTGTGTGTGTGTTCCTATATATATATATATATATATTTCTATTTGTGTGTGTGTTTTTATGTGTTTGTGAGTGTGTTAGTGAGTGCTAGTGTATGTGTGTAGGTGAGTGCTTGTGTGAGTGTGTTGGTGCTAGTGTATGTGTATATGTGAGTGTGTTAGTGAGTGCTTGTGTGAGTGTGTTGGTGTTAGTGTATGTGTTAGTGAGAGTGTGTGTGCTAGTGTGTGTGAGAGTGAGTGTGTGTGAGTGAGGATATATAGATATATATATATGTTTGTTTGAGTGTGAGTGTGTATATGTATAGATATATATAGATATATGTGTGTATATATATAGATGTGTGTTTATATATATATATATATATATATATATATATATATATATATATATATATATATATATATATATATATATATATATATATATAATTATATGTGTGTATAAGTGTATATGTTAGTATGTGTGTGTGAATATATGTATTAGTGTGTGTCTATATATATATCTATAGTTGTATATATATATATATATGTATATATGTGTGTGTGTCTGTGTGTAATTGTGTTTGTGTGTGTGGTGGTGTGTGTGTGTGGAGCGTCGAGGCAGCGAGGGCCTGCGCAGCAGAGCAGCAGCAGGCGCCGCAGCGCCGCGGCAGCAGCTCGCTCGAGCGGCAGCACGCCGCAGCAACATCAGCAGCAGGCTACAGCAGAGGGCGCGGGCGCAGCAGCGCCGCGGCAGCAGCTCGCTGCAGCGCGGCCTGCAGCAGCAGCAGCGCAGCAGGCTGCAGCAGAGCGCGCAGGCGCAGCAGCGCCACGGCAGCAGCGGCAGCGCGCCGCGGCAGCAGTTCGCTGCAGCGCGGCCTGCAGCAGCAGCATTCGCAGCAGCAGCAGTTTTTTTTGGGCAGCATTGCAGCAGCGGTTTCAGCAGCTAGCGCACGGCATTTGTAGCACAGCGAGAGGGAGAGCCATAGATTGATAAGATAGATCTATAGATAGATTAATAGATTCATAGATAGATAGGTATCTATGGTTTAATAGATAAATAGATATTAGATAGTTAGATAGGTAGCTTGATACATAGATAGATATTAGTTGGATAAATAGTTAGATAGCTAGATAATTAGATAAATAGTTATATAAATAGATACTTAGATACATAGGTAGATAAATAGATAGGTAGATAGTTAGATAATAGATGGATAGCTAGCTAGATAGATAGATGGATAGATTTAGATAGATAGTTGATAGATAGGTAAATAGATATACATATATATATATTTATCTATAGGTATGTGTAAGGTAAGGTATATATGTTGGGTATATATATAGGTATATGCATATATGTATTAGATATCAATATTTTAGCCTAGATTATAGCTAGATATATATGTTTATGCATAGTTAGTTAGCTAGAGGGGTAGTCAGGTTGAGTTTAGAGCGGTATCTCAATACCTTGAGATACCGAGGTATCTCAATACCTTAAGATAACCAAGGTATTGGGTTTCGATCGGGATTTTTGAGCAATAGCCTAGGAATAGTATTGGAGTAATTTTTATATGCTTATGTGTATATATTTATGCGTGCTAGCATAGGTTTTAGCGGGTATAGGCGGGGTGCGTGGCCTAGGGCGAGGTATCGGATACCGAGGGTATCCCGGTATCTCAAGGAGGCGAGTTTGAGAGTTTTCTACCTTAATGAGCTCGGTTTGACCTAGAATTTCAGGAGCACCCTAGTTTGACCTAGACTTGACCGTAGTTGACTCGGTTGACCGTCAAAGTCAACTTTTGACCTAGTTTTGACCCAGAGTTGACTTTTTGACCTAGATTTCACCGGTTTGACCCGTTTGACCTAGAAGGACCCTAGAAGCCTATTTTTAGTTATTTTATATCTGTTTAACTCATTAAAACCCTGTTTAACCTTGCTTTTCGCATTAGGTCCTTGCGATACCGGTTTGGATCGCCAGTTGCTCAGGACATCAGGCGAGTACATTCTCTGATAGTTTTTATTATCTGATGATTATTATGATTCAGCTTCTAGTATAGTATCATCTGATTATTATGGCACAACACGAGACACTGACTGGTATTTCTGGATTTATTTACTTGCGACACGTACATTTCATGTTTCTGGCCTCTATTCTGGAATCACTACTGGCATCACCTACAGGCATCACTACAGGCATCACTCATGTTCAGGCTGGACTCATCTTGATTTATGTGTCGGGTCTTGGATTCACTTGTATTAGTCAGGGCGGGGAAACACTCGAGTAGACATGTAAATATTTCTATCTGGAATCATCAAGAATCACTCCCTCTGGTCTAATCTGGAATGATAGCAGCCGCGCACCCAGTGCGCGGTGAGCCGTACTTACCCCTAGCCGTTTATATGTCGAAACAAGTATTTCAAAGACACCGAGTTCATTCTTTATAGTCTGGACTCTCAGGCATTTCTTGACTTGTCTCACTTACATGTTTCTGGACTTGACTCACTACATATATTTTATGCTGGACTCACTACACGTTCATGTGCACAGACTTACTCTTAGTGTAGATTTCTTGTATCTTGCAGTCATTACTATCTTGCTCTGATATCCATGCATCTTTACCTTTATGCACCAGTTATACATATTTTCTTATTTCATACTTGCTTCATTCTTCTTGCTACTTGCTATAACTGTTTTATAGTTTTTATCATTTAAATGGAACTGCTGTTAGAGATGTACTTGCTCCAGTCCTGACTGGACATATTTTTCAGAGTATCCGGAGGAGTGGTGTCCGACGTTTTATGGACCTGAGCATGTCGATGGTGCAGACAGGGACCCTCTAGTTTAGGAGTGATTTCCGGGTTGGTAGCCGGGATCACTGGGATCTTGTTATTGTTTTTATTAGCTTTAGGGTTTGTCCCCGGTTTTGGATTGAGACCTTGTTTGTATATTATTTTGGATGATGTATTATTGTATATTTATTGATGTTGTGGTTGTTGTAGTAGTTATTGTTGGTTAGACTTTGGAGTTGTTAGCCTTCTGTGTTATCTTATCGTGCTTAGACTCGTGATTGAGTACTTGAGATTATCATTATGATATTGCTCCTCCGTTTGGAGTTGAGATCTTTACAGGTTTATATATTGATTGCGTGGTTGCCCTACTTTTGGAGAGGTCATGGTAGATTTTTTTGTGAGTTATCTAGATAGTTGACCTAGACAGCGTTCTACCGCCGATGCTGCGGCGTAGGCTGGACGTACCCACGACTCATGCCCGATTTTACGGGTGCGGGTCGTGACACATTTTTGGTGGCGGCCCCATGCAGGTCTCGATTCGCAATTAGTGCGATATCGTGGTGGTACAACAACTTAGTTGTACTGCTGCGAGCCTGCTATAGGATCTAGGATCTAGGATGGGAGTGTACTCAATCACGACTAAGAACAATTCTAATCTAATTATTCTGAAATTATTTTCTTTTGAAATATTACTGTCCTTCTTTGATGATATCGTATCTTGCGCCGTATTGACTTCTTTTGATCTGTGTTCAGGATGCCTCCGAAGACACGATCCCATCGTACCGTTCCAGCAGTTGCCACTGAGAGGTCTGCTACCTCTCGTCCAGCTCGTATTCAGCCAGCTGCTACCGCTCCGCTCACCACTCTTGCGGTTGAGGGAGCATCTGCTTCTCTCGGGGATCCTCCTTCACCTGTCGATCCGAGGACTACCCCAGTCGTTCTAGTGGTTCCTCCACCACTTCCTGCTCCAGTAGATGTCGCGCAGTTGTTTGCGTTCTTCAGGGAGATGATGGACACGCAGCACCGTCAGGTGGATATGATGAGGCTGGGCATTGAGAACGCCCACCAGGTAGCTATGACGGCAGTGGATAGGGTGGCACAGATTCAGCCACAGGCAGATCAGATTCAGCATCCGAGGCCGGGTAGTATCATTGACTTTCAGAGGATGCGGCCCAAGGAGTTCCGTGGTACAGAAGGGATCCTGTACGCGGATGACTGGATAGAGCAGATCGAGGGGATCTTCAGGCTGGCGCAGATTCTAGACAGCATGCAGATAGAGGCGGCGGGCAGCCAGATGTTCGACCTCGCTTTGACATGGTATCATACAGATACGAGGATTGCGGCGCCAGGGCTTACTTGGGAGGCTTTCAAGAGGCTTTTTAAGGAGAAGTTTTTCCCAGATGTGGCGCTCAGTGCTTTGGAGAGCCAGTTTGAGGCACTCGTCCAGGGGAGCATGACGGTAGACGAGTACGCAGCGGAGTTCTGCCGTCTGGACAGATTTGTAGATGGCCTGAGTGAGGCAGCAAAGGCGAGGAAGTTTCGTAAGGGCTTGGTCATGGCGGTCAAGTCTTTGACCAGGAGCGACCGCGAGGCGACTTTCGAGCAGATAGTAGGAGATGCTCAGAGAGCAGAGGATGACTTGGAGCTCAAGTCCAAGAGAGGCAGTGATGATTCAGGCAGTGCGAGTGGTAGTGCGGGACCAGCTAAGTGTCCCTATGTGCAGAAGGCAGCGCAGCAGGATCAGGATCAGAGGGTGCCCACTTGTGCCTACTGCAGGAAGGCAGGACACACTTGGGATGTTTGTAGGAGGAGGTTGAAGGTGTGTTTGTTCTGTGGATCCGCTGCTCACCAGATGCGAGATTGCCCCACTGCACCTCCATTGGGTGGAGCACAGGATCGGAGAGTTGGAGCTAGGCTACCTGTGGCACAGCATCATGCCCCGCACCAGCAGAGGGATACACCCCAGCAGGGTAGGGCTTATACGTTGACGGTTGAGGAGGCCGATGCTACGGGTGTCGGGTTAGCAGGTCTGTCTCTTTGTTCTTCTTCCTGTCCTTTTCCATTCCTTGTGTGCGGTGGTAGATAGTGTAGTGACCCTGATTAAGACTGTGATAACACGACCAGTAGGACCCTGATCTTGTATGTTGTTTAGGTAGAATTTCTTGACTGTGATTGTTGGGGGTTTGACCTAGAGGGAGTGTGATTAACTTTAAATTTCGAGGACAAAATTTTCTAAGGAGGATAGGCTTGTCACTACCCCATTTCCAGAGCCGGATATTTTTTTTATTTTAATTTGGGTTAATTGTATATTATTTATATTTAATTGTATTTATATTTAATTAATGATTGTATTATATTTTTATTGGTTGTTTTAGGATTTTGGCTAGCCTAGACCCATGTCAGACCCTAGTGGACCCATGTCCGACCCAGCCCACACCCCTGTGAGACTTATTTTTTGGTTTAGAATATTTATTATATTTTTAGTGGGTTAGTTGGAGAGATTTGGAGTTAGTTTGAGTGCTTTTGGAATCCGAAACCCAAAACCGAGTTACGGGAGGGCATTTTGGACATTTGCCAACTTGTGAAACCCTTTATTAGGCATGGTCGGCCCCTATTCCAGCCCTCACCCGTAGCATACACAGCAGCCTCTCCCATCTTCACTTCTTCTTCTTCTTCTCCACTCTTTCTTCTTCCTTTCTTCTTCCCACATCAAAGTAAGCACCCTATTTTTTTTCTTTCTTCTTCTATTCTCCATGGTTGCTAACCCTAACCCTACATTCTTTCCTAACCTAGGTGGGTAGAGCTTAGAATTGGTGTTGGAGCTAGATTTGGGAGCTTGGAAGCTTGGGTTGGTGGATTTGGAGCATTTTGGAGATTTTGGCTTGGGATTCCAACTTCCAAGAGGTAAACCCTAATTTTCCCCTTATAATTACTCTTTTATAGTGTAATTAATAGTTTAGAACCTTTCTAGACCCTTAGGCTACCCGTGGGAGGAAGTTGGAACTAGTTGGGTAGTGTTTGGAGACTTCAACACTAGGTTTTGTGTCAATTTCGGGTAGAATCCGAATTTGGCCCAAATTTGGGTGATGTCCTAGGTTAGACGGACCTAGGTAGACATTGTCGGGTGTCTTGAGGGTGAGTGCGAGTCTCCGTTCGGACACGGGAAGCCGTGTCGCTGAGAAACGGGCGTTTCGGGCATTTTTAGGGTTTTCGTCGTCGCCGATTCTAAGTGCGTACGCGTTTTCACCACGGGCCTAGAATCGATGCGGTAGCATTTTTTCTAGGATCTAGACATCGTTTAGGACCCGTGGGTAAATTTTGGACCGATTCTGAGTTTGTTTGGTGTGCGTTTCAGGAGGTTTTCCGAACCGCGCACCGCGTGTTCGTCGAAATAACCGAACGGCCATTTCGGCGTGGTTTTCTAGTTTCGGGCTTGTGCGCACATTGGGTTAGTATCGGGGAGTACGTGCTAGAATTCTCGGGCTATATTTTATATATTTATAGGTGTTTGTGCGTGTCGGGGTCGTTGGGCGTGCGTTGGTGGGGCGTTCTGAACGTTGTGCGTTGTGGTGTGTTGTGTTTATATATATATGTATATATATATATATATATATATATATATATATATATATATATATATATATATATATATTTATATATATATATATATATATATATATATATATATATATATATATATTTGTGTGTGTTCCTATATATATATATATATATTTCTATTTGTGCATGTGTTTTTATGTGTTTGTGAGTGTGTTAGTGAGTGCTAGTGTATGTGTGTAGGTGAGTGCTTGTGTGAGTGTGTTGGTGCTAGTGTATGTGTATATGTGAGTGCTTGTGTGAGCGTGTTAGTGAGTGCTTGTGTGAGTGTGTTGGTGTTAGTGTATGTGTTAGTGAGAGTGTGTGTGCTAGTGTGTGTGAGAGTGAGTGTGTGTGAGTGAGGATATATATATATATATATATATATATATATATATATATATATATATATATATATATATATATATATATATATATATATATATATATGTTTGTTTGAGTGTGAGTGTGTATATGTATAGATATATATAGATATATGTGTGTGTATATATATATATATATATATATATATATATATATATATATATATAATTATATGTGTGTATAAGTGTATATGTTAGTATGTGTGTGTGAATATATGTATTAGTGTGTGTCTATATATATATATATCTATAGTTGTATATATATATATATATATATATATATATATATATATATATATATATATATATATGTGTGTGTGTGTGTGTGTGTGTCTGTGTGTAATTGTGTTTGTGTGTGTGGTCGTGTGTGTGTGTGGAGCGTCGAGGCAGCGAGGGCCTGCGCAGCAGAGCAGCAGCAGGCGCCGCAGCGCCCGGCAGTAGCTCGCTCGAGCGGCAGCACGCCGCGGCAGCTGCTCGCTCGAGCGGCAGCACGCCGCGACAGCATCAGCAGCAGGCTGCAGCAGAGCGCGCGGGCGCAGCAGCGTCGCGGCAGCAGCGACAGTGCGCCGCGGCAGCAGCTCGCTGTCACGCCCCGGTCCCGCCCGGGCCGCCGCTCCGCCCTGTCCTGCCCCGTACGGTCGGGATTTAACGAACCGGACACGTATCACCGTGCCTCGGCGCGCCGGACGCGAATTACCGCGCCCGTCCCGTGGGTGCGAGGGAGGAAGAGAGCTATGCGAATGGCCCGTTCGAGCTTTCGGGGGACGTGATGCCGCACGGGCCTGGGGTTGCCCCCGTGCAAGGCCAATCATTTAAGTTGATAGTTGGCTATCATTCGCATCAATCGAGTAAGCAGCGGGAAGGGACTTGTTGCAATGCAATGCATTTAGCCAACTTAGTGTTCGGGACAATCGAGGCAACTTGGGTTTCCTTTAGCAAAGGCACACGTTCGTTCCATACATTATGCCCCCTTATACGATAGCATTCTCGGGGCAACAATCGAAACCAGGATTCCGGATCTTAGAGACTGTGGCACGCCTATCGCTCCCTCGGACGATCCAGTACCTGCAAGCAAGTAAACTGTTGGTGGGTCAGCACTTTATACAAGTACTGGTGAGATAAATCAACTGAACAGAAACATGCATTCACTCAAACAGGCACTAAGTAATCATGTTATAAAATATTACATTACTAGTGATCTTTCTAGTTTTACCTAGGTTTGTTTCATGCAGTTCGCTAGTAGAGTCATATTACATTGTTTGGAAACATGTTTGGAAACAGAGTTTCATATTGAATATGCAAGCAAGCAATCGTTCATGTTTCAGGGTGTGCGCAGCGTGTCTCGTGCGACTCGAGGGTCTGATGCAAAGCTAGACACACGATGCACAATCTTAGGGGCAGTCACTATCCAAGCCAACACAATGACTTAGCTATATGCAGGGCGGTCCCTGAGTATCTTAGGATCGGCAGCTGGTGGAACAACATACCAATGACTCATTCTCTGATGCTAATGGCAGCTGTGACCCATGGTGGCTATGACGCATGCAGTTCAGCTCTCCACCAAAAGCCATTGTCCGACCGCGTGCGAATGCATGGAACACTATCAAATAAACTCTAGTATGCAGACGAGACAAACCATCAGAATATAATCATTGTTGCGGGGTAATCCGACTTATCACTTGAACACGTTCAGGCACAGTATGGTTCTCTCGAAGCATAGATGATAGTGAACATGTTCATGCACTCTAAGCAAGCGATTCAAGATTCTCGTTTAGCAGACTTTGTTTCAAAGACAAGCTAGGTGAGTTCGTTCATTAACATGCAAGGCAGGTTCTATCATTCTCTTAAGAAAATATTGCAAGCAAAAACTCAGGTTATTATTAAGGCGTGCAAGAATCAGAGAACGAAGTTCTGCCCACTCACCTTGATACATAACGCCGGCACGAAGCGGAGCATTACACTCGCTGCAGCGCGGCCTACAGCAGCAGCATTCGCAGCAGCAGCAGTTTTTTTGGGCATCATTGCAGCAACGATTTCAGCAGCTAGCGCACGGCATTTGTAGCACAGCGAGAAGGAGAGCCATAGATTGATAAGATAGATCTATAGATAGATTAATAGATTCATAGATAGATAGGTATCTATGGTTTAATAGATAAATAGATATTAGATAGTTAGATAGGTAGATTGATACATAGATAGATATTAGTTGGATAAATAGTTAGATAGCTAGATAATTAGATAAATAGTTATATAAATAGATACTTAGATACATAGGTAGATAAATAGATAGGTAGATAGTTAGATAATAGATGGATAGCTAGCTAGATAGATAGATGGATAGATTTAGATAGATAGTTGATAGATAGGTAAATAGATATACATATATATATATATTTATGTATAGGTATGTGTAAGGTAAGGTATATATGTTGGGTATATATATAGGTATATGCATATATGTATTAGATATCAATATTTTAGCCTAGATTATAGCTAGATATATATGTTTATGTATAGTTAGTTAGCTAGAGGGGTAGTCGGGTTGAGTTTAGAGCGGTATCTCAATACCTTGAGATACCGAGGTATCTCAATACCTTAAGATAACCAAGGTATTGGATTTCGATCGGGGTTTTTGAGCAATAGCCTAGGAATAGTATTGGAGTGATTTTTATATGCTTATGTGTATATATTTATGCGTGCTAGCATAGGTTTTAGCGGGTATAGGCGGGGTGCGTGGCCTAGGGCGAGGTATCGGATACCGAGGGTATCCCGGTATCTCAAGGAGGCGAGTTTGAGAGTTTTCTACCTTAATGAGCTCGGTTTGACCTAGAATTTCAGGAGCACCCTAGTTTGACCTAGACTTGACCGTAGTTGACCGCCAAAGTCAACTTTTGACCTAGTTTTGATCCAGAGTTGACTTTTTGGACCCATAGTTGACTTTTTGACCTAGATTTTACCGGTTTGACCCGTTTGACCTAGAACGACCCTAGAAGCCTATTTTTAGTTATTTTATATCTGTTTAACTTATTAAAACCCTGTTTAACCTTGCTTTTTGCATTAGGTCCTTGCGACACCGGTTCGGATCGCCAGTTGCTCAGGATATCAGGCGAGTACATTCTCTGATAGTTTTCATTATCTGATGATTATTATGATTCAACTTCTAGTATAGTATCATCTGATTATTATGGCACAACACGGGACACTGACTGGTATTTCTAGATTTATTTACTTGCGACACGTACATTTCATATTTCTGGCCTCTATTCTGGAATCACTACTGGCATCACCTACATGTATCACTACAGGCATCACTCATGTTCAGGCTGGACTCATCTTGATTTACGTGTCGGGTCTTGGATCCACTTATATTAGTCGGGGCGGGGAAATACCAAGTAGACATGTAAACATTCCCATTTGGAATCATCAGGAATCACTCCCTCTGGTCTAATCTGAAATGATAGCAGCCGCGCACCCAGTGCATGGTGAGCCGTACTTACCCCTAGCCGTTTACATGTCAAAACAAGTATTTCAAAGACACCGAGTTCATTCTTTATAGTCTGGACTCTCATGCATTTCTTGACTTGTCTCACTTACATGTTTCTGGACTTGACTCACTATATGTATTTCATGCTGGACTCACTACACGTTCATGTGCACAGACTTACTCTTAGTGTAGATTTCTTGTATCTTGCAGTCATTACTATCTTGCTCTGATATCCATGCATCTTTACCTTTATGCACCAGTTATACATATTTTCTTGTTTCATACTTGCTTCATTCTTCTTGCTACTTGCTATAACTATTTTATAGTTTTTATCATTTAAATGGAACTGCTGTTAGAGATGTACTTGCTCCAGTCCTGACTGGACATATTTTTCAGAGTATCCGGAGGAGTGGTGTCCGACGTTTTATGGACCTGAGCCTGTCGATGGTGCAGACAGGGACCCTCTAGTTTATGAGTGATTTTCGGCGGGTTGGTAACCGGGATCACTAGGATCTTGTTATTGTTTTTATTAGCTTTAGCACCGGATTTGTCCCTGGTTTTGGATTGAGACCTTGTTTGTATATTATTTTGGATGATGTATTGTTGTATATTTATTGATGTTGTGGTTGTTGTAGTAGTTGTTGTTGGTTAGACTTTGGAGTTGTTAGCCTTCTGTGTTATCTTATCGTGCTTAGACTCGTGATTGAGTACTTGAGATTATCATTATGATATTGCTCCTCCGTTTGGAGTTGAGATCTTTACAAGTTTATATATTGATTGCGTGGCTGCCCTACTTTTGGAGAGGTCATGGCAGATTTTTTTGTGAGTTATCTAGATAGTTGACCT
Organism: Iris macrosiphon; assembly: GCA_036927795.1. NCBI lineage: Eukaryota > Viridiplantae > Streptophyta > Magnoliopsida > Asparagales > Iridaceae > Iris > Iris macrosiphon. The sequence goes on from JAYESA010000004.1 coordinate 338,068,207, forward strand.
AGACAACGTTCTACCGCCGATGCTGCGGCGTAGGCTGGACGTACCCACGACTCATGCCCGATTTTTCGGGTGCGGGTGGTGACAATGACCCTGCCCTCAGCAGAAAATACCTAATTTTCCTTCTTGGACTTAGTCTGGGATTGTTTATCGATAACATCCCCGAATAAGAAACCTGGTTTCTTATATTCAGTCCCATCTATGTATGTCAGGGGCTCCCCACTGATCATACTCAGCAGCATTCATTCTCCTTGGGACGAGATCAGAGTTCCCCTTTCTTGAGGATACTCAGTTCCAGAGATGGGGAATGTCACATGGAACAAGTCCTCCAGATAGTTGGAATTTAGCATCCCAGCAGCAGAGCCCATCACTTCAGCCAAAGGAGGGATCTGCAGGTCCACTGCAAAATACAAGAAAATAAGTCAGTTTTACGCTAGACGCTACGCTCTTGCAGTATATAGCCAAAACCTAACAGTCTGAGCTTTTACGCCAGACTGCAAAAACTTGAGTCTTATGCTGGAATCTATTTTTTAGTGCGTAAAACTCAAGGTTGGCAGTATACGCCAAAATCTAACAGTCTGATTTTTTACGCCAGACTGCCAAAATTTGAGTTTTTACGCTGGAATTTACATCCAGCGCATAAAACTCAAAGTTTGCAGTATACGCCAAATTTTGACAGTCTGAGTTTTTACGCCAGACTGCAAAAATATGGAGTTTTTACGCTGACACATTAGAAATATGGGCGTATTGTTGCGCATACACGTACAACGTGTGCGGAAGGTTCTCTATTCCTCTCGAAGTCTTTACTTGTGATGCCCAGAGCGCAGCTCAACGGTGGAGCACTTCGTTCGGATCGGGGCTCGCTCAGCTTAATGGGGGTTGCTTGTGCTTGAGCAGAGGAGCGAGATGAGAAGAGACGGAGGCCTGTTTTGGTGCCATGGCGAAACTCAGAGTTCTCAGAAAAGAGACGAAGACGAAGAGTTCTCAGAAAGAAAGGGTTTTGCAGAAACAGATGAAGGGTTCTTCTCTCAAGACCTTGGACTATTTATAGAGTTCAAATAACTCTTCGAATCCCTAACCAAATCTGATTTTTTAATAGTCGATTATGATTTGGGACCACGAACAGTCATACTGCGTAACGGATCCAGATTTTACGCGCAGAGCAAGGATCTATGATTTTACGCTCAGAAGTTTTTACGCTCAGAGGCTACAAATTTACGGTTTTACGCTCAGAAGCTATAAATCTACGATTTTACGCTCAGAGGTTACAAATCAACGATTTTACGCTCAGAGGCTACAAATCTACGATTTTACGCTCAGAAGCTACAAATCTACAGTTTTACGCACATAGGCTACAAATCTACGGTTTTACGCACAGAAGCTATGTCACGCCCCGAGGCGTCCCCCGAGTCGTGACCGCCGTGCGGGCCTGGAGTTACGCCCGCACAAGGCTTTTTAATGATTTGCATAGCAAGCACATATTCAGAGTACGCAGATAAATTGAAACACAGATTTGAAACATAGAAAAGTTCTCTTTATTGATAATGAACATCTATTACAAACTCTTGAACGAGTCAGCTAATATGCCGAACGGCTTACAAAAGGGTTGACTCAAAATGAGATAGCAGTCTTTGCATTACATCCTTATATAAACTCAAAACGATAAAGACCTCCAGGCTGGAGGATCGCCTTGCCACGGAGCTGCATTTGTGTATGAAGAGTTGCAGGCTCCTGACTCCAAAATGCTTCGGGGGCGCGGTGAAGATGCGCCTACAGTTGGACTGGATCGGGTAGACGACTTCGGCTCCTCGCTCGGTTCGCCTTGGTGCGGAGAACCTGTTTCAACGAGGGTCAGCATATCGAAACATGCTGGTGAAGGCGAGCTAGCCTGACTATACCAATCAACACGTTGTTTAGTGAAGCATGCATATTTGGTTGGTTTCTATCTTGCCTTAGTTCATTTACAGTTTAGCAGCATATTGAATTTACTGAAATGAACGTGCCACCGTTCGGTGGATTTTACCTGCCCGTCTGAATTACCTGCACAATACTTACCATGCCTTCCCTGAAACGAAGACACAAGTTAGTATGCAACAGGTTTTAAATATACAGATGATCACTGGCATAATACCACGAAGGACGATTTATAGTCTCAAGACGGACGGATGTGCAGCGCGGGTGCGAGCCCCCGCTGCACGCCTCATTTCCGACGATTCAGACGACTATACAGACGTTCCGTCCGGATCGGATCGGTCCCAGTGCCCCGGCGATCGTCCGCAGGAACCAGATTTCCTTGTGCACAAGTTGTCCGTGATCGCACGTTATATTAACTGATTTATAGCAGATCATACTGTTGAGGCAACACGAATACAGACAAGCAGAATTTCATATATGTGTTCTATATTTAGCCCGTTTTATAGAACCTTTGCACGAACAAGCATACGATAAGGCAACAGTTCACAGGTTTGATTGACAAGCATAATAACCAAGTATATTTGTCTTTTATCTTGGTTTCTTTTATTATTACTTGGTATCGTTTGATCGGGGCAACAGAGTGAAGCTGGAAGCAGAGCTAGCTAATCGGGTTGGTAGCCACTCACTTAGATTTTAGAAGGGAGGAGCAAAGAGGCGCTTCACGACTCCGTTCTTTGGAATGGAAAGTATTATACAGAGCAGGAGGAAGCTTCGTTCACCTGCACACGAACAGCTCGATTAATACTTCTTCCTCTCTTTCCATTCTCGGAATAGAAGTGCAAGTCTATGAACGAAAACAATGAAAACCATCGAAACCGTTCAAGGAAAACAAGCAAATCCCAAAACCAACTCAAAGCACGAAAGCAACAAGCGACATCGAAAACCGAGGCATTAAAAGATAGCAGCGGAGAGGTCCCTCCTGACTCTGCCGCTAAGCCGATCCTTGGGGCGCAGTCCACTGAATATGGGAATCGATTCCGAAGAAATAAATCCATAACGAGGACGAGTTCTTAATTCAATCTATCCCGATCGAACGATACCGTCTTGTGTTTCTTAGCCGCGCTCTCCGCATCGGGAGAACGGGGCGCTACATCCTACCCAACTAATTGGAAGTTTCGTCCCGAAACTTAGGATAGGACCTACCGTTAAGGATTATTCTGTTGGGGCAGAAGCTTAGAGGGGAGTGGACAATCCCGAGATACGTGGTCCCTTGCACCACAGTTGAAGCATAGGCCCTTGCGGCGATAACAATTGTCAGTGGTGTGCCCAGACTTCTTACAGTATTCACAGAATGGTCTCGGGTTTCCCCTTTGGGGACCGCCGTGGTTAGGGCACTTTGCGGCGGTATTTCCTCTATCATTGCCTTGGCGTTTGTGATTGTAGGTATGCACAGCGCCGGTGGAAACGTGAGGATACAGTGGCTCGAGCGATAGGGCGTGATTCATGACTTCACGCATGGTTCCATACTGATTATTGACCACGTGCGAATAGATGGCAGGGCGTAGTCCACCTTCAAACCTTCTAGCTCGGCTCGCTGCATCAGGTAAATAGGCCCTAGCGAACTTCGAGAGTCGGTTGAACTCGGCGGAGTATTGCTTAACTGTCATACTGCCCTGCCTCAGCTGCACGAAGTCATTTTCCATTTTGCGTTGTACTGGAGGCGGTATAAACTCCTCTTCAAACGCGGCACGAAAGGTCGTCCACGAGATCGCCTCCTCTCCGTGATCAAGTTGGAGAGATCGTCGATGCACGTCCCACCAATCGTGTGCGTCGAGGCGGAGCTGCAGTTGCGCGCAGGCGACGCGCCTATCTTCGGGGACCTCTAGCAGAGTGAAGTGGTCTTCAAGTTCTGCTAGCCAATCTAGAGCTACCACTGGGTCCTCAGTCCCGTTGAACGGGGTGTTGCAGACTTTCTTGAATTGGCCCAAGTTGAAGGCAATCACGTCCCTCGGCCTTGGGATTTGAGGCGTCTCCACTTCAAGCACGGGCTGTTCCACCGGAGTCGCTGCTGTTGCGGCGGAATGGTTGGCAGCCAAAGTCTGAACGATCTGATGCAGGGTATCGACCTGCTTCTGTTGGACTGAGAATCGGGTCTCTAGATTACTCTCGAGCTTAGCTTGGCGGGCATCGTCACGTTGTCGTTGCGATTCTAACATTTGCATTAACCGCTCAAGCGGGTCGACTTGAGACATGCCTCTTTGGCTCCGAGAGCTTCCCGAATTGCCTGAACTGCTCTCTTGTGTTTCAATCGGTGGCTGCGCTGCAGATTGCGCTGGATCCATTCCTTCAAAAGAAGGTAAATTACATTAGGATCATAATGTATTATGGACTTATTGCCTGAACGTATCTCATTTTGGCCTAGCGAGTTCAAGAGTTCGCACAGGAATTTGATCGTTAAAGGAACTTTTCCAGCACGAAGTCTAAGGAACTTTGAATCTGTGCTCTGATACCACTATGTCACGCCCCGAGGCGTCCCCCGAGTCGTGACCGCCGTGCGGGCCTGGAGTTGCGCCCGCACAAGGCTTTTTAATGATTTGCATAGCAAGCACATATTCAGAGTACGCAGATAAATTGAAACACAGATTTGAAACATAGAAAAGTTCTCTTTATTGATAATGAACATCTATTACAAACTCTTGAACGAGTCAGCTAATATGCCGAACGGCTTACAAAAGGGTTGACTCAAAATGAGATAGCAGTCCTTTGCATTACATCCTTATATAAACTCAAAACGATAAAGACCTCCAGGCTGGAGGATCGCCTTGCCACGGAGCTGCATTTGTGTATGAAGAGTTGCAGGCTCCTGACTCCAAAATGCTTTGGGGGCGCGGTGAAGATGCGCCTACAGTTGGACTGGATCGGGTAGACGACTTCGGCTCCTCGCTCGGTTCACCTTGGTGCGGAGAACCTGTTTCAACGAGGGTCAGCATATCGAAACATGCTGGTGAAGGCGAGCTAGCCTGACTATACCAATCAACACGTTGTTTAGTGAAGCATGCATATTTGGTTGGTTTCTATCTTGCCTTAGTTCATTTACAGTTTAGCAGCATATTGAATTTACTGAAATGAACGTGCCACCGTTCGGTGGATTTTACCTGCCCGTCTGAATTACCTGCACAATACTTACCATGCCTTCCCTGAAACGAAGACACAAGTTAGTATGCAACAGGTTTTAAATATACAGATGATCACTGGCATAATACCACGAAGGACGATTTATAGTCTCAAGACGGACGGATGTGCAGCGCGGGTGCGAGCCCCCGCTGCACGCCTCATTTCCGACGATTCAGACGACTATACAGACGTTCCGTCCGGATCGGATCGGTCCCAGTGCCCCGGCGACCGTCCGCAGGAACCAGATTTCCTTGTGCACAAGTTGTCCGTGATCGCACGTTATATTAACTGATTTATAGCAGATCATACTGTTGAGGCAACACGAATACAGACAAGCAGAATTTCATATATGTGTTCTATATTTAGCCCGTTTTATAGAACCTTTGCACGAACAAGCATACGATAAGGCAACAGTTCACAGGTTTGATTGACAAGCATAATAACCAAGTATATTTATCTTTTATCTTGGTTTCTTTTATTATTACTTGGTATCGTTTGATCGGGGCAACAGAGTGAAGCTGGAAGCAGAGCTAGCTAATCGGGTTGGTAGCCACTCACTTAGATTTTAGAAGGGAGGAGCAAAGAGGCGCTTCACGACTCCGTTCTTTGGAATGGAAAGTATTATACAGAGCAGGAGGAAGCTTCGTTCACCTGCACACGAACAGCTCGATTAATACTTCTTCCTCTCTTTCCATTCTCGGAATAGAAGTGCAAGTCTATGAACGAAAACAATGAAAACCATCGAAACCGTTCAAGGAAAACAAGCAAATCCCAAAACCAACTCAAAGCACGAAAGCAACAAGCGACATCGAAAACCGAGGCATTAAAAGATAGCAGCGGAGAGGTCCCTCCTGACTCTGCCGCTAAGCCGATCCTTGGGGCGCAGTCCACTGAATATGGGAATCGATTCCGAAGAAACAAATCCATAACGAGGACGAGTTCTTAATTCAATCTATCCCGATCGAACGATACCGTCTTGTGTTTCTTAGCCGCGCTCTCCGCATCGGGAGAACGGGGCGCTACAAGCTACAGATCTATGATTTTACGCTTAGAAGCTAACAAATGCTACGGATCTATGACTTTTCGCATATCTTAAAGTCACGCAGGACAGAGTACGCGTATATCTTGACAATTTGGGTCTTATACTCGAGAAGGCCAATTACAAGGGTTTATGCCGAAAATGCTCCTTCTTGGCTACAAAATATTCCAAGTGCCTAAAACACACAGATGTCAGCATTGAAGATGACTCTTCTTCTTGGGCCATTGGAAGTTCATTCGAAGTCTAGCCAGAATCCTTTACATCTAAGTTCAAGTATGGCCTGTTCGGCGGACATTTCTCGCCCTATTTCGAGGAATTTTCGGGAAACCATTCTTGAAGATGATGTTCTGAACAGAAATTCTTCGTATCAGAGAAGTGACAGTTTATAATTCTATGCGACTCCTCTTCCAAAAACAGCATGACAGTTGGATCTTCAAGACAACTTAATGCTAAAGAGCTTTTTACGCATCTTCCGTTACACGTAAAAGTCGGGACGTGACCGGATAAGCGTTTATCAGAGTCAGCGTAAAAAATTACTCAGACGTGTCGAAGCTGCATATTATCAGACTTCTTCACAACAAATATGGCAAATCAATAATGCGTAAAAGAAGACAAGTTTATTAATCATGATTACATATAATGGAAATCCAGTTTACAAAGGATTTTTCATTTTTATGATTACATATGATGGAAATCCTTTTTTTTACAAATGATTATTCATTAATATTCAAGATCACAATGGGAATCTATTGCGTCAGGTTCTCATTTGATGGAGATCTTTTTCTTCTTCTACGGCACTTCTTCGGCTTCTTCGGCCGATGAACAAGAAAATGGTTAATGGCGGGAGGATACAGAACTGGGCTTGTGTAAATTATTCAAGCCCACCCTCCACACTCCATGACAGTTATGCCTAGAATTGTGTTAGGAATTCAGACCCAACACAATACTGGAAGACAGGGCCAAGCTGCCCACCTGCGTCCAGCTTCATAATAGGAGAAAATACAGCTAGCATGTTGTGTGGTCCGATGAGACCCTTCCTCTCTCCTGGACGAATCGCCATATAAAATTGCTGATTATCCCGAGCAAAGAAAGCTATGACATCCTTCCATGATCCATCGTTGCAGAGGATACTTGCTCGAAGATGCCTCTTTTTACGGCTCCTTACATGCTGGAAGAGCATGGTCTTATTCTTCCTTAGGTCAGCCCGATGAATCTCGGCAACCATCTTTTTTGGTTGAGGAAGTATGGAAAAACAGGTTCACTCGCTTGCCTTTATATAGGCAGAAGAGAACATACCAAATCCCAACAACTTCCTAAATATCTCCGAAAAATCAGCCTCGCAGAACGAGTCAAATTTGACCGTTTCATACTTCATTCAAAGTATTTCAAATTATGAGAAATTTGAAAACTTTGAAGGGGGACTTGTAGAAGCATGAAAATACGCTGGGGAATTATACGCGTAAAATCCCCACATGCATGAAGCTCGCGTAAAACAGAGCTCCAGCGCTGTGTGGCGTAAAATATGACTTCAGAGCTATTGACGTACAACAGAGCTTCAACGCTATTTAGCGTAAAATAGAGCTCCAGAACAGCCCGCGTAAGGCCAGCACTTCCAGGCTGTTTTGGCGTAAAAATGTTGCTACACCTCCCTCCGGTGTAAAATATGTCTGCTTTTAATGCAGTGTGAAGTTGTACGAGGAACTCTTCGTATTCCTCGAATGAACCTGTCAGACAAAACAGTGAACCTGACTTCTGACAAAGAGTACTGCACGACGATCGAGAGGATGGCTGTAATGATGATTCTGCACAGAGGCCCAGACTATCGGTTAGTGACATATTTTTGATACAAGTCATTTTTACGCATTCAAAGAATATGCTGCCTATTCTACATGGGCAGAAGTGAGTCTTTACGCTCAACATAAGACGAAATCAGACACCACGTCAAAAGCTATCTCTCGTACAGAACTCGAGGCATATCTCTGCAGTTAATGCACGAGATGGGGGCAGATTTCTGCATTTAATGCATGAGATTTTATTCTATTTTTAATGACTGGAAAAGCTAAAACTAGGGCTAATACGCTCACACCACCATCCCTGAATGTTATGCCAACCAGGCTATTTTCAACTATAGGAGCACGCCGTATGCTATCTCCTCGAAATACGCCAACTCAGGCTATATTTGCAAAGGTATGTGATAAGGCTATTTAGCCCAGAATACGCTCAAGACCTCAGTCAGGAAGGATAATTGGCTAGTTTTACGCTGGCTATCTATTATTCATGCAGTATCGAGCTTTACGCATAATTTGGCTTTTACGCCAACAAGACAGCTATTTGGCTTTTACGCCAACAAGACAGCTACTTGGCTTTTATGCCAACAAGACATCTACTTGGCTTTTACGCCAATAAGACAGCTATTTGGCTTTTACGTCAACAAGACAGCTACTTGGCTTTTATGTCAACAAGACAGCTACTTGGCTTTTACGCCAACAAGATAGCTACTTGGCTTTTACGCCAACAAGACAGTTATTTGGCTTTTATGCCAACCATCTTTACGGGAGGGGCAGTTGCCTACGTGGCTTGTATGCCGTGATCTTCGATAAACGGTTATACGTGTTACCTCATAATGGGACACGCGTCATACGCGGATTCAGGAGATCATTCAGACGTGGGTAGCAGTTATTATAACCGCCGCGTAAAGAGTGCAACTCTCTTCACAGTTTGGCTTCTACGCCGACTGGATAGTTACTGTGACTGAGCTATATAAATAGAGACTTCCGGTCACAGGAGATGGAGATCGGAAAAAAAGAGAGGAGCAGAGAGCACAGACAGAGAGCGTCGATTGACAACTTCGACAACGAGAATTCAATCCCTCTTGCAACCTTTTAAGCTTCTTCTTCTTCTACAGCACTTCTTCGTCATCGTGTGGTCCAAAGGACAAAGTGATCGACCGCAGATCAGACTCCTATAGCAATTTTTTCCCAGAATCATTTTTTTGTACTTAACATTCTCGTATAGGATTAATTGTACTTCTTTTTTTCTTGTTTGTAAACAAAGAAAGGGTTTCGTATAAACCTACTCTCAATTTCTTTTGTTTATCATCAAACAATATTGTTGAAAAATTAGATAAAAATTTAAATTATATTAAACTATTTTAGATATAATTTAAATATATTTTAATTAGGATCTGCTATAGATATATTTGTAAAATTTTGGATATGTATTTAGTTAGATAATATCATATACTTAGTTTAAATATAATTTAAATATTGAATATATTTTATGATTTATTATATGTTAAGCTAGTTAAAAGGATTTAGAATTTTAAGTTTTATTTGTAACTATGCGAGGTGGTACGGTTAGAAAGATTTTTGAATTTTTGAATTTTTTTTATTTAGTAAAGGATATACATATGATTTGGACGGATTATTTTTGAATAATTTTTAAGCCGTATTATAATAGCAGAACTATTTTCAAGCCGCATTATAATAATAGAAATAAATTGAACATGTGGCTTCCATAAGTTATTTAATTTAAGCCCATAAATTCACAGGCCTATATATGGGCCAATATATTGGCCGTTACAAGTAAGTACTCTCCTTGGCTGACGAGAAAAATAAGGGGAAATTCGTTGTTGCTCCGAGTAAATTAATTACAGCGATGAATCGGCAATGAACCACTCCGATCCGCTCGCCGCCGCCGCCTCCCTCCGGCGATGAGGTCAGCCGGCGATGGACTCCATTCCAACCAGCGCTCCCGATCCCTCCACCGCCCCCTCGTCGTCAGAGGTCGTCGTCGGCGTAGAGAGCCCGAAGGTGGTGGAGTGGGAGGAGCTGCAGCAGGAGCTTGCCCGCCTCTGGAGCCTCTCCTCGGCCCTCGCCAAGGCCAGGGAGAGGAAGGAGTCGCTCTCGAGGAAGATCGAGGACTTCGTCAAGGTACTGACTTTGCTAGGGTTTCCTCGATTCGATCGCGATCGTAGTTATTGAACAATTTGGGGGGTTATGGCTTTATGAAGTTGGGAGCTTTAGTTGATCAAGTGTTTTCTCGTTCAAAATTCCGTCTTTTTTAGAAATTATGATTGGGGTGATCAACATTTACGAAGCACAAACATAATGCCCTAAGAAAACCGAGAAAAAGTAGCAAAGAACACGCGCTTGCTAGAAAAAAATAGTACCACTTTGCCACATCTAAATTAAATAGGGCTAATTAGAGTTTAGACCCTGAATTTTTTACCAGCTTAGAGTTTAAGCCTTGAATTGTCCAATTGGAAAGTTTAGATCCTTGTTTTTGTTTTTTTTCCATCATACCCTCTCTAGTCTATATAGGAAGGTTTTATTGTTAAGCATGGGAGGGAGGGTATAATAGAAAAAATGAAACAAATAATAAAAATTCAGGCTCTCAACTTTCTAATTGGATAAGTCGGGACTTAAACTCTAAGCTGGTATAAAATCCAGGATCTAAACTCTAATTAGCCCAATTAAATACACTTGGAAGAATCGATAAAGCGATACTTAACTCAAGAGCATGCCCTTGAATTGTTTCCTCTGTCGCCTACTCGTCTATGACATGGCTGGGGCAAAGGGAATAACCCAAGACCATTGAACTTAAACTTCTCATGCCATCCGCAAGGATGAGCCCATGGTGAATGATTGGTCCAACGGCGCCTCCGGTAGTCTTGGAACATAACATAGAGACAGTTGATCTTTGGCTTCATTTAATAAGAGAAAATTTGCATGATTTTGGGGGCCTTCTCTCAGAGTTGTTGTCACCTATGGCTCTTTCATCATGTCAGCAGAGGAACATTGCATTTGTTTGTGGTACCGTTGTTGATCTGACTGGACTTCAACTCATTTTCTTTTTTAGGTGAGTTCAATCAGGAGGGACAAAATATATATGTTACTTTCTATCGGTTCCAAGCGCCCCAGCTTCCACAGCCGTATGACTGACCGACGATTACTAGCGATTCCAGCTTCATTCAGGTGAGTAGTAGCCTGCAATCCGTACGATCCTTTCTCCCGACCATTGTAGCATGTGTGTCGTCCAGAACATAAGGGACATGATGACTTGACGTCATCCTCACCTTCCTATGATAGGGGTGGGCAAGACAATTCAGGGGCATGCTCTTGAGTAAAGTATCGTTCTTGAGACATGTGGGTCAAGTGCAATGCACGCAGGCCGAGGGTTTTCCATGGCCTACTATTTTAGGAAATGGAGCGGGTGATTGTGGAAACAACTAAGAGGCAGGTGACTGGACGAAGTATTTATCAAATCAATAAAGCAATGTAATGTTTCCTTTGACCATGAGCCATGCCATGTAGGATTCATTTCTCCCACCGTAATGTAGTTGACTATGGAGTATAGGTTGATAATAATTTATAACCGATTGTCGACCTAGCGTCAATCTTCTATATTGATGCTACATTCCTAGCCAAGGTAGCAATGGACATGAGAGGTTCACACCATAAGTCCTAGATGGCCATTGACGGGTAGGTAGAACTACTTTTTTGCCATGCAATCTATGCTTATTCAACCAATGGGCGACCAATATGTCATGTAATTCCATCCCACAAGTTTCAAAAATATTTCATGTTGCCACTATGATATTAAGCAAAATGAACCAACAATTTCCGTCTTGATAGATATAAAAGTATCAAGTAGATAGGAAAGTATCATTTGCCTTGGTGGGGCCCGTGATTGCTTTGTTTAGCACATTACCGTTATTTCTTTTGTGCGTGTCTTTGCTACTTGCATCAACATTATTGTAGAATTTAGTTTACTAGATATAGTGATATTGGGCCTTTATGTGGTTATTCTACTAAGATTCACTGAATAAGTTGTCAAAGATATATCCTCGACATCGTAACAATTCCTTAGTTCTATTGGCTCAAAGTTTAAATCTCACTTGGCTGACCTCAATGACAAGACTCAGAACTTTTTTTCATCGAGAGCGAAAATAAACTAACTTAAACTTTAAGGGGAGAATAATGTAAAATTTTGCAATAAGAATGTTTTTACAGGGGTATAAAAAATAAATTAACTTGAAAGTTAAGGGACATTATATATAATTTATAATAAAAAATTCAAGGGGAGCGGTCGTTCCTCCTCGGCCTAAGGTGGCTCTGTCCTCCTAACTGAGCTTGAAGTAAGGTTGTAAAAGTCGCTAGGCGCTAGTCGGACGGACAACCGGCGCCTAACGCCTAGCACCTTAGTTCTAGGCGGTTCCAAAAAATTCATGTTAAAAATTGCGGCAATTGTCCATAAAATTAAAAAAACATGCATAGTCGGGCGTCGGGGGACACTAGACGGTAGGGGTGAGCATAATTCGGTTTTGGACCGAAAACCGAACCGAACCAAATAAGAGATTCGGTTCGGTTTGAAAAAATTTCGGTTCAGTTTCGGTTTTGAAAATACTAAAATTTCTAATTTGGTTTCGGTTTTGGATTTCAGTTTCGGTCCAAACCGAATAAGATTTATGCAAATATATAAATACTCTAATTCTATGCATATTTTGTGATTAAAAATGTATATATTTTTAAAACAACAATTTTATGTATATGTTTTGAAGCCCAACTTTGGACACAACTTTGAAATACAACAAATGTGTGTATAAAATTATAACTTTTAATATAATTTAACCACGATTCCAACTTTGGGTCCGATCCATTAAACAATAACAATAGTCCAACTGAACAAACCGAATAACTAAATAGCTTATTCGGCTTGGTTTCGGTTTTGGCTAATTTCGGTTTGGTCTTGGTTTTAGATTTTTAGAATTTCGGTTTATTCGGTTTTGACTATTTCGGTTCGGTTAAAACCGAATAAACCGAATACACACCCCAACTAGGCGGGCATTGGGCGGAAACCCGGCCCCGCCTAGACCGAATTTTTAAACAATGGCTTGATGTTTAACACCGATAGTTTAGCGCTATTTGGTGAAATACCATTTACTTTGCTCAGATATAGATGTGTCATGTCATTATTGAAGGAACATGAGGTCAAATTGGTATTTACATCATTTATGGACTCTTGATGGCGTGCTAAACAGATGGAAGCCATAGTTATCAAACACACGTAAACCCCCATCGGACCACTTTCTGTATGAGTCTTCCGGTTCGTGGTACCAAATACACCTAGTTGATTAGTTGATGATGGATGGCTAAGAATAGTCAAAATTTTGCATCTTATTGAATGACATGAAGTAATGATTTTTGAATTTTCTCTTTATACAAGTTTTTCTTTGCATTCCATATTTTGAAGTATTTTAAAGAATCTTTGTATGGTGGAAACACTAGATGAAATATTTTAATCTAGATTTCCATTGATGAAGAATCTTTCTATTAAGTTTATTTCATGTAAAATTTCTTTTTCTGATCATAAGTAAGAATGAAGTATGCAATTGGTCTTACCAGTAGTCTTCAAATTCTCATATGGCAAGGGATTAAGCTAGTTTATGGTTTAGGAAAGTCAGGTCATTATTAACATCTTTGTGCATTCTGGAGAATCTAAAGAGGGCTATTATTAATTGGGTTATATCTATTTAATAATTTTCTTTTTTATGTAACCAGTGTTTTGGTCTGTGATTCTGGATGGTTCTTTTTCTCTGTTGCATCTGATGCTTCTTTAAAGATAAACTATGTGCAATTATTACTCAAGTGGTTTGAATCTGGATGGGTAAATATATTATTTTGGAATTTCTCTGGTTTAATGGTTGGTGATGTGGTGAACAGGTAAGGGAAGAATCTCTTCGTCAATCTAATGAGCTGGAGAATATGAGAGAAAAGCTTGAGGCTCGGAAATTTGCAATGGGGGATATGTCAATGTCCACAAAGGAAATCCTAGAGGATGTTAAAAGTCAAAGAGAGCGGATCTGCATATCTGCCAGAATGTTATTGGTTGCTGGGCAGAACCTCTCTGCAGCCCACCAGCAACTGCAGGTAATTATTAAATAAAATGACCCTGACTCTTATCATAAAGAGAACTATTATAACCGTGGTGATGTATGTATATTGTGCAAGTAGTTTATCATTCTTGAACTGAAAGTTCATTCCTTAGATTTTTCATTGATTTTCTGGTATTTGTACGTAAAGTTTTTAAAGTACTATAAATGTGTGGTAATGTAATTGGAAAACTTTGATACCTGAAAAAATGACACAGTACTTATTTTGTATTATGAAGAAATTGATTAAAGACTTTCATAACAGATGGAGCATTGTGATCTTTTGAAGTACATATTATTTATTTCGACTGATATGCCAAGTGAGTTAACAAATAAAAAATGGAATGTTTAACTTCTAGGAAAAGTTCTAGCTCGTACCCTTTAGTTGTTGAAGGTTTTACATCTAGCCAGAATCATAGTTGCTTGGAACACGATATGTTCTGGGTCATGGTATGAGTTCCGAAACGGGATATGCTACTTGTCTATATTTTCGGTACAGAAGGGGTAGGGTGAGTTGGTTCGCCAATTTGGTTTGTTGTACGCTTTAAAATCCTAATTGGGACAATAGTCATGATAGTAGTTACTAGTTCAAATTTGACTAGATAATTGTGTCATATACAGAAAGAAAATCTTATATATAACATAACAAAATTTTAACTCATTATTTTACTTCATTCAAAAAGATGTAAAATTTGACTTTTCTTAGTCATACATTAATTTGGAATACAACATTCCAAATAAAATGATAGAATGTTGCCAAATCAAAACATATAACTAAACCATAAAATAAAATAACAAATGACTTGGAACTTCACACAAAATAACAAAAGCATCACAAAATCTTATAAGCTCATTCTCTTTTTTGCATGAGTAACTTGCCAAAGAGAGTTGTGGCTCCAAAGCAATGAAGAAACAACAATGGTATCGAACTACAAAGTCAAATTTCATGATTTTTTTTTTGCATAACTATCGAACCCCAATCGACAAGGAATTTTTTTCCAACTTTTTTTTGCATTGAAAGAATCTCTTTGCAAAAGCAAATTTGTAGTGAGATTTCAGCGATTGATTCAGATCACCAAATTTAGTGATCCAGATCGAGTACTATAGTGATCCGGATCAGAAATGTACTCCGAATCGGAACGCTCGTACCTGGTACGGGAGGATCTGGATGCATTTCTCGTAGAAGTCTATTGGCTGAAAAGAAACCGCATCATATTCTTTCCTCTTTATAGCTTTGCTGTGGAAAATGCACTGATGGAATGGTGCTACTTCTGATATTTATGAATGTATTAGGTCTCTAAATCTATAAATATAATATATACTTAAGTTTGTATGTGAACTAGCCAGGAGAGAGAACTCCCCCCCGAAAAAAAAAACAAAAAAAACAAAAAAAACCCTGTATGTAATGTGGAGACACTTGGTGAATCATATACCTTCGCTCTCTCCATGGGTAAAAAGGAATCATGGATTCCCAAACTGCAGCAGTCACAGCCACCAGCGGAGCTGTAGTCCAACAAACTTTCCGATATTGAAGACCTTTAGCAGCAGCTGGAAAAGTCTACTGACAGCTGTGCCTTTCCCAGAAAGACCTCATCTTCTCCCTTCAAACCCTAATAGTTAACCTTATCAACCTCTCTCTCCATAGTAATTTTAAGAATAAAGAAATCTTTCTCTCTCTCTCTCTCCCCACATTTTTCCTAATAGGAACTTTATCTTGACAACCAAGACTTTATACTTAGCAGGCTATAAACCTGTAGAAACCTTTTCTTATCGCTAAACAGTCAATAACATGAAAGGAGCCTGATGTATGCATCAGAATCATTGTAAGGATCTCTAACAATATTTTTTTATCAAAAAGGTTGAATATCAAAGAGTTATTGCTGATCCTTGATTCAGTGATAGTTGGTAAGACATCTATAATAACTTATTACCTATATTTTGGTCTCCAAAAGGTTCATTTTAATTTATCTTTAAAAATGTGATATATTAGCATTTAAATAGATGCTTATATGCACCAGTAGCCAGTAGACTCATTTATAATATCCTGAAGTATTATTGTTACCTTACTATAAAGTACAAACCAAGATTCGCAATACCGGCAAGAACCGATATGGAAACCGACTGATTCAAAACACCCAAACACCACCACCACCACACACACACACACACAACTGCCGAATCTTATATTCCTAGAACGGGTCCCAAACCAACACCAATACGTGAACCTTGCTATAAACATTTACTTTCTTCTAAACTAGGATTAGATGTTTTACTTTATTCATTTTAGTCCTTTTTGCGGATTTGCCCTTTTCTGTTGGTTTGTTTAAGAAAAAACTGCAAGTAAGCAATAATGGCTCTAGTCATTTTTGTATCTGCCCTTAATATATGTTTCTTCTTGCATTTTTTTCATTCTATGCTCTATCCCCTTATAGTTTTGTTGTATTCATCATCATCAACTTCTTCTTCTTCTAGGTTTACGATCTTCCATTTATTTTCCAATTTTATCATTCTTTCATTCCACATATATTGCTTCTTCCTCTTACCTAGTTTCTGTTTCACAGTATGTTGCCTAATTGTTTGGGCTTAGGAGGGAAGTGATATAAAATCAATCAAGACATAGATGGACCTTTTAACTTCATGCCTTTTCAATTCTAACATGATGGGTCTTGAAACTTATGCTATGAATCTCGTTCATATATTATAAGTGTGTTTCCCTGCTTTCCTTTCGAGAACAAAGCCCAGGTTTAGTGTTCCCTCTAGGTTTCTGACCCAGGACCTCCCTTTCCCCTGCCATATGTCTCAACCATTTGGTTCCCCGACCTTTGGTGTGTGTTTTTTCTCTCTTGTTGTGTCAGATTTTTCTTTCAAATAGGCATCCTACTAATGCACAGTTTTCTGTGCCAACAATTATTTGCAGTATAATGTTTTCTTCACCTTTCTGTAGTATGAAATGAAGAAACAAAACGTTTATGTCTCACATTCATTTTCAGCTATATTGCACGAATAAGAAGACATATGGATAAAGACATGAATACGGAATATGGACATTTTCAGTAGGTACAATAAATAGTCACCTATGTTGGACTAATACGGATGCGGACACCAATTTTCCTTTTCGCAACATAGATTTTCAGCCAGCATGTTGTTTAGCACCTAATATTCCGTAGTAAGCAAACGATGCTATGGTAGATGACGCTTAGATTAAGAGAACACCTTCATTAAGTAAACAACTTTTAGCTCTGATTGTGTACTTGTCTCCGTCCAAATTCTGTACAGATGATATGTTTATTTGTGCTGAAAGATTAAATATTATTTCTCATCCAAGACTGGTAGAAATGCTAATTTGATATTTTAATCTCTTACTAGGAAGCTAATAAGTTGCTAGCTGGAAAAAGGGGTCATGGAAATCTCAGAAACCTGCAGAAGATGCTACGGATGAGGCAACAATATATGATAAGTCAAGTTTCTACTCTTTATCCTGTGAAGGCTTCAGATGAATCTAAAGAGAAGCTTGATTCACGTGATGGTGAGCATCAAGTGTTTTTATGCTACATAAACATCTCTTGACACTGCACAATCGTACACAAGCTGCATGAACAGATGGCTTACCATTACCTGGAACTGTAATATGTTATCAAATGTAGTTCAACCTTCTGTTGCTTCTTTCATGATGCATATGATCTTCGTTTCTCTTGCTTACATTGGACTAGACAATCATTTGAGTATAATATCCCTCCAATGAAAAGTGTAAGAATAATATTAATATCTAACCCATGAGTTTTGGTATAGTGACATGGACATGTTATTAGTAACTGTTTAAGCCTGAAGGGCCTGAACCCGCATCATAACTTTTGAGTTATGGTGCATTGTCAGGGTCCTTACCATGGTATTAGAGAGGCCCAGATTTGGATCTATCTGGCACACATTTTAAGCAGATTTACAAAAAAGATTAAACTGCTGTGACCCATAAATGGGGCCTTGGACCTGTTGGGCATGTTAGAAAAATATAATATTTTAACCTCGACCCTCATCTCAGCTTCTGAAAGTGTGGTGCAGTGGCAGGGTCCTTAACAAATACTATCCTGTGTAAAAATGAAGTAGGCTGACATACATAGAGTTGGAAAGTTAAAGAGAATTGGCCTTGGTTGTTTTCAAATTAAGGCTGTTAGATCATTGGGATAGAGATTACATTCCTTACCCCCTTTAGACATTCAAGTTAATGATATTGGCCAGTAATAGACTTTCAAATGAATACATTATATTATTCTTGTGCACATTTATAGAGTTTTATACTTTTGTGTGAGCATTACCATTCATAGAAACACTAAAATATAAAAGCAGAAAAGGGACATTAACAATGCATATAATGATCTATGTTCATATTTATTAAGAACAGTTGCTTCTATTGTTCGGCTAGGGGTATCGTACAGGTACAAGCTATACACATGCGTAGTGGAACTGCAGTACTTTCAGAAGTACTACTTGAAGTGTGAATACTTAAACTATAAATTGCAGGATTGAACAACAACAAAGCCTCTACCCCAAATATTTGGGGTCGGGTAATTGCATAATTTTCTTCCATTCAGCTTTGTTAAGAGCCATATCCTTTGTAACATTTACAAAAAGTATATTCTTCTTTAAAACCTCGATGCATGTTTATTTAGGTCTAGCTCTAGTCCTAGTAGCTCATTTAACTAGTATCTTATCGCTCCTTACTGGAGAATCTATTGGTATACACTTCACATGTCCAGGCCACCTAAGACTATTTTCTTTTATCTTATTCTTAATTGACGCCATCTCTAACTTCTCTCGAATATGCTTATTTTTTATCCTATCTTCTAATGTCTTGCCGCACATCCATCTTAGCATTCTTATTTCTGGTACACTAATTTTTTGGACATCTCTTGATTGTCCAATCCATAAAGCATAGCTGGTCTTATACACGGCTTATATAATTTTCTTTCAACTTCAAAGGAATCTTATGATCACTAGTACTCCAGAAGTACTTCTCCATTTCAACTATCATATTTTAATTCTATGCATGGCATCATTCTCAATCTTCCTGTCATGATGAATATTGATCATAAAAACTATCGCTCCTAGGTATCTCTTGTCCATCTATATGTACTCCCCTTTCATTTTTGTTTTCCTTTTGATTGAATTTACATTTAATATGCTATGTTTTTGTCCTACTCTTTTTAAACCCCTTAGATTCCAAAGTTTTTTTTTCCACGTCTCTATTTTAGTAGATAATCATTGTCTACTCTCATCAACCAACAAAATATCATCAACAAACATCATACTCCATGAAATCTCATTCTGGATATGCCTAGTGATCTCATCCATAACTAGCGCAAAAATGTATGGACTTAATGTTGATCCTTGATGTAAGCCGACAATAATAGGAAATGTTTTACTATCTCCTCCAACTGTTTGCATGGTTGCCATGACTCTGTCGTACATATATAGCCTCTAGGAACTCATTTCATCTCCAAAGCCCACCATATTAACTTCCTAGAAACTGTAGCATAAGCTTTCTCTAAGTTAATGAAAACCATATGTAAAATGAGCAATCCAAATTACAAACCTGAACCATTCATCTCTCTCGGGCATGTACTCTCTTGCGTTTGCTGCTGGCACAAGCCATTTAGTTGATCTGTTGCTTCTCATTTGGTACAAGTTCTTGCATGTGCATCCACTCCTATGTGCTTTTTGCTTGCAGAAACACAAGCCAGTTGATTGCTTCTATAACTTCTCAACTGGTTTGTGCTGCCTTCAATATTTTTAATATTTTTTTTTTACTTGGCAATGCTCACAAGTTGTCATGAGAGCACAAAAAGCTTTTCTTATGTTCCCCTGGTCTATGCCAAAGTTTTAGAATATGGTACATCACTACATCTGAACTGGCTTAACTCACGTGTTCAGATTTCACGTCATGAGTATCTTTTGTATTTTGGTTTTTTCTCCATGCCAACAATTCATAGTCGCGTGCCTCAGATTCTATTGTATGTGCTTCCCTTTGATGTTGAGTCTTTTCCTCTATTTTGCTTGAGGATTTCAGCTTCTTTGCCATCTGACCAGGTGGTTCATCTCAACTTGTGCACATCACAAACTCAGCAACACATTTTTTGCTTGAGGTATCTTGGTTTCACTTGAAACTTTTGTGCCTCCTCAATGCAGGTTTCCCTAGTATGGGAACTCTTTTCTACCACTAATTTCCTTCTCCATGTACTTGTTCATGCACTCATGCATCGATTGACATCTTCCATGCTCGTGCATCATAATACATGGCGTTTATTTTCTCAAAACTTCTTCACTCTTGGCATTTTGTATTTCAAACGTTTCCATTGCTTCACTCAGCAATCATGTTATCATCTCCCTGCATGTTGAACCTCATCCTTCTTGTCAATGTCGGTTACTGTGTTGTGGATTTATCATTGTCATAACATGTATGCAATAGTTGCTTGGTTCGTGTTCTCAACTTTCTACTCAAGGAAACTATTGGATTTGCATTTGGTTCTATTTCGAGTTGTCTTGTGACTTGCTCGTATCTGTCTTTCATTGGGTCTATCTGCTTACTTGGTTTGTCATCTTTGTGATAAACCCTTGTAATAATCGACCTTGACTTTAGAGAGGCAGATTTTATTTATTTACTTTTGGTTGGAGTTAAACTTTTAACTGATTTTGTGATCGTCTTATTTGTATATGCACTTGTATGTGGGTGTACTATATTTGATTTGTTTATATACAAGTTGTACATATAACCGTACCATGTTTCATAACCTGCATCCTCATGACCTGTTGTGTCGTAGCTCTATTAAGGTACAAGGCCTACAAAGTGATAAAGCTTTCACTGTGGCACTGGATATATTTTATCATCGAGCCTAATTAAGTACATATTTCTCATTATTACTTGTGTTTATTATTGCTCGAGGCTGAACTTATTATTTTGGGTGTTTACTCGGGCACTTTTAGTTCTTCGACTTTTTTTTACAGATATATGTCATTTATTGTCATCAGTTATTTTTCAATGACTAGTTAATGGGTTTATGCCATTTATATTTTAGCATGACATTGAAACTTGATGGAATTCAGGTTTCATGATATGTTTCTTTGTCTAATAAAACATTCATGTTTATTTAGTCGAACAGTTTTGGCATTCTGTTATCAATTTTAGCATGGAATGCTAGAAGCTGATGTGACTGATGCTTTTCAGGAGATTTAGCAGTCTCGTCCACTGCAAACACGTCTAAACCTCAGCAGACAGCATCTTTTACAATATTAGGTCTGCAACTTACTGCACTCCCTTTAAAGAAGATGAGTATTTTCAGCAATAAATCCGAGGTACAGATGTCTGCAGCTGTTCTTGGTTATGTTGCACATGTAAGTTCTGTAACTGGTTAATTTGGTGCAATCCAAACTGAAAGTTTTTTCATATACTAAGCATATATAGGGAGTATACTTGTTGGTAGAGGTAGAATATTCAAAAAGTAGAAACATATGCACAACTGTCATGTTTGCTAGGAGTTCTGTGAGAAGGAAGTTATTGATTAATTATATGTTTCGTGCTTTCTCTTTAGGCAGTCTTGCTGATTGCATCTTACCTAGATGTTCATCTACGATATCCTCTGCGATTCGGCGGTTCGCGGTCATATATTCATGACTATGCTCCTTCAATAGACTCTGCATCATCTGCCTCAGCACCAAATGCAATCATAGACATGAGTTCAAAGTCTATGGAGTTTCCCCTCTTTCTAGAAGGCCAAGATGCTACAAGAGCAGCTTATGCAATCTTCTTATTAAATAAGGTAGGCCTTCTATCCATCTTCTTTGTTATCTGGTTCTAATGTAATTTTGGTTTAACTGTTCACCAGCACTCTATAGGAAAGGAATAAAAATGAGTAATTGTTTACTGACTCAAAAGGTAGAGGTCATCGATGTGCATGTTTCTTACCTTTTTTGTTGTTGTTGTTGTGGGGAGAGAGAGAGAAAGGGGGGGGGGGGGGGGGGGGGGGGGGGGTTCGTCAATGCAATGACTAACCTATTCCTTGTGTTTTGACTTTTGATGTCTCATAAACAAGGGGTTTTCATTCAACCTGTAGACACTGAAACATAGATGATATGTGGATGCTGATTATGATTTAGAGGAATTAATGATGGATTGAAAGGGAGCATAGAAGATGCAATTATGAATAGTCATTGAGACGTGAAATTGCCTCCCTGATTAAATTTAGATCGGATTTAAGTGAAGTAGAATGTAACTCTTGTAAAATGTTTATTTCTTTTATTGGTTCCGGACAAATGACTGACAGATGCGGTGATTGTATTTATTCCCATAGACTGTTAACTGTAATCTTGTTTTTCTTGGTTGATAATTTCAGAGAGAGGTTTTGGCATTTGATTCCAATACATGTTTTCTTGGTGGTGTGGAATTACACTGATATAAGTAGGGTATGAAATGGACAAAGTATCAAGTCTATGTTAATTGATAGCGTTTCCAATATTTGACCAAAATAAGACCATTGATTACTTATATAGGGGATAAATACATGAAGAGAGGATGTAAAATGTACTATTATCAACCCAGATCGAAAAATAAATGATGTAGAATGCATGCGCATTGGAGTTTGATATGTATTCTTGACTTTTCAAAAGTCTTTGATCTTTTCATTGTTTCACTTGCAAGATGATATTACTGACCCATATTTTAATTTCTTTCCTTGGTAGGATCTGGAGCAGCTTTTGAATTACATTGGCACCGAAAGTTTAGGACCAAGACATGTTTTACCTAATCTCAAGGAGCTTATGAGGATCATTCAGTCCCCCGAGTACATTGATAAGTAATTGACTCCATTTATAGTTCTGGAAAAGCAAGTTCATTTCATCCGGTTTTTTCCAAAATTTTCTTGTAAAGTCCCTTTTGGGATAATGATGGCATGTATTTATGCATTGGTGCATATTTTTTTATGTAGCACCATTGCCATAAACCCTGTAAAGAGTTCAGTTATTCATACGTCAATTCTGCTTAGAGAATCAGTCCCTTTAGCGTGAACATCTAGTTTTTGTTTACACAATGCTGATATGAATTACTGCTCAATTAGGGTGCATATTCAAAACTGGAGCTCAGGCTACCTATTGACTTTCCATGATTCCATCTCTTGCCCGCTTTCTTTGATATAGGTAGATACTATTTAACAATGTTCAGAAATGCTAAATTTGAATTTTCAATGTAGTATTCTTTATTGGTTCAAACTGTGATTGGGACTACGGTTCCAAGAATTGTCTCGGAGTTCCTATACTCCTTGGCCATTATCCATCAATCAGAGATTTTTAGAGAAGAGAACTAGTCGGGATTATTCATGTTTATTCTACTTGGAGACGGTTGTTAGATTCTCAAACAAATGGTTCTTAATGTGATGTCCACACACTACATAATATTTGATTCAGCTGTCAGGCAAAGAACTATATATATATATATATATATATATATATATATATATATATATATATATATATATATAACTATTCGGATGTTGTATATATATATATATATATATATATATATATAACTATTCGGATGTTGTATTGTATGTGTGAAATTAAAAGGGGTAGGTTCCACCATCTTTTGATCTTATCCAACTAATTCAAATTCAAGTGATATAATATATGGTGATTCTATAATATGAAATTATTTGAGTGCTTCTAGTTCACTCCTCGTATATATATATATATATATATATATATATATATATATATATATATATATATATATATATATATATATATATATATATATTTATTTATTTATTTGAGTGTAGGAGTATGGTAGGTGGTGTCATGTTAAGTCAGGTTTTCTTTTTAATTTATTTCTTTATGTTGTTTTTTAAAATTAATCTATGTTTTATTCTATCTGAAGACGGTCACAGGAAAAAAGAAAAAGAAAAGGTAAGTACACAAGTGAAAAACCCTAAAACAACCGGGGTTCCATGTTAATTTTAGGTTCTTGGTAAATGCACTACAAAAGCGACTCGGACAGTCCAAATTTTCATCATTAGTGTGGAGGAGCGAAAATGGGAGCAGGAGGAGGAAGGTGAAGAGGGTGGACAATCCTAGTAAATTTTGGACTAGTCTGAATAAATTTTTTTCATAACTGAATTAACATCAATAGTGGACTAGTCTTTAGTCTACTTGGTAGTGCTTTTATCACAAGCCTAATTTTATCACGACTAATTTTTTGAAGGCAAATTATAAGGGCACTACTATTATTACTTGGGGCTAGTCCAGGATTGGGGCTAGCCCATTAATGAGCAAAGTTTACTCACACTAGCCCATTAGTTTACTCATACTAGCTCACTTTGAAACCCTTCTCCCAAACACTCCCAAACCCTCCCCACCCCACCGAGCCCTTGTAGCGCCCCGTTCCCCCGATGCGGGGAGCGCGGCTAAGAAACACAAACGGTATCGTTCGATCGGGATAGATTGAAATAAGAACTCGTCCTCGTTATGGACTTGTTTCTTCGGAATCGATTCCCATATTCAGTGGACCGTGCCCCCGGGATCGACTTAGCGGCAGAGTCAGGAGGGACCTCTCCGCTGCTATCTTTTATTGCCTCGGTTTTCGATGTCGCTTGTTGCTTTCGTGCTTTGAGTTGGTTTTGGGATTTGCTTGTTTTCCTTGAACGGTTTCGATGGTTTTCATTGTTTTCGTTCATTGAACTGCACTTCAATTCCGAGATTGGAAAAGTGGAAGAGGTATTGATCGAGCTGTTCGTAATGCAGGTGAACGAGCAGTAGGCGGCTTGCGAGCGGAGTCGTGAAGCGCCTCTTTCCTTCTCCCTTCCAACAATCTAAGTGAGTGGCTACCAACCCGATTAGCTAGCCCTGCTTCCAAGCTTCACATCTAATAAATCTGTATTCTTCTTTGTCCCGATCAAACGATACCAAGTAATAATAAAAGAAACCAAGATAAAAGAGAATAGACTTGGTTCATTATGCTTGTCAATAACTTCATGAACGGATACTGAACTGCATGCTTGTTCGTTTGGGAATAACTCATGAATTGTTGCTTGTCTTGTACAATTGCTTGTCTTGTACTCTTGTTGCCTCAAATTGCACTCTTGTTGCCTCAACTGCAATAAATTGTTACTTGTATATTGTTTGATCATGGACAACTTGTACACAGGGTCATGGTCTCGCGGACGATGCTGGGGCACTGGCATCGATACGGTCCGGGCGAGACCTATTGTTCTAGTCTCTTGTTCGGCGGAATGGTTTGCAGCGCCTCTTGTACTTTCGTTGCATACCATTCACGTCAAAGACTACCGTCCAAAATGGCAACGAAGCCAGTGATCATCTTGTATATTTAAACCTGTTGCAAACTAACTTGTGTCTTCGTGGCAGGGAAGGCAGGGTAAGTATTGTGCAGGTAATTCAGACGGTCAGGTAAAATCCACCGAACGGTGGCACGTTTATTTCAGTAAATTCTATATGCTGCTTACTTGTAAATGAACTAAGGCAAGATAGAAACCCACAAAATATGCATGCTTCATTAAAACAACGTGTTGATTGGTATAGTTCGGTTAGCTCGTCTTCACCAGTATGTTTCGACATGCTGACCCTCGTTGAAACAGGTTCTCCGCACCAAGGCGAACCGAGCGAGGAGCCGAAGTCGTCTTCCCGATCCAGTCCAGCTGTTGGCGCATCTGTATCGTGCCCCTTTGAAGTATTTTGAAGACAGGAGCTTGCAACTCTTCATACACAAATGCAGCTCCGTGGCAAAGCCGTTCTCTAGCCTGGAGGTCTATACATTTTGAAGTTATAAAGGGATGTAATGTACAGGACTGCTATCTCATTTTGAGTCAACTCTTTTGTAAGCCCGTGCGACATATTAGCTGACTCGTTCAGGAGTTTGTAATAGATGTTCATTATCAATAAAAAGAACTTTTCCATATTTCAAATCTGTGTTTCAATTTATTTGCGTACTCTGAATATGTACTTGCTATGCAAATCATTAAAGCCTTGTGCGGGCGCAACCCCAGGCCCGCACGGCGGTCACGATTCGGGGGACGCCTCAAACGATTCTACGAAATCGGGTCGTGACAGCCCTCCCCCCTCCCGCCGTCCTCCTCCGCCTCCTCCCCCGTCCTCCACCGCAGCCTCCCGTCGTCGCCGTCTCTGCCTCCTCCCCCGCCTCCCGCCGCCTCCTTCCTCTCCCGTTCCTCCGTCTCGTACTCCCTTTCGGTGCTCGACTACCTCGGCACCCTCGACGTCCGCCGCTCCTCCCTCCCCTCCTTCCTCCGTCGCTACCACCTGATCCTCCACTCCACCGCTGGAAGACAAAAATAATAACACAATGACAAAAAAAAAACAGCACACAGGAAACCAAAAAAGAAAATAAAAAAATAGAATAACTGTCAAAATTTGACATATATGTTGATTTTTAGGACTGTCAAAATTTTGACAGTCCTACCAATTGGAAGTACTGTCAAAATTTTGACAGTCCTAAAATTCAACATATATTTTTAGGACTGTCAAACTTTTGACAGTCCTACCAATTGGAAGGACTGTCAAAATTTTGACAGTCCTAAAAATGTATGTCAAAATTTTGACAGTCCTAAATTTTTTGACATTGACAGTCGACAGTCTAAAAATCATGATCTAAAAATTTTGACTGTCAAAATTTGACATATATGTTAATTTTTAGGACTGTCAAAATTTTGACAGTCCTACCAATTGAAAGTACTGTCAAAATTTTGACAGTCCTAAAAATTCAACATATATTTTTAGGACTGTCAAACTTTTGACAGTCCTTCCAATTGGTAGGACTGTCAAAAGTTTGACAGTCCTAAAAATATATGTTGAATTTTTAGGACTGTCAAAATTTTGACAGTCCTAATTTTTTTTTTCTGTTAATTTATTTTTGTTAATTGGTGGGGGAGCCAATTTCAAAATAGTAAAATATCCCAAATTTCTATCCTTAAAATTTGTTAAAGTATTCGGTTATCTAAAATAGTAAATTTATTATTGGTACATTAAATATTTTGTAAAAAAAAAAAATACCAAAAGTAAAATTTGGAGGTCGAAACATCGTTTTTTTGCGATTCTAAAAATTTGGGAAGTCCGTCAAACAGTAAAACTGTTTATCCCGAAGTACTTTTCTATACGATCATTTTGGCACAAACTGGGCCTTGTTTCGATCTCCCAGTCAAAAGTTATGATACTTTAAAGTTTTATATTTTATATTTTTGTCTGTAATATGTACGTCTTACTTCGGATGAAAATTCTCTCTACACGAATTGTGTTACTCTCGTCGAAAACATACAAATCGACCTATTGTGTGATGAAAAACGATTTGAAAACAAATAGTTATGGCCGTTCGAAATCTGATCGACGGCAGACGTAATATTCGTACGGTAGATTTTTTTTTTTTTGGGTTCAATGATTACATATTTTATTTTGGATGTTAAACTAAATAAAAAAAATCAAAATCCAAAACTAACTAAATAGAAAAAAAACTAAAAACAAAATATCCTGACAATTAAAATGAGGACTGTCAAAATTTTGACAGTCTTCATTGTTTGTGGGACTGTCAAAATTCTGACAGTCCTAGTTTTATATAAAATTTTCAGTGGGTTAAAATTAGGACTGTCAAAATTTTGACAGTCCACATAGCTTGTGGGACTGTCAAAATTATGACAGTCCTAACAATTTGTAGGACTGTCAAAATTTTGACAGTCCTTACATGTGGTAGGACTGTCAAAATTTTGACAGTCCTGATTATAATAGTCCCGAGTGAATTTTGGTGACAAACTTCTAATTATCAATGATAAAAATTTGGACTAGTCCCAAGTAACTTTAAGAGTGGCAAACTTATAATTTTAGAAAAAATTATATTGGGCTAGCTCCAAGTATAATTTGCCTTTTTTGAACTGATACAGCAAAAAGGAGGCCCCTCCGGACCCTGATTAACTCTCGAGACAAAGATCCGACAACTCGTCAATCGCAACACAATCGACAGGTGTTCCTTCCTCTCTCTCTCTCTCTCTCTCTCTCTTTCCTCCTCATAAAAAAGTCCCAATTTCTTCATCAAACCCTAAAAATTTATAGCTTTTTTTTCCCGCTTCTTTTGGGGATCTCGTTCCAATTCTTGAGCAAAAAACATGTTCCTTTTTCTACTTTCCTTCTAAAAATTGGTGATTCCCCACCACCCCCTACCCCAGGTTTTCCTCTTCGATTATTTTGGGCTGCGATTTCGGTTTCAATCGAGCGAAAATTCAAGGAGAGTAACAATGTCTGCTTCCACCGAGAACGCTAACCCTAAACCGGAAACCCGCCGAAGATCCGTCGCAAAAACAAGAATAAACGGCGAAGCCGCGGCCGCCGTCGTCGGCAACGGCGCTCCGCCGTTAGTCGAGAGGGAGGACTTGAGACACTCGATTCTGGGGGAGACGGTCGTCGAGAGGCCGAGAGACATGACGGAGTCGAGAAGAGCGGCGGCCGTGGCGGCGGGGAATCTGCCGCCGACTCCCGTAGTAGCTCCCTACCACCGCCGCAAGAAGTCGTCTTCGAGGCCGGGGACGCCCAAGTGGCAGACCGCGCTCAACGTGCTCACGAAGCTCTGCCTCCTCGTCCTCGGCCTAGTGGGCCTCGGCAAGATGATCCTGCAGCTGGGGAACACGGGCGGGGGCGCGGGAAACTATCCCTTTGCCGCTCTTAATCAGGACGGCCAGATTTCCGAGCTGGAGTCATTCATTAAGAAGACGTCGAAGATGTTTCAGGTCCAGTTGGACGTCATGGACAAGAAGATCGACAGTGAGATCGGGGGTGCTAGGAGGGAACTGAGCAAGGTCGAGGAGAAAAATGCGTTCTTGGAGGGGGAGTTGAAGAGGTTGGAGGCGAGAACGGACGACTTCGGCAAGTCCCTGGGCGAACTCAAGGAATTGGATTTTCTTACTAAGGAAGAGTTTGAGAGCTTTAAGATCGAGTTAAAGAAGAGGGGTTCGCACGGAGAAGAAGTAAGCCTGGACAATATCGGTGCGTTGGCGAAGGAGATTGTTGAGAAGGAGATTGAAAGGCATGCTGCCGATGGGCTCGGAAGAGTGGATTATGCGCTGGCTTCTGGTGGGGCCAGAGTAACTATGCATTCTGAACCGTTTGTTTCTGGGAAAGCTAGCTGGTTTCCTGTTGGTAAAGATCGAAGTCGAGTTCATCCTAGTGCTCAAAAAATGCTGGAGCCGAGTTTCGGGGAGCCGGGTCAGTGTTTTGCATTGAAAGGAAGTGGTGGTTATGTCGAGATCAGGCTAAGAACTGCAATAATCCTTCAGGCAGTAACACTTGAGCACGTCTCTAAGGTACGTTTCTGCTCGAGATATTTGACATTTCATTTTCTTCTGAAATCACTGTAGAACTTGCTACTCTTTTTAATCTCTTTTGGTGCTTGAACTTTACTTCCTACTGTGGTTTGCACTATTAAAAGCTGTGAAGGCAGTCATTGAATAAATATAAGGGAAAAATAAAGATGTGTCTAACTTTGTTGATTTTGTTGTTTGAGAAGATTAGAAAAACTTTTCTGTACCAGTTTGACAACTCTATGTCTATCCGCCTACTTTATAATTAATATTATGAAAATTAAAATGAATCGAATCCTTGGGTGTTAAATTATAACAAAGCCTATTTATCATTGGTGTGACAATTGTTAGATAAAACTTAAATTTGTCTTTTGTTAGATAAAACTTAAATTTGTCTTTCACCATGAATATTGGTGATTGTAGGTGCGCAATTCATCTCATTTATTTTAAACAGCAACATGCATGCTACTAATTGAGTATTTTTGTATATGATTATTACATCACAACGCCTTTGAAACTAGTTTCATACTTGACATCCTGTGTAGAAAATCTCTTAGATCACTTCAGAGAAAATTTCATGGCAATGGCTTCTAAAGTGTGATCTTGTAGTTTTTATAAGAACTTCACTAGCATCGTTACCCTCACATGCAATCTGCAGCAGTTCTTGTGGGTCTAGGATCAATTATTTTCTACCATTTATTTTATTGGTTCTGGATAATGCTGTTCGTCAGGCTCATAATTAAAGGACTCATCTAATTCAAACATCTAGGCACTTGGCAACACTTTAATGACCAAACTATGGTTGTTTTCTTCCATATAATTATTACTATTAAGTGCGTGTGCGGAGAAATGGGGCAACAATTGAATTTTTCTTTTTAATTTGACAGAAAGATATTGAAAGGGCAATAAAATCATGAGGGTCTCTCTCATTCCTATGGAGTTACTAATTGTTGGATTTTATATTTATGACAGATAATTTTAGTTCACAGTTTGTTATCAATGATATTCAACACATGATTTTATTTACAAATTGCATCAGTATTACCAAATTCAAATATCATATCGATATGTTCCACCTTTAGAGAGTTTGAAGCTGAATGTTGGTGACCTAGTGTATTTTTTATTGTCTTAGCTTCCTATGTTTAACTTTTAGAGAAGTATTCGGAAATGCAAAATAAAAATATTAGTCCATTTGAATGAGATTTTTGAAACATTTGGTTTTTAGGATTAGCAGAATTGTTTATAGTACTGAAACTGGAAAAATGGAGTATGTAGGGGAGTCATCTTGGAGGTCAAACAAAGAGGAGTCAAGATTATAAACTCCAATTTTCTTAATGAACAAGAAATCTATTGGTGAAGTACATGATAAATTCTTCATGATTTAGCCAATGGAATTGAAGTGAGACAACAAAAATGTAAAGAAAAAGCAGCATCTTTGACTATATTTCAAGGTTCAAAGTATCGGCCGATATGTATCGGTATCGGCCGTATCAGATTGGATTTGGGGGTGTCCGAATCGATACTCGTTAAAAATATGGGTATCAATCGAGACATCGTGAAAAAAATTGTATCGGTCCGTATCGGCCGATACGTAACCAATACCAGTTGATACAGACCGATACGGGCCGAAATCAGCCCTAAATTGAAAAATTCAAAAATGATGCCAACAAATCAAGAGTAGATCTTCGACAAAGCAAAAGGATTCTTGGAATCCAGTAAAATCCATCAAAAAGAGGAAAAATAATAATGATGGAAATTACCTATAAATAAGATCAAAAGTCATATAAATTTTACCTCTTTACAATCGAAGTCCAAATCGCCGCCGCCGTCCCTTCTCTGCCGCTACCTCTTCTCTGTCGCGGCTTGTTGCTCCGCCCCTTCGAAGTCCAAACCGCCGCTTGTGGAGGTGGGGAGGTGTTGAGGGCATAGAGAGAGAGAGAGAGAGAGAGAGACTGATGGAGGAGGAGAGGAGAGGAAAGGGGAGAGAGAATCGGCTGCAGCCTCCTCGTTCGAAGTTCAAACTAGGTTTCTCTCTCCTCCAAATTCCTTTTATTATCTTAGGGTTTGGGTATTGGGCCGGCCCAAACCTACTGTTAAAAAAAATTGAACCAAAAAATTGGGTATTGGTCCAAAAAATCTTAACCAAAATATTATTGTATATATATATATATATATATATATATACACTATTTATTATTGTATATATGTTATGTTTTTTCATAGCTTTCCTATATTATTATACAATATATATACTATATAATTCTTATGACTTTCCTATATATATACACATTATTTATTATACACTATATATACTAACGTTTTTTATTATTATCCCAATGTAAATCTTGTATGTAATATTTTATATTATTGTATGTAACATTTTATTGTTATTATATGTAACATTTTTTATTAATACTTATATAATATTACGATTTATTATTTTATATATATATATATATATATATATATATATATATATGATTTATTATTATATATATGCTATTTATTATTGTATATATGTTATGCTTTTTTATAGCTTTCCTATATTATTATACAATATATATACTATATAATTCTTATAACTTTCCTATATATATATATACACTATTTATTATACACTACGTTATTTATTATAACTTGTATGTAACATTTTTTATTATAACGTATTTTATTATTGTCCCAATGTAAATCTTGTATGTAATATTTATTATTATTATATGTAATATTTTTATTATTGTATGTAACATTTTTTTATTATTATTATCTGTAACGTTTTTTTATTAATACTTATATAATATTGCCGATACTGATACCAAAAAATCTGATACTCCGATCCGATACTGCCGATACCGATACTCATACAAAATGTCCGATACCGATACACTGAACCTTGCTATATTTTTCTTACTCTGGCAGGGGATTTGTAATTCTTAACATAATGGTTTTTCATTTGTAGCTTTGGAAAGTTTGTCAGATGTGGAGTTCAAAAAGGAGTTAGTGAGATCAAACTAAAATGGTTATGCTTTCTTGGTGGGTGAGAAGTAATATGATTCAATATCTCCTGATATTGAGGGGCAGTTTAATGATATATTGCAACTTCTGATTGTGGTAGTTTGGAATGAGGACTTATGCCGTTGACGAGACTTTAGACTTTTTATCTTTTCTCGGCACATAACCGAATTAGTTCTATTGTTATAGGAAAATCTGTTGCATGTTTCTGCAGATGAGTATGATTCTAGGTGTTAGTATTTGGGATTTTTGTCATTGATGATGAATATATTGGGTATCTCATACTAGCCTTTCATGACCTTCTTATGTGAGTTGGAAATGGAATATGCATTGATACTTCTAGTCATATAGTGTCTTTAGACATTGTATATGATGGAAAAATGGAATTAGTAGCAAGTGGAGTGGTAAAAAAAAACTTGGTAGACTTAATGGCTACATTATGTGTTCTCACAATGGATTTCGTATATTGATGACTACATTTGTGTTCTTACGTAATCTTGTTATGAGTCTTCTTTGGAAAAAGCAAGGTATTACATGAGGGCCTATTCTAAAACTTCACTATATGTGTTTGGTTTATATCATGCCACAAGCTTAGTAGGGGGTAGGTAGGGGAGGGGTGGGGGGATTACATATTTACTGTCTTCAGTTTTAGTGTATGCCATTTACACATTAAATACATGTAAATGTTGCAAGCTATCGAATATGGCATATATGTTGACTTAAATAATCTTGATCTCTATCCAATTATATAAGTACAGTGATAACATAATTGTTTAGTTTGAGCAAGAGACTTCTCTAACATTCCTGGAACTTAGCAAACACATGACTTAAAGGTACTTCTTGTTAAAATAAAGCAAGCAGTTTAAAGAGAACTACAGATACAATGTCAAACTTTATTATGCCAAAAACATAAAATGTGCATCTTTAAGTAGATCCTGATGACTAAAACTTCATAGGTAAAAAGAATATTTTATGTGCATCATAAATCCAAAATTCATGATATATGCCTTACATTGCATACTCTTCGACCGTTTCTTTTTCTACTAAATTTGTGCTGTCGACCTCTAGGCGCTACCATGCTCCATTGAAGGTTGGATGAACTCACAAGTCTTGCTTTTCATCTGATATCAGCCTTTTATCAGTTTATGGTGCTAAGAATTTTCATAGGCTGCCTTTGCTGAGAGCCAGTGAGTGGCACTTGCCACAAAATCTATAATGCCAACCAGTTGATGGAGTACCTAACTCTGTTGGTCAACATGGATTAAAGCTTAGGCAACTAAGGAACACATGTTCACAAACACCTTAGACTAGGAACAATACATGGAAATTGGGAAAATGCCATGTCAATCATAACTATGCTTATGGTGAACTTCACAGCTAGACTAGATTATATCAGTGAACAGCAGAATAATTTGGTGACATGATATTTTACATATTCATATTTTAATCATAGTTTGTAGTATCGGGCAATACCGATACGTTTGACATGTCCCGATCCAATACCGACTGCTACCGACGTTGGGGTCTCTTTACAAATCAATTCGGCAGAGAAAATTGAATGAAAAAGACCAATCAACAAGGGTGTAAAAACATGTAAATGAGGAAAACTAATTTATTGCAGGTAAACCAATCATCAGAGGTGACTATTATTTCATCCAATTTCAAAACTACTTATAAACAACACATAAACAACTTAAAATTATGCCTATATGTGTTTTTTCCCTAAACTTATTAATAATTACTTGCTTTCCGATACCAAAAAAATCCGATATTCCGATCCGAAACGGCAGCCGATAGTGCCGATACAGCTGATCTCGATACTCGTAGGAGGGTTCAAATACCGATACCAACGCTACGAAACTTGATTTTAATTAACTCATGTCCTTGTAACGTTTAATATTGTATACTGTAAAATCTGATCTGTCTTTGGAAGTTCTGAATTTTGGAACAAGTATATTTGCATTTACCATCTGAACATGCTTACCAGAACCTTTGGGAAAAGAGTGTTTTGGCAGCAGTGGTTGTAACATGAGGTCATTTGGGTGTTTATTAGCTTTGCAGTCGTTTTGAGTCTTGAAATTGTTGATTTCTGACCGTACATTTCTAAGGATGAGTCATGGGTTGAGGTCATAATCATATGAAATTTGCTTGAATTTCAGCAACCACAAGTATTTTCCGTTGCAGGTTGGTTAATCTGAGGTCATATAAGTACTTGTTCAGTTACGCTGTCCCTTTCAGTAGTGAAATTCATAGCTATGACAGCGTAGTCAAGGATTTAGATACCCAACTGATTTCAGTTTGCAGCATTATAAATCACCCTGCTAATCATGTATTGGTAATTTCTACTATTTTTACACCAACCATTTAGTAACATCTACTACAGTACATAATTTGTTCTCTTACCTCTAGACCTCATCTCCGCTCTTTCCTTCTCCTTTTTCTGTTCATGGTTGTGGGACTAAAGTTTTGGAAGGATAGGAATATTGTTGGGATTGGGACTATACTCGAGGAGGAGAATATAGAATGATGGTTTAGGAGTCTTGGAACAATATTTTCATTGAAGAAAAGTGCTATTGGATGGACCTGGGGAAGTCTATATGGTTACTGCAATGCTTTGATTACTGTGTTTATTAACTTTCATATGTGACAAAGTTAGTGATTTGAATGGTAGGGCCACATGGAGGAGGGTGGAAAACTAGGAAAGCATGGATGCTCCAAAATCCTGTAATGTCCATTTTGGAGAAGTGTCTCCAAACACTACGACACACACCAAAGTTTATGCTGTCACCCAGTCATCTGTATAGTGCCATGGGATTCGTGTCTGTGGAACACACTAAGAATCTTAGAGGAATTTCATGGGACAGAATTTGGTGATTGCATTACAGAAGGGTTATAAATGTCAAGGGGAAGGGGCCATGAAAAGGTTCTTTACAACCTTTTAATGTAAGATTATTGTAGAACTGTTTGGAATTACTTTGAAATCAACCACTTTGTGCTACACAATATCCTCTTCAATCTCTCGTTTTCATAGTTGGTTGACATAGTTCATGTCAACTTGATTTTCTGATATGAGGTCTTTTTATCCTGAGGTCGGTCACATTAAAGTTCAGCATGCTTAACTAGCATTGATACCTCAAGAAGAAGAATATATATAGAAACTGATGCTCCAAGTCCTTATGTTTTGTGGATTATATTGAATCATACTGAACAAAATGACTAGTTACTTTGGCCGTGGTTGTCCATACACTTCATATAGCAGGTTTTCTTGAATTTTGAATCTTTGATGTTGTAGCAAGTTGCAAGTGGCTACTTGCTTCATAAAGCTTTGCAACAACACTAGAATCTTAGTGTTGCAATTCTGGCACTTTGGGCTGAAAAAGGAACTGTTGACTTTTTTTAGGACCAAGATGTTCAGGTTTCTGCTTTTAGTCTACACCTAAAACAACATGTGGGTGAGGTCAAATTTATATGTATAAGAAGATTTAAAAATATTTTAAAAATTCATTGGGGGGTACATATTATGTAAAAGAATGTAAAAGACCTAGCTAAATGTACTGTTTCATTATCATCGAAAGGGGAA
The DNA here is from genome assembly GCA_036927795.1 of Iris macrosiphon. NCBI lineage: Eukaryota > Viridiplantae > Streptophyta > Magnoliopsida > Asparagales > Iridaceae > Iris > Iris macrosiphon. The sequence continues at coordinate 338,104,200 of JAYESA010000004.1, forward strand.
AGAACAGAGATGAAGTTGTGGAGGTACCAGCCACTAAACTATGTTAACTATACTCTCAGTGACACGATGATAGGCTAATAGGATAGTAGTATTAGGATACTGGTGCTATGCACTTTCATGAACTAGAGGCTATTGCATTGCACTGTTGCAAGCAACATGTCATTTTTGTTGACTATTCCATATTACCTTGAGGATGATAAGTACAAACTCCACACATAACTAAGACAGAGACTTGTGTGTGTTTGTGTGTGTCCTGTTTTAGACATTCCATGTTTCCGCCATTGACTCTCCTAGACCCTACTTGAGTGGGAGTGCTGTGACATTGCACAATTTCCTTAATATCTGTCTATTTTGATGAATAATAGTTTTAGTTAGACATTCCATGTTTCGTTGACTCTCCTAGACCCCTACTTGAGTGGGAGTGATGTGACATTGCACAATTTCCTTAAATATCTGTCTATTTTGACGAATAATAGTTTTAGTTGGTCTCTAAAGTGGTTGATTTCAATGTGCCAGATTATGGTGTACCATTTTCTTTCCTAATGCCTAGAAGTCTTGAAGATTCTAGAAGATGAACTGCTGCTTGGCATAGGTGTGAAAGCACTTTTGCAATTCTAGAAGTTCACAGGTTCGTTCTATTACTAGGAGAACACAGTGAGACAGACCTTGGGATCTTTCTTTGGTGTGGATGTTGGTTAGACTGACAGATGCTAAGGGGGCTGGTGGGACCTAGGCGCCGGAGCAGCCAAGAATTTTTGAAGTAGATCAATATAGCAATTCTAAGATCAGTTTTCTCCTTCCTTCAATCCCCTCCAATTCTGACAATTTTGGCACCCTTCGCCTTTTTGGATTTCAGGCTCCTTGGGTTGGCCAAAATTAACTGTTGGGCCATTTGGTTGTTTTGCGATTGATATAATTGGCTTGAGCAGTGGTACGATTGTACGTTATATGTTTATAACTGCTAGTCCCAAGCCAGATGAAGGAGCAATGTTGTGTTAGGTAGCCAAAACTGCCATGTTCAGGATACTCTGTTGCCAATGTAAGGGAGGAGATTGCCCCTGGTGGAACATAATAGAGAAGCTGCATAACATGGAGCAGAAACGTTGTGAACTTGATGATTTCATTGACCTAACAGAGTTGGAGGATCTTGGAATTAAATAGAACCGATTTGATCTCTTTATTCATGGGATTGGTGTCTTGAGATACTTTCATGGAATGTAAGAGGGTAAGTAGCATTATATAGCCTGTTAGACATTCACAATACTTTACAATTTCACATTATACATTAGTTCTATTTCAGTTATGCATAGAAATTTCCAGTTAGAATGCACCTGCAGAGACATGTATATGTGGGTTTGGGCAGATTATTGCCTGAACATGTGTTATATGATTAGTATTACAATTTAAGTATTTGCAGAGTATATTGCATTGGGTTTCTTGATTGTCGTACTGAAGAGTATATTGCATGTGGTTGCTTTTGCAGTAATTTATTTTCAATAAAACCGTCCTTTTTTAGGTTTTGAAGATAGGATGCCATCTTATTAAACTAATTCCCCTCCATTCACAATATTTTTTTTAACTCCCATCTTTACAAAGTTTGCTAGTTCTGCCTAGGTATATTATCATTTCCCTAATCATTGATTTGTCAGTCACTAACTTAATTTCTTTACAATTTTTTCAGAGTGTGGCTTATGATAGGTCCAGTGCTCCAAAAGATTGTACGGTCTCTGCATGGATTGAAGGACGGCCTGGTGAGCCCCGAAATTCTGATATCTTGACAAAGTTCTCATACGATTTGGAGAAGAGCAATGCACAGACCTTCGACGTGGAGATGGTCGACGTTAGGGCCGTCAATGTGGTGCGGCTTGACTTCACTGCAAATCACGGGAATCCTACTCTGACATGTATTTACCGCTTCAGGGTGCATGGACACGAGCACGACACACACCAATTTGAGTATCCGAACACCTTGGAAGGAGAGAGAAGCATAGGTCAAAGATGAGTTGAAGGTTGGTCGATCCTTGAGGTTGTTTATTTTGCAGAACTCAATTTTGTATCAATCCGATAGTTCTGCATGTATTCTACTTTTCCTATGATTGCTTTTTGTGGTCTGGCTCCTTGTTCTTTCCTTGTTATGGCCACATTAGCTTTAGCAGCAGCAATTAGATTCTGTATGATACAATCTTTGTGAAATTGGTGGAGAACTGGATCCTGGCAGTTGCTGTATATTTGTCATCTGTAATGATCCACTAAATTACCAATGAAACTTGATAATTAGTGCTCTTTGAACATCTAATAATAGATATTAAGCCAATCGTATCTCCAAGTAATAAGTACCAAATATGTGCATCATACAACTCCCTATCCTCGTTAATAACCATATTTTTCTCGTATTTGATCTTAAATCCAGAACAAAACTTTGCATACATTAATAAACCAAGATTACATTACTATGCAAAAGAAAAACGGAAAATTACTGTGATGTCTAATATCTTAAGAAAGAAAATGTTAATCATATTAGTAAAATATATAGTTATCACTAGATCATACCAAATGGGGCCCTGGTAATCATTAAGGAATTTTTGTCAATGTATTATTCCTGTCCTTTTTATAACAATATACAAGTCCAATATATCCATCTAGTTTTTTGCAATTTTGCATTTGTAATTTTGTTAACTACGGCTTATTCTTAGAATGAAATGTATTGTGTGGGTGGGAACAATAACAACTATTTTGCGTGGGCCTTCCGCTAAGCGCTAGAGTGACACAAGATGGCGCTTTTGAGCTTTGTTGTGCTCGTGCACTCGTTTTTACTGGAGTTGCTGCGCAGTTACGCGGCAGCGCTGCAGAGTAGAAGCGTCGAAGCACAAGTTGCGCGCGAGCTTACGCGTAAGGGCCTTCCACGTGGGACTTTTGCTGAGTGCTCGCACGGACATTGTGCATAAGCGCTCCGTGCGGACGCTGTGTGCAAAATGTCGTAGTTTGGCTGATTTAGTGGATATTTTGTTTTAAACCGCTCATTATATTTTGGAATTCAGAGATAATGGTTTCTAATTGCCCATATCCTTCGGTATTATCTCTGAATTAAGGGGGTTACGGCTGATTAGGGTTTGGCGAATGTCTCCCCTATATATATTTTCTCTTCTCATTTGAGAGATACATAAAATATGCTGCTTTGAGATGAGTTTGCAGCCACAAAAATTCATGAAATTACCATCATTTCTTCGAGTTCATCTTTTTCGAGTTTAACATCAAATGTAATAAGAAGCGTTCCAGAAGTTCAATCCATTTAACTTTCTGGTTCTTGGGAGCAGATCGTTGAAAAACGAATTTTGTTTTGAGCAATAGTGATCTTCATATCCCAGTGACTTGTCTTTTTATCATCAAGTTTTTTCTTCTGTTTCTGTCTTTTGTAGCAACTGCTTTTGCAACAGTTTTATTGCTTTCTAATTACAACTTGTTGTTGCTAGTTTTCCTCTTTGCAAAAAGTCACTTTGTAATCTTTTTTTCGTACATGTTGTGGTCAGATGATTATCATCTGATTGCATAAGTCCAGGGTTACAACAATCACTTGGGATAATCAATTTTTACTACAAAAATACTGTTAAATAGCGACGGATCTCAGCGACGAAATCCGTCGCTGAGTCAGCGACGGAATAACGACGAAATTATTTATTCAAACCAAATATATTATATTTCGTCAATATTCCGTCGCTAATCCGTTGATGTTATCTTAGCGACGGAATAATGACGAAAATATCCGTCGCTGCGAAAACATAAAATTTCTTCCATTCTCTCTCTCTCTCTCTCTCTTGCCCCCTACCTTTCTCCGACGACCTCTTCCTCCACCGACCCGACCCCGACCCCTCTTCGGCAGCCCCTCCCCCTCACTCGCCCTCTCCTCCTCCTCCTCCACCGACCCATCCCTCTCCGACGACCTCCTCCTCCTCCACCGACCCCCAACCCCTCTCCGGCAGCCCCTCCCCCTCACTCGCCCTCTCCTCTTCCTCCTCCACCGATTCCCTCTACCTCTCCGGCGACAAGCAGCCCCTCCCCCTCTTCGGCGAGCCCTGACATCCTCCCGAGACTCCTACTCCTCGACTCGAGCGGCGGAGACACCCCCCCGAGCCCCTTCTCCTACCTCAGGAATCTGAGCCAGGCCTCCACCTGCCTTAGGCGTCCGCCTCTGCGCTTCGTCAGACCCCCTCCTCCATTCCGAAGGTAAACCATAGCCCTCCACATATCTATTTGGAGAAAGACTATACACATTGTTGAATATTTTAAATTTTGTGGAAAGACACATGACACAAGAACATTAGGTGTATAAACACATGTTTGCTTTAGATCGTGTTGGAAAGCTACTAATTTGTCATATGGATATTAGCTATGGATTTTTTTAAAAAAAAAATTAAAATAAAAAATATTTAAAATGTAGGATCAACAATATCGGTATCGGTATCGGACCATTACTATGAGTATCGGTATCAGACTATTACTATGATTATCGGGATCGGCGATATCGGTATTATCAGCGGTATTGGACCGGAGTATCAAATTTTTTAGTATCGGAAATAAATAACTATTAGTAAATTATTAACATTTTAGAATATATATATTTTATACTTTATGCATAATTTTAAGTATTTCTAGTGTTGTTTCTTAGTTTTTTTTTGTATCAGACCAATACTATGAGTATCGGGATCGACGATATCCGTAATATCGGCGGTATCGAACCAGAGTATCAAATTTTTTGGTACCAAAAACAAAAAAACTATTATATGCGATAGATAAGTTTTTCTCTTGCATTTGCTTTTAGCAAGTATCCTAACTAGGTACTCATAGTTCTTTATATTTTTTCTTTTGACATGGTACACGCATAATCATTCAAGTCTATAAGTAAGCAATGAGTCGATACTTAGTTGACCGATCGTGGATGTACAATCGGCGACATGAAAGAAGGGTTGGTTTGACAGATGATTTCAGGAGGGTGTTGAGGAATTTTTCAAATACGCCAGTAGTCAACCTTATTTCATGGATGGGAGTCTCATCAAGTGCCCTTGTGTTAATTGTCATAATATAACATTCAAAATGGTGGATCTCGTGAGGGAGCATCTCTACAAGAAGGGTTTTGTACCGAACTACAAGGAGTGGATGGCTCAAGGAGAACCTTTGACTCCTCAATGTCATTCCTCCTTCAATACAGAGGTAGAATAGTCCACTATCGGAGATAACTTTGAATATCGACCGCAAAACTTGGCACGCGAGTTGGTATTTGATGCGGCCGGTCCAAGTTTTGATCCGGAGGATCCGAATCCTGATGCGAAGAAATTCTATGATATGTTTAAGAATGTCGATACTCCGTTATACCCGGGTTGTGATTCTCATTCTGTCCTGTCGGTGGTGATGCAGATGTCGAACCTCAAATCTAATTTTAACTTGCCGCAGGAATGCTACGATCGGATAATTCAGTTTGTTAGAGAGTTGTTGCCAAAAAGATCAAAGGAGTTTCCTGAAAACTTTTACAAGTCGAAGATGATGATACATAAACTCGGATTAGGCTACGAAAAGATAGATTATTGTCAAAACGGTTGCATGTTGTACTACAAGGAGAACAATGATAAAGATAGATGTATTTTCTGTCACGCGGACCGGTATAAGCCAATTCGGGGCAAAGGAAAGTCAACTACCCGAGCAAGGTTGCGTCCCTATAAGCACATACAATTTTTGTCGATTATAAAGAGGCTGCAGAGGATGTATATGTCCGCAAATACAGCAGAACGCATGACATGGCATAGCAAGAAAGGAAAGATGGATGATGAAGAATTATCTCATTCTTCTGATGGAGAGGCATGGAAGCATTTTGATCGGTGTCATCCTAAATTTTCTACGGAGTCCAGGAATGTGCGGTTGGGTTTACGTTCTAATGGATTCATTCCTTTCGGACAGTCAGGATCTCAGTACTCTTGTTGGTCGATAATTTTGACTCCTACAATCTACCACTGTGGATGTGCATGAGACTCCTTACATGTTCTTGACACTTATCATATCCGGTCCAAAAAATCTAAAGAAGAACATCGATATCTACTTGCAGCCGTTGGTGGATGAGTTAAAACAATTATGGCAGTTCGGCGTTCAGACATATGATATATCGAAGGAGCAAAACTTTTAGATAAGAGCTTCACTCATGTGGACCATCAATGTTTTTTCAGCATATGGGATGTTATCGGGGTAGAGTACTCATGGTACTTTGTCTTGTCCGATATGTATGGAAAAGAGTAAGGCATTCCGTCTCCAGAATGGTGAAAAAGTATGCCTTTTTTTATTGTCACCGTCAATTCCTTCCTGTGTCTCATCCGTAGATAAGGAACATAGATGACTTTAGAGAAGGGAAATAGGAACTATCTTCGCCCCCGTTGAGACTGACAGGAGACCAAGTTTGGAAAGAGGTAGATGGATTGCCGACTGTGATAGAAGATTCAATATCAGCCCTTTACTTTGAAGGGTTCGAACATAGACATAATTGGATGAAGCGGAGTATCTTTTGGGACTTACCTTATTGGAAGGACAATCTCATAAGACACAATCTTGATGTTATGCATATCAAAAAAAAAAATTTCGACAACATCTTCAATACGGTGATGGATATCAAGGGAAAAAGAAAGACAATTTCAAGGCAAGAAATGACTTAAAAATTACTTGCAGGCATTCATGTAAACCCCCTGAACCAAATCTAGGATTATGATTCATTTAGGGTTATTTTTGAATTATTTAATGGAGTTATTAATTTGCCTCTTTTAATTTAATTCCCTTGATGTACCTTACCGTTGCTTCGATGTTTGGAGGGCTACTCTAGCTTCTGCCTTCAAACAAATTTGACACACTTGACTTAGACGTGCCGGCCTTCCATTCTGATCTTTGTGTAACTCATAAATACTCTCTCTTGTGCTTCATTTTAATCGCACAATATTCGTTACAAATATCTATTTTTAAATCCAAATAAATCCACCTTTGTATCTTTGTCCGTTCCAATCGAAATTGGAGACACAATCTCGACCCGTTTTGTGCAACCCAATTTATGACAATAATCTACTCTAAGTCTTCTACGTCCATGACACTTGTGTCCCACCCAATTTTAATCTTATGCACTTCCAATTAATTAAATAACACCATTGACACTAATTTTAATTAAATTGGTGTAATGACTCAACCTAACCCAAAACTAGACCAACACCAACCCAAACCCCCACTCACACCCTCAAGGTTCATACAAAATATCACACACTATTTTAATCCACTATATCATACCAAACATGGTATTTTTTCTCATCCAATCCCGATCTTTCTTGTTTGTGCAATTTCCAAATTATTGGGGGCCTTTGTGCAAATAAGCAACTAGGTATCCACCTCCCATTGGAGCAAAACAATGAAGAAACCCTCTTTCATTTCTTTGACCGATCACCCCTATTTTTTCCTCTATTTTGTGTGTACAATACACCACTTTACACCTACATCATCACCACACTCCATTCAAATTTACCCCATCCCAACCACACATTTCTTATGAGGATTCTTCCCCCATCCCTAGAAATAGCCATATGGCCGGCCCTAATCTCCATGTTCTCCTTCTCTCTCTCTCTCTCTCTCTCTCTCTCTCTCTCTCTCTCTCCTACATTAATTCTTTCTCCCTCTCTCCAAAATTTAGCAGCCACCACCATTCCCATCCAATCGAACCCTAACATCACCAGCTTCCTCCTCATTCTTCTTTCTTTTTCGACCAACTTCACCACCACCACCACCACCACAGCCTTCATCCCGACCACCCCACTGTCACCCGACCATCTCCTCGACCTCTCCTCCTCCTCACGACCGACCACCACCGCCTCCTTCTAATCCCGCCACCACCATCATCACCATGACCATCATCATCACCGCAAGCATCATCACTACCTCCTCCACAGTCATCACCACCGCCATCATTACCACCATAGCCATCACCCCAGCTATCACCACCATAGCCATCACCACGACCGCCACCACCTCCTCCACAGTCATCACCACCGCCATCATCACCACTATAGCCATCACCACCATAGCCATCACCACGACCGCCACCACCTCCTCCACAGTCATCACCACCGCCATCATCCCCACGACCATCATCACCACTACAACCTCTTCTCACGACCACCACCACCCTCGACAGTCATCACAACCACCTTCTTCTCCTTCTTCCTCTCCTCCTCCACAGCCATCACCACCGCCATCATCACCACCATAGCCATCACCCCAGCCATCACCACCACAACCATCCCGCCACCACCATCACCTCGTCACCACCAACTACCACCCTGCTGCATTGCTGCCACTATTGCTACTGCCGCTGCTGTGCAGTCAAGCCGCCGGAGTACCCCCACCCGCCAGAGACCGGACACCTACGAGCCGCGGGTCGAGCACCCCCTCCCTGTTTAGAGCTAACCCTAGTTATGCATGTTCACTCCTTCTCCTTCTTGTTGTTGTTATTGCATGAACCAATATTGTTAGTGAACCCTATTATCTAGTATATATATACATGTGTTGGAGTAGTAGTTAGTATATTTCATGGGTTAGGTTGTTAGTATGACACATATTTGTGTAGTACCTAGGTCCTTAGACTAAATTATCATATGTGCACCCTAACCTATTAGGTGGATACATGTTTAGTGTTACACGATATTTGGAGATGTAAATATATTGGTAGCTAACTGTCTTGTTGTGCACAGTATTTGAGGACATATGACATACTCGTACTTGGAGACCTATATGGTTAACACTATCAAACTTGCGTTGGAAAATAACTTAGTACCTACTTGAACCTTAGTTGATCTTGGTTGTAATATTTGAGAATGTATGTTTAGAGGGACATGACACGTGTGCATTTTAGACACATGCACACTCGACCCCGCTAGTTGACCGGTTATAACCCCTACTTGCGTTAGCTTCTAAGTGCAGTACTGTAGTTGTATTTCTGTGCGTACTAGTATAATGACTGATGGTTATTACATTATATTATATATATATATAGGATCGTTGGATCGTTGGATTGTTCGGGCGAGGCTTCAGGAGCAAGATTTTGGCATTCGCATCTTGAGGATCCAGGCAAGTATACCTTGCCTTGTTGTACTGATTAAATTCAGTTATTATTAGTTTGCATATTTTATTATTTTAATATTATATAACTGTGCGCGTCCAAGAGCGACTTGGGTGCAGTCAACGAAGACGTTGACATTAGGACTTGTGTTTGACCTAGTGCCTAGTGGACGCACCTAAAGTTGTGGAGTTATCGATATGACTCCCCAGGCCTTGACACGTATCATTGCATGTCACCGAGTGAGTTCATGTAGGGACGCGTGCTTCATACTTGACTGGCCATCGGTGTGAGCAGCACATGTGACGGTATTTAGCATAGTTGTATGTTTCTTTAGTGACTTGTATTATAGTACGAGATGTCGCGCCTCGGTCCTGTAAGAGCCGATCGTCCTCGCTTGGTCCCTACGGAACCGATCGTCCTCGCTTGGTCGTGATGCCGTGCAAGCGTAAGTTGTGCTTACACCAGGAAACGTACCTGCACAAGACACAAGTTAGACAAAAATATACATATATAGGCACAAAGTAAAATACAGAACCAACGTTGAACACATTGATAGGAACACAAAATACTTTCTTTTATTGAATACTCGAAGATTTGGATTATAAAGTGCTTGCTTGGCTGAGTTACAAAATATGCCTTAGAAGGCTTACAACTCTTTTTACATTCCCAAAATTATCCACAATGCCCACACATTACATCCCTTTAGTAGGACCAAAATAACAAAATATCTAGCAAAATGGGAGATGCCTACTAGAGAGGAAAGCTAAAGAAGCAGCACGAGCACAGTCCCTCGGAAGGTTGCGCTAACACTGATTCAGAATGCTCGCCAAGCTCTCGCATCCAGTACCTGGATATTTATCCACAAACGTGGGTCAGTACTACCACATGTACTGTTGAGCGACCGTGGCCAAACTCACCTTATAAATCCACACTAAGTAAGCATATAAAGCTAACATTATTATGTGATCTTTCTAGTTGTCTAGTTTTTTTTTAACAATTCATGCAAGAAAACATAGACGATAGATAGCATATTCATATGATAATTTTTACCACGACCGAGCGGTTAACCCTGCAGCAGACACACAAGTTAGCCATAATTTGCATATGAATAACTTATGAATCAATCTTGTTATCAGGTGTTAGGTATGCAAGAAGGTAAACCTAGCATGCGCCCTAACTATATGATGGTCCATGGGTAGTCCCATGATTAGCAGCGGGGACCCAAGGTTTAGCTCTTCACTAGCATGCGCATATGTCGGCAGCTGTAACTCAAGGTTCAGCTCTTCACCAATACACACGAGTACTAGTAGTTGCGATATCATGGGCTCCGCACAACACTAATAGACATATCGCCCCACTAGACCCCCAGCGGACTGTATCCTTAGGGCAAAACGAAAATCTCTTCCGGACCGAGCGATTACCAGTGCCCCAGGAACCGTTCGAGAGACAAGACCTTGTACACAAGTTATCCGAGACCAATGTATGACATGAAACATCTAACAGATATAACACTGCAATGCACAGTTCTGAACAACAAATACACAAATTCCATCTCCTTATTCTTATCTCGCATATCACATTCAAAGCATAGGGACTTGCCATAAATCAGGTTGTGCAGCATAGGAATAAAGAAAATGCAACATAATTGATAGCAAAAGCATAATTCTAATACTTCAAACATGCAGTTCATTTCTTTGGCTTATCTTTTTAGTGAGGCAACATTTATAAGTGAACTAGAGATTCTTTTATTAGGCGTGCAGACTAAAGGATTCATCGAAGGGCTTAAGCCACTCACCGATTAAATCGAACGAGAGGATGGGGAAGCCTTATGCAGCGTTCACCCTTTGGTTATACATCCTGATATTGCAACAACACTTGGTTAGCATACTTTGATCTCTTTCTCTTACGTTTCGAAAAGAATGCGCAAGCAAGAAAAGCAAAATCATGAAAACCAAGTCATCGAAAGCAAGACAAAACACAAAGTAACACAAAACCAAGAAGCAAAGCAACCAACGAAAACTCTTGGACTTATTTCAATAGAAACCGTTCCATCAATTTGAAGAGTTTATTGCATTTCGTCCGTGTTGATTTGGCGGTAAGGTTTTTCCGAGACTCGATTCTCAACCGAGTCAAAGTAGCAAGTGTTCCATAAGTAACCGTTCGGAGCGGGGCGTTACATGAGATGTCCACGTCGTATTCGCGATATGTACATTGGCATTGGACGGGGAAGACAATTAGTAGGCGTATGGGACAAACATTTGGCTATCGTAGTTTTAGAGTAAATTATGGGGTCGTGAGCCTCAGTGTTACCCAGTTATGGGCTATGTGTTACCCGGTTATGGGCTATGTGCTACCCGATTATGGGCGTATATGTTTGTCGATACATCCGGCAAAAGTTACTAGCTGCACGCTATCATGATCGGTGATGTAGTCAGCATATACTTCTGGCATCCAGTTTACAGCTAATGCCAGATACTTAGCCTCTGGCTTGACGCTACGCTTTATACCTTTTACTTATCCATACGTACCAAGGTTGTCTTCAATTGCATTTCACTTAGCTGGTTAGTTCACCCTCGAGTTTACACAATATTTACTTTATGGCATGTACTTTTGTATCTTGTTACGTTCCTCTGAGGACCTGGTTCCTTTCCAGATCCGAACGAGTACTTGTACCCGACTATCTACGGAGCAGAAGTAGAGACCGGATTCGTGGCTGAGGACTTTGAGGCATTTCTAGAGGAGTTCCCGTGATTTGGGGTACACTGCTGTTTCGAACTAGAGCATTCTTATCTAGCTAGTTGATAGTCTAGTCTAGTTATCTTACTTATTTCCGTACTTTTATCTTATTCCTGTATTTTAGTGGATTTTTCCCCATCCAGACTATTATATATATATTATGGATATTTAGACTCTTTGTATTTTATTTACCAGCACTTGCTTCAGTCTTTATTATATTATATTATGTGGATGAGATTAGACATTTACCTGTTGTATGATAGCATATTGGAGTTGATAGTATTTTAGGACAACGTAGTACGCTTCGTCGGGTCCATTAAATTAGGAAATCCTTCAAAGTCGTATTAGCTGGCTATTGTCACGTGGCCTGGTCCCGTGTATTTTGGGACTGGGACGTGACATTATTTTAATGGTGGCCCATGCAGGTATCTGTTTATCGCTTGTGGTATGGTATCATGCCCAGCGAGCCTGCAATAAGATAGAAATTAATAGATCTCATCCACCTTGACTACCGTCATTGAACCTCCTTCGTAATTAATTACTTGAATATCTGCATCCTGTTTGTTTATTTTCATACTCTTTTAATGTAGTTCTATCTCTTGCAGAGAGATGAACTTGCATATCGGACGCGAGGCATACGGTGCCATTGTGCCATCTGCCACCGCACAAAGGGAGGATACATCCCTTGGACCACCTGGAGAGCAGCCACCACCACAGGCCCCGGTGATACCACATGCCCCGTTGATACACTGGCACCAGACTTCTCAGGATGATCCGATGCAGCAGCATGAGGGACAGACTTCACAGACGGTCCCGACACAACACTTCGAGGGCCACGCCGATGCAGCAGCTCGAGGGGCCGACGTCTCAGGAGACACCTACTGCGCAGCCGGAGGTTCCAACGCCACCACCTCCACCCTTTCCACCTCAGATGCCACATACAGAGGGACAACCACAGATATTCCAGTTTTTCTAGGCCATGATGCAGGTGCAGTAGCACTAGGTTGAGACTATGAGACAAAGCTTGATGGCAGTTCTGGAGAGGCCACTTACCCCAGCACCAGCACCAGCACCAGCACCAGCACCTGTACCTATTCAACCAGTTGGTACAATTTGAGGGTTTTGTCAGATGGGCTCGGATACCTTTTCGGGCAGCGAGACCGCAGAGGAGATCTCCGATTGGGTCGCCAATACGGAGATATTACTGGAGGCTTCTCAGCTGCCACCGGACCTTTGGATGACCGCAGTGAGGGCCCAATTGAAAGGTAATGTCCATCACTGGTGGGACTCTATGGAGCGCAACGTCGGCAAGAAGCAGACGTGGGAGCAGTTTCTAGAATACTTCAATGCGAAGTACTTTTCGGCTACTGTCAGGAATGCGCTATACTCTCAGTTCATACATCTGGAGCAAGAAAATATGACTGTAGATGCGTATGACGCAGAGTTCAGTCATCTTAGTAGATTTGGTATCGCCCTGATACCCAATGATCTGGAAAAGGCCAGGAAATTCTATCATAGTCTGACTTACGAGCTACAGAGGTACACTACCACCCAGGCGAGGATCTCATATGAGGAGGTTCTGACAGAGGCTAGAATCCAAGAGGCTATTGGCAGAGGATTGAGGCATCCCAGTGTAGCTGCACCAGCTAAGGCACAACTAGGAGCAGGAGGACCGATCCGTCATACATGAGTGCAGACGCAACAGAGGGTTGTGTCGTATCAGCAGAGAGAGCTTCTGACATGTCACTTTTGCAGAAAGAAGGGACATGTTCAGAAAGATTATAGGAGATGATTAGGATAGTGTTTGAGGTACGAATTGAACCAATATTAGGCTCAGGAGTATTTCCAGTTTGTCAATAGAGCCCAACAGATAGTGCAAAGGCCAGCTCCACCGGTCCTAGGTATGTCCGTAGCATTGCTTGATAATTTATAGCTTATTATGTATTTGTTTTAATTTCGAGAATAAAATTCTTATAAGTTTGGTAGATTGTAAACCCCCTGACCCAAATCTAGGATTATGATTCATTTAGGATTATTTTTGAATTTATTTAATGGAGTTATTAATTTGCCTCTTTTAATTTAATTTTCTTGATGTACCTTACCGTTGCTTCGATGTTTGGAGCGCTACTCTAGCTTCTGCCTTCAAACAAATTTGACACACTTGACCTAGACATGCCAGCCTTCCATTCTGACCTTTGTGTAACTCATAAATACCCTCTCTTGTGCTTTATTTTAGTCGCACTATATTCGTTATAAATATCTATTTTTAAATCCAAATAAATTCAACTTTGCATCTTTCTCCGTTCCAATCGAAATTGGAGACACAACCTCGACCCGTTTTATGAAATCCAATTTATGACAATAATCTACTCTGAGTCTTCTACGTCCATGACACTCGTGTCCCACCCAATTTTAATCCTATGCACTTTTAATTAATTAAAGAACACCCTTGATACTAATTTTAATTAAATTGGTGTAATGACTCAACCTAACCCAAAACTAGACCCAACACCAACCCAAACCCCCACTCACACCCTCAAGGTTCATAGAAAATATCATACACTATTTTAATCCACTATATCACACCAAACATGGTATTTTTTCTCATCCAACTTGTTTGTGCAATTTTTAAATTGTTGGGGGCCTTTGTGCAAATAAGCAACTAGGTGTCCACCTCCCATTGGAGCAAAATAATGAAGAAACCCTCTTTCATTTCTTTGACCGGTCACCCCTATTCCCCCCCTCCATTTTGTGTGTACAACACACCACTTTACACCTACATCATCACCACCCTCCGTTCAAATTTACCCCATCCCAACCACTCATTTCTTCATGAGGATTCTTCCCCCATACCTAGAAATAGCCATGTGGCCTGCCCTAATCCCTATGCCCTCCTTCTCTCTCTATCCTACATTAATTCTCCCTCCCTCTCTCCAAAATTCAGCAGCCACCACCATCCCCATCCAACCGAACACTAACATCACCTCCTTCCTTGCCCTTCTTCTTCCTCCTCCGACCAACTTCACCACCACCACCATAGCCTTCATCCCGACCACCCCACTGTCACCCGACCATCTCCTCGACTTCCTCTCCTCTTTCTCACGACCGATCACTACCGCCTCCTTCTAATCCCGCCACCACCATCATCACCACGACCATCATCATCACCGCAAGCATCACCACCACCTCCTCCACAGTCATCACCACCATATCCATCACCACAACTGCCACCACCTCATCTACAGTCATCACCATCGCCATCATCACCACCATAGCCATCACCCCAGCTATCACCACCATAGCCATCACCACGACCGCCACCACCTCCTCCACAGTCATCACCACTGCCATCATCACCACTATAGCCACCACCCCAGCCATCACCACCATAGCCATCACCATGACCGCCACCACCTCCTCCATAGTCATCACCATCGCCATCATTCCCACGGCCATCATCACCACCGCAATATCTTCTCACGACCACCACCACCCTCGACAGTCATCACCACCACCTTCTCCTCCTTCTTCCTCTCCTCCTCCACAGCCATCACCACCGCCATCATCACCACCATAGCCATCACCCCAGTCATCACCACCACAGCCATCCCGCCACCACCATCACCTCGTCACCACCAACCACCACCTTGCTGCTTTGCTGCCACTGTTGCTACTGCCGCTGCTGTGCAGTCTAGCCGCCAGAGCACCCCAACTAGCCAGAGACTGGCCACCCACTAGCCGCGGGCCGAGCACCACCTCCCTGTTTAGAGCTAACCCTAGGTATGCATGTTCACTCCTCCTCCTTCTTGTTGTTGTTGTATGAACCAATGTTGTTAGTGAACCTTATTATCTAGTATATATATACATATGTTGGAGTAGTTGTTAGTATATTTCATGGGTTAGGTTGTTAGTATGACACATATTTGTGTAGTACCTAGGTCCTTAGACTAAATTATCATATGTGCACCCTAACCTATTAGATAGGACACATGTTTAGTGTTACACGATATTTGAAGATATAAATATATTGGTAGCTAATTGTCTTGTTGTGTACAGTATTTGAGGACATATGACGTACTCGTACATGGAGACCTAGATGGTTAACACTATCAAACTTGCGTTGGAAAAAAACTTAGTACCTACTTGAACCTTAGTTGATCTTGGTTGTAATATTTGAGAATGTACGTTTAGAGGGACATGACACGTGCACACTCGACCCCGCTAGTTGACCGGTTATAACCCCTACTTGTGTTAGTTTCTAAGTGAAGTGTAGTTGTATTTTTGTGCGTACTAGTATAATGACTGATGGTTATTACATTATATATATATATATATATATATATATATATATATATATATATATATATATATATACAGGATCGTTGGATCGTTCGGGCGAGGCTTCAGGAGCAAGATTTTGGCATTCGCAGCTTGAGGATCTAGGCAAGTATACCTTACCTTGTTGTACTAATTAAATTTAGTTATTATTAGTTTGCATGTTTTATTATTTTAATATTACATAACTGTACGCGTCCGTGAACGACTCGGGTGCAGTCAACGAAGGCGTTGACGTTAGGACTTGTATTTGATCTAGTGTCTAGTGGACACACCTAAAGTTGTGGAGTCATCGATATGACTCCCCAGGCCTTGACACGTATCATTGCACGTCACAGAGTGAGTTCATATAGGGACGCGTGCTTCATACTTGACTGGCCATTGGTGTGAGCAGCACGTGTGACGGTATTTAGCATAGTTGTATATTTCTTTAGTGACTTGCATTATAGTACGAGATGTCCACGTCGTATTCGTGATATACATTGGCATTGGACGGGAAAGACTATTAATAGGCGTATGGGACAGATATTTGGCTACCATAGTTTCAGAGTAAACTACGGGGTCGTGAGCCTCAGTATTACCCGGTTATGGGCTATGTGTTACCCGGTTATGGGCTATGTGCTACCCGGTTATGGGCGTATATGCTTGTCGATACATCCGCAGAGGTTACTAGCTGCACGCTATCATGATCGGTGATGTAGTCAACATATACTTCTGGCATCCAGTTTACAGCTAATGCCAGATACTTAGCCTCTGGCTTGTCGCTACGCTTTATACCTTTTACCTACCCTTACGTACCAAGGTTGTCTTCAAGTGTATTTTACTTAGCTGGTTAGTTCAACCTCGAGTGTACACAGTATTTACTTTATGGCATATACTTTTGTATCTTGTTACGTCCCTCTGAGGACCTGGTTCCTTTCCAGATTCGGACGAGCACTTATACCCGACTATCTACGGAGCAGAGTAGAGATCGGATTTGTGGCTGAGGACTTTGAGGTATTTTCAGAGGAGTTACCTTGATTTGGGGTACGCTGTTGTTTCGGACTAGAGCATTCCTATCTAGCTATTTGATACTCTAGTCTAGTTATCTTACTTCTTTTCGTACTTTTATTTTATTGCTGTATTTCGTGGGTTTGTCCCTATTCAGACTATTTCAGATGTATTATGGATATTTAGACTCTTTGTATTTTATTTACTAGCACTTGCTTCAGTCTTTATTATATTGTATTCTGTGGATGAGATTAGACATTTACCTAATGTATGATAGCATATTGGACTTGATAGTATTTTAGGACAGCGTAGTATGCTTCGTCGGGTCCATTAAATTGGAAAATCCTTCAAAGTCGTATTAGCTGGCCATTGCCACGTGGCCTGGTCCCGTGTATTTTGGGACTGGGGCGTGATAATTCAGATTTGCACCTAAAATAAAGTACAAAAAGTAATTGTGTCAAGCCTCCAGCGCCATTTACATTGAGTAGGGAGAAAAAATTGATAATATAAAACTGGATTTCAAAGTTGAGATTTTTTGACGACTACGTGTCAAATCTGGCAAGATGTGTCGATCTCAACGAACACAAGCTGACAAGGATGAAGATTCATAATTTCCATGTGTTTATGGAGAGGTTACTACCTATTTCTCTGAGAGAGATGTTGCCTCATCAAGTATGGACTTCGTTGGCCGAATTATCTATATTCTTTAGAGATTTGTGTTCAAGCAATTTGACGGTGCAATATTTAATAAAACTTGATGAGAAGATTGTATTGACATTGTGCAAGTTAGAAAGGGTGCTCCCCCCCCCCCGATTTTTTGATAGTATGGAGCATTTGTCGAGTCATCTTGCATACGAAGCACGTGTCGGTGCTCCCGTCCATTATCGATGGATGTATCCATTTGAGAGATATAAATTAATTAGTTTGTACTATTAATTTCTTTACTCAAATAATTCTAATATTCACTATATTATCTATAGGTTCTATATCACCTAAAGAAGAAAGTGGGCAATAAGGCTCATGTAGAAGCTTCGATATGCGAAGCATATATTATTGAGGAGGTTTCAAACTTATGCTCCATCTACTTTGATACTCATGTCAGAACAAATCGTAAAGAGCCCTAATGAATGATGACGGTGGGGTTGATGAACCGAATAGTGTAATCCACACTATCTTCAATGTGTGAGGTAAGACTACAAGTGCTACTAAAGTACGGTGGTTGAAAGACGATGAGTTTGAAGCCGCTCATCGGTATATATTGTTAAATAGTGGTCTTGAGGAGATGCTAGATATTGAGAAGTATCTTTGCTACATATTTTAATTATGTATATGCTTGGAAAAAAGTGCTCTAACTATTCTCCTTACTATCATAGTACTTTTAGAGCTGAGGTAAAAATGGAGAGATCTACTATTAATGATGATGATCTTGCTAGAGAGGTTGATACAAAATTTTCATCGTGGTTCCATAATTATGTACGGATCCTAAACATTAAGCATTCTAAATTTAGCATTTGGACCAATCTTTGTCTAATGTTTATATGATACGTGATGTTTCAGGTTTTTTGTCCTGGTACATAGTTACAGAACGAACGACTTCGAGCATTAGCTATCGGACCAAGCAAGAGGGCAAAGTGTTTGGATGGATACACCATCAATGGCTTCAAATTTAGAACCACTGATAAGCCTATTAATCAATTATTTGTCGATGTGAAGGCTAATTATACAAAAAAAAATTAGAGTATGTGTGAGGGGTTATGTCTACGATGAGGATCCATAATTTGACTATTACGGTGTACTAAGAGATATCGTGGAGCTGGAATACTCTTATGAGATAAAAAATATGTTGTTTAAATGTGATTGGTTCGACACAACACCCAAGCAAGGATGAAAAATTGACAACCAGTTTGGGTTTGTTGATATAAATTATGGAAAAAGATATGTAGTTTTTGAACCATTTATGTTGGCTAGTCAAACGGTTCAAGTGTATTATACGAGCTATCATAGTCGACGACACAATAATAAGGATTGGTGGGTTGTATGCAAAACTAAAACTAGAAACACATATAATATTGGGAATCTAGCATACCAGGAGGATGAGGTGGTCATGCCTTAACCTACATATATGAGTTTGGCCGGTGTTGATGGTATGGAGGTTGATGTTATCATAGAGGATGATAGAGTTAATGAAGAGATTGACATAGAAGATTTACCTCATATAGAGGAGGACTCTGATATGGAGGTATCGAACGAGGAACAAGAATTATAAGATGAAGGTGATAGTGAAAGTAAAAATAAAGAAGA
Organism: Iris macrosiphon; assembly: GCA_036927795.1. NCBI lineage: Eukaryota > Viridiplantae > Streptophyta > Magnoliopsida > Asparagales > Iridaceae > Iris > Iris macrosiphon. The sequence continues at coordinate 338,123,689 of JAYESA010000004.1, forward strand.
TGAGGATGAAGACGATTCAAAAAATGATTCGGAAGACGAATCGGAAGATGAAAAAGATTAGTACGTACACACATATGAATTAGCTTAGATTATTTATTTATTTAATGACATGGTTATTATTTATTTTATTATCACACTAGTATTTATTTGTTTTAGCACACCATCCATTACTTTATGATGTCTTGATGTCACTATTTTTATTTGTTTCATAACAACATCTATTATTTACTGTCAGATTTACCTATGGCGGGACGAGGACGAGGACGATCACGATGATAAGTTCACAGAGGATCGTCTTTCCAGCATCCTCCAGCTACTCCGGATGCAGGTCACACACGACCATCAGAGGACAAGTTCATAGATGCCGAGGATGGTTTATCCCCTTCATGTACTCGTTCATCGGTAGGGGGAGATACTCCATCTCCCCGGCTTTCCTCAACTTCTACCCCTGCCACTACTCCTGCGATTATTAGTACACCAGCTACTCCACTAGTTGCTCCAACCGGAGCAAATCCATATCCAGACCTCCTGGTGGACACGGAGTATATGTCCGTCATCCAGGATTTAAAGACCCCCCTATTCTACCAGAGCGGCCAGCCAATATCGATCGTCCCGAGCTGTGGGCCGATGGAGTGACGTAAGTACTTATTGTCAATTCATATATTTATTTATTTATTCCTTTTTATTCTAATTGTATATTGTTTACTTATTTCAGGTTCTTCCCGATCAAGGCAGGCAATGATCCGGGGGATGTCATGCGGGAGAACTTTCATGGCCCTTATATCAACTTCAGTGACATTCCGCTGGATCGACGCTTCATTTGGCTGGATATGCTGCTAGTATGTATAAGATTTTTATTTAGAATAATATATAATTTTATGATTAAAATGATAAAAAATATTTTTTAAATTTGTAGAAGAAGTACTGGTAGCCGGATCATAGAGAGTCTGTGATCCAAAAGTGCTACAAGACCGTCGTCAGCAAAAGGTTAAGGGATATGATCAATGATCAGAAGGCGCTGGCGTCACATTCAGAGGATCTTCGCAAGGAGTGGCTCAAGAAGGAGTTATGGGAGAATATGAAGGATAAGATGGAGGCCCTGGCCTATAAGTCCAAGTGCGAGAAGACAAGAGCATCCCGTGCTAAGGGTGGTCTCCACACGGATGGATCCATTCCGACCGTGGAGCATTTTCGACGGATGGTCAGTATTATAATTTTTTCTAGATCAATTTTTAATAATAATAATAATAATTATTAATTAATTACTTAATTTTTATAGTGCGATGAGGCCATCAGAGCCAGGGAAGACCTGAAGACTGTCGACTTCTTCGCAATCTTTCAGCGGACACACAAAAGGAAGAATGATGGGAAGCTCGTAGATGAGCGGGCAGCAAAAGCATACGTAAGTTGTATTTGTAAAATTTTGTCAACAAAATTTAATTACATTCTTTTTATAATTTAACTATATTTGTTTACCCTAAAAATCTAACCTTAACTTCAATATTGTTACCTATGATATCCAAAATTCTTAACTCTAAACCTAACCTACGATATCTAAACTTAACTCTAAACCTAACCTTAGTTGTAGTCAATAAAAAGATTAATCATAACCTACGATATCTAAACCTATTTACATAAATAAATATAGGAGGCATATAAGACGTTGGAGGGTGGGACTGATAGAAGTACGCTGACTGAGAGAAATGATCGGTAGGTACAAGTTGTCGGGAGAGGGAAAGGCGGCAGCGTGTAGGGGACTGGATCGTTGGTTCTTTCTAGAGCTCCTCCTCCAGCTCCATCAGAGCCTGTTTCTCCTGGTGCTATGAGTTTGGAGCAGATCACGATGACTCTGTTAGAGGTACAGAGGCAGGTTAGACAACTGACAGAGTCTCGTGATCCTGCAGCTCCTGATCCTCCAGCTCCTCCGATGGCTCCTCCGTCTCCTCATGCTGCTCCGCATGTCGTTCTTGAGGATCTACAACAGATCATCGCTGCGGTTATGACGCAGTACATGGCTACCTGACAGCCGTCGCCACCTCCGCCTCCACCATCGACTTGATGTGTATTTTTATTTTCTTGATAATTTGATAGTTTGTTGGATGTATTTGTGTATACCTATATATGTTTGGATTATGGTAGTGTATGATAACTTATGGCTATGCACTTATATTTAAGTTTTATTGTATTTGATGTGTTTTATTGTATTTTATGTGTTTTGATGTATTTGTGTATAAGTGATTTAATTTTGTATAATGTTACATGAGCAAAAAGTAAGTGATTCTATTATGTAAAAAATATATTTATGTTTAGCGACGGATTAGCGACGAAAAACTAAAAAATTTCAGGTCAGCGACGGATGTGCGACGGATTAGCGACAAAAAAATCTGTCGCTATGTTCGTCGTCTTTAGCGACGGATTAGCGACGAAAATTTTGTCGGTGAGCTTCTGAAAATTTTGGTAAAAATTGACTTACACTTTCCGTCGCCAATCTGTCACTAATCCGTCACCAAATAAAGCGACTAAATATTCCGTCACTAATCTGTCGCTTAAATTTTGTCGCTAAGTTCTTCGCATATCCGTCGCCATGTCGATGGATTAGCGACGAAAATCTGGCAGCGACACTTAAATTAGTGACGCCATATTTTCGTCGCTAATCCGTCGCTATACTAAAATAGCAACGAAAATAGGTATTTTAGCGACGAAAATACTAACGCCATATTTTCGTCGCTAATCCGTCGTTATACTAAAATAGCAACGAAAATAGGTATTTTAGCGACGAAAATATATATTCTCTTCTCTTCTCATTTGAGAGATACATAAAATATACTGCTATGAGATGAGTTTACAACAGCCACAAAAAATCCATGAAATTACCATCTTTTCTCCGAGTTCATATTTTTCGAGTTTAACATCAAATGTAACAAGAAGCGTTCCAGAAGTTCAATCCATTGAACTTTATGGTTCCTGGGAGCAGATCGTTGAAAGACGAATTTTGGTTTGAGCAACGGTGATCTTCATCACCCAGTGACTTATCTTTTTATCATCAAGTTTTTTCTTCTGTTTCTTTCTTTTGTAGCATGCGTTTGCAACAGTTTTATTGCTTTCTAATTACAACTTGTTGTTACTAGTTTTCTTTTATGCAAAAAGTCAGTTTGTAATCTTTTTTCGTACATGTTGTGGTCAGATCATAGATTATCATCTGATTGCATAAGTCTAGGGTTACAACAATCACTTGTGATAATCAATTTTTTACGTACTCGTTACCATCTTTGTAATCGGAAATAACAGTTTCTTGTGTTCTTTCTTCCAATTTTAAGCTGTATGTTTTTATATATATGAGATTATGACGTACTTAAGTTGGTTCATTGTAATGAAATTATTTGATTCATCAAATTTGTGGCATTTATTCTTTAGACATTTCTTTATATATCTATGTTTGCACCATCCATCTTTTGTTTTATTGACACAAAAATATTTATTTCGGTGTTTAACATTGTAACTAATTGTTAGTATATTTTGCACGCATAATATATGAAGCAAAATCATCATCATTGGTATGCAAAAAGTAGAAACAAATATGAAATATCACTATGATGGCATTATCTGAACTAGTCACATTCACGTGCGTTGTACGTACAAAAATAAAATAAAATACTATAATATTCTTAAAAAAGTTAGATAAAAGTTATATTAAAATATATTCAATATGATTTGAATATATTTGAATTAGATTTTTTTTTTAGAATTTTGGATATATATTTAGTTAGATAATACCATGTAATTATTTTAAATATAATTTGGGTTTGTGATATATTTTTAGAATTTTGGATATGTATTTAGTTAGATAATACCATGTGCTTAGTTTAAATATAATTTGAATATTAAATATATTTTAGGATTTATTATATGTTAAGGCAATGAGAAAGATTTAGAATTTTTATTTAAAATTTTAACTACGTGAGGAGGTACATCCGTCGGTTAGAAACATATTTGAAATTATTTTTTGTAGTTAGTTGGTGATATACATATGGCTTGGACGGCTTATTTTTGAGCCGTTTCTAAGCCGTATTATTTGAACTAGTATACATACACGTGCATTGCACATATTTTATATATTTTGATCATACAGTTAGAATATATATAGTATGAGTTAATGAATTATATGTTCGCTTGATCACTTCATCAAGGAATAATTATCCCAGTGGATAATCTAATCATATTATCAACACATGGTTCATCTACATTACTAATACATAAATAAAAAACCAGAACATAATTAATCATTTATATAGATGTTTATTTATATCATTATTAGGAAGACTAACAATCTCTATTTAATTTACAACATGTCATCAACTAATGTATAGCTAGAATTAATTATGAGGAAGTACTTTCATGCAAGGTTGTATTAGTATGCATGAGAAAAAAAATTAAAAACGGTCGTAATTAGGAATACAAAAAGTCGACAACTTTCATATTTACCTAGATACCCATATTAACTTAATTAATACTTTTAATAAGTAAATATATTGAAGGATATTTTTGGGAAGAAAAGATTCACAAAAATTTAATTTCTAATAATGTATTGCACATGCGTGAAATAATATTTGAAAAAATCAAACATGAATTTATTATAAAAATATGTCATTCATAGGAATTGAACTCAATCAATCAAGTAAAATGCCTCACATCTTAACAACTTGAGTTAGAATTATTTAGTTATAAACATATCATATTAAATAGTTAAAGCTTGTTTAAGTTTTTTTTAAAATAATAAATGGATTATTTAGATAGTTATTTAGTTATCTTCTTGTTAATTTTTTAAATTTATTTAAATGATGATATACATACGCTTAGACGGCTCATTTTTGAGCCACTTTTAAGCTGTATTATAATAGTGAGATACATATGGCTGTATCAAATATTTTTGATACAGCCACTGTATGACAGGTGGTCCCTCCTCTCTTTTCGTAAAATGTGCAAACATATTTATATAGAGAAGGATCCACCTGTCATACAGTGGTTGTGTTAAAACTTTGATGCAGCCATCTGTATCAAAGTTTTACTTATAATAGTATAGAAGAGAGAAAATATATTGTTGAAAATATAGTAGCATAATATGCGCCCGTTTGTTGATCACCTGCCTCCTCAACTTGTAAACATCACATGAGGATATACCATTCTCTTAAAATTTTATTTTCTTCAACTTGTAAACATCACATAGCCTCTGCACATACGATATATAACAGAGTTGTAGGGAAAATGAAAATCTGCATTCTATAATATAAAATCTGGTTCAAGTAACTTATAGTTCAAGTGCAGACCTATAACTTAAAGTAACATTCTTCTAGGGTGAAGCTGCTTTCCATCACAAATTATCTTATGCTTTTCTTGGATGATGTGTTATTACTCTTATTCATGGCTTTCACATCCAATAGACTGCTCCCAGTTCTCACAGAAAATTTCAATAACTTTACCAATTCGCCTCCCCGCCAACAGCAGCCGCCGCCGCCCGTTGATCTCCGTCGCTGCCGTTTCATCCGCCGCCGCAGTCCAAACCACCGCCCGCTCGACTCCCCACCGATCGACCTTACCAATTCGCCTCCCCGCCAACGGCCGCCGCACCCACACCTATAAAAACCCTCGACCCCCACTGCCACCCTCTTCATCCACCACCGCCATCAGCCCTCCGGCGACCCTCCGCCACCTTCTCTCTCCGCCGTGAACCTCCGACTTGCCCTCAACCCCCATCGCCACCGTAGTCACCATCCCAACCCAGCCGAGCCACCGCCTCTCCACTGCCGACGCCGAGCTCTCTCCGACGTCTCACCGCCGCCACCGCCAAGCAACAGCTCCGCCGTGACCCCGCCGCCGATCAGCGAGCACAGCAGCCGCAGCAGCACCACCGTGCCCCGCCGTAGCCGCGTCGCGCCACCGCGTGTAAACGCCGAATAGTCGTTACCGGCCCCCTGTTCAGGTGAGAATTTCTCTCTCCTCATCGCGTCGATGTTCGAACGGTCTGTTGCAACCCATTTCCTGCGTGACCCTCTAGAAACCCGTGCAAACAGTTCGGGATATCGCGTCCTTTGTCGGTCGCAAATTATGACAAAATTAGAAAAATATTCCCAATTTCTAAAAATCCAGAATTTGGCCCGAACTCACAAGTTCATGGCCGATTTAATCCCAACCTGGTTAATGTTTTCAAAATTTACCTGAACAGTTATTTAGACCATATAACCAAGTTTAAAAACCCTATTTTAGTTTATTTTATTGTGATGTAGATTATAATTTATTCGAGGGTAAAAATGACCAAAAACTTGGTTATTTAAAAACCTAATTTTTTTCGGAACTGGGGGCGCCCCGCTAAACGGGGCAACTTGGTCGTGTACGAATTATACCAAAAAGTGCGTATCGTCAATACGGACGTGAGAAATTTCGTAGAAGTTAATTTGGATGTTACGTGCACACCGAAATCAACGCGTATCCGTCGACAACGCCCCATCTCGGCCTGTTCTGAAACTCGTTGTAAATTCGTGTACGCTCGTCGTTTCGAAACGAAACTTGTACCTTCGGACTCGTAGCGATACGCTGGTCCTGTGACCCAAGTTTGGTTCGATTCTGAGAACGTTGACAAAATCCCGTATCGTGGGCCCCGCGGCTCCACTTGACGGGCGATTTTGTGATCGGCTCATCGGAATCCAGTTCTGGACATTCCGTTGGGTTTGTATCATTGTTGTGGACTTGTAGACACTAAGTTTGACGAATTTGGAGAACTTTGTCTCTGGTATATTTTTTGGTGTGAAGTGGGCCACGTGTGGACCCCGCTTTGACCAGAAACTGTCAATTTTGTCCCTGTGTCCAAACTGGACTTATGGACAGGCAATTCTAGCTATTTAATATCTTCTGAACATGATGGTAGTGTTTATTTCAGCAACCGTAGGAGTACTTGAAGATCCCACGAATACCGGAGCAACTGTTGGAATTCAAGCACCAGGCAAGTGTACCTTGCCAAATTTGTAATACTTGTTTTATATTATTCCTTTGATTTATTTATATGATGTATCTGTTCAACCTAGGACCGTGTGACGTTGCTTAGCGTCTAAATAAGATTCGGGTGTCGACACCGTACGTGGAGTCGTGTAACGTCACTAGAGATTGATATCGTGACCCTATATATCTTCGTGCTTGCATTATCAAGTACGTCATACCATAGGACACTTGATACTGTTCATGAAACATAATCTTCCTGAGTTATTCATAGTAATTCTGTATAGGTTACAAGATTCATTACATAGATTTTCTATATTCATATGTATCATTAAGACTCGTTGTATTAGTTAGAGGTCATGATCTTGCGTGTTATGGACATGAGACGTGTGATTACATTGGGTGGGGAGAGTCATATCATACAAAAGCTGATTATATATATAATAAATTACTGGGAGTGCCTTAGACTCTGACACAGAGCTTTGGCACACGTACTAGCCCTTCGAGATAATAAATGCTGCTATGGGTTTCCCTGTGCCTTTAGTAGTTTCAGCCTGAGAATGATTAATGCTCTCACTTGCATATCACATAACTGGTTACTTAGTTTGCCCTTTTGATATATTTTATATATACTGCATTTATTTGGTTTGAGTTATTCTTGTACCTTGCTATGTCTCCTGAGGACCTGGAATCCGGATTATGTCCCTAGGTTTAGCAGAGGAGATCTACCCCGAGGTATATGGGACATGAGCAGACATTGGAGCAGTACCAGTACCAGAAGACGAGGTGATCGCCGATAATTTCTCCTGAGTATCTGATTTATTATACTCAGTTATTTCTTTTGTTAGACTCTTATTTTCTGTCTATTGAACTGTTGTATCAAACTCTTTATCGGGTTGTTCCCCGAGACTCTTATTGAGACTTGTTGATTATTATTTCATCTTGATGATTCTGATATTGATTGTATTTATCTTCTGTTGATGAGATTAATATCATAGACCTTTATAGTTGTTTTACAGCTTAAGTACACCCTGATGAATCCATTAAATTGGGTTTTTCCATCGGTGTGTGTTGCTGGCCATTGCCACGTGTCTAGTCCCTCGGTATTTTGGGACTGGGGCGTGACATAGTTTTTTTGGTGGCCCATGCAGGTCTACGACTAAATTGCTTCAGTTTCAACTAAGGAACTGAGCAAGCCTGCTACAAGGATATGATAAGTTATAGGATCTCATCCACTTGCTTGAATCGTTCTTGATCTCTATCGGATTCAAATTTCTTGACTTGCATCCTGCCTTGATTCCTCTGTGCGCCTTTTATAGTTTATTTTGGATGCAAAGTAATGGATTCACAAGCAAGCAACGAGACTCCCGTAGGAACACCACAAGTTGCAGTTGTCACCTACAACGATGAAGTGACACCATTTGGTGGAGGACAATCATCTCAACAAAGCAATCAAGCAGATCAACACTCTTCTAGCAGGCCCAGCAACAGCTGAGGAATCCATTACAAGGACGCGGACAAGCTTTTGCGATGACAATGGATGACGCACAGACTTGAGGAGTAGCAAATACGCGTAAAATTTAAGTTTTATCATAGCTATCTATTCCTAGTAATGCCTTAGCACGTGCCTGTTTATTCTATTTTCGTAGCCTAAACCTAGTATTTTGAACTTGTTAGTAATTGATACCCTAGTTTTCCTAAGCTGTAGTATTTGCCCTAACCCGATTCCTTTACTCTTGAATTACCTAACTTTCATTGTCTAGAAAAATACTTTATTCCTTCCCTATGTATTCTGCTTAACCCCCACATTTTTCTCGATTTTAATTCTTTATCACTTGTGTCGTACTACAAATATATTTTGCAACCGTGTCATCTCTTTTGACCGGTTATGTTTTCTTTGATTGCGAGGGCGTAATCCTCTTAAGGTGGGTAGATTGTAAACATCCAAAAATTTTCAAAATTAAAAAATAAATTTTTGATTTTTTTTATGATTTTTAACTAATTAAAATAAATATTTTCTGGAATTAAATTAATTTTATAATTTTATTAAATATTAAAATATTATGAAAATAATATTTTTGGTGTAAAATAAAATATTAGACATAGTGTAATTTTTTTGGAATTTAATGGACCCCAGAATTATTTTTAAAGACCTAAAAACAATGTTTTTAAATAAACCAGTTTAAACCAACCTGAACTGGATTAAACCAAGCCATAAATAAACCGAACCGAACCCATGCTGAACCGAACCAACCTGAACCCACCCAATCCTATTGGATCGGGTTGGATCTGAATCCGACCCGACCCACTACCCGACTCGACCCGATTAGCTGCTGCACAGTAACCCTTCAGATCCCCGACTCCCCGACTTCCCTAACCGCCGCCGCCCGTTGATCTCCGTCGCTGCCGTTTCATCCGCCGCCGCAGTCCAAACCACCGCCCGCTCGACTCTCCACCGATCGCCCTTACCGATTCGCCTCCCCGCCAACGGCCGCCGCACCCACACCTATAAAAACCCTCGACCCCCACTGCCACCCTCTTCATCCACCACCGCCATCAGCCCTCCGGCGACCCTCCGCCACCTTCTCCCTCTGCCGTGAACCTCTGACTTCCCCTCAACCCCCATCGCCACTGCAGTCACCATGCCAACCCAGCCGAGCCACCGCCTCTCCACTGCCGACGCCGAGATCTCTCTGACGTCTCACCGCCGCCACCGCTAAGCAGCAGCTCCGCCGTGACCCCGCCGCCGATCAGCGAGCACAACAACCGCCGCACCACCACCGTGCCCCGTCGTAGCCGCGTCGCGCCACCTCGTGTAAACGCCGAATAGTCGTTACCGACCCCCTGTTCAGGTGAGAATTTCTCTCTCCTCGTCGCGCCGATGTTCGAACGGTCTGTTGTAACCCATTCCTTGCGTGACCCTCTCGAAACTCGTGCAAACAGTTCTGGATATCGCGTCCTGTGTCGGTCGCAAATTGCGACACAAAATCAGAAAAAGATTCCCAATTTTTGAAAATTCAGAATTTGGTCCGAACTCACAAGTTCATGGCCGATTTATTCCCAACCTGGTTAATGTTTTCAAAATTTACCTGAACAGTTATTTAGACCATATAACCAAGTTTAAAAAACATATTTTAGTTTATTTTATTGTGTTGTAGATTGTAATTTATTCGAGGGTAAAAATGACTAAAACTTGGTTATTTAAAAACCTAATTTTTCCAGGAACTGGGTGCGCCCCGCTAAACGGGACAACTTGGTCGTGTGTGAATTACACTGAAAAGTGCACACCGTCAATACGGACATGTGAAATTTTGCAGAAGTTGATTTGGATGTGCGTGCACACCGAAATCAACGCATATCCGTCGACAACGCCCTATATCGACCTGTTCTGAAACTCGTTGTAACTTTGTGTACGCTCGTCGTTTCGAAACAAAATTTGTGCCATCGGACTCGTAGCGATACGCTGGTCTTATGACCCAAGTTTGGTTCGATTCTGAGAATATTGACAAAATCTCGTATCGTGGGCCCCATGGCTCCACTTGACGGGCGATTTTGTGATCGGCTCATCGGAATCCAGTTCTGGACATTCCGTTGGGTTCGTATCATCGTTCTGGACTTGTAGAAACTAAGTTTGACGAATTTAGAGAACTGTCTCTAGCACGTTTTTCGGTGCGAAGTGGGCCATATGTGGACTCCACTTTGACCAGAAACTGTCAATTTTGCCCCTGTGTCCAAATTGGACTTATAGACAGGCAATTCTAGCTATTTGATATCTTCTGAACATAATGCTAGTGTTTATTTCAGCAATCGGAGGAGTACTTGAAGATCCCACGAATATCGGAGCAACTATCGGAATCCAAGCACCAGGCAAGGGTATCTTGCCAAATTTATAGTACTTGTTTTATATTATTCTCTTGATTTATTTATATGATGTATCTGTTCAACCTAGGACCGTGTGGCGTTGCTTAGCGTCCGAATAAGATTCGGGTGTCTACGCCGTACGCAGAGTCGTGTAACGTCACTAGAGATTGATATCGCGACCCTATATATCTTCGTGCTTGCATTATCAAGTACGTCATACCGTAGGACACTTGACACTGTTCATGAAACAAAATCTTTCTGAGTTATTCATGGTGATTCTATATAGGTTACATAATTTGTTACATAGATTTTCTATATGCATATGTATCATTATGACTCGTTGCATTAGTTAGAGGTCATGATCTTGCGTGTTATGGACATGAGACGTCGTGGACATGAGACGTATGATTACATTGGGTGGGGAGAGTCATATCATACAAAAGTTGATTATATATATAATAAATTACTGGGAGTGCCTTAGACTCTGATACAGAGCTTTGGCACACGTATTGGCCCTTCGAGATAATAAATGCTGCTATGGGTTTCCCAATGCCTTTAGTACTTTCAGCCTGAGAATAATTAATGCTCTCACTTGCATATCACATAGCTGGTTACTTAGTTTGCCCTAATAATACATTTTATATATACTGTATTTATTTGGCTTAAGTTATTCTTGTACCTTGCTATGTCTCATGAGGACCTGGAATTCGGATTATGTCCCCAGGTTTAGCAGAGGAGATCTACCCCGAGGTATACGGGACATGAGCAGACATTGGAGCAGTACCAGTACCAGAAGATGAAGTGATCGCCGATGATTTCTCCTGAGTATCTGATTTATTATACTCAGTTATTTCTTTTGTTAGACTCTTATTTCCTGTCTATTGAACCGCTGTATCAAACTCATTATCGGGTTGTTCCCCGAGACTCTTATTGAGACTTGTTGATTATTATTTCATCTTGATGATTCTGATATTGATTGTATTTATCTTCTGTGGATGAGATTAGTATCATAGACCTTTATAGTTGTTTTACAGCTTAAGTACACCCTGATGGGTCCATTAAATTGGGTTTGCCCATCGGTGTGTGCTGCTGGCCATTGCCACGTGTCTAGTCCCTCGGTATTTTGGGACTGGGGCATAACATTTTCAGTTAAAATTTTTAGAAAACAAGTGGCGAATGCTTCATATTTTATTCTTCAGACCCAAGGCTGATTTAAATATAAAAAATACAATCATTGTCCATCCTTGAATTAAGGATAACCTTAAGGAAAAAAAAAAACTCAATGAAAACAGAAAATCTTCTCTAATAATGACTAATAACAAGAGGACAGAGAATCACAGGGTTCTCCAACACCCCCTCCCCTCTCAAGTTGCTGCATAGATATTTATCATGCGCAAGTTGCTTACCAAATGCTCAAAAACAGGTCTTGCCAAGCTTTTAGTTAAGATGTCCGCAGTTTACTGACTAGAGGTCACAAATGGTAGATGTTGTCACGCCCTAGTCCCAAAATACGTAGGACTAGGAATACGTAACACGCCAGCCGTATGTATACGAACTCCAATATATGGAAACCATATACACACGTATGCTGTACATGAATATCCAATCCACCAGTGGTAATATACTGTCAACAAGTTACACACAATCTATATCTCATCCACAGCACAAATAAATAAATAAATGGGAATAAATAATTGAATATCAAATAGGAAGTCTCAAAGTATGTTAGTCGGATGAAAATAAATCCACTGCAAATCGACTATACTAAAACTACTAAAAGAGAGAAGAGATCAAACTCTAATATAAGATAAATGTCCAACAAGAAAAGCAACTAGAACATCCATCAGCTGCGATGGATCAAAGATACTCTGAAGATAATACCTCCTCAGTCTGATAAGAAGTGTCAGGTCCGGGTCCGTACTCCTGTAGATACTCCTGCCCGTCTATATCTGGAACGGTACCAGGTCCTCAGAGGGACGTAACAAGATACATATAAATATGCCAATAAAGTACTGAAAATAAACATCCAACGGGTCGCCTAACCATTTATGTGGATGCAGTTTGAGAACAACTTTCCGACAAGTGGGCTATCTGAATAAAATGTGATTGGCATGATTCTCTTGGAGATTCAGGGGCCTACAGAGCATGTCGCATTTTGAACGGCAGAGGCCGCCTGATAATATATAATATATAGTGGTCATCATGACCGTGCATCTCCGATGGAGCGTACGGGTTACACAAGAAAAGTACAAAGGAGACCAAACGCCTTACTTGTTATTCTCCCCACCCCATGCTCTAAGCATGTCACATCCATGACATGATGATACCTCTAAATAACTGCCACGTCTACTAGCATGCAAAGTTTCTATCAGCAGTTATCCCTATCCGTCGTACGACCTATACGTACCAGTGGCCAGCCGAGTACGCAAGTCCGTGTCCTACATGTGACTCACACTCGTATAAGAACAGTGTCATGGCCAATAAAATATAAGAATATCTCATGATAATGGTGTGGTCTCATAAAGTAGGTCCATATGCATATACATAATAAAAAAAGAATACGACGTCACCGTCGTTGCACCCAAGTTATTCTTGGACGCGCAGTTTATATAGCAGTTAAAAAATATAAACTAAATGACAGAAATAAGATGCATGCACCATATGGAATATAAATCATAGTACAATGGCAATGTATACTTGCCTGACAAGCAATCTGTATAGTGTAAGCGTCCAGATGTCAAGGACACGGGATCAGAAACTAAGGCCTCCGAATAAATGTCTCCGGATGCTGAAATAGACAACACCAACGTTTCCGGAATCAGCGAAATAGCTAGAAAACACTACCCTTTCGTCCAATTTGGACACATGAGCAAAACGATAATTTTGGGTCAAAGCGGGATCCACATGTGGCCCACTTTGCACCGAAAAGTGTGCCAGGGGTAAAGGTCTCTAAATGGGATAAATTATAGGTCAAAAATTCTAAATGTCATTATAAACTCAACGGTATGTCCAATTTTGGATTCCGGTGAGCCGAACACAAATTCGCCCAAAAAGTCAAACTATAGGGCCCGTAATTTGGCAGTTTGGTCAACTGTCTCAGAATTTCGTGAAACTTGGGTCGTAGGACCAGTGCGATACTACGAGTCCAGTGGCACAAGTTTCGTCGTATTCTGACGAGCGTATAATAAATGGTGTGGTGCACGCGGTCGCGGACGCGGGGCGAGCGATGGAACAGGAATCGGGGCGTGAACAGGGCTAAGTTGCTGTCACTTTTCTGAGCGGTGCACGCGGTCGCGGACGCGGGGCGAGCGACGGTGCTGGGAGGATGCTCCGGCGACAGCGGTGGCTCCTGTGGTCGGCAGCGCAGGTCGTGGAGGAGGGTGAATGGTAAGTTTAGGGTTAGGGTTTATAAATATGTAAAGTATATATATAAGATGAGATGGGTCTGGGGGAGAATACCCGCGCGGGGGGGGGGGGGGGGGGGGGTTCAGCAGAATGCTGCTGCTGCTGGCCTTTAGGGGTTTAGGTGGGTTAGGGTCGTAGGTTTTTGGTTTAGGAGTTAAGGGGTTTAGGTCTTTGGGTGGGGGTTTTAGCTACTGTGGGTTTTTTTTCATTTTTTTTCTTTCATTTTTATATTCTTTGTTTATTAATAAATCTATATATATACATATATATATATATATATATATATATATATATATATATATATATATATATATATATATATATATATATACCTATATATATACATATATATATAATTCTAGAAATTTATATTAGTGCATACAAATACTCTATCAACTGTCCACAAGGTCTCCTACATGAAATAAATTAAGGTAAAATAATAGTTGCTCCATAAATCTCTAAATGCATAATTACCTAGAAATAAAAATTTAATAAATTCTATATATTCTAATTAACTAATAAATACCATAAATAAATTAAATAATTAATACTATTTTTAAAATTACGGGTTTTATATTCTACCCAACTTATAGAAATTTCGTCCTCGAAATTAAAACTAAGCCACGATAGAAAGTCAATGATGGTATAAGATAGAAATTTACAAAGTTAATTCATATCTTGGTCTACGAATAGGTACGGAAAATGTTTGCGCAGGTCGTCCTCGTGCTCCCAAGTGGATTCTCCTGGCACGCCATGCTTCCATGCCACGCGGACTAAGGGAATAGACTGGTTCCTCAACACTTTCTCTCGACGATCAAGAATTTCTACGGGTTGCTCTTGGTATGACAAGCTTGGCCCAGTGGTGATCTTGGAATGGTCGAGAACATGGCTGCTATCTGCCACATATCGCCTAAGCTACGACGCATGGAATACATCATGTACTCCCTCGAGTGAAGGTGGTAGCACAAATCGATATGCCACTTCTCCTACTCTCTCTAGCACGTCAAATAGTCCAATATACCTTGGACTCAACTTACCACGCCCTCCGAATCAAATAGTGCCTCTAGTAGGTGATATCCTCAAGAAGACATGATCGCCCTCTTTAAACTCTAAGGGACAACGATGAAGGTCTGCCCACTGCTTCTGCCTGTCTTGCACTGCTCGCAAGTGCCCTTGTATCTTCTTCACTGTCTCAACGGTGTTGACTACCAACTCTGGTCCCAGAATCTAACGTTCTCCCACGTCACTCTAACACACGGGAGATCTACAGTTTCTTCCATACAATGCTTCAAACGGAGCCATCTAGATGCTCGTTTAATAGCTATTATTGTAAGAGAACTCTACTAGATGTAGGTGGTCCTCCCATGATCCTCCAAAGTCTAATATATAAGCCCTCAACATATCCTCTAGTGTCTGAATAGTACGTTCGGACTGCCCATCTGTCTGCGGGTGATAAGATGTACTGAACTTCAGACGAGTTCCAAGACTCTCTTGCATGCTTCTCCAAAAGTGTGATGTAAAACATGAATTCCTGTCTGACACAATATTGATCGGAATGTCGTACAATCTCACAATTTGTCTCATGTATAAGTCAGCCAAAGCTTTTGTAGACTGACCAACTCTAAAAGGTAAGAAATGGGCTGACTTGGTGAGTCAATCTACTATTATCCATACTGCATCACTCCCATTTGGACTCTTTGGAAAACCTATGACAAAGTCCATAGTGATGTGCTCTAACTTCCACTCAAGAATTAGAAGTGGTTACAATAACCCTGCTGTTCTCTGATGCTTCGCCTTTACCTACTGACATACTAGATATTTGGCTACAAAGTGAGCTATCTCTCTCTTCATCCCATGCCATCAAAAGTATTGTCATAAGTCACGGTACATCTTGGTGCCTCTAGTGTCGCACCCCGATCCCGTAGGGGCCGAATCGTCCTCGCTTGGTCCCTATGGAACCGCTTATTCGTCCTCGCATGGGCGCGATGCCGTGCAAGCCTAAGTTGCGCTTGCACCAGGCACGTACCTGCACAAGACACAAATTAGACGAAAATATACATATATAGGCACAGAGTAAAACACAGAGAACCAAAGTTGAACACATTTGATAGCACACAAAATACTTTTATTTTATTGAATACTGAAGATTTGGATTACAAAGGTTTGCTTGGCTGAGTTACAAAATATGACTTAGAAGGCTTACAACTCTTTTTACATTCCCAAAAACTAGCCACAATGCCCATTACATTATGCCCTTGTAGTAGGACCAAAATAACCAAAATATCTAGCAGAGGAGGAGTAGCCCACTGGAGAGGTAAGCAGCGGAGGAAGCAGCACGAACACAGTCCTATGGAAGGGTGCGCACATGCTGATTCAGGTTCAGGATGCTTGCCAAACTCTCGCTTCCAATACCTGGATATTTGCCCACAAACGTGGGTCAGTACTACCACATGTACTGGTGAGCGACCGTGGCCAAACTTACCTTAGAAATTCACACTAAGTAAAGCATATGAAGCTAGCATTATTAGGTGATCTTTCTGGTTGTCTAGTTTCAATTTAACAATTCATGCACGGAAACATAAACAATATATAGCATATGCATATGATATTTCTTACCCATAGCCGAGCGGTTATCCCTGCAGCAGACACACAAGTTAGTCACAATTTATATATGTGCATAAACTTATGTATCAATCTTTTGATGTCACAAACGATAGGTATGCAAGAAGGTAAACCTAGCATGCGCCCTATCTATATGACGGTCCATGAGTTTCTCCATTATTGGACAACAACACCCCCCAAGATCCCGAAGGACCGGACGTTAGGGTGCTTACACAATCCCTTCCGGATCGACCGATTCCCAGTGCCCCAGAAACCGATCGAGAGACTATTACCTTGTGCACAAGTTGTTCGAGACCCATGCATGGCAAGCAAACATTTATAAATCAACTTCTTTGGATGCACAACATTAGCAAGCATATAACAATCTAATAGCCATACCCCCTAAGATCCCGAAGGACCGGACGTCAGGGCGGACTACTAGACTTATCTTCTTCTCATTCTTCTTTTACACTTGACACGAACACTAACCATGAATGTTCAATGCACGATATAGTGATGCAACAAGTAAGTAAGGGGCAACATTTAGCTGAAGTAAAGCAGAACTCTATTTATAGCATGCAGTTCATTTCTTAGCTTATCTTTTTAGTGAGGCAACATTTAGTGAACTAGATATTCTTTTCATTTAGGCATGTGAACTGAAAGATTCATCGAAGGGCCTAAGCCACTCACCGAATCAATCGAACGAGAGGATGGGGAAGCCTTAAGTGACGTTCACTCTTTGGTTATGCGTCCTGAAAATGCAACAATACTTGGTTAGCATACTTCGATCTCTTTTCCTTACGATTCGAGAAGAACGCGCAAGCGAGAAGGCAAAATTATGAAAACCAAGTCATCAAAAGCAACTCAAAACACAAGGCAACACAAAACCAAAAAGCAAAGCAACCAACGAAAACTCTTGGACTTATTTCAATAGAAGCCGTTCGATTAATTCGAAGGGTTCATTGTACTTCGTCCGTGTTGATTTGGCGGTAAGGTTTCCCCGAGACTCGATTCTCAACCGAGTTGAAGCAGCGTAGTGTTCCATAAGTAACCGTTTGGAGTGGGGCGTTACATACTACCCCACTGAGAAGAAGTTTCGTCCACGAAACTTAAGAAATCAAGAAGGCGATATACGATGCATCAAGAGATCAAAGGAAACAGACTCACCAACATCGTGTCCGCTCTCATCACGCTCAATATTCAACTGATATACTCTCGGCCTTCTTATCTGATCAGTTGGGTCAAGAGCAGGACCCAGAGGGGTACGAGTTTCTACACCTGCATCATCCCCTGGGTTCTCTGTGACTTTCCTCTTCGGGCAATTCCGTGACTCATGGCCAGGTTGCCCATACTTATAACATAGTCTATTGAAGGCATAACAAGTCTCTTTTATGTGACGCAGACGGCCACAGTAGATGTACACTTTTCCGCGGTTCTCACCCCCGTTAACCTGTTTCTCGGGATCAGCTTTCTTCTCACCATTGTGGTATCGCTTAGCAGGAGGGTTTTGAGGAGCGGGTGCCTTCTCCGCAGCACCTTGCGGCGTAAACTGTTCATTCTGCACCGCTGCCTCGAATGCTTGGATATACGTTTTGCACTCCCGGTTCATAACATCTTTTCTTAGATTATCGTTTAAGCCTTTTATGAACCGATGTGTGCGGGCTCCCTCGTCGGGAATCATTGAACTAGCGAACTTAGCAAGCTTGGAAAATTTTGACTCGTAATCTTCGACGGACATGTTCCCTTGCTTAAGTTCGGTAAACTCGTCTTCTTTTCTCTGCCTGACAGCTGGTGGGAGGTAATGTGCAAGGAATGCTTCCTTGAACATTCCCCAAGTGATCCTACCATCCTGATGCTTGGTGGCAATGTCTGCTTTCTTGACTTCCCACAAATCGTGTGCACGTAACCGCAGCTGCATATCCGCACACGCCACCCTCTTGTTCGCAGGTATTGAGGCAAAGCTAAACAAGCTCTCCATCTTTGCGATCCAGTCCATCACCTTATCCGGCGTGGTCCTACCTTCAAACTCCGGAGGGTTCAACTTCAGGAACTCAGCGCCTTTAAAGGTAGACTTTTCGGCCACGCAATGAGGCTCATTAGTTTCTGCTAATCCTGCGTCTTGAGGCATGGTCGGGGCAGTCACTAGTGTTGCGGCGGTTCCCGATGCACCACTGTGTGCTACTAGTGTTGTCACAATTTGAGTCAGGGAGTCAAGCTGCTTTTGTTGTGCCGAGGCTCTAGCATCAACTCGTTGCTGCTGAGCCTCGAATCGTTCTTGTTGGGCAGCATGACGATCATTTTGATTCTGAAACATTGCAATCAGTCTATCCATTTGATCATCGCTCACGCTAGCTGCGCGCGATGTCTCAGGGTTACTAGCACCTGTTTTTGTCATATTCGCTGCAAAAGAGTAGCTTGCATTAGTCTCATAACGTATTATGGACTTATTGCATAGGACGTTGGGTTTTCATACTCTTAGGGACCTTTCTCACTCGATTTACTTCTTATAGATTCGAAATCAATTTTCAAAATTCGGGACTTTTGAAATCGCTTGAAAACTTATATCATTTTTGAAAACGATGTTTGAAGAAACCAAGAACGTAAAGCCGTGCTCTGATACCACCTGTCGCGCCCCGATCCCGTAGGGGCCGAATCGTCCTCGCTTGGTCCCTACGGAACCGCTTATTCGTTCTCGCATGGGCGCGATGCCGTGCAAGCCTAAGTTGCGCTTGCACCAGGCACGTACCTGCACAAGACATAAATTAGACGAAAATATACATATATAGGCACAGAGTAAAACGCAGATAACCAAAGTTGAACACATTTGATATCACACAAAATACTTTTATTTTATTGAATACTGAAGATTTGGATTACAAAGGTTTGCTTGGCTGAGTTACAAAATATGCCTTAGAAGACTTACAACTCTTTTTACATTCCCAAAAACTAGCCACAACGCCCATTACATTATGCCCTTGTAGTAGGACCAAAATAACCAAAACATCTAGCAGAGAAGGAGTAGCCCACTGGAGAGGTAAGCAGCGGAGGAAGCAGCACGAACACAGTCCTATGGAAGGGTGCGCACACGCTGATTCAGGTTCAGGATGCTTGCCAAACTCTCGCTTCCAGTACCTGAATATTTGCCCACAAACGTGGGTCAGTACTACCACATGTACTGGTGAGCGACCGTGGCCAAACTCACCTTAGAAATTCACACTAAGTAAAGCATATGAAGCTAGCATTATTAGGTGATCTTTCTGGTTGTCTAGTTTCAATTTAACAATGCATGCACGGAAACATAAATAATATATAGCATATGCATATGATATTTCTTACCCATGGCCGAGCGGTTATCCCTGCAGCAGACACATAAGTTAGTCACAATTTATATATGTGCATAAACTTATGTATCAATATTCTGATGTCACAAACGATAGGTATGCAAGAAGGTAAACCTAGCATGCGCCCTATCTATATGACGGTCCATGAGTTTTCCCATTATTGGACAACAACACCCCCCAAGATCCCGAAGGACCGGACGTTAGGGTGCTTACACAATCCCTTTCGGACCGACCGATTCCCAGTGCCCCAGAAACCGATCGAGAGACTATTACCTTGTGCACAAGTTGTCCGAGACCCATGCATGGCAAGCAAAAATTTATAAATCAACTTCTTTGGATGCACAACATTAGCAAGCATATAACAATCTAATAGCCATACCCCCCAAGATCCCGAAGGACCGGACGTCAGGGCGGACTACTAGACTTATCTTCTTCTCATTCTTCTTTTACACTTGACACGAACACTAACCATGAATGTTCAATGCACGATATAGTGATGCAACAAGTAAGTAAGGGGCAACATTTAGCTGAAGTAAAGCAGAACTCTATTTATAGCATGCAGTTCAGTTCTTAGCTTATCTTTTTAGTGAGGCAACATTTAGTGAACTAGAGATTCTTTTCATTTAGGCATGTGAACTGAAAGATTCATCGAAGGGCCTAAGCCACTCACCGAATTAATCGAACGAGAGGATGGGGAAGCCTTAAGCGACGTTCACTCTTTGGTTATGCGTCCTGAAAATGCAACAATACTTGGTTAGCATACTTCGATCTCTTTCCCTTACGATTCGAGAAGAACGCGCAAGCGAGAAGACGAAATCATAAAAACCAAGTCATCGAAAGCAACTCAAAACACAAGGCAACACAAAACCAAAAAGCAAAGCAACCAACAAAAACTCTTGGACTTATTTCAATAGAAGCCGTTCGATTAATTCGAAGGGTTCATTACACTTCGTCCGTGTTGATTTGGCGGTAAGGTTTCCCCAAGACTCGATTCTCAACCGAGTCGAAGCAGCGTAGTGTTCCATAAGTAACCGTTCGGAGCGGGGCGTTACATCCAGGATGAATAAAATACATCGAACTATGAGCTTCTGCCATCAGCTCCTGCCGAATCTCTCTATTGGGAACATATAGACGATCACCACATCGTAATGTCCTATTATCATGAATGCGCAATCCTGTTTGCTCTCCGGCCTCTGTCCTTTCTTTCAATCTCCTGAATCTGGCGTCCGTAGGAAAAGCTGTCTTGATCCTCTCTACTAGTGATGACTGTACTTGTAAATTGGCTAATATCCTATCTGCTCCGGGTAATATCACTTCTATGCCAAGCCCTTGCAAGTCCTCTAATAATTCCCTCTGTGTCGTCATGAAATAAGCTGCTGGCTTTCGGCTTAACGCGTATGCTACTACGTTAGCCTTTCCTAGGTGATAATGTAGCTCTATCTCAAAATCCTTCATCAACTCTAGCCATCGACGTTGTCTCATATTTAGCTCATTCTACGTGAAGACGTACTTGAGTCTTTTGTGGTCTGTATAGATCTCTACTCATTTTCCATATAGGTAATGTCTCTATAGCTTCAAAGCAAAAACAACGGCTGCAAGTTCCAAGTCATGAGTTGGATAATTCTTTTCATGCACTCGTAACTATCTAGATGCATATACAATCACCTTGCTATGCTGCATCAACACGCATCCCAAGCCTTTTCCTGATGCGTCACTGTAAATCACATAGCCTCATGATCCTGATAGAATAGTCAATACTGGTGTTGTGGTCAGTCGTTTCTTCAACTCCTCGAAAGCAGCTTGACACTCGTCGGTCCATACGAACTCTTGATCCTTACACGTCAATCGAGTCATAAGTGCTGCTATCCTTGAGAAGTTCTCCATGAACCGTCGGTAATATCACGCAAGTCCAAGGAAACTCCTCACCTCCGATGCTGATTTAGGAACGTGCCATGTCTCGACTATCGAGATTTTCTCTAGATTAACAGAAATACTATCTCCTGTAACGACATACCCAAGAAATGAGACTCTGTCCAAAAAAAACTCACATTTACTGAGCTTTGTATATACTACTCTCTCCTCAAGGTCTCTAAGACGATCCGTAGGTGCTTCTCATGCTCCTCGTGGCTCTTCGAATAGACAAGTATGTCATCTATGAAGACGACCACAAACTGGTCTAAATACTGAATGAAGACTCGATTTATTAAGTCCATAAAGATAGCTGGAGCATTGGTCAACCCAAATGGCATGAACAAAAACTTATAGTGTCCATATATTATTCTGAATACGGTCTTCGGGATGTCCTTCTTTCGTACCTTCACCTGGTGATATCCCGATCTCAAGTCTATCTTCGAGAATACCTTGGCTCCACTAAGCTGATCAAATAAGTCATCAATGCGTGGCAATGGATATTTATTCTTCACGGACACTGTATTTAAGGCTCTGTAGTCAATGCACATACGTACTGACCCATCATTTTTTGGTATAAACAACACTGGTGCTCCCCAGGGTGATGCACTCGATCGGATAAAATATTTCTCTTCTAGTTCTTTCAACTGTGCCTTCAGCTCATCCATCTCCTTCTTCGCCAATCTGTAAACATGCGATGCTATGGGTGCTGCTCCCGGTGTTAATTCAATCAAGAATTCTACGTCTCTATATGGTGGTAGTCCTGGCAATTCCTCTGGAAAGACATCTTGAAACTCTAAAATGATGGGGTGATAGATAACGTCGTCCATTGCAAGCTGAACACCATCAAGGGCTTCTGTGGATCCTCATGCAAACTCAAGTTCAGGCTGGCCTGGTGCCTTAAAAAGAATGATTCCTCCAAAACAGTCGAAGAAAGCGTGGTACTTGCTTAGCCAGTCCATCCCAAGCACAATATCAAAAGTGGGCATAGGGAGGACTAAGAGTCGGGCATTCATCTCTTTGCCACGAATCACTACAGGATACGATCTACAAATTCGACTAACATGTACAAATCCTCCTCCGGTGAGAATTCTAACACAACTAGGTAAATGTGTAGTGGCAATATTGTGTTTGGCAATAAAACTAGAAGATATGAACGAGTAGGTGGCTCTCGTATCAAATAACGTCACAACAGGAAAAGTAAAAGCAAGAGTAATACCTGCTATGACATCAATCTCCTGATCCAAGTCATCCACTTCTAGTGCAAAAGCTTGCCCATTCCTCTGTGGTAACCCATGACTGGCCCTCGTGTACTGATCCTCCTGAGTAGGTAGCGGTGGTCCTTGCTAAAATCCTCCTGCTTCTAGAGGTCGAGGTGCTCCTGGTCTAAGCATCTGCTGAACTGGCTTCGGTGCTGGGAGCGCTAGCCTCTGTATTGGCGGTGGAAGTGTCATTGTCTGCTGCATTGGACAATCTCTCGCCATATGCTGTCCGGAACCACACCTCATACATTATCCCAAACGAGTCCGACAGTCTCTCGAAATGTGCCCGCGTTTCCCACAGTAATTACAGTGGGGCTTCTCCAAAATTTGGTACGATCCTGCTCTGTGCTGGTACTGCTGTTGCTGTGCCAAAGGACGCCTGATAGGCCCTTCTTGTTGTGTCCTTGTTGGTCCTTGCTGTGTCCTTGATGGTCCTTGTTGTGTCCTCAGTTGACCTCCTTTTCCCCTGCTGATGGTCTCTTATAATCTAGCTTCTGTCAATAATTCGGCATAAGAGATCCGGGACTGTGAGCTAGTGTAGTGTTGGATCTCCTGAGTCAGTCCGCGATGAAACCTCTTAGCCTTCCCCAAGTCATTTGGTATCAGGGCAGCGCCATATTTACTAAGGCGACTAAACTCTGCATCAAACTCGTCAACTGTCTTATTCTCCTGCTCCAGATGAAGAAACTGATCGTACAACGCATCCCTTACCGTGTCCGGGAAGTACTTCCTCTCAAAGCACTCCAAGAATTGTTCCCAAGTCTGTTACGTACCCAACTGGCGCTCCATTGATTCCCACCAGTGATGGACGTTACCATCTAGCAGCGTCCTTACGCCTGTCATCCATAGATCTGTAGGTAGATGCGATACTTCTAATAATTTCTGAGTGTGGGTAATCCAGTTTATACTCTCCTCTGGGCTCTCAGTGCCTTTATACGACTTGGGACCCATCTGTATAAAGTCCTTAACTGAACCCACTCTAGCTTGAGGTACTGGAACTAGTGCCTAAGCTGGTATAGTTGCCTGTGCAGCCATCCTCTCAAGTTCTGCTAGAAATTCTTGCCTCTGCTTTGCTGCTTGCTGCCTCTGCTATGTAGTTAGTGTTGTAGCATCCCGCTCCGCGTCGACGCTATGTACAAGTGAGATCGCCTTGCTTGCTTGAACGAAAGTCTTCTCGAAGAGTTCCCGACCGATTAATCAAAGTGAGTGGGCAGAACTGCATTCTCTGATTCTCGCATACCTTAATAATGAATCTGAGTTTTTGAATGCTTGTTGATTAATAAGATTGTTTCATAAGAAGAATGATAGAATCAACTCATTATGCTAATAAGAGAACTCACATAGCTTGTCATTGAAACGAATCCGCTGCATAACTAGAGAATATAAATGCTTGTCTAAATGAGATAGAACCTTGCCTGCTAATAACAAGAGTTAAAAGGATTGCTTGCACTTATTCTTGATATCGTATGCTAGACTGGAATACTTAAATGCTTGTCCACAAGAGATAGAATTTGCATGCTAGAGTTATAAGAACTGTTCTTGCTTGTTACTTAGTTAATGAGTTAGCCTTGCTTGAACATGCTTCATTGATTTGCTTGTCATGAGATGGAACTTGGTGAATGGCGTGAGCTTGTGATCTAGACTAATAGTCCACCCTGAGGCTTAATACACCTTACTTACGGGAGGGTGTGACTATTAGGCAAAGTGTTTTGAGAGTGAGCTTCGGCTATCTGGACTTGATAGATGTGTTTGCTTGCTTGTTCTGGTTTTTGTGCATACCTTGCATTGATAGGAGCTTGCATTTATGCATTGGTCAGGACAACTTGTGCACAAGGTTATCTCTCGGGCGTTCCTGGGGCACTGGGATCGTTCGGCCTAGGAGAGATCTAGATACCCTGAGGCTTAACACACCTTACTTACGGGAGGGTAGCCGCGACTCGTCTATTAGTATGATGGGCTTGTACGTCCCAACTGCTAATCCCGTGGAGGGGACCATCATGTAGTTAGGGCGCATGCTAGGCTAGCCTTCTTGCATACCTAACTGTTTGATGCAGGGACGAACAGGAAACTAGAGAACTGTATACTTTATGTTATGCAAATTGTTGCTAACTTGTGTGTCTGCTGCAGGAATAACCGCTCGACCGTGGGTAAGAAATAATATGAGTTTATACATAAGCCTGCTTATTCATCTAGTCTGCACCGTTGAGTTTCTGTTAGTACTTCATGTATATAGATATGTTGCCTTAAATGCTTGAAGATATGACAGTCCACTTGATATGTTTGCCTCAATTCGATATGCTCAGTCTGCTAAATAAGCTTTGCCCCAAAAAGAGTTAGATTATGATACACAATGCATGTTGCGCACGTCCCGATGAGAACGATTGTCCTGCGGGAGAGCTGCAACGTGGTGATTCACGTTCAGCGGGGACAATTGAGCTTGCGGGAGATTGGGACATTGCTTGGATGCTTGAGTATCGAGTATGCAAAACTGTTTTAAAGTTATGTTTTCAAAGAGATGTAATCTGACTAATTGTTCTAAGCTGCATGAAATGAACTTAGGTAAAAGTAGCAAGATCACTAGTAATGCAATATTTTGCCACATGATTACTTAGTGTGGGTTTCAGGGGGGTGTAGCTTCTGTTCAGTTGTTTTATCTCACCAGTACTTGCATAAAGTGCTGACCCACCAACAGTTTGCTTGTTCTCAGGTGCTCGTTCGTCCAGGAAGCGATAGCCGTGTCTCATCCCAAGGAACCGAAAATCTGGAGTCGATGCCTCGAGCCGCATCGAGATTGTGCCTGCTTTGAGCTGCTTTTGTATAGAAGGACATAATGTATGGAACGGTGTTATTGTAATCGAGAGAAAGAGTGCTTGAGCGATTGTAACCTCGGCCATGCGCCGCTTGTAACACTATCGATTATCAATAAAAGTTTATCATGTGCCATTGTGATCTTCACTTTTCTGCAATATGTGTGCCGCTGCTTCAGTATTGAATAGCTTACTTGCCCTTGTTCAAAGCTTTGGCCTTGTGCAAGCGCATCTTAGGCTTGCACGGCATCACGCCCGTGCGAGGACGATCGGTTCCGTAGGGACTAAAGCGAGGACGAACGGCCCTGCGGGACCGGGGCGTGACAAGTGTGGCTGCCTATTGTCTTTGTTCCTCCTGCATCATCATTTGGAAGAATTGGAACAGCTGTGTCTGGCCATCCTGTGGTGTCAATGATGCTGGAAGGGTCCCATTAGGTAAAACGGAAGGATTAGACGGAACTGGATTGTAAGTCTGTCCATCTGGCTCCGGAAGTCTAGGAGTCGTCGAGGTATCTTCTCGAGTTTGGCTATTGACTCCCGAATGTGTGTCGCCATCGGCAGCAGTACATCCACTACGCATATCCATCTCTCTACAAGTGGTGGACAAAACCATTAGAAGGAGTACAGGAAAAAAACATGATGCAAGCTTTTAAATAGGATAGTTGAAAGGAATGATTAGTTTCAAGTGTGGATGAGATCCTTATACTCTATTCCTATACGCAGGCTTGTTCGGTACAATAATGTATCCGAGATAATATATTCTTAACCTGCATGGGCCACCACTAAAAACATGTCACGCCCCAGTCCCAAAATACGTAGGACTAGGAATACGTAACACGCCAACCGTATGTATACGAACTCCAATATATGGAAACCATATACACACGTACGCTGTACATGAATATCCAATCCACCAGTGGTAATATACTATCAACAAGTCACACGCAATCTATATCTCATCCACAGCACAAATAAATAAATAAATGGAAATAAATAACTGAATATCAAATAGGAAGTCTCAAAGTATGATAGTCGGATGGAAACAAATCCACTACAAATCGACTATACTAAAACTACTAAAAGAGAGGAGATCAAACTCTAATATAAGATAAATGTCCAACAAAAAATCAACTAGAATATCCATCAGCTGCGATAGATCAAAGTTTCTCTGAAGATAAGACCTCCTCAGTCTGATAAGAAGCGTCAGGTCCGGGTCCGTACTCCTATGGATACTCCTGCCCATCTATATCTGGAAAGGTACCAGGTCCTCAGAGGGACGTAACAAGATAAATATAAATATGCCAATAAAGTACTGAAAATAAACATCCAACGGGTCGCCTAACCATCTATGTGAATGCAGTTTGAGAACAACTTTCCAACAAGTGGACTATCTGGATAAAATAGGATTGGCATGATTCTCTTGGAGATTCAGGGGCCTACAAAGCATGTCATTTTTTGAACGGCAGAAGCCGCCTGATAATATATAATATATAGTGGGCATCATGACCGCGCATCTCCGGCGGAGCGTACGGGTTACACAAGGAAAGTGCAAAGGAGCCCAAACGCCTTACTTGTTATTCTCTCCATCCCATGCTCTAAGCAAGTCACATCCATGACACGATGATACCTCTAAATAACTACCAGATCCATTAGCATGCAAAGTTTCTATCAACAATTATCCCTATCCATCGTACGACCTATACGTACCAGTAGCCAGCCGAGTACGCAAGTCCGTGTCCTACATGTGACTCACACTGGTGTAAGAACAATGTCATGGCCAATGAAACATAAGAATGCCTCATGATAATGGGGTAGTCTCATAAAGTAGGTCCATATGTATATACATAATAAAAACAGAATACGACGTCACCGTCTGTCACTACCACATTTTAGGAAAAAGGGTATTTTGGTAATTTCCTATTTAAATAAATATTGTGCATGGTAAATAATTTTTGTTGTATTATTTAATTATTGTTGGATGTTATTTAATTATTTTGGACTTATTTTAGTAGACCCAACTATTTTAGTTTGGACCCATGGACCAACATGAATTAAATAGTTAGATTTGGCCCATTTAGAAAGCCCATGGTTAAGGAGATGGATTAAATTAATTAAGTGATTAGACTAGAAGCTTCCTTCCTTAATTATTTCTTCATGAGAGGCCCCAAGGGTACATTGGACATTTTACAATTGCTTGGGAGAGGGGCAAGGCCGGCCTATTAAAAGAGGGGGGAAATTTCTCTCTCCTCTCATTCTCATTTCCAATCTAGATCTAAAATTTCCCACTCCCAAATTCCCTCCATTCCCATTCCAATTCCCCACCAATTTCATTCCAAATTCTTTCCAATTCACCATTAGAAAGTTGAGAAGCAAGGATCTAGAAGGAGGAAGCAAGAATCTACAAAGAGGAGCAAGGATCTACAATTTGGAAGCAAGTTTATCTCAATTGGAGGTTTCATTGGGAATCCATCTCCCAATAGATATAATTCAGTTTTTTCCATTAAAATAGCTTCTAAATCTGAGATTTAATCATGTAAAATCAACCCATATGTATGTACTACCCATAGGACTTTGTTTTATGTTCATAGGAGACCCATGGAGAAAGTTATGGTACTTTTTGTGTCAATTTTGTTGGAATTCCGAATTTACATTTTGTTGTGTGTGTCAATTGATCCTATAGATCAATTGGGCATGTGCTTATGTGTTTGGGGCTTGTGTCGTGTCCATATTTGGGTACTTGTGGTTCGTATCCCAACTATTTGGTGATACGTGTCATTTTGAGGGTTTTCCCTCCGACACGGGGCTTTGAACATGTCGTATTTTGACACGGACACATAGATCTACTTTTGACACTTTGATTTGTTCATAAATATTATTTGTGACTTGTTTGTGTCCTTCGGGGTGAAATTGGTTGTGTGTTGGACTCGTGTCACATGCGTATCCTAGATCTAGTGGGATACGGTGTGATACTCTCCAATTTGGTGTGTTTATGTGTAGATCTAATTATTTATGCTTTAAATTCTTTATTTATAATTAGTTAATATATATAGATATTATATATTATTTTAGTGTATTTATTATGGTATTTATTGTAGCATAGATCTATAGATATTTCTATGTGTTCTAATGTGGTGTATAAATATATGTATGTAGCTTTCTTGCATGCAAATATATATGTACTTATGTTAATAACATAAATTATACATAAATGTTTTATAAAATATATTTATGTGTTTAAATGTGTAATTATATTATTTATAATTATTATGTAATTATTTGGATATTAATGAATGTATTTTTATGTGTGCTTCTAGCCATGTAAAATATGTACATTAATATGTGCATTGTGTTTAGTAATTATTGATATTTTAATGTGCAAGTTTATGTGTATATATATATAAGTATATATATTTATTAAATTGTTTTATATATGTATATATATATATATATATTTATATTAATTTATATTAATTTATAGTTATTAATATATAGATTATATATATATTTCTTTTGGCGACAGCAGCTTTTAATGACAGTTTCTGTCATTAATATACCGTGGGCAGCAGCAGCCGCTGTAGCTATTAATGACAATTCTATCATTAATAGTAGCGGGCGGGATTTAGACAGCGGTATTTGCGACAGTTTTCTGTGACAGTTGTTTAACTGTCACCAATTGAGCAGCAATGGTTTATATATAGAGTTTCTGCGACAGATTTTCTGTGACAGTTGAGACTGTCACTATAAGCTGTTTTATTTAAATTGTATTTTCAGCTCACTGTTTTCAGTGACGATTTGGCAGATTTAATTTATATATTATATATTATTATTGTATATATATATATGTATATATATAGGTGTTTTTGTGAGGTATAATACTAATAATAATATATTATTTTTATTTGTATAAATATTGGTTTGTATATACATTATTTAGAGTGTATAATATTGTATTATTAGTATACTTTGTGTGGGTATCAATTGGGATTTAATTTTGATTCCTAAATTATTGTATTTTATTTCTATATTATTTATATAGATTTCTTGTGAGGTTGACCTTGGTTTGACCATGTTTGACTTTAGTTGACTTTAGAGTTGACCATAGTTGACTTTTAACTTAGAATTGATTTATTGACCTAGAAGTTGACTAGTTTGACTTGTTCTCTTTCCGGGACCTTGTATTAATGTGGTATTCTATATCTAGGTCTTCGAGGTACCAAGTCAGACATCTGTGAGACTTTTTCATTGGACTTCAGGCGAGTACATTCTCTGATAGTTTCTCATTTATGATATCCTCTATGTTCGTTGTATCTAGTGTAGATATACATGTTTCTCTTGACACTATGGTTACACGGATTGGTATATCCGGATCTCGTCATGAGATGTTATTCCTTGGTATATGGTGTATATGGTGCAAGTATTGTTTCATTGGTTATCTTGTACATGTACAGACACCGATTTTCGGGAGGAGTCGCTCTATTCTTGGGGAATCTAGTGCCATAGCATACCGTGGTTGGATCTATTATACCAGTTGGGGGTGGGGAGTATTAGTATAGATATGTGATCAAATCCCTATTGAATAAAGTATTGGTAAGCGAATAGTGTTGATCATGCACCGCACGTATGATTAGCCATGCCGCATTGTATCTTGCCCAAGCCGATCACATGTTAAGCTAGTACTCACACACTTAGTCATTAGTATTATTGTTTCATTGGCATATTTTTCATTATTGTATTTCTTTCCAGTATTTACTTATTGTCTATATATCTCTTGTATCTATTTTGTGCATCTTGTTTATCCACAGCTATTTACTGTTACATAGTTTTTATCATGGATTAGAACTGCTGTTAGAGATGTACTCTGCTCCTTTCCTGACTGGATATATTTTTCCAGATGACACTGAGGAGTACCCTACCTATTATGGACCCCAGGATGTTGTGGGTTTAGATTCTGAGACCCTGGCTCAAGAGGGACTTATCCCAACTGAGACAGTTGACCCTGGAGTGTAGCTTTGTAGTATGATAGTATTCTTTTGTACTGGATTTGTCTCCAGCTTATTTTGTTACTCTTCAGACTCATTGATGTATTATTTTAAACTCATGAGTTGTATGATGACTATTCTATTCTTATCTGATTCGTGCTCATTCTATCTTAGTTCTGTGATTGAGTATTCTATCATTATTGGTGGTTCATTACTTTAGATAGACTATCTAGACAGCGTTCTACCGCCGATTCTGCGGCGTAGGCTGGACGTTGTTTCCGACTAGTATCCTTACATCGGGTACGGGTCGTGACACATTTTTGGTGGTGGCCCATGCAGGTCTAGCTTCACAAGTATGTGATGTCGTGGTAGTGCGATAACTTAGTTGTACTACTGCGAGCCTGCGATAGGATATAGGATATAGGCTGAGATACTCAATCACATCTAGGAAAATTCTTTTGATTCAATTATTCTTCTTTGACATTGATACTTGATCCCTTAAACTGTCCTTTCCTTGATGTCTTACATCTTGTGCCATATTAATTCTATTCTTCTTGATTCCATTCCAGCTTTAGCTTTGTTTGATAGTGGTGCTTCCCATAGTTTTGTATCTGTTTCTTTTGCTCTGAAGCATGGTTTTGTAGCTGAGTCTTTGCTTAGGACTTGCAAGATCATGACCGGGGGAGGTATTATCCTGGTTAATGATATTTGTAAAGATCGGAGAGTTACTCTGGGAGGCCGGGAGTTGAGTGTGTGTCTACTTGTAATGCCACTTCCAAGCTACGACATTGTACTCGGAATGGATTGGTTGAGTAGGCACCGTGCTAGCATAGACTGTAGAGGAGGTAGAGTTTTGTTTGGTTCGCCAGGAGAGCCAGAGTTCGAGTTTGCTAGAGGAGCTGCAGAGCAAGGAGAAGGCATTATTTGTGGAGCTATGGTGGAAGACAAGGAGTTGCCGCATCCGTTGATAGCAGAATTCTTGGATGTGTTTCCTGAGGAATTGCCAGGATTGCCGCCAGATCGAGATGTTGAATTTTCTATAGACTTGGTGCCAGGTGCAGAACCAATTTCGCAGCATGTCTATAGAGTAAACAACAGCGAGCTGGTCGAGTTGAAGAAGCAGGTGGACGAATTGCAGGATAAGGGGTTTATCAGATCGAGTTCTTCACCATGGGGAGCCCCGATATTGTTTGTACCGAAGAAGGATGGATCGGTGCGTATGTGCATTGATTACAGGGCTTTGAATAATCTCACTATCAAGAATAAGTATCCTTTGCCACAGATTGATGATCTGTTTGATCAATTGGGTGGTGCCAAGGTATTTTCTAAGATAGATTTGAGATCAGGCTACCATCAGGTAAAGGTGAAGCCGGAGGACATACCGAAGACTGCTTTTAGAACTCGGTATGGTCAGTACGAGTTTATGGTGATGCCGTTTGGTTTGACTAATGCACCGGCGGTATTTATGAACTTGATGAACAAGGTGTTCCACCAGTACCTTGACAAGTTCGTGGTGGTGTTCATCGACGACATACTCATATACTCGAGGACACCGGAGGAGCATGAGGAGCATTTGAGGATTGTGTTGGATGTGCTGAGGAAGGAGAAGTTGTATGGGAAGTTGTCCAAATGTGAGTTTTTCTTGGACAAGGTAGAATCCTTGGGGCATGTTGTGACTGGTGATGGTATTTCAGTAGATCCGAAGAAGATTTCAGCAGTGGAATCTTGGAAGACTTCGAGTTCGGTAGCAGAGATCAGAAGTTTCTTGGGATTGGCAGGCTACTACAGGAAATTTGTGCAAGATTTTTCGAGGATTGCCGAGCCGATGACCAGACTCATAAGGAAGGATGTGGAGTTTGTTTGGACGGAGGATTGCCAGGTTGCTTTTGAAGAATTGAAGAAGAGGTTGACGTCTGCTCCTATTTTGACGTTGCCATCAGGGTCCGGAGGTTTCACTATTTATAGTGATGCATCGGGGAAGGGTTTAGGTTGTGTTCTTCAGCAGCATGGGAAAGTGATTGCCTATGCATCCAGGCAATTGAGTCCTCATGAAAAGAACTATCCTACCCATGATTTGGAGTTGGCAGCTGTCATATTCGCCCTGAAGTTGTGGAAACATTATTTGTACGGAGAGCGTGTGGAGATCTTCACAGACCACAAAAGCTTGAAGTATGTTTTCACGCAGAAGGAGTTGAACATGAGGCAGCGTCGGTGGTTGGAACTGATGAAGGATTTTGATATCTCTTTACAATATCATCCTGGGAAAGCCAATATAGTTGCCGATGCTTTGAGCAGGTATCCGGTAGCTATGTTCTTAACGCAGGATCGATATTTGTTGGAGGACTTGGAGAGCTTGGGCATTGAGGTAATTATTTCTGGGTGTGCTATGCAGATGTGGGGATTACAGATACACTCAGATTTGATGGACAAGATTAAGGCAGCACAGTATGATGATGTATCTTTGAGGAGTATCAGAGCTCAGGTGAGAGCAGGATTGGAGGATGATTTCACTATTGCAGAGGATGGATCTTTGAGGCATGGAGTTAGATTGTGTGTGCCTAGTGGGGAGTTGCGAGAGGAGGTATTGCAGGAAACACATCGCTCTCAGTATTCCATACATCCAGGTGCTAACAAGATGTATCGGGATATGCGAGAGAGTGTGTGGTGGTATGGCATGAAGAGGGAAGTGGCACAGTTTGTATCCAGATGCTTAGTGTGCCAGCAGGTGAAAGCCGAGAGGCAGAGGCCAGGAGGGTTACTACAGCCATTACCCATTCCAGAGTGGAAGTGGGAACATATTACTATGGATTTTGTGTCCGGACTTCCACGATCTCCAGGAGGGAAAGACGCGATTTGGGTCATTGTTGATAGGTTGACCAAGTCGGCCCACTTTTTGCCTTTCAAGGTGGGTTTGTCTACGGAGAAGCTGGCAGAGATATATGTGAGGCAGATCGTTAGGATACATGGAGTTCCCGTCAGCATAGTCTCAGATCGGGATAGTCGTTTCACTTCTCATTTCTGGAGGAGTTTGCAGGAGAGTTTGGGCACTCAGCTCAAGTTCAGTACTGCATATCATCCCCAGACAGATGGGCAGTCTGAGCGGACTATCCAGACTCTCGAGGATATGTTGCGCACTTGTGTACTAGATTTCGGGGGTTCTTGGGAGGACCATCTCCATTTGGTAGAGTTTGCTTACAACAACAGTTACCAGGCCAGTATAGAGATGTCACCTTTTGAAGCTCTATATGGTCGGAGGTGTCGTACTCCTTTGTCTTGGGACGATGTTGGAGAAAGAGTTTTGCTTGGGCCAGAGATGGTTGTGGATGCAGCGGAGAAGGTTCAGTTGATCAGAGACAGACTTCGAGTGGCGCAGGACAGACAGCGACATTGGGCCGATAGCCATCGAAGACCTTTGGAGTTTGAGGTATAGTTTAGATTTTGTTTGTGCTTGTTCTTGTTTGTTATAGAATAAGTTCTTAAGATGGTGTTTTGTTCTAGGTGGGTGGTTTGGTGTTTCTGAGGATTTCTCCGACACGAGGCACGATTCGCTTCGGTGGAGGCGGAAAGCTTAGTCCGCGATTCATCGGACCTTTCACTATTCTAGAGAGGGTCGGTGCAGTTGCTTATAGACTAGACTTGCCACCTGCATTGGAGGGAGTGCACAACGTGTTTCATGTGTCGCAGTTGAGACGATACGTTTCAGATCCTAGTTATGTATTGGATCACTCAGAGATAGAGGTGGGCCCTACTCTTAGCTATCCAGCGCAGCCAGTTGAGATTCTGGATCGGAGAGAGAAGGTGCTGAGGAACCAGACTATTCCTTTGGTACACGTCGCATGGAGGCATCACTCTCCGGGGGAGTCTACCTTGGAGAGAGAGGATGACATGCGAGAGCGTTATCCATATTTGTTTGTACCTTGAGGTATGTTATTTTCTAGTTATGTTCTGTTCATTAGTTAATTGTGATTCTTTAGTTCTGTTCTGTGATTTTTTTGGGGTAGTTTTCATCTTTAAATTTCGAGGACGAAATTATTTTAAGGAGGGTAGACTTGTCACTACCACATTTTAGGAAAAAGGGTATTTTGGTAATTTCCTATTTAAATAAATATTGTGCATGGTAAATAATTTTTGTTGTATTATTTAATTGTTGTTGGATGTTATTTAATTATTTTGGACTTATTTTAGTAGACCCAACTATTTTAGTTTGGACCCATGGACCAACATGAATTAAATAGTTAGATTTGGCCCATTTAGAAAGCCCATGGTTAAGGAGATGGATTAAATTAATTAAGTGATTAGACTAGAAGCTTCCTTCCTTAATTATTTCTTCATGAGAGGCCCCAAGGGTACATTGGACATTTTACAATTTCTTGGGAGAGGGGCAAGGCCGGCCTATTAAAAGAGGGGGAAAATTTCTCTCTCCTCTCATTCTCATTTCCAATCTAGATCTAGAATTTTCCACTCCCAAATTCCCTCCATTCCCATTCCAATTTCCCACCAAATTTATTCCAAATTCTTCCCAATTCACCATTAGAAAGTTGAGAAGCAAGGATCTAGAAGGAGGAAGCAAGGATCTACAAAGAGGAGCAAGGATCTACAATTTGGAAGCAAGTTTATCTCAATTGGAGGTTTCATTGGGAATCCATCTCCCAATAGGTATAATTCAGTTTTTCCCATTAAAATAGCTTCTAAATCTGAGATTTAATCATGTAAAATCAACCCATATGTATGTACTACCCATAGGACTTTGTTTTATGTTCATAGGAGACCCATGGAGAAAGTTATGGTGCTTTTTGTGTCAATTTTGTTGGAATTCCAAATTTACATTTTGTTGTGTGTGTCAATTGATCCTATAGATCAATTGGGCATGTGCTTATGTGTTTGGGGCTTGTGTCGTATCCATATTTGGGTACTTGTGGTTCATATCCCAACTATTTGGTGATACGTGTCATTTTGAGGGTTTTCCCTCCGACACGGGGCTTTGAACATGTTGTATTTTGACACGGACACATAGATCTACTTTTGACACTTTGATTTGTTCATAAATATTATTTGTGACTTGTTTGTGTTCTTCGGGGTGCAATTGGTTGTGTGTTGGACTCGTGTCACATGCGTTTCCTAGATCTAGTGGGATACGGTGTGATACTCTCCAATTTGGTATGTTTATGTGTAGATCTAATTATTTATGCTTTAAATTCTTCATTTATAATTAGTAAATATATATAGATATTATATATTTAGTGTATTTATTATGGTATTTATTGTAGCATAGATCTATAGATATTTCTATGTGTTCTAATGTGGTGTATAAATATATGTATGTAGCTTTCTTGCATGCAAATATATATGTACTTATGTTAATAACATAAATTATACATAAATGTTTTATAAAATATATTTATGTGTTTAAATGTGTAATTATATTATTTATAATTATTATGTAATTATTTGGATATTAATGAATGTATTTTTATGTGTGCTTCTAGCCATGTAAAATATGTACATTAATATGTGCATTGTGTTTAGTAATTATTAATATTTTAATGTGCAAGTTTATGTGTATATATATATAAGTATATATATTTATTAAATTGTTTTATATATGTATATATATATATATTTATTTATATTAATTTATAGTTATTAATATATAGATTATATATATATTTCTTTTGGCGACAGCAGCTTTTAATGACAGTTTCTGTCATTAATATACCGTGGGCAGCAGCAGCCGCTGTAGCTATTAATGACAATTCTGTCATTAATAGCAGCGGGCGGGATTTAGACAGCGGTATTTGCGACAGTTTTCTGTGACAGTTGTTTAACTGTCACCAATTGAGCAGCAGTGGTTTATATATAGAGTTTCTGCGACAGATTTTCTGTGACAGTTGAGACTGTCACTATAAGCTGTTTTAAATTGTATTTTCAGCTCACTGTTTTCAGTGACGATTTGGTAGATTTAATTTATATATTATATATTATTATTGTATATATATATATATATGTATATATATATATAGATGTTTTTGTGAGGTATAATACTAATAATAATATATTATTTTTATTTGTATAAATATTGGTTTGTATATACATTATTTAGAGTGTATAATATTGTATTATTAGTATACTTTGTGTGGGTATCAATTGGGATTTAATTTTGATTCCTAAATTGTTGTATTTTATTTCTATATTATTTATATAGATTTCTTGTGAGGTTGACCTTGGTTTGACCATGTTTGACTTTAGTTGACTTTAGAGTTGACCATAGTTGACTTTTAACTTAGAATTGATTTATTGACCTAGAAGTTGACTAGTTTGACTTGTTCTCTTTCCGGGACCTTGTATTAATGTGGTATTCTATATCTAGGTCTTCGAGGTACCAAGTCAGACATCTGTGAGACTTTTTCATTGGACTTCAGGCGAGTACATTCTCTGATAGTTTCTCATTTATGATATCCTCTATGTTCGTTGTATCTAGTGTAGATATACATGTTTCTCTTGACACTATGGTTACACGGATTGGTATATCCGGATCTCGTCATGAGATGTTATTCCTTGGTATATGGTGTATATGGTGCAAGTATTGTTTCATTGGTTATCTTGTACATGTACAGACACCGATTTTCGGGAGGAGTCGCTCTATTCTTGGGGAATCTAGTGCCATAGCATACCGTGGTTGGATCTATTATACCAGTTGGGGGTGTGGAGTATTAGTATAGATATGTGATCAAATCCCTATTGAATAAAGTATTGGTAAGCGAATAGTGTTGATCATGCACCGCACGTATGATTAGCCATGCCGCATTGTATCTTGCCCAAGCCGATCACATGTTAAGCTAGTACTCACACACTTAGTCATTAGTATTATTGTTTCATTGGCATATTTTTCATTATTGTATTTCTTTCCAGTATTTACTTATTGTCTATATATCTCTTGTATCTATTTTGTGCATCTTGTTTATCCACAGCTATTTACTGTTACATAGTTTTTATCATGGATTAGAACTGCTGTTAGAGATGTACTCTGCTCCTTTCCTGACTGGATATATTTTTCCAGATGACACTGAGGAGTACCCTACCTATTATGGACCCCAGGATGTTGTGGGTTTAGATTCTGAGACCCTGGCTCAAGAGGGACTTATCCCAACTGAGACAGTTGATCCTGGAGTGTAGCTTTGTAGTATGATAGTATTCTTTTGTACTGGATTTGTCTCCAGCTTATTTTGTTACTCTTCAGACTCATTGATGTATTATTTTAAACTCATGAGTTGTATGATGACTATTCTATTCTTATCTGATTCGTGCTCATTCTATCTTAGTTCTGTGATTGAGTATTCTATCATTATTGGTGGTTCATTACTTTAGATAGACTATCTAGACAGCGTTCTACCGCCGATTCTGCGGCGTAGGCTGGGCGTTGTTTCCGACTAGTATCCTTACATCGGGTACGGGTCGTGACACCGTCGTTGCACCAAGTTATTCTTGGACGCGTAGTTTATATAGCAGTTAAAATATATGAACTAAATGACAGAAATAAGATATATACACTATATGGAATATAAATCACAGTACAATGGCAATGTATACTTTCCTGGCAAGCAATCTGTATAGTGTAAGCGTCCAAATGTCAATGACACGGGATCAGAAACTAAGGCCTCCGAATAAACATCTACGGATACTGAAATAGACATCACCAATATTTCCAAAATCAGCGAGATAGCTAAAAAATACTACCCTTTCGTCCAATTTGGACACAGGGGCAAAACGGTATTTTCGGGTCAAAGCGAGGTCCACATGTGGCCCACTTTGCACCGAAAAGCGTGCCAGGGGTAAAGGTCTCTAAATGGGATAAATTATAGGTCAAGAAATTCTAAATGTCATTATGAACTCAATGATATGTCCAATTTTAGATTCCGGTGAGTCGAACACAAATTCGCCCAAAAAGTCAACCGTAGGGCCCGCAATTTGGCGGTTTGGTCAACTGTCTCAGAATTACGTGAAACTTGGGTCGCAGGACCAGCACAATACCAGGAGTCCAGTGTCACAAGTTTCGTCGTATTCTGACGAGCGTACAATAAATGGTGCGAGGTTTTACAATACGGAAACTTTTTGCGGATACGGGTTGATTCCGATGCGCACACGCGTCCGAATCAGTTTCCGCGAAAGTCCACATGTCTGGACATACCATACGCGCCTTTCGGTGTAATTAGTATGCGACGGGATGGTCCGGTTTGGCGGGGCACGCTCCGTATCACAAATTTTGAATGTTCAAAAACAGGTTTTTCATAATTTTTAACCCAATTTAATTCTGCATATAACACCAAAATAAATAATGTAATTGATAGAAAATAATCTTGGTTACATGGTCTTCACATAGCGAAAAGAAAATCTAAGATTGGATGTCTGCGGTGGGAGATATGAGTCCTTAAACATGGGTCATCGCAACAATTTTCTGTAGCGTAAAAGTTGTGATTTTTCTCCAACTTGGTCTTAGTATTCGCATAGGGTTACGCGGTGATCGAAGGAAACTAATACACAGAGTTGGAAGAGGGATAGGCCGTGACGAACGGCGAGGAGCGGCGGCTGGCGGCTTCTCCGGCGACGGCGGCGGTGTCGAGGCGGCGCAGGGTCTGGGTAGTCGAGATGGTAAGGGTTTAGGGTTTAGGGTATATATATATATATATATATATATATATATATATATATATATATATATATATATATATATATATAAGAAGATGAGAAGGGGGTCGGCTCTGCACGCGGGGTTAACTGCTGCTGGGATTCTAAGGGGCCGGGTTAGCTTAGGAAAAATGGTTTGCTGCTATGGGATTTTAGGTCAGGATTTTGATTATTATTTCTTTCATTTTTTTCTTTTTTTCTTTATTTTATTTTCTTTTCATTTATATATATATATTTATATATATATATATATATATATATATATATATATATAATTCTAGAAATTTATATTAGTGCATAGAAATAATCTATCAACCGTCCACAAGGTCTCCTACATGAAATAAATTAAGGTAAAATAATAGTTGCTCCATAAATCTCTAAATGCATAATTAAATAATTAAATAATAAATACTATGAATAAATTAAATAATTAATACGATTTTTTAAAATTAGGGGTTTTATAGATGTAATGTCCCGCAATCGCACGGTGCATTACGCTGAGTCAGATTGAATGAGGCAATAGCTGGTTATAATTCGATTTGTTGGATTTGGGAATAAGTATTAATTTGAGTTGGTTTCATGTGTAGATCGCAAGCGGAGTTCGATGGAATCAGATGTTCGTTCAGAGCAATAGTAGGATAGTTGAATTGGAGCGATAATGTCGTCTTCCTTAGTCCGATCGGCCGGATGATTTGGAGAGCACGACCTGCTCGCACGGTCATACCAATTGAGTAGATCGTACTTTGCATCGGACCACGGGTTCAAGGGATCAGCCGTATCGGCAAAACATGGTGCGTAATAGAATCAGACTTTATGAGTAGGCTCTGTCCCTTCTCCTCTACTCCTTCATGCCTAATAATATGGAACACACGTAATAAGGCTTGGACAATTGGACTGGAACTTGAAAATTACTATATTGTGGCGTGCATAGAGTGTGTGTCGTTTGGTTGGATGTGATTTGTGGCTTGAGTTGGTTTTGCGTTGGGCAGTTGGAGCTTGAGTGGATCATCTTAGTTGGAACATCGAGGCACTTCGGGTGAGCGAGCGTGCGTTGTGCACGAGTATCAAGCTGGGAGCTTTGTCAAGCAAAACATGCAGTTGTGGTTCAAAATCGGACGACTGCATCAGTGAGGGCATTGTTCCACTGTTGGGGCATTGTTGCACGAAGATTTCGGAGAGAGGAGTGTTGCACCAATTGGAGCATTGTGTCGAAGCGGCATAGTGCCTATGGGGACAACTTGAGATTGTGCCTTGGGATAAGTTGGAGAATGGTTATGGATAGTTGGTTGGATTGAGGCGAGTATCGTTTGGTAGGGCGAGAAGGCTCGATTCTTTCGTCATACCTACCTGGAGTTTACATTGGTCAAGGACAACCTGTTGCGCATAGGGTTTGGTTTCCTCGAACGGAATATGCTCTGGGGCACTGGGATTGTTCGGTCATGGAGGAGACAAATGGTAATGTGCCTTGGACGCGGTATCGGTAGGTCAATACGACCAGGCGGACAAGCTACTCAGCGCTGGATCGGGTAGAACTGCAGTTGATTAGTTCTTTATTGCTTGGCCAGTGACTTTATATAGATAAGAGTTGGTTTGCTTTGGTTTATGCTTTTCGTGTAGGCAGCGACCACCTTGCCTCGGACAAGTGTACGCATATCGATGATTGGATTAGTAAGGCTTGGATTGTGGCATGGTTTGAGGATGGATATTGAGGCTTGAATTATGGTTCGATAGGTTCACGCGTTGCTTGGGTTTGAGTAGGACAGTTTACATGCTAGTTTACTTTGAGTTGGATATATATGCTTGTATATTTACTTAAGTTGAATACTTGCATGCTTAATCTGCTTTATAGTTTTTCTTAACATGTAATACCTCTGCCATGAAATGAATCTAGGATTTAAGTAGAAAGATCACCATATAACTATTTTTATTCACTATTCTACTTAATGTCGGTTTAGACGAGTGGGTTATCCCGCTCACCAGTACAACTATGTACTGACCCACGTTTGTGGGTGGCGTTGCTCGGAGATACGAGACATGATGTACGGAATGGTAAGTACCTTTATGGGCAAGAAAAAAAGCAAGAGTGTCGTATCGCCTTTGTTGCATTCTCCTTCGTGGCATTTTTATTTGGACCCTATCGAGAGTTTCGCTGTGTATACTCTGATGTATGCTTGGTATACAATACTTGACTTTTGCTGCAACTTGGTCGTTTCGATGATAACTATGATATTTGACACCATCACCTTGTGCGAGCGCAAACTCCAGGCTGGGACGGTATCACATCCCGATGAGAACGATTGTCCTACGGGAGCGCTGTAACATGGTGATTCATGTTCAATGGGGATGATCGAACTTGCGGGAGATTAGGACGTGACAAATTGATATCAGAGTGCCCGGTTCATTTTCTCGGACTTTGTCTTTTGGTTCATCATAAACTCTAAATAGCTTTCGCGTGTCGTTTGGCTATTGGCTCTACTCGATGCCGCATTGGATGTTTCATACAATAAGTCTATATATTTGTTGGTTGTGGGTGCATGTTGTTCTTTGTTGCATTGGCTTTCGTTGGTTTTTGATAGATCGTGCAGTATCGTTTGACGTTGTTGCATTCGTGTAGCAAGTTGTGTGACGTTATTACATGTAATCACCCTAAAATTTTCAAAGATTTAAAATCAATTTTTGGGAATTTTCTGCAATTTTTCAGGAATTTACATAGGTCCTGTGGTGATTTTATAATTTTTAATTGCTAATAACTAATATTAAAATGTAATAAAAATATGATTTTATGGTGTAAAATAGAAAACCGGACTTAGGGTAATTTTTCTGGATTTTATTGGGCCTCAGACCTATTTTTAAATACCTAAAAATAATTTAAGGTAATTAATTAATTAATTAATTGTGTTATTATTATTATTATTTAGTTTTGTTTTGGGCCGGCCCGGCCCAGTGGGCCGAGCCCAGCAGCCCAGCCCAACCAGCCACCCTAGCGGGTCGGGCGGGTCCGCCCAACCCGGAACCGCGCCCGACCCGGTCCCATTCTCTTCCCCACGTCGCCTGTGTGCGACCGGATCCCTCAGCCACCGCCCGGTACTTCCGCCCCCTCCGCCGGCACGTCCCCACGACCCTCAGCCGCCTCACCCGGCCACGAACCGCCCCGGAGCCCCTATTTAAATCCCCCGCACCTTCTCCTCCGCCTCACTTAGCTGAACCCTAACCCTTCTACCCCGACTCCGGCGACCCCGATCTTCGGCGACCCTCCGTCCTCCTCCCTCAGCCGCCAGCGCCCAGGACCCGCCGTCGAGCTCCTCCCTCCCTGACCCTCTAATCCCGCCTCCTTCCTTCTCACAGCCTCACCGACGAGACCCGAGCACCGACGACGTCGAGACGGGGCAGCTCCGGCCAGACGCCTGAGCCGACCGAGGACGTCCCGCCTCCGCGAAGCAGTACGGCCGTCCCGCAGCCCCTGGCCGCCTCCGTCGTGTCCGCCAGCAGAAGCCCTAGGCCGGACACGCTGCTGGACACGCGGACACAGTAGACACAGTGTCCAGAACGCGTGTCGGACACCAAAAAACCCCGTTTCGAAGAGACCAGTTCAGGTACTCGTATCTTGCACCCTGTATCTCCGATTTCGATTCTGTAAATTGCGTTGCGAATCCTGTAAGACCCTCTCGGTGCCCGGACAAACCGCTCGGGGCATCACGTCCTGTGGTGATCGCACACCGCGATCCAAAAACAGGAAAAACTAGACCCTATTTCACCCCGGAACTGAGTACGCTCCGCCAAACGGGACGACTTGGTCGCGTGCGGTCTTCACAGATACGTGCGCATCGTCGATACGGACGTGTGGGATTTCGCAGAAGCTGATTCGGATGTGCGTGCACACCAGAATCAATGCGTATCCGCGGACATCGCCCCGTATCCGACTTTTCTGCAATTCACCCTAACTTCGTGCACACACGTCGGATCGAGACAAAACTTGCGCCATCGGACTCGTAGCAATACGCTGGTCCTGTGGGTCAAGTTTGGTTCGATTCTGAGAACGTTGACGAAATCGCGTGTCGTGGGCCCCACAGGCCCCGCTCGACGGACAATTTTGTGATCGGCTCATCGGAATTCAAATCTGAAAGTTTCGTTGGTTTCGTATCAGCGTTCCTGACCTGTTGACACTAAGTTTGGTGAATTTGGAAACAGTTGACCCTGACACATTTTTCGGTGCAAAGTGGGCCCACCGGTGGACCCCGTTTTGGCCAAAAATTACCTTTTTTGCCCTTGTCTCCAAATTAGACCCAAGGACAGGCGTTCCTAGCTATTTGACACCTTCTGAGCTTGATGGTACTGTTTATTTCAGCTTTCGGAGACATCTCTGGAAATTTCCGAGAACAGGACCTAAGTGGAATTCAAACATCAGGCAAGTGCACATTGTCAAACTTGCAGTCTTTATCTTCATATTTTCTGTAATAATACTTTGCTGGTAGTCTTGTGTAAATTCATATAAACTTGTTTAAACTGCTTAACCTAGGAAACGTGTGACGTACCTAGTGTCCGATCCTAGTCGGGTGCCAACACCGTACGCGGTGTTGGGTTCGTCATTTAGAGATGGATTTACGATACCCCTTTACTTTTGTACTTGACATATCAAGTACCCTACAACCCAGGACACTTGACACTATACATGGACAGAATCTTCCTGAGATATTCATGGTGATTCTGTATAGGATACAGGACTTGACAGGGATATTTTAGTTATAGACATTTTGACTTGTTGCATTAGTTATAATCCCGCTGACATGGACATGAGACGTTATGGTCATGGTTTGCGTGATTACATTGGGTGGGGAAAGACACACAGGCTACAGGCTGTTCTATCTATATATCTACTATTATTGTGAGGTTGTAGACTCTCCAGCAGAGCTAGACCCTTTACGTGTTATTGCTG
This sequence comes from Iris macrosiphon, assembly GCA_036927795.1. Lineage (NCBI taxonomy): Eukaryota > Viridiplantae > Streptophyta > Magnoliopsida > Asparagales > Iridaceae > Iris > Iris macrosiphon. The sequence continues at coordinate 338,168,455 of JAYESA010000004.1, forward strand.
CTACCGGCTTCCCGACACAGAGCTTGTAGCGGTCTCAGCCTGAGTACTAGTGTTGCTCTCATTTGCATATCACATAGATGGTTACATAGTTTACCCTGCTGTTTCATTTAATTTAATTGCACTGCATTTATTTGGCTTATTTTATTTTGTGCCTTGCTATGTCCACTGAGGACCTGGAATGGATTATGTCCCCAGGTTTAGCTGAGGAGCAGTACCCCGAGATATACGGGACAGGAGCTGAGGCTATTGCTGGACTTGATACTGGAGCAGAACTGAACCCTGCAGACGAGGTGACTGCCGAAGACTTCTCCTGAGTACCTGATCCCGTACTCAGTATTTACTTTATGTTTATCTCTTTTGTTCCTGGCATATTGAGCCAGTGTATTCAGACATAAGTCGGATTGTTTTCCCGACTGACTTGTTGTTGCTACTTATTTCCATTTCATTATGCAGTTTATTTCTTTATCTTTATGGATGAGATTAGTGTGATTCTTTGTAGTAGACCTTCGTTACAGCTTAAGTACGCCCTGATGGCTCCATTAAATTGGGTTATCCATTGGTGCGTGCTGCTGGCCATTGCCACGTGTCCAGTCCCTCGATATTTTGGGACTGGGGCGTGACATGGTTTTTGTGGTGGCCCATGCAGGTCTCAACTAAATTATTCGGTTTCAACTTAGGGACCGAGCAGGCCTGCAATAAGATATGATAAGTTATAGGATCTCATCCATTGATTGAATCATTTTTGGACTCTATGTCGAATTCAATTTAATTGCTTGAAGTGCATCCTGATTTGATTCCTCTGTGCGTTCTCATTGTTTTCTTTTTATGCAGAGTAATGGATCCCAGAAGTGGTGACGAGAATCCCTTGGGTACACCGCCTGAAGCTGTGGTTACCTGTGAAGCAGGAACAACGCCAGATACCAGAGGACAATCCTCTCAGAACAATCAAACTGGCCAGCCAAGTTCCAGGTTCAGGCGTGATGACATCCCGCCTCCACCCCAGTTCCCTCCTACGATGCCTGTCTTTCCTCCAGGGCAGGCAATGGACGGACAGCAAATATTTCAGATGTTCTACGCCATGATGCAGGCACAACAACAGATCCAACAGGAGGCCCAACGTCATGAGGCCGAGAACATAAGAAACAGCCTAGTCGCAGCATTGGAACATGCAAATCCACCAAATAGGCGGCTAGCGACGGGATCCATCACAGATTTTCGTCAACTTAAGCCCCGTACCTTCTCGGGCAAGGAAGGACCAACTGAAGTTCATGAATGGCTTACGAACACTCAGTACCAGTTGGAGGCCGCTGAACTTCCAAAGGAGAAGTGGATGACTGCCGTCAGGATGCAACTGACGGACAACGCGCACCATTGGTGGTTGTCCGAAGAAAGAAGGCTCGGACATGATCAGGTCACCTGGGAGGAGTTCTCCAGACTCTTCCAGGAAATGTACATCCCTGCTGTGGCTCGGTCAGAACTCCGAGACAGATTCAACCGCCTGATCCAGGGCAACATGACGGTGGAGGAATATAACGCCGAATTCATTCGCCTGAGCCGCTTCGCCCCTTCTCTAATTTCTACCGAAGAAGAGAAGGCGGAAAAGTTCTTTGATGGACTCAGGTTCGAGCTTCAGAAGTTAATCGGATCGGTCGCGCCCACCTCTTACTCCGACGTCCTAGCTGCAGCACGTCGGATGGAGCGCGTTACTCGGAGGGAATCAAGCCTGAAACATCCATTCTCCTCAGCACCGTCCAAGTCATCACCAGGGGAATCTGCTAAATGGCCCCAGAAGAACCTGCCTCAGAAAGCAACATCAAAGAACCTACCTACTTGTCATTACTGCGACAAAGTAGGACATATTGAAAGAGAATGTAGACGCAAGCTGGGACTCTGCCTGGTTTGCGGATCCGGACAACACTTCTCAAAGGACTGCTCGAAACGTCGAGAGGGAGTTCCGAATCAACCAGCTCCACCTGCACCTAGGCCAGCTCTTCCAGCTGGGGGAGCAACACAGACAGGGCCTGGAGGAGCCAGGCCACCACTACCACCTCAGGCAGCTTTGTTCCAGCAGGCTCGTCAGCAAAGGGGTCCCGCTCAGGGACGAGGTCAGGCATATGCACTAGCAGTCACTGAGGAAGCTACTGCAGGCGAAGTGATAGCAGGTACCATATTAGTAGCTTCAATTCCTGCTGTAGCATTATTTGATTCTGGAGCCTCGCATTCATTTATTGCTGCTAGCTTCGTAGCCACACATAGAGTAGCTACCGCACCTCTCTCGAAGATGAAGAGAATTCTAACGGGAGGTGGAATTATCCCGGTTAGTGATATCTGTATATCATGTTCGGTAGTAGTCTGTGGCCGAGAGATGCGAGCCCAATTCCTGATCTTTTCTATGTCTGATTACGATGTTGTACTTGGTATGGACTGGTTAAGTCAGTACCATGCGACACTGGATTGCCGGCTTGGAAAAGTGATATTTAGACCCCCTTGCCTTCCTGAGTTTGAATTTCTCCGAGGAGCTGTAGAGCAAGGGGTCCAGCCAACTCTTAGGGTATTAACTGTAGAAGAGGATTCAGGTCACCCAAGAGTCATAACGGAATTTATGGATGTATTTCCCGACGACCTTCCAGGTTTACCACCTGATCGGGAGATAGAATAGACAATAGACCTAACTCCAGGAGCCGAACCTATCACTTCATCGGTTTATCGGCTAGCACCTAAGGAGTTAGTGGAATTGAAAGCGCAAGTCGACGATCTTCTGGAGAAAGGATTTATCCGGCCCAGTGTTTCACCTTGGGGAGCACCTATACTTTTTGTACCCAAGAAGGACGGAACCGTGCGATTGTGCATTGATTACAGAGCCCTTAATGCTGTCACTGTTAAGAACCGGTACCCCTTACCACGCATTGATGACTTGTTTGACCAATTGAGTGGTGCTAGGGTATTCTCAAAGATTGACCTTAGATCCGGTTATCACCAGATTAGGGTGAAGAAGGAAGATATCCCAAAGATGGCCTTCAGGACTAAGTATGGACATTATGAGTTCCTAGTAATGTCGTTTGGTTTAACCAACGCACCTGCTGTATTTATGAGTTTGATGAACGGAGTCTTCCATCAGTACTTGGATAAGTTCGTGGTGGTATTCATTGATGATATCCTAGTCTACTCCAAGAACCACGAAGAGCACGAGGAACACCTCAGAATTGTGCTAGAAACTTTGAGAAGGGAGAAGCTATATGCCAAACTCAGCAAATGTGAGTTCTGTATGGACAAGGTGCCATTCTTAGGACATATTATCTCGGGTGAAGGACTGTCTGTGGACCCAGAGAAGGTCACTGCAATAGAAACTTAGCCTACCCCTACCTCTGTTGCAGAAGTGAGAAGTTTTCTTGGACTTGCTGGGTATTACCGGCGGTTCGTAGAAAATTTTTCAAGGATCGCAGAGCCGATGACTAAGCTGACACGGAAGGATCAGGAGTTCATATGGACGGAAGAATGCCAGAATGCCTTTGAAGAATTGAAGATGCGTCTAACAACAGCACCAGTCTTGACTCTTCCCTCAGGGTCAGGAGGTTTTGTTGTTTATAGTGATGCGTCCGGTAGTGGACTAGGTTGTGTCTTGATGCAACATGGCAAGGTTATCGCTTATAAATCGAGGCAGTTGAAGGTCCACGAGAAGAACTACCCAACACACGACCTGGAGCTAGCTGCAGTGATTTTTGCATTGAAGATCTGGAGGCATTATCTGTATGGAGAGAAGGTCAAAATATTCACTGATCATAAGAGCTTGAAGTATGTTTATACTCAGAAGGAGCTCAACATGAGGCAAAGGCGTTGGCTTGAGTTGATGGTGGACTTTGACATAGATCTGCAGTACCACCCTGGGAAAGCAAATGTTGTAGCCGACGCCCTCAGCAGAAAACCCTCGACTTATTTCTTAACTGAGCAGCCTCAGCTATTACAAGACTTGCAAGATCTTCAGATAGAGGTTGTTCTACCTGGACAAAATAGTTTGCTGGCTAACCTCGAAGTTAAGTCATCGCTGGTGGAGAGAATCAAAGAAGCTTTGCCTAATGATGCCAGATTCAGAAGGCTGAAAGAGAGAACCGAAGCAGGCATGCAGACGGGACTTCGCATCCACGAGGACGGGACATTAAGGTGCGGAAATCGCCTATATGTTCCAAATGGAGAATTGAGGCAGGAGTTGATGACTGAAGCACATAGCTCCATATACTCTGTTCATCCAGGAGGAACCAAGATGTACCGGGACTTAAGACAATATTACTGGTGGCATGGAATAAAAAGGGAGATTGCCCGATTTGTGGCAAAATGTTTAGTCTGCCAGCAGGTGAAGGCCGAGCACCAAAGGACTGCAGGTATGTTGCAGCCACTTCCCATACCTGAATGGAAGTGGGAGCATATTACCATGGACTTCGTCACTGGATTTCCAAGAAGCCCCAGTGGAAAGGATGCGGTATGGGTCATCGTGGACCGGCTCACTAAGTCGGCTCACTTCTTGCCATTCAGAGTCGGACAATCCACGGAAGTACTAGCCGACATGTATATGCGACAGATCGTAAAATTACATAGAGTGCCGGTTAGTATTATATCAGATCGAGACTCGAGATTTACATCTCACTTCTGGCGAAGCATGCAAGAGAGTCTCGGCACCAGGCTCAAATTCAGTACTGCCTATCATCCTCAGACAGATGGCCAGTGAGAGCGCACAATTCAGATCTTGGAAGATATGCTGCGATCATGTATACTGGACTTCGGAGGATCTTGGGAAGATCATCTGCACTTAGTGGAGTTTTCCTACAACAACAGCTATCAGGCAAGCATTCAGATGGCACCTTTCGAGGCATTGTACGGAAGGAAGTGCAGATCGCCGATATGCTGGAGTGACGTTGGCGAACGTCAATTACTGGGTCCAGAGTTGGTAACGGAGACAGTGGAGAAAGTAAGGCAGATTCAGAATCATCTCCGTGCAGCCCAGGATAGACAGAAGCATTGGGCCGATGCGCACAGACGACCCCTGGAGTTCAAGAAAGGAGAGCATGTATTTTTGAGAATCTCGCCCACTAGAGGTACTATCAGATTTGGCAGCAGAGGCAAGTTAAGCCCAAGGTATATTGGGCCATTTGATATCTTGGAGCGCATTGGTGAGGTGGCTTATCGTCTTGTATTACCTCCATCCTTAGAGGGAGTGCATGATGTATTCCACGTCTCACAACTGAGGCGATACGTGACCGACCCAAGTCATATAGTTGATCATTCTGAGATTTCGGTGGGCCCTAGCCTGAGATATGAGGAGCAGCCAGTGGGTATACTCGACACCAGTGAAAAGACACTGCGAGGGCAGACAATCAGACTGGTTCGGGTAGCATGGAAACAGCACTCTCCTGGCGAATCGACCTGGGAACGAGAGGATGTTATGCGCCAGCGTTATCCACACTTATTTGCAGAATCAGGTAAAACCTAAGCATTCTTTTTTCTGTAAATTCGTGCCTTTGTAGTTTACCCTTCGATTGCGAGGACGCAATCCTCTTAAGGGGGGTAGATTGTAATCACCCTAAAATTTTCAGAGATTTAAAATCAATTTTTGGGAATTTTCTGCAATTTTTTAGAAATTTACATAGGTCCTGTGGTAATTTTATAATTTTTAATTGCTAATAACTAATATTAAAATGTAATAAAAATATAATTTTATGGTGTAAAATAGAAAACCGGACTTAGGGTAATTTTTCTGGATTTTATTGGACCTCAGACCTATTTTTAAATGCCTAAAAACTATTTAAGGTAATTAATTAATTAATTAATTGTGTTATTATTATTATTATTATTATTTAGTTTTGTTTTGGGCCGGCCCGGCCCAGTGGGCCGAGCCCAGCAGCCCAGCCCACCCAGCCACCCTAGCGGGTCGGGCGGGTCCGCCCAACCCGGAACCGCGCCCGACCCAGTCCCATTCTCTTCCCCACGTCGCCTGTGTGCGACCGGATCCCTCGGCCACCGCCCGGTTCTTCTGCCCCCTCCGCCGGCACGTCCCCATGACCCTCAGCCGCCTCACCCGGCCACGAACCGCCCCGGAGCCACTATTTAAATCCTCTCTCACCTTCTCCTCCGCCTCACTTAGCCGAACCCTAACCCATCTACCCCGACTCCGGCGACCCCGATCTCCGGCGACCCTCCGTCCTCCTCCCTCAGCCGCCAGCGCCCAGGAGCCGCCGTCGAGCTCCTCCCTCCCTGACCCTCTAATCCCGCCTCCTTCCTCCTCACAGCCTCACCGGCGAGACCCGAGCAACGACGAAGTCGAGACGGGGCAGCTCCGGCCAGACGCCTGAGCCGACCGAGGACGTCCCGCCTTCGCGAAGCAGTCCGGCCGTCCCGCAGCCCCTGGCCGCCTCCGTCGTGTCCGCCAGCAGAAGCCCTAGGTCGGACACGCTGCTGGACATGCGGACACAGTAGACACAGTGTCCAGAACGCGTGTCGGACACCAAAAAACCCTGTTTCGAAGAGACCAGTTCAGGTACTCGTATCTTGCACCCTGTATCTCCGATTTCGATTCTGTAAATTGCGTTGCAAAGCCTGTAAGACCCTCTCGGTGCCCGGACAAACCGCTCGGGGCATCGCGTCCTGTGGTGATAGCACACCGCGATCCAAAAATAGGAAAAACCAGACCCTGTTTCACCCCGGAACTGAGTACGCCCCGCCAAACGGGACGACTTGGTCGCGTGCGGTCTTCACAGATACGTGCGCATCGTCGATACGGACGTGTGGGATTTCGCAGAAGCTGATTCGGATGTGCGTGCACACCGGAATCAGTGCGTATCTGCGGACATCGCCCCGTATCCGACTTTTCTGCAATTTACCCTAACTTCGTGCACACACGTCGGATCGAGACGAAACTTGCTCCATCAGACTCGTAGCGATACGCTGGTCCTGTGGGTCAAGTTTGGTTCGATTCTGAGAACGTTGACGAAATCGCATGTCGTGGGCCCCACAGGCCCCGTTCGACGGGCGATTTTGCGATCGGCTCATCGGAATTCAAATCTGAAAGTTCCGTTGGTTTCGTATCAGCGTTCCTGACCTGTTGACACTAAGTTTGGTGAATTTGAAAACAGTTGACCCTAACACGTTTTTCGGTGCAAAACGGGCCCACCGGTGGACCCCGTTTTGGCCCGAAATTACCGTTTTTGCCCTTGTCTCCAAATTGGACCCAAGGACAGGCGTTCCTAGCTATTTGACACCTTCTGAGCATGATGGTACTATTTATTTCAGCTTTCGGAGACATCTCTGGAAATTTCCGAGAACAGGACCTAAGTGGAATTCAAACATCAAGCAAGTGCACCTTGCCAAACTTGCAGTCTTTATCTTCATATTTTCTGTAATAATACTTTGCTGGTAGTCTTGTGTAAATTTATATAAACTTGTTTAAACTGCTTAACCTAGGAAACGTGTGACGTACCTAGTGTCCGATCCTAGTCGGGTGCCAACACCGTACGCGATGTTGGGTTCGTCATTTAGAGATGGATTTACGATACCCCTTTACTTTTGTACTTGACATATCAAGTACCCTACAACCCAGGACACTTGACACTATACATAGACATAATCTTTCTGAGATATTCATGGTGATTCTGTATAGGATACAGGACTTGACAAGGATATTTTAGTTATAGACAGTTTGACTTGTTGCATTAGTTATAATCCCGCTGACATGGACATGAGACGTTATGGTCATGGTTTGCGTGATTACATTGGGTGGGGAGAGACACACAGGCTACAGGCTGTTCTATCTATATATCTACTATTATTGTGAGGTTGTAGACTCTCCAGCAGAGCTAGACCCTTTACGTGTTATTGCTGCTACCGGCTCCCCGACACAGAGCTTGTAGCAGTCTCAGCCTGAGTACTAGTGTTGCTCTCATTTGCATATCACATAGATGGTTACATAGTTTACCCTGCTGTTTCATTTAATTTAATTGCACTGCATTTATTTGGCTTGTTTTATTTTGTGCCTTGCTATGTCCACTGAGGACCTGGAATGGATTATGTCCCCAGGTTTAGCTGAGGAGCAGTACCCCGAGATATACGGGACAGGAGCTGAGGCTATTGCTGGACTTGATACTGGAGCAGAACTGAACCCTGCAGACGAGGTGACTGCCGAAGACTTCTCCTGAGTACCTGATCCCGTACTCAGTATTTACTTTATGTTTATCTCTTTTGTTCCTGGCCTATTGAGCCAGTGTATTCAGACATAAGTCGGATTGTTTCTCCGACTGACTTGTTGTTGCTACTTATTTCCATTTCATTATGCAGTTTATTTCTTTATCTTTATGGATGAGATTAGTGTGATTCTTTGTAGTAGACCTTCGTTACAGCTTAAGTACGCCCTGATGGCTCCATTAAATTGGGTTATCCATTGGTGCATGCTGCTGGCCATTGCCACGTGTCCAGTCCCTCGATATTTTGGGACTGGGGCGTGACATTACATTTGTGCAGCAAGTTGAGAGGTGTTATTGCGTTGGTTTGGCTTATCGTTCAGGAGATTCTGGTTGCATCAGTGGACCAGTTGGTTGGTAGACGAGATTGGTTATGTGGCATGTTATGATTAGAAGCATTTGATGAGAATGGATCGTTGCACGATTTACTCGTGTAGCGAATGTATTGGACAAAGTTTGATAGGAAGCATCATAGAGAACGTTGCACGAGTTGCTCGTGTGGCACATTGGTTGAGCATGTTTGAGTTTTGGCTGAGAATATCAAGAGAGCGTTGCACGAGTTGCTCGTACGGCGAATATTTTGAACAATTGGGTATTGGCTTGGATTACTTGGAAGAGATCGTTGCACGGGTTGCTCGTGTAGCAAAAATATCGGACGGTTTAAAAAATAGTTAAAAGTATTGAGAATGGAACATGACACAAGTTGTATAGCGAGATTGATAAAAGAGTTTGATGGTTCATGCATTGGCTGAGTTTCGTGTCAGACCTTGAGTTGTGAATGGCAGGATCACCCGTAATGGATGGTGCGAACGAAACTTGGATCAGTATAAAGAATTATGATGCGAGTAGTGACTTGATTCGGAGTGGTATATGGTATACCACATAGTGAACATGTCATTGGAATATTTTGGATAGTCCTCAATGGTTGCTGCAACGGATGCGGATAACAGGAATATAAGTTGGTTGGTGCACATTAGTTGAGTTATTTATCGGAACATGGAGCAAGCGAATGTTTAGTTGCAATCGACGGGATCATCCCAGAATAGTTGGTTTGGAATAGACGTTCGTCGACGCAGAGTAAGTGCGAGAGAGACTCTATTTTCAAGTGGTATATGGTGTAATAGAATTTGACTCAGGTATTCTTCGATACGTTATACTTGAGTGACCAAGAATGGACTTGTGCAAATAGAAGTATCGTTGGACTTGAGTGATCAAGAACAAACTTGTGTAAATGAGAGTTTTGTTAGACAAGAATAGAATAAGCAATGGAAAGAGTGTTTGGAATTTGAAGGATTGATGGGGACCAAGTATTGGAAACAAGTTGAGATTGATCAGATGGAAAGCTGAATATCAGAGTTGGCTTGCATGATCTGGAAATTCGGTGGAGCATTCATTGATAAAAAAAGAGAGTTGAGCATGAGGAACAAACAGTTGGGATACGCTTGAGCAAGCGATAGGTATATCAAAAAGTAGCGAGCACAACTATGAATTTTGGCAACACAATGGAGCAATTGACTTGCAGATGGAACACAATTTGGTTTGGAGGAGCAATGCGATTGATTCATACGAACTTGAAGGATTTTTGATATTGGCGCTCGAGAAATTTGACTCAAGGTTTAGCGAAAGTAAAATTTGACAAAATGGTGCAACGATGGTAGACGAATTCTTTGGAAGACGTGAACGGGCATAAGGTATCCTAGTTGATGTTAAGTCGGATTGGAAGTTAACACTTGCAGTACATAGGTAGATTGAGGCAACGAGTGATGGTGATATAATTTGAGATTGTGTTAGAACTTGTGCACGAGTTATTGAGAGCGTGTGCACAAATCGGAACATAGATAAATCAAGACAGACAAAGGAATAGAACGAGAACAAGAATGGTGGCGGATGAACTTTTGAAGATAGCTAAACGAGAGAGCAACGTTGAAGCAAATCATTGTGCTGCTCGGGCAAGTTGAACGTGCAATATGAAATATGGCATACAAATAAGAATTGGAGCAAGTCTATGATTTCGGGAATCATTGCAAGTGGTAGTACGAGAAGTCGAACATGACAGTTCAAATTTTTTGATGAATTCAGAACAGAACAGCGGAGTGATGGAAGGCGGTTTCAGCGAGCGCAGTTCTCGATTTGTGGCTTGGATAGACAGTGAGACTCTAGGTGGTTAGACATCATTTGGTTACAGATCGTTAGGGGTAGTGCATGAAGTTCTTAGAGTCAGAAGTTCAATCGGATGAAATAGTTGGGTTATGGATCAGATTTGCAGAGAAGATATAGTATGGTTCGTAGTAATTGTCCATCGTGATGACTTACAATTTTCGAGCGTAGTTTCGGGGCAGCTGACCCTAGCGACTTGACCGCCAAATCAGAAATGAATATTGTAGAACCATAGAACGACCCTTGTGGCGGCGCATTTGGGAATGCATCGAGGGTAGATGTGAGTGGTGTATATTGGAGATAGGTCTAAGTGACTGAGTTTTGGATTTGAGAGATCCTTGGGATAGCCTTCAGCTGAAGATGCAGCCGAAAGATCGAAGCGATGGTGGAAATTGCCTAAGTCAACTGATGAGATTCAGAGTCACAGATTTTTGAAGATTGCATCGCCTCTGACTCGTCGTGCCCCAGAAGGGAATATCATTCATATGAATTGACGACTGTGTAAATAGCTCTGATAAGTTAAAGCAGCAACTCGTTCAGATCAGATCCTTGCAATACCGGATGGGACAAATGTGCCTCAGATCTACAAGATGCATCAAAACTTAGTCCGGGATGCGTGTTCGTACAGAAGGCGAAAGTGATATCTGTGCTTCGAGGCAGTAGAAGCAGCGCGAAGAACTATTTTATGCACGACATAAGAATTATGGCGAGTGTGTCCACGTTGAAATCGTGACGACACTATCCCTATGACGTGGCGGCAAAATCTTCATGGATCACATGATCCTCTTAATATAGGTGTTCACCTAGTGTGATATTAAGATTGAGGAAGAGGTGTTGGGCTGACCTGATCTAAGAGCATAGTTTGATATTTGGGTAAGTCGCCTAGCTAGTGTAGTATCAGTTGTGATGATTGTTCGGAACATGAGATAATATTTAGAGTCGGTGCTTGCAGAACATTGTGCGATTGGAGTCATCCTAGAGTTTTGTTGGTTGAGCTTGGACGATGCTAGTGTGGATGCGGAGATAGTCAGATGGATTGAGTTGGAACACGAACTGATTAGGTCAAGTGGAGAGATCGTTAGTGGAAAATTATCGTATTTGAGAATAATGCTTGTGCAAATGTGTTGGAATGAACGTCAGCATTGGTTCAGTCGGAGTGAAGCGAATGAATGTCTCGGACATAAAGATACCCTTGTAACTTGTCAAAATTCGCCATCGCTAAGCTCGGCTGAAATGCATGTATTTCAGGGATGCCTTAAATATGTGGATAATCCAAACTAAGCGATATGAGAAATTCGTATTGAGCTGTAAGAAGGATGTGGGAATATAGAATTTGTGCGAGCGTTCAACGCTGGATCTGGATCAGGAGAATGTGAGATGCTTGAAGCAGAGTTTATGAATTGGGCAAGCTGCATGCGAGGAAGGAATAGATACTGGTTTGGTTCGAGGACAAACTTGATTCTAAGTGGTATATTATGTAATGTCCCGCAACCGCACGGTGTATTACGCTGAGTGTGATTGAATGAGGCAATAGCTGGTTACATTTCGATTTGTTGGATTTGGAAAAAAGTATTGATTTGAGTTGGTTTCATGTGCAGATTGTAAGCGAAGTTCGATGGAATCAGCTGTTCGTTTAGAGCAGTAGTGGGATAGATGGATTGGAGCGATAATGCCGTCTTCCTTAGTCCGATCGGTTAGATGATTTGGAGAGCACAGCCTGCTCACACGGTCATACCAATTGAGTAGATCGTGCTTTGCATCGGATTACAGGTTCACGAGATCGACCGTATCGACAAGGTAGGGTGCTTAACAGAATCAGACTTTGTGAGTGGGCTATGTCCCTTCTCTTCTACTCCTTCATGCCTAATAATATGGAACTTGGACTGAAATTTAAAAATCACTACACTGTGGCGTGCATAGAGTATGCGTCATTTGGTTGGATATGATTTGTGGCTTGAGTTGGTTTTACGTTGGCAGTTGGAGCTTGAGTGGATCATTTTGGTTGGAACATCAAGGCACTTCAGACGAGCGAGTGTGCATTGCACACTAGTATCAAGTTGGGCTCTTTGTCAAGCAAAGTGTGCAGTTGTGGTTCAAAATCAGACAACTGCATCGGTGAGGGCATTGTGCCACTGTTGAGATATTGTGCCACAGAGCTTTCGGAGCGAGAGGTATTGCACCAATTGGAGCATTACGTCGAAGTGGCATAGTGCCTATGGAGATAACTTGAGATGGTGCATTAGGATAAGTTGGAGAATGGTTATGGATAGTTGGTTTGATTGAGGCAAGTATCTTTGGTGGATCGAGAAGGCTCGATTCTCTCGTCATACCTACTTGGAGTTTGCATTGGTCACAAACAACCTGTTGCGCACAGGATTTGGTTTTCTCGAACGGGGTATGCTCCGAGGCACCAGGACCGTTCGGCCATGGAGGAGACAAATGGTAAAGTGCCTTGGACGCGATGTCAGTTGTTCGATACGACCAGGCGGGCTAGCTACTCAGCGCTGGATCGGGTAAAACTACAGTTGATTAGTCCTTTATGGCTTGGTCAGTGACTTCATATAAATAAGAGTTGGTTTGCTTTGCTTTGGTTTTGTTTATGCTTTTCGTGTAGGTGGCGACCACCTTGTCTCGGACAAGAGTGCGCATATCGATGATTGGATTAGTAAGGCTTGGATTGTGGCATGGTTTAAGGATGGATATTGAGGCTTGGATTGTGGTTCGATAGGTTCAAGCGTTGGTTAGGTTTGAGTAAGACGGTTTGCATGCTAGTTTACTTTGAGTTGGATATATCTGCTTGTATATTTGCTTAAGTTGAATGCTTGCATGCTTAACCTGCTTTACAGTTTTTCTTAACATGTCATACCTCTGCCATGAAATGAATCTAGGATTCAAGTAGAAATATCACCATATAACTGTTTGTATTCACTATTCTACTTAGTGTCGGTTTAGACGAGTGGGTTATCCCGCTCACTAGTACAACTGTGTACTGACCCACGTTTGTGGACATTATTTCAGGTACGCAAGTGTAGTGACGCTTCTTGGAGATACGGGACATGATGTATGGAATGGTAAGTACCTTTGTGGGCAATAAAAAGAGCAAGAGTGTTGCATCGCCTTTGTGGCATTCTCCTTCATGGCATTTGTATTTGGATCCTATCGAGAGCTTCGCTACGTATACTCTAATGTGTGCTTGGTACACAATACTTGACTTTCGCTACAACTTGGTTGTTTCGATGATAACTATGATATTTGACATCATCGTCTTGTGTGAGCGCAACTCCAGACTCGCAAGGCATCCCGTCCCAAAGAGAATGATTGTCCTGCGGGAGCGCTGCAACGTGGTGATTCACGTTCAGCATGGACGATCAAGCTTGCGGAAGATTGAGGCGTGATAGTGGACATATGATTTAAGCATCTAATTTCTCTTTTATGAAGTGACGGTCAATCTCAATATGTTTGGTTGTATTATGCTGAGCCGGGTTATGGGCTATGCTTATGGCAGCTTTAGTGTCAAAATATAACTTTAATGGAAGCTCAATTTTCATCTTAAGTTCCTCCAGGACTCTTTGAATCCATAGTCCTTCACAAATACCCTGACCCATAGCTCTAAACTCGGCTTCTGCACTGCTTCTTGTTATAACTCCTTTTTTTTGCTTCTCTATGTCACAAGATTACCCCATACATAGGTACAATATCCAGAGGTTGATCTTCTGTCTGTGACTGAACCTGCCCAATCTGCATCAGTGAAGATAGACATGCTCCTTTCACTAGTCTTCTTAAAAAATGAACCCTTTCCGGGATTGGCCTTCAAGTATCTTAGTATCCTATAAACTGCCTCAAGATGTTCCTCATAAGGAGATTGCATAAACTGACTTACTACACTGACTGAGAAGGCGATGCCAGGTCTAGTGTGAGACAAGTAAATTAGCTTACCCACCAACCTCTGGTATCTTCCGGTGTCAACAGGAATATTTTCTTCTCCCCAAAGTTTTGCATTAGAATTCATGGGGGTGGCGGCTGGTCGACAACTACTCATTCATGTTTCTCGCAATAGATTGAGAATGTATTTCTGCTGTGAAACCATAATTCCTTTCTTCGATCGAGCAACCTCCATACTAAGAAAGTATCTCAGGATCCTAAGTCCTTGATTTCAAAGTCTGTAGCAAGTCTCTTTTTTACTCTTCTCATTTCAACTGTATCATCTCCAGTGAGGACAATATCATCTACATAAACAATCAAGGCAGCAAATTTTTCATCAGAGAAGAATTTGGTAAATAAAGTATGATCAGCTTGTCCTTGAGTGTACCCTTGGTTCTTCATAGACTGAGTAAATCTTTTAAACCAAGCTCTCGGAGATTGCTTTAAGCCATAAAGAGACTTATTCAACTTGCATACCTTTGATCCGAATTTGTCTTCAAAGTCAGGAGAACTATCCATGTATACTTCTTCTTCTAGATCACCATTGAGGAAGGCATTTTTAATATCCAACTAATGTAGAGGCCAATCCAGGTTAGCCGCAAGAGATAAAAGTATTCTGACAGTGTTTAATTTTACAACAAGAGCAAATGTCTCTGAGTAATCTATGACATAGGTTTGAGTGAAACCCTTAGCCACCAAGCGAGCCTTATACCTTTCAACTGACCCATCTGAATTCTACTTCACAGTAAACACCCACTTACATCCCATGGTCTTCTTACTGATTGGTAATGTCACGACTCTCCAAGTTTTGTTCTATTCAAGAGTTTTTATTTTCTCAAATACAGCTTCCCTCCACTTTGAAACTTCTAGAGCATCTTGTACATTCTTTGGAATATCTACACTAGATAATTGGGAGGTGAAGGCAGAAAAAGATGAAGACAAGTTTGAATATAATATAAAATCGGACATAGGGTATTTAGGGCAAGATCTAACATGTTTTCTAACAACTATGAAATTATCTATATAAGGATACCTGATACGACTCTCAGAAATAGAGATAGATCTACCTTTTCTTTTCTTAGGAGGTTGATTATTCCCCGGTTTAGATTCATGGCAGTGTTGAGATGTGAACATATCCCCTTCTTTATAGTTCTTCCTCACAAACACGTTTTCTTTCAAGTCTGGTTTCCTACTTCGAACATGTTCTCTTTAGATGACTCATCATTTTGTGGCATTTCAATTAGTTCATCATTGTTATCATCTTCAAGATTCTTATTATTTTTTTCATGAGAAAGTGTAGGCTCGAATTCATGGAGTTCCTTACTTATAGCAGGAGTAGATTCAGATAATGAATCATGGCCATTTTCTGTTGGTGCAGAAGTACAAGTCTTAGAATTTTGTGATATGTGCATGGGCAAGTTATTTTAAAAACTTATGTTCTAAGTTTGAAACGAGTCTTCCTTTAAGTTTCCCCTCTAAAGATGAGTATCATCAAAAAAAGGTTTGTTTTCAAAGAACATGACATCCATAGTGACAAACATTTTATTATTTTTTAGATCAGAACATTTATAACCCTTCTGGGTTGGAGAGTGTATTGCCTTGATCCTGTTGCGGAGCACGGACTGGGCTAGCGGCTGAATGACCGAGCCGGAATCAGAGAATGGAAAAACTTTGTCAGTATCGATTGGTCGGGACAAACAAATGGGGAGCCGTTCCTTGTTATGGGATAAAATCCTTAGAGTTGCTCCCAAGATGCAGTGCATGGCGTCTTGGAGAGTGAACTCCATATAAGGGTCTATACCTTGCTGTTGGTTTTTAATGTTGGTTTTCACTGTTGGTTTTGTGATTTGTATTTTCGTGATTATTTTCGATGAACGGCTTTCATTGCTTGCATTCACTGTCTCGCATTTACATATCGAATTACTGAGAGAAAGAGAAAAAGGATCCTGAACCTTTGTTAGTGCCAATGCAGGTGAACCTGTGAACCAAGCTTGAAGTCGCGAAGAAGATCTCTCTTTCTCAGCAATTCACCAACTAGTGAGTGACTTTGATCATTCGATGAATCCTTTAGTCATCATGCTTAACAAAATGATCAATGATACCTAGCAAAGAACTCAGAAAGATAAGCAAGATAATAATCACATTACTATGAACTGGACTGTTGTAGTATAATTAATTATGTGACAAAGACCCAGGACTGGATGGTACGTATGTTGGGCAGTGGCTAAGACAATCAATAAGACTCTGGAATACTATATCAAGTTTCTGTATTTGCATTTCTTCTACTAGCTAGTTGCATTCATGCTTGGTTATAGACAAACTTGTGCACAAGGGGTAGGTTCCTCGAAGCGGTGCACCGAGGCCATGGGACCGCTTTGTCCTAGGGGGAACATGGGTGCTAAAGTACTTGCATCGGAAGTTCAGGACCTTCAGTGAGGCTAGCTCCCTGCACTGAATGGGGCGCTAAAATTTCAAGAATGTCATGATGGCTTGGCCAGTGACCTTCATATAGACATGGTGCATGCTAATAATGTCTTGTGCAGACAGAGTAAGTTATTATTCATAAACAGAGATTGCTGAACGATCATGGGTAAGAATATCCAAATATGGTGATAAATATAGGTGTTCCTTATGTTCTTGAGATATGAATTGTTAATTAAACTTAAGGCAACATAGCAAGATCACAATAATAACTGCTGCTTCCACATATCTTCTTAGTGATAGCTTTTTAGATGAGATTGGTTGCGGCCGCTCACCAGTACATGTTGCGTACTGACCCACGTTTGTGGGCAACCTTAGGTGCTGGGGATTTAGCTGCTGAGAGGGAACATTGAAGGTTTTGGTCCGATACTTTAGAAGCCTTGCACTTGAAACTTCCAAGTGGAGAAAAAGACTCTAACTGAAGGTGGTCCATGAGTTTTAATATTTCAATAAGGGATATAATGTATGGAGCAACATTGTATCTCATTTCAATATTTATGCAAGTTGTAAGCCAAGTCTGGCATTTTTATCTCGGCCGTTCGAGGGCCTTATGTTTTTATTTCAGAGAATTATCAATAAAGAGCTATTTCTATTTCAAATGTGTGTTCAATTTCTCTATGAATGATGTATACTCTATCTTCAAATGTCTGTGTTACAAAATAAGCACGAGCACGCCTTGTACAAGCGCAACCCCAAGCTTGTACGACATCATGCCAAACGAGATCGATGGCTCTGCAGGACTGGGGTGTGGGAAGCCCAAGTAAGGACGTTCGGTTCTGCAGAACAGGGGTGACAGAGAGTACCCTCCAAAAACATATTTTATAGCACGCGACTCGAGTTTGCCAATATTCTTATGTTCATGAACAAATGTTGTGCAATACAAAAATTTTAATGTCAAATAAGTTGAAACACGAGTAACAGGAAAACATTCTTTGAAAATATGAATTGGAGTTTGAAAATTGAGAACTTTGGAGGACATTCTGTTAATTAAATATGCAGCAATTAAAATTGCTTCACCCCACAAATAATTTGGTACTTTATTTGAGAAGAGTAAAGCTCTAGACACTTCCAATAAGTGTCTATTTTTTCTTTCTGCAACGACATTTTGTTGGGGAGTATTAGGAATGAGCTTTGATCCACAATTCTATTTTGAAGAAAAAAATCACCCAAAATTGTGTCAAAGTATTCCCCGAAATTAATTTTGTACCATTTAAAAAAAGTCCTTTACAGCCTGACAAACATCGAATTTTTTCTTTAATAAATACACCCAACATACTTTTGAATGGTCATCTATAAATGTGAAAAACCATTTATTGTGAGAAAGTGTACTTGTACGGTTAAAGCCCCAAACATCACTGTGAATAATAGAAAAAGGTTTTGATGGTTTATAAGGATGTATTAAAAAATGGGAACGACGATATTTTACAAATTCACATGCTTCACATTTAAACAAAGACAAATCTGTATTACGAAATAACTTATGAAATAAGTGTTTTAAATAACGAAAACTAGGATGACCTAATCCTAAATGACATAATATAATGTTGCCATCATTATTCGAAACAAAAAAAGAATCAAAGCAGAAACTTATCGGTTTGGAAAGTAGTTGTGATTTAGGTCCAATGTCAAAGTAGTAGAGTCCTCAATTCTCCTTAACACTGCCAATCATCTTTTCCGAGTTAGAATCCTGAAAGACACAATGAGAACGAAAAAAGTTAGTTTGACAATTTTTTCTTGGGCTAATTTACTGACAGACACTAGGCTACAAGATAGGTTTGAAACATGAAGGATATCTTTAAGAGTCAACATCGGAGACAACACAACTGAAACTTTACCTACAATGGCTGAAAAAGAGCCATCTATGACTTTTATTTTTTGATTCCCTGCACAGGGACTATATGAAAAAAATAGAGTAGATTCACTTGTCATGTGATCGGTTGCACCTGAATCTACTATCCAAGTGTGGTTGGGACTGACACTAAGAATAACAAAATTACCTTTTTGTGCTATAAGCTGGAGACGGTGTGCTGGCGGAGCTCGGTTGCGGCTGAGATGCTGACGGAGGAGACGGTCGCCGGGGCTTGGGGATCCAAGGCGGAGGCTCGTCGGCGGGGGAGACGCAGGGGAGAGGCCGGGGACGACGGTGGCTGAGAGTTGCGGGGAGAGAGAGGCGGTGGAGCTCGGGGATGACGGTGGCTGGGTTTCGACGAGGCAGCGGGGTTGGCCGGGGTCGTGGTTTAAATAGGAGGAGCGGGCGGCGGTTTGCAGGGAGGGAAACCGAGGGGTCGCCGGCGATTGCGGGAGCGGGAAAGCTGAGCGGCGGCGGTTACCATCGGAGGAGGCGAAGAAGGCGACTGATCGACCGGCGGTTACGGGCGGAGAGGAATCGGCTCCGTCGGATTTAGGGATTTCAACTGACGGGTTAACGGGTCGGGTTTCAGGTCGGGTTCAGACCCGATCCGACCCGCAGGGTTTAGGCCCGGTTCAGCTAGACCGGGTATGTCCGGTTCGGGTTGGTTTGGGTGAGAAATAAACCGAGTTTATTTAGAGTTTATTTATGGTTTATTATTAACTTAGTTTTTAGGTCTTTAAAAATATTTTCGGGGTCCAATAAATTCTAAAAAAATTACCCTATGTCAAATATTTTATTTTACACCCAAAAAAATTATTTTCATAATATTTTAATATTTAATAAAAATATTTAATTTTATTTAATTCCAAAATATCTTGATTTTAATTAGTTAAAAATCCCAGAAAATTCCAGAAAAATTGTAAAAATTGATTTTTAAAATTGATTTTCGGGGTCCAATAAATGAACTCCTCGTCGAGGCGGCCAGGGGAGACGGAGGCGACTCTCGTCTTGGCGGCTGGGGTCCGGAGCTGGAGGCGGTATGTTGGCGGAGCTCGGCTGCGGCTGAGATGCTGGCGGAGGAGACGATGGCCGGTGGAGAGGTCGACGGGGCTCGGGGATCCAAGGTGGAGGCTCGTAGGCGGGGGAGACGCATGGGAGAGGCCGGGGACGACGATGGCTGAGAGTTGCGGGGAGAGAAAGGCGGTGGAGCTCGGGGATGACGGTGGCTGGGGGTTCGACGAGGCTGCAGGGTTGGCCGGGGTCGTGGTTTAAATAGGAGGAGCGGGCAGCGGTTTGCAAGGAGGGGAACTGAAGGGTCGCCGGCGGTTGTGGGAGCGGGAAAGCTGAGCGGCGACGGTTACGCGCGGAGGAGGCGGAGAAGGCGGCGGGTCGACCGGCGGTTACGGGCGGAGAGGAATCGGCTCCGTAGGGTTTAGGGATTTCAACAAACGGGTTAACGGGTCGGATTTCGGGTCGGGTTCAGACCCGATCCGCAGGGTTTAGGCCCGGTTTAGCTAGACCGGGTCGGTCCGGTTCGGGTTAGTTTGGGTCAGAAATAAACCAAATTTATTTAGGTTTTATTTAGGGTTTATTACTAACTTGGTTTTTAGGTCTTTAAAAATGTTTCCGGGGTCCAATAAATTCCAGAAAAATTATCCTATGTCTAATATTTTATTTTACACCAAAAAAAACTATTTTCATAATATTTAATAAAAATATTTAATTTTATTTAATTCCAGAATACCTTGATTTTAATTAGTTAAAAATCCCAAAAATTTCCAGAAAAATTATGAAAATTGATTTTTAAAATTCTTGAAAAATCAGGAGGTTTACAATCAACCCCCCTTAAAAGGATTGCGTCCTCGCAATCAAAGAATAACTGGTCAACAGAGATGACACGGTTGCAAGCATTGTTCGAAGCACATCACTATCAAGATTCATGATTCAGGAGATTCAAAGGATGAGGGTTTAAGCAAAAACACATAGGGAATGAAAACATCATTTCCCTAAGCAATGGAAGTTATGCAATTTCCAGAGTGAAGGAAATCCAGTTAAAGCAAGAAAACTACAGTTCAGAAAACTAGGTTATCACTTATAAAACATAACTACAGTTCAGAAAACTAGGTTATCACTTATAAAACATACTAGGTTATCAATCATTAGCAAGTTCAAAATTACCAGGTTAAGGCTAAGGTCACGAACCAACAGGCACGAGCTAAAGCAATACTAGAAATAGATAGCTACGAAATAACTTACGTGCATTAGCTACTCCACGAATCTGTGCGTCCTCCAAGGTCATCGCGAAAGCTTGTCCGCGTCCTTGCGGTAGATTCTTCTGCTGCTGCTGAGCCTGCTGGAAGAGTAGTGCCTGGGGTATCAAAGGTGGCCTCGGCTGATACCCTCCTGGAGGTGGTGGTATGACTCCTTCAACTCCCGTTTGCGGTGCTCCCAATGCTGGATAGGCTAGCCTCGGTACTGGTAAAGCTTGTTGGTTAACCATTGGTGCTTCTCCTCGATGCATCGTGCAACCTCTGGTTAAATGTTTACTGGATCCGCAAATCAAGCACAGTCCCAACTTGCGTCTGCACTCCCTCTCAATATGGCCTCGCTTGCCACAATAGTGACAAGTAGGAAGGATTAAGACTCTTGGTGCTGCTCTCGGTGGTGGATTCATCTGTGGTCGCTTTGCAGCTCTTTTGTTGTGCTTGGTCTAGTGCTAATGCATGCGGCCGCTTCTGGCTGGACTCTATCCTGGTGATGCACTCCATGGCCCGTGCTGCAGCAAGAACGTCCTTTGCAACGGAGCTGATTAACTTCCGAAGCTCAGAGCTAAGTTTGTAAATGAACTCCTCCGTTTGGCTTTGCTGAACCTTCTGCTAGGCTTGCATCATCGTGTAGTACATTTGAAACATCTGTTGCCCGTCCATAGCTTGCCCTTGTGGGAATACGGGCATTGGTGAAGTAAATTGCGGCGGAGGTGGGATGTCATCTTGCTGGATTCTCGAGGCATGCTGATTTGCTTGTGTGTGTTGTTGAGTTGATTGACCTTCACTTACTGGTTTCGCTTCTTCTTCATGAGTAACCACAACTCCTCGTGGTGATCTTGTAGGAATCTCGTCGCTTGCTGGTGGATCCATTACTCTGCATCCAAAATAAACGATAAGAGGCGTTCAGAGAAATCAAGGCAGGATGCAAGTCAATAAATTAATTCGAATCCGATATAGATATCAAGAACGATTCAAGCAAGTGGATGAGATCCTTATCCTATTCTTATTGCAGGCTTGCTTTAGTCTCTAAGTTAAAACCGAAGCAATTTAGTCGTAGACCTGCATGGGCCACCACAAAAACCATGTCATGCCCGTTCCAAAATATCGAGGGACTAGACACGTGGCAATGGCCAGCAGCACACACCGATGGGCAAACACAATTTAATGGACCCATCAGGATGTACTTAAGCTGTAATACAACAATAATGGTGTAATATACTAATCTCATCCACAAAAAAGAATACAAGAATATCCGGGTATAAAGCAATATCAAGTCTCAATAAAACATAACTCGGGGAACCCGATAATGAGTCTAATACAATAGTCAAGAATAAAGATAACAGCAAATACTGAGTATGGATAAAGCATTCAACACAATGCACATTGTTTCAGGGTGTTCTGTCACGCCCCGGACCCGCCCGGGCCGCCGCTCTGCCCTGCCCCGCCCCGTGCGGCCGGGATTAATGAACCGGACACGTATCACCGTGCCTCGGCGCACCGGACGCGAATCACCGCGCCCGTCCCGCGGGTGCGAGGGAGGAAAGTGAGCTATGCGAATGGCCCGTTCGAGCTTTCGGGGGACGTGATGCCGCACGGGCCTGGGGTTTCGCCCGTGCAAGGCCAATCGTTTAAGTTGATAGTTGGCTATCATCGCATCAATCGAGTAAGCAGCGGAAAGGGACTTGTTGCAATGCAATGCATTAGCCAACTGAGTGTTCGGGACAATCGAGGCAACTTGGGTTTTCTTTAGCAAAGGCACACGTTCGTTCCATACATTATGCCCCCTTATACGATAGCATTCTCGGGGCAACAATCGAAACCAGGATTCCGGGTCTTAGGGACTGTGGCACGCCTATCGCTTCCTCGGACGATCCAGTACCTGCAAGCAAGTAAACTGTTGGTGGGTCAGCACTTTATACAAGTACTGGTGAGATAAATCAACTGAACAGAAACAAGCATTCACTCAAACAGGCACTAAGTAATCATGTTATAAAACATTACATTACTAGTGATCTTTCTAGTTTTACCTAGGTTCGTTTCATGCAGTTCTAGCAGAGTCGATTTACTTGTTTGGAAACATGTTTGGAAACAGAGTTTCATATTGAATATGCAAGCAAGCAAACCGTTCATGTTTCAGGGTGTGCGCAGCGTGTCTTGTGCTACTCCGGGGTCAGATGCAAAGCTAGACACACAATGCACATTCTTAGGGGCAGTCACTATCCAAGCCAACACAATGACTTAGCTATATGCAGGGCGGTCCCCGAGTATCTCAGGATCGGCAGCTGGTGGAACAGCGTACCAATGACTCATTCTCTGATGCTAATGGCAGCTGTGACCCATGGTGGCTATGACGCATGCAGTTCAGCTCTCCACCAAAAGCCATTGTCCGACCGCGTGCGAATGCATGGAACACTATCAAATAAACTCTAGTATGCAGACGAGACGAACCATCAGAATACACTCATTGTTGCGGGGCAATCCGACTTATCACTTGAACACGTTCAGGCACAGTATGGTTCTCTCGAAGCATAGACGATAGTGAACATGTTCATGCACTCTAAGCAGGCGATTCAGGATTCTCGTTAAGCAGGCATTGATTCAAAGACAAGCTAGGTGAGTTCGTTCATTAACATGCAAGGCAGGTTCTATCATTCTCTTATGAAAACATTGCAAGCAAAAACACAGGTTATTATTAAGGCGTGCAAGAATCAGAGAACGAAGTTCTGCCCACTCACCTTGATACATAACGCCGGCGCGGAGCGGGGCGTTACATAAGTCGATTTACTTGTTTGGAAACATGTTTGGAAACAGAGTTTCATATTGAATATGCAAGCAAGCAAACCGTTCATGTTTCAGGGTGTGCGCAGCGTGTCTTGTGCTACTCCAGGGTCAGATGCAAAGCTAGACACACAATGCACATTCTTAGGGGCAGTCACTATCCAAGCCAACACAATGACTTAGCTATATGCAGGGCGGTCCCCGAGTATCTCAGGATCGGCAGCTGGTGGAACAGCGTACCAATGACTCATTCTCTGATGCTAATGGCAGCTGTGACCCATGGTGGCTATGATGCATGTAGTTCAGCTCTCCACCAAAAGCCATTGTCCGACCGCGTGCGAACCCTTGAGAGTATCGCTAGTAGCTTGTCCGATTTTCACTAACTCTAAGTTTGGTTGAATGCATCTATTCGAGGGACGCCTTGAACTAGTGCACCATCCAAGACTTAAGAAAAGGTGAACTCGAGTGCTAAGACTTCGCTATCACTAAGCTGGTTGACGTGTTCACGCTAGAGGGTACCTTCGAAAGTGCGCACGATCCAGTCTAAGCGATATGCTGATTTTGAAGCTTGTGCAAGTGAATATCCAAATGAACAAGTACAACGACTTGTCTAGGATTGCCTCAACCCTAGATTACTGCTTGTCCTTAGTAAGTCTCGAGGACGAGACTTTTTCTAAGTTGGGTAGGATGTAACACCCCGTTCCGCTCAAGCGGACTGCCGTCTCAAACGACAAAAGTGCAACTGTCCCGACCCGCTTTGCCTCGATCAAGAAGCAAAGGATATCCAGACTTGTCCCTACAGGAATCCGGCTTAGACTTTCAGAGGCTCGCTCAGACGTATCGCTCTACCGAGGCGAATCATCGCTAAGGTGGGTGGCTACGGTGAACTTGTCTTTGCTTAGCCAGCACACATAAAATCTGGAATATTCATGCTAGTCGCTAGGTGATTCACCTCCTGCATGCTAATAAATCCAACGCACCTAGCTAAGGGAATAATCCCAACTTGTATTGCTTGCTAGAACATGGAAAATGAAATACTGCTTATATGTTCAGACCCTCGCATGCTAAGTCCCTTAACGGTTTCATCTCTCGGCTTACCTTCGGGCCCGAGCAACGTGCCTGCTTATGTTCTTTAGAAACGCATGCTTGTCTGCTTGATTGTTACCGTGTTTTCATCCAAACCCCGGGAGACTACTACGTAGTCTCTCCGTGCCTGAATGAACCCGCAAGTATTCGGGACCGTTAGGTCACCAAGGCAGTACCCGATCCAGGGGACTGTATCATGCCAAGTAAAAGAATCATGTTCCTGTGGCAAGACTCATTCAGGTATTTGGATCTCCCTGCAAGTCTCCCTCGTGTGCGGGCTTACAGCAGCCCAGGAGACTGTGCATATCCAATAGCTAAATGAATCTCGTGTGCTCGTGTGTAAATTAAAAATCGTGTTCGATCATGGACAACTTGTGCACAAGGATATAAGTTCTGCGGACGGTGCTGGGGCACTGGCACCGATCCGATCCGGGCAGACTTCGTGTTTATAGTCAATCGTGTGCGGACTGGGTAACTTGCAACGCATCGTGTTTTATGAGCTCCTCGTGTTTTCTCGTTGCATGTTATTCACGTCCTTGACTAGTCCATTATGGCATCAGCCAGTGATCATCGTGTGTATATGCTTGCAATGCCTCGTGTGATTATCGTGTGAATATGGCTTGCAATGTCTCGTGTGTTTATCGTGTGTATTTAACCTGTCGCATGCTTGCCTGTGAAACAAAAGATAATAAGTCATCCTCGCTTAGCGGCTATCCGCGTGCGAGTCATTGCATAGCAACAATGAATAACTTAACACCTGAACGATCATGTTATAAGAACCCTCGTGTTTGCATATGCTATGCCTCCTGAATGTTTATGCTTGCCCGTGCTTGAATTAACAATGTTTGCCTTGGACAGGGAAGGACAAATGGTAAGATGGTAAGTCTCGTCGTGTTTCCTCAAACATCGCACGGCGCACTGCCCGACACGATAAGCTATTCAATGTTTACATGAAACTGATCCTAAGGCAACTAGAAAGACAACTTAATAGTTGTGCACGGAACCTGTATTACGTGTTCAAATTTGTCGAGCGGACGAGTAGCTTCCCCACCAGTGCATTCAATGTACTGATAATCCACCAGTTTGATATGCAGGGTGCGGGAGAACCTCGTGCGGTGCGGACACCTCCTTCGTGCGTGCTAAGGCCAGGAGTTCCCTCTGAAGCCTTGCAACGGTGCGTCCGGGACTGAAGCGCATATACAAGACATAATGTTGTGAACATAGCCCGAACTCGCCTGAACATCGCCTGTACAATCATTCCACAGTTGTAGCCACTTGGCACGCTTTTACTGTTTCAGAGAGAGAGGCTTGAGCGACTTGTAATCTTGGCTATACGCCGCCTGTAACACATGTTTATATCAATAAAAGAGCTTGCTTTACTTCAACTTGTGTTTCAATGCTTCCGCTATATTTGTCGACTCAGTGAACCTGTTACCGATCGCCTATGCGTTCATGACTCCGCTGCACTCGGACAATCTGTGCGACTCTGTGGCTTAGAACTCTTGCCGCCAGCCAATGAACCATGGCCTTGCACAGGCGTGGCTCACGCTCGTGCGGCATCACGTCCGGATGGGTTAAGCGATCGTTCCGCGGGAGCGCTGGCGAGGGTGATTCCCGCCTAGCGGGAACGGCCTATTTGCCTGCGGGAGATCGGGGCGTGACATGTATTCTGTCACGCCCCGGACCCGCCCGGGCCGCCGCTCTGCCCTGCCCCGCCCCGTGCGGCCGGGATTAACGAACCGGACACGTATCACCGTGCCTCGGCGCGCCGGACGCGAATCACCGCGCCCGTCCCGCGGGTGCGAGGGAGGAAAGGGAGCTATGCGAATGGCCCGTTCGAGCTTTCGGGGGACGTGATGCCGCACGGGCCTGGGGTTTCGCCCGTGCAAGGCCAATCGTTTAAGTTGATAGTTGGCTATCATCGCATCAATCGAGTAAGCAGCGGAAAGGGACTTGTTGCAATGCAATGCATTAGCCAACTGAGTGTTCGGGACAATCGAGGCAACTTGGGTTTCCTTTAGCAAAGGCACACGTTCGTTCCATACATTATGCCCCCTTATACGATAGCATTCTCGGGACAACAATCGAAACCAGGATTCCGGGTCTTAGGGACTGTGGCACGCCTATCGCTTCCTCGGACGATCCAGTACCTGCAAGCAAGTAAACTGTTGGTGGGTCAGCACTTTATACAAGTACTGGTGAGATAAATCAACTGAACAGAAACAAGCATTCACTCAAACAGGCACTAAGTAATCATGTTATAAAACATTACATTACTAGTGATCTTTCTAGTTTTACCTAGGTTCGTTTCATGCAGTTCTAGCAGAGTCGATTTACTTGTTTGGAAACATGTTTGGAAACATGTTTGGAAACAGAGTTTCATATTGAATATGCAAGCAAGCAAACCGTTCATGTTTCAAGGTATGCGCAGCGTGTCTTGTGCTACTCCAGGGTCAGATGCAAAGCTAGACACACAATGCACATTCTTAGGGGCAGTCACTATCCAAGCCAACACAATGACTTAGCTATATGCAGGGCGGTCCCCGAGTATCTCAGGATCGGCAGCTGGTGGAACAGCGTACCAATGACTCATTCTCTGATGCTAATGGCAGCTGTGACCCATGGTGGCTATGACGCATGCAGTTCAGCTCTCCACCAAAAGCCATTGTCCGACCGCGTGCGAATGCATGGAACACTATCAAATAAACTCTAGTATGCAGACGAGACGAACCATCAGAATACACTCATTGTTGCGGGGCAATCCGACTTATCACTTGAACACGTTCAGGCACAGTATGGTTCTCTCGAAGCATAGACGATAGTGAACATGTTCATGCACTCTAAGCAGGCGATTCAAGATTCTCGTTAAGCAGGCATTGATTCAAAGACAAGCTAGGTGAGTTCATTCATTAACATGCAAGGCAGGTTCTATCATTCTCTTATGAAAACATTGCAAGCAAAAACACAGATTATTAAGGCGTGCAAGAATCAGAGAACGAAGTTCTGCCCACTCACCTTGATACATAACGCCGAAGAAATCCTTGGCGATCACTCGTCTTCTGGTTCTGGTACTGATCCAGTGCCTGCTCCTACTTCTGCTCCTGCTAATGCTCCTGTCTCTTATACCTTGGGATGGATCTCCTCTGCTATTCCTGGGGACATAATCCGGATCCAGGACCTTAGGAGACATAGCAAGGTACAAAATAACTCATGTCAAAATAAATGCAGTGCAGCAATAAATGAATCAATAGGGTAAACTATATAACCAGCTAAGTGATATGCAAGTGAGAGTTTTAATCATACTCAGGCTGAGACTACTATAGGCTCTGTGTCGGGAAGACCCATAGCAGCATTAGTATTACGACTCCAGTATATATGCCAAAGCAAGTAGTATCATAACTCCAGTATATGTGCCAAAGCACCTCCAGATAACAATATATATATATATATATATATATATATATATATATATAATATAATCAGTCTTTGATATGGGAATACTCTCTCCACCCAATGTAATCACACGTCTCATGTCCACGACGTCTCATGTCCATGTCACGCAAGATCATGACCTCTAACTGATGAAGTAAGTCATAATGATAGCTAAGCATGTATAAAGTATATGTCATAAACCTGTA
Source organism: Iris macrosiphon (assembly GCA_036927795.1). Lineage (NCBI taxonomy): Eukaryota > Viridiplantae > Streptophyta > Magnoliopsida > Asparagales > Iridaceae > Iris > Iris macrosiphon. Next base: position 338,196,857 of record JAYESA010000004.1, read on the forward strand.
TCCTATACAGAATCACCATGAATATCTCAGAAAGATTATCTCATGAATAGTGTCAGGTGTCCTGTGGTATGACGTACTTGATAATGCAAGCACGAGAATGTATAGGGTCTCGATGTCCATGTCTAGGTGACATTACACAACTCTGCGTACAGTGTTGACACCCGAATATTATTCGGACGCTAAGCAATGTCACACGGTCCTAAGTTAAGCATGTATATCATATAAATAAATCAAGATAACAAAATAAAGCAGGTATTGCAAGTTTTGGCAAGGTACACTTGCCTGGGGTTCTGACTCCAACTGTAGCTCTGGTATCGGTGGAATTTGCAGGTACTCCTCCGGTTGCTGAAATAAATGTTATCATCAGGTTCAGAAGACATCAAATAGCTAGAATTGCCTGTCCTTGAGTCCAATTTGGACACAGGGGAAAAAGTGACAGTTTCTGGTCAAAGCAGGGTCCACATGTGGCCCGCTTCGTACCGAAAAACGTGCCAGAGAATGTTCTCCAAATTCGTCAAACTTATTGTCAACAAGTCCAGAACGTCCAGAACTGGATTCCGATAAGTCGATCACAAAATCGTCCATCAAGTGGAGCCGTGGGGCCCACGATACGCGATTTTATCAACGTTCTTAGAATCGAACCAAACTTGGGTCACAGGACCAGCATATTGCTACGATTCCGATGGCGCAAGTTTCATTTCGATACGACGTGTGTACACGAAATTACGAGTTCCAGAACAGGTCTGATATGGGATGTTGTCGACGGATACACGTTGATTCTGGTGCACGCACATCCAAATCAACTTTTGCGAAATCTCACACGTCTATATCAACGGCGCGCACCTTTCGGTGAAGTCCGCTCACGACAAAGTCGTCCCGTTTGGCGGGGCGCACTCAGTTCCGGGAAAAAATAGTGTGAATATTTTTATGATTTGGGATCACAGTTCGCGATCGCCACAGGACGCGACACACCGAGCGAGTTGTACGGGTATCGAGAGGGTCACGCAGGGTTCGCGTCACAGCAGACGGAACGAAAAACGGGACAGCGAGAGAGAAACAGTCACCTGAACAAGGCTCCACAGAAGTCTGAATCGCGCGTCCTCGTGAGTCGTCGCGACACGGCGGCTACGGTTTTCGCCGGAGGCGACCGGAGCTGGTGGCGGCCGGGGCTGCTACGGCTCTGGAGTTGTCGAGGCTGCCGGAGGAGACGGAGGCGGCTCTCGTCGTGGCGGCTGGGGCCCGGAGTTGGATGCGGTGTGCTGGCGGAGCTCGACTGCGGCTGAGATGCTGGCGGAGGAGACGGTGGCCGGTGGAGAGAGGTCGCCGGGGCTCGGGGATCCAAGACGGAGGCTCATCGGCGGAGGAGACACAGGGGAGAGGCCGGGGACGACGGTGGTTGAGAGTTGAGGGGAGAGAGGCAGTGGAGCTCGGGGATGACGGTGGCTGGGGGTTCGACGAGGCAGCAGGGTTGGTCGGGGTCGGGGTTTAAATAGGAGGAGCGGGCGGCGGTTTGCAGGGAGGGGAACTGAGGGGTCGCCGGCGGTTGCGGGAGCGGGAAATGAGCGGAGGAGGCGGCGGGTCGACCGACGGTTACGGGCGGAGAAGAATCGGCTCCGTCGGGTTTAAGGATTTCAACAGACGGGTTAACGGGTCGAATTTCGGATCGGGTTCAGACCCGATCCGACCCGCAGGGTTTAGGCCCGGTTCAGCTGGACCGGGTCGGTCCGGTTCGGGTTGGTTTGGGTCAGAAATAAACCGGGTTTATTTAGTGTTTATTATTAACTTAGTTTTTAGGTCTTTAAAAATATTTTCGGGGTCCAATAAATTCCAGAAAAATTACCGTGTCTAATATTTTATTTTACACCCAAAAAAATTATTTTCGTAATATTTTAATATTTAATAAAAATATTTAATTTTATTTAATTCCAGAATACCTTGATTTTAATTAGTTAAAAATTCCAAAAAATTCCAAAAAAATTGCGAAAATTGATTTTTAAAATTCCTGAAAAATCAGGGGGTTTACAATCTATCCCCCTTAAGAGGATTGCGTCCTCGCAATCAAAGAATAACCGGTCAATAGAGATGACACGGCTACAAGTATTGTTCGAAGCACATCACTATCAAGATTCATGATTCAGGAGATTCAAAGGATGAGGGTTTAAGCAAAAACACATAGGGAATGAAAACATCATTTCCATAAGCAATGGAAGTTATGCAATTTCCAGAGTGAAGGAAATCTAGTTAAAGCAAGAAAACTACAGTTTAAAAAACTAGGTTATCACTTATAAAACATACTAGGTTATCAATTATTAGCAAGTTCAAAATTACCAGGTTAAGGCCAAGGTCACGAACCAACAGGCACGAGCTAAAGCAATACTAGAAATAGATAGCAACGAAATAACTTACGCGTATTAGCAACTCCACGAGTCTGCGCGTCCTCCAAGGTCATCGCGAAAGCTTGTCCGCGTCCTTGCGATGGATTCCTCTGCTGCTGTTGAGCCTGCTGGAAGAGTAGTGCATGGGGTATCAAAGGTGGCCTCGGCTGATACCCTCCTGGAGGTGGTGGTATGACTCCTTCAACTCCCGTTTGCGGTGCTCCCAATGTTGGATGGCTGGCCTCGGTAATTGTAAAGCTTGTTGGTTAACCATTGGTGCTTCTCCTCGATGCATCGTGCAACCTCTGGCTAAATGTTTGCTGGATCCACAAATCAAGAGCAGTCCCAACTTGCGTCTACACTCCATCTCAATATGGCCTCGCTTGCCACAGTAGTGACAAGTAGGAAGGATTAAGGCTCTTGGTGCTGCTCTCGGTGGTGGATTCATCTGTGGTCGCTTTATAGCTCTTTCCTGTTGTGCTTGGTCTAGTGCTAATGCATGCGGCCACTTCTGGCTGGACTCTATCCTGGTGATGCACTCCATGGCCCGTGCTGCAGCAAGAACGTCCGTTGCAACGGAGCTAATTAACTTTCGGAGCTCAGAGATAAGTTTGTAAATGAACTCCTCCGTTTGGCTTTGCTGAACCTTCTGATAGGCTTGCATCATCGTGTAGTACATTTGAAACATCTGTTGTCCGTCCATAACTTGCCCTTGTGGGACTATGGACATTGGTGGAGTAAATTGCGGCGGAGGTGGGATGTCATCTTGCTGGATTCTCGATGCATGCGGATTTGCTTGTCTGTGTTGTTGAGATGATTGACCTTCACTTACTGGTATCGCTTCTTCTTCATGAGTAACCACAACTCCTCGTGGTGATCATGTAGGAATCTCGTCGCTTTCTGGTGGATCCATTACTCTGCATCCAAAATACGGTAAGAGACGTTCAGAGGAATCAAGGCAGGATGTAAGTCAATAAATTAATTCGAATCCGATATAGATATCAAGAACGATTCAAGCAAGTGGATGAGATCCTTATCCTATTCTTATTGCAGGCTTGCTTGGTCCCTAAGTTGAAACCGAAGCAATTTAGTCGTAGACCTGCATGGGCCACCACAAAAACCATGTCACGCCCGTCCCAAAATATCGAGGGACTAGACACGTGGCAATGGCCAGCAGCACACACCGATGGACAAACCCAATTTAATGGACCCATCAGGATGTACTTAAGCTGTAATACAACAATAAGGGTGTAATATACTAATCTCATCCACAAAAATGAATACAAGAATATCAGGGTATAAAGCAATATCAAGTCTCAATAAAACATAACTCGGGAAACCCGATAATGAGTCTGATACAATAGTCAAGAATAAAGATAACAGCAAATACTGAGTATGGATAAAGCATATACTTAGAAGAAATCCTTGGCGATCACTCGTCTTCTGGTTCTGGTACTGATCCAGTGCCTGCTTCTGCTTCTGCTCATGCTAATGCTCCTGTCTCCTATACCTCGGGATGGATCTCCTCTGCTATTCCTGGGGACATAATCCGGATCCAGGTCCTTAGGAAACATAGCAAGGTACAAAATAACTTATGTCAAAATAAATGCAATGCAGCAATAAATGAATCAATAGGGTATACTATATAACCAGCTAAGTGATATGCAAGTGAGAGTTTTAATCATACTCAGGATGAGACTACTACAGGCTCTGTGTCGGGAAGACCCATAACAGCATTAGTATTACGACTCCAGTATATATGCCAAAGCAAGTAGTATCACGACTCCAGTATATGTGCTAAAGCACCTCCAGATAACAATATATATATAATATAATCAGCCTTTGATATGGTAATACTCTCCCCACCCAATGTAATCACACGTCTCATGTCACGACGTCTCATGTCCATGTCACGCAAGATCATGACCTTTAACTGATGAAATAAGTCATAATGATAGCTAAGCATGTATAAAGTATATGTCATAAACCTGTATCCTATACAGAATTACCATGAATATCTCAGAAAGATTGTCTCATGAATAGTGTCAGGTGTCCTGTGGTATGACGTACTTGATAATGCAAGCACGAGAATGTATAGGGTCTCGATGTCAATATCTAGGTGACATTACACAACTCTGCGTACAGTGTTGACATCCGAATATTATTCGGACGCTAAGAAATGTCACACGGCCCTAAGTTAAGCATGTATATCATATAAATAAATCAAGATAACAAAATAAAGCAGGTACTGCAAGTTTTGGCAAGGTATACTTCCCTGGGGTTCTGACTCCAACTGTAGCTCTGGTATCGGTGGGATTTGCAGGTACTCCTCCGGTTGCTGAAATAAATGTTACCATCAGGTTCAGAAGACATCAAATAGCTAGAATTGCCTGTCCTCGAGTCCAATTTGGATACAGGGGCAAAAATGACAGTTTCTGGTCAAAGCGGGGTCCACATTAGCCCGCTTCGTACTGAAAAACGTGCCAGAGAATGTTCTCCAAATTCGTCAAACTTAGTATCAAATGTCCAGAACTACGATACGAACCCAAGGAACGTCCAGAATTGGATTCCGATGAGTCGATCAAAAAATCGCCCGTCAAGTAGAGCCGTGGGGCCCACGATACGCGATTTTGTCAACGTTCTCAGAATCGAACCTAACTTAGGTCACAGGACCAGCGTATTGCTACGAGGCCTATGGCGCAAGTTTCATTTCGATACGACGTGTACACGGAAGTTACAACGAGTTCCAAAACAGGGCCGATACGGGACATTGTCGACGGATACGCGTTGATTCCGGTGTGCACGCACATCCAAATCAACTTCCACGAAATCCCACACGTCGGTATTAACGGCGCGCACCTTTCGGTGAAGTCCGCACACGACAAAGTCGTCCCGTTTGGCGGGGCGCACTCAGTTCCTGGAAAAAACAGGGTGAATATTTTTCTGATTTTGGATCGCAGTTCGCGATCGACACAGGACGCGACATACCGAGCGGGTTGCACGGGTATCGAGAGGGTCACGTAGGGTTCGCGTCACAGCAGACGGAACGAAAAACGGGACAGCGAGGAGAGAAAAATGGCCACCTGAACAGGGCTCCGCAGAAGGCTGAATCACTCGTCCTCGCGAGTCGTCGCGACACGGCGGCTAGGGTTTTCGCCGGAGGCGGCCGAAGCTGGTGGCGGCAGGGGCTGCTACGGCTCTGGAGTCGTCGAGGCGGCCGGAGGAGACGGAGGCGTCTCTCGTCGTAGCGGCTGGGGTCCGGAGCTGGATGCAGTGTGCTGGCGGAGCTCGGCTGCGGCTGAGATGCTGGCAGAGGAGACGGTGGCCGGTGGAGAGAGGTCGCCGGGTCGGGGATCCAAGGCGGAGGCTCATCGGCGGAGGAGACGCAGGGGAGAGGCCGGGGACGACGGTGGCTGAGAGTTGCAGGGAGAGAGGCGGTGGAGCTCGGGGATGACGGTGGTTGGGGGTTCGACGAGGCAGCGGGGTTGGTCGGGGTCGTGGTTTAAATAGTAGCGGACGACGGTTTGCAGGGAGGGGAACCGAGGGGTCGCCGGCGGTTGCAGGAGCGAGAAAGCTGAGCGGCGGCGGTTACGAGCGGAGGAGGTGGAGAAGGCAGCGGGTCGATCGGCAGTTACGGGCGGAGAAGAATCGGCTCCGTCGGGTTTAGGGATTTCAACAGACGGGTTAACGGGTCGGATTACGGGTCGGGTTCAGTCCCGATCCGACCCGCAAGGTTTAGACACAGTTCAGCTAGACCGGGTCGGTCCGGTTCGGGTTGGTTTGGGTCAGAAATAAACCTGATTTATTTAGTGTTTATTATTAACTTAGTTTTTAGGTCTTTAAAAATGTTTTCGGGGTCCAATAAATTCTAGAAAAATTACCCTATGTCTAATATTTTATTTTACACCCAAAAAATTTATTTTCGTAATATTTTAATATTTAGTAAAAATATTTAATTTTATTTAATTCCAGAATACCTTGATTTTAATTAGTTAAAAATTCCAGAAAATTCTCGAAAAATTGTGAAAATTAATTTTTTAAATTACTAAAAAATCAGGAGGTTTACAATCTACCCCCTTAAGAGGATTACGTCCTCGCAATCAAAGAATAACCGGTCAACAGAGATGACACGGTTGCAAGCATTGTTCGAAGCACATCACTATCAAGATTCATGATTCAGGAGATTCAAAGGATGAGGGTTTAAGCAAAAACACATAGAGAATGAAAACATCATTTCCCTAAGCAATGGAAGTTATGCAATTTCCAGAGTGAAGGAAATCTAGTTAAAGCAAGAAAACTACAGTTTAGAAAACTAGGTTATCACTTATAAAACAAACTAGGTTATCAATTATTAGCAAGTTCAAAATTACCAGGTTAAGGCTAAGGTCACGAACCAACAGGCACGAGCTAAAGCAATACAAGAAATAGATAGCTACGAAATAACTTACGTGCATTAGCTACTCCACGAGTCTGCGCGTCCTCCAAGGTCATCGCGAAAGCTTGTCCGCGTCCTTGCGGTGGATTCCTCTGCTGCTGTTGAGCCTGCTGGAAGAGTAATGCCTGGGGTATCAAAGGTGGCCTCGGCTGATACCCTCCTGGAGGTGGTGGTATGACTCATTCAACTCCCTTTTGCGGTGCTCCCAATGCTGGATAGGCTGGCCTCGGTACTGGTAAAGCTTGTTGGTTAACCATTGGTGCTTTTCCTCGATGCATCGTGCAACCTCTGGCTAAATGTTTGCTGGATCCGCAAATCAAGCACAGTCGCAACTTGCGTCTGCACTCCCTCTCAATATGGCCTCGCTTGCCACAGTAGTGACAAGTAGGAAGGATTAAGGCTCTTAGTGCTGCTCTCGATGGTGGATTCATCTGTGGTCGCTTTGCAGCTCTTTCCTGTTGTGCTTGGTCTAGTGCTAATGCATGCGGCCGCTTCTGGCTGGACTCTATCCTGGTGATGCACTCCATGGCCCGTGCTGCAGCAAGAACGTCCGTTGCAACGGAGCTGATTAACTTCCGGAGCTCGGAGCTAAGTTTGTAAATGAACTCCTCCGTTTGGCTTTGCTGAACATTCTGATAGGCTTGCATCATCGTGTAGTACATTTAAAACATCTGTTGCCCGTACATAGCTTGCCCTTGTGGGAATACGGGCATTGGGGGAGTAAATTGCGGCGGAGGTGGGATGTCATCTTGCTGGATTCTCGAGGATGCTGATTTGCTTGTCTGTGTTGTTGAGCTGATTGACCTTCACTTACTGGTGTCGCTTCTTCTTCATGAGTAACAACAACTCCTCGTGGTGATCCTATAGGAATCTCGTCGCTTGCTGGTGGATCCATTACTCTGCATCCAAAATAAACGATAAGAGGCGTTCAAAGGAATCAAGGCAGGATGCAAGTCAATAAATTAATTCGAATCCGATATAGATATCAAGAACGATTCAAGCAAGTGGATGAGATCATTATCCTATTCTTATTGCAGGCTTGCTTGGTCCCTAAGTTGAAACCGAAGCAATTTTGCCGTAGACCTGCAAGGGCCACTACAAAAACCATGTCACGCCCGTCCCAAAATATCGAGGGACTAGACACGTGGCAATGGCCAGCAGCACACACCGATGGGCAAACCCAATTTAATGGACCCATCAGGATGTACTTAAGCTGGAATACAACAATAAGGGTGTAATATACTAATCTCATCCACAGAAATGAATACAACAATATCAGAGTATAAAGCAATATCAAGTCTCAATTAAATATAACTCGGGAAAAAACCCGATAATGAGTCTGATACAATAGTAAAAAATAAAGATAATAGCAAATACTGAGTATGGATAAAGCATATACTCAGAAGAAATCCTTGGCGATCACTCGTCTTCTGGTTCTGGTACTGATCCAGTGCCTGCTCCTCCTAATGCTCCTGTCTCGTATACCTCGGGATAGGTCTCCTCTGCTATTCCTGGGGACATAATCCGGATCCAGGTCCTCAGGGGACATAGCAAGGTACAAAATAACTAATGCCAAAATAAATGCAGTGCAACAATAAATGAATCAATAGGGTAAACTATATAACCAGCTAAGTGATATGCAAGTAAGAGTTTTAATCATACTCAGGCTGAGACTACTATAGGCTCTGTGTCGGGAAGACGAATAGCAGCATTAGTATTACGACTCCAATATATATGCCAAAGCAAGTAGTATCACGACTCCAGTATATGTGCCAAAGCACCTCCAAATAATAATATATATATAATATAATCAGCCTTTGATATGGTAATACTCTCCCCACCCAATGTAATCACACGTCTCATGTCCACGACGTCTCATGTCCATGTCACGCAAGATCATGACCTCTAACTGATGCAATAAGTCATAATGATAGCTAAGCATATATAAAGTATATGTCATAAACCTGTATCCTATACAGAATCACCATGAATATCTCAGAAAGATTATGTCTCACGAATAGTGTCAGGTGTCCTGTGGTATGACGTACTTGATAATACAAGTACGAGAATGTATAGGGTCTCGATGTCCATGTCTATGTGACATTACACAACTCTGCGTACAGTGTTGACACCCGAATATTATTCGGACGCTAAGCAATGTCACACGGTCCTAGGTTAAGCATGTATATCATATAAATAAATCAAGATAACAAAATGAAGTAGGTACTGCAAGTTTTGGTAAGGTACACTTGCCTGGGGTTCTGACTCCAACTGTAGCTCTAGTATCGGTGGGATTTGCAGGTACTCCTCCGGTTGCTGAAATAAATGTTACCATCAGGTTCAGAAGACATCAAATAGCTAGAATTGCATATCCTTGAGTCCAATTTGGACACATGGGCAAAAGTGACAGTTTCTGGTGAAAGCGGGATCCACATGTGGCTCGCTTCACACCGAAAAATGTACCATAAAATGTTCTCCAAATTTGTCAAACCTAGTGTCAACAAGTCCAAAACGACGATACAAACCCAACGGAACGTCCAGAACTGGATTCCGATTAGTCGATCACAAAATTGCCCGTCAAGTGGAGCCGTGGGGGCCACGATACGCAATTTTGTCAACGTTCTCAGAATCGAACCAAACTTGGTTCACAAGACCAGCGTATTGCTACGAGTCCGATGGCGCAAGTTTCATTTCGATACGACGTCTATACACGATTTACAACGAGTTCTAGAACAGTGCCGATACGGGGCATTGTCGACGGATACGCGTTGATTCTGGTGTGCACCACATCCAAATCAACTTTTGCGAAATCTCACACGTTCGTATTAATGGCATGCACCTTTTGGTGAAGTCCGCACACGACCAAGTCGCCCCGTTTGGCAGGACGCACTCAGTTCCGGTTTGCTTGGTCCCTAAGTTGAAACCCAAGTCGCCCCGTTTGGCAGGACGCACTCAGTTCCGCACACGACCAAGTGGATGAGATCCTTATCCTATTCTTATCGCAGGCTTGCTTGGTCCCTAAGTTGAAACCGAAGAAATTTAGCCGTAGACCTGCATGGGCCACTACAAAAACCATGTCACGCCCAGTCCCAAAATATCGAGGGACTAGACACGTGGCAATGGCCAACAGCACACACCGATGGACAAACCCAATTTAATAGACCCATCAGGATATATTTAAGCTGTAATACAACAATAAGGATGTAATATACTAATCTCATCCACAGACATGAATACAACAATATCAGAGTATAAAGCAATATCAAGTCTCAATAAAACATAACTCGGGGAACAACCCGATAATGAATCTGATACAATAGTCAAAAATAAAGATAACAACAAGCAAATACTGAGTATGAATAAAGCATATACTTAGAAGAAATCTTTGGCGATCACTCGTCTTCTGGTTTTGGTATTGATCCAGTGCCTGCTCTTGTTCCTGCTCCTGCTAATGCTCATGTCTCGTATACCTCGGGATGGATCTCCTCTGCTATTCCTGGGACATAATTCGGATCCAGGTCCTCAGGGGACATAGCAAGGTACAAAATAACTCATGCCAAAATAAATATAGTGCAGCAATAAATGAATCAATAGGGTTAACCTATATAACCAGCTAAGTGATATGCAATTGAGAGTTTTAATCATACTCAGGCTGAGACTACTATAGGCTCTGTGTCGGGAAGACCCATAGCAGCATTAGTATTACGACTCCAGTATATATGCCAAAGCAAGTAGTATCACGACTCCAGTATATGTGCCAAAGCACCTCCAGATAACAATATATATATAATATAATCAGCCTTTGATATGATAATACTCTCCCCACCCAATGTAATCACACGTCTCATGTCCACGACGTCTCATGTCCATGTCACGCAAGATCATGACCTCTAACTGATGCAATAAGTCATAATGATAGCTAAGCATGTATAAAGTATATGTCATAAACCTGTATCTTATACAGAATCACCGTGAATATCTCAGAAAGATTCTGTCTCATGAATAGTGTCAGGTGTCCTGTGGTATGACGTACTTGATAATGCAAGCACGAGAATGTATAGGATCTCAATGTTCATGTCTATGTGACATTACACAACTCTGCGTACAGTGTTGACACCCGAATATTATTCGGACGCTAAGCAATGTCACACGGTCCTAGGTTAAGCATGTATATCATATAAATAAATCAAGATAACAAAATGAAGCAGGTACTGCAAGTTTTGGCAAGGTACACTTGTCTGGGATTCTAACTCAAACTGTAGCTCTGGTATTGGTGGGATTTGCAGGTACTCCTCCGGTTGCTGAAATAAATGTTGCCATCAGGTTCAGAAGACATCAAATAGCTAGAATTGCCTGTCCTTGAGTCCAATTTGGACACAGGGGGCAAAAGTGACAGTTTCTGGTCAAAGCGGAATCCACATGTGGCCCGCTTCGCACCAAAAAATGTGTCAAAGACAATGTTCTCCAAATTCGTCAAACTTAGTGACAACAAATCCAGAACGACAATACGAACCCAACGGAACGTCCAGAACTGAATTCCGATGAGTCGATCACAAAATCGACCGTCTAGTGGAGCCGTGGGGCCCACGATACGCGATTTTGTCAACGTTCTCAGAATCGGACCAAACTTGTGTCACAGGACCAGCGTATTGCTACGAGTCCGATGGCGCAAGTTTTATTTCGATATGACGTGTGTACACGAAGTTACGAGTTCCAGAACAGGACCGATACGGGACGTTGTCGACGGATACGAGTTGATTCCGGTGTGCACGCATATCCAAATCAACTTTCGCGAAATCCCACACGTCCGTATTAACGGCGTGCACCTGTCGGTGAAGTCCGCACACACTCAGTTCCGGGGAAAAGCAGGGTAAACATTTTCCTGATTTTGGATCGCAGTTCGCGATCGCCACAGGACGCGACAATCCGAGCGGGTTGCACGGGTATCGAGAGGGTTACGCAGGGTTCGCGTCACTGCAGACGGAACGGAAAATGGGGCAGCGAGGAGAGAGAAACGGTCACCTGAACAGGGCTCCGTAGAAGGCTGAATCGCGCGTCCTCGCGAGTCGTCGCGACATGGCGGCTAGGGTTTTCGCCGGAGGCGGCCGGAGCTGGTGGCGGTCGGGGCTGCTACGGCTCTGGAGTCGTCGAGGCGGCCGGAGGAGATGGAGGCGGCTCTCGTCGTGGCGGCTGGGGCCCGGAGCTGGAGGCGACATGCTGGCGGAGCTCGGCTGCGGCTGAGATGCTGACGGAGGAGACGGTGGCCGGGGACGACGGTGGCTGAGAGTTGCGGGGAGAGAAAGGCGGTAGAGCTCGGGGATGACGGTGGCTGGGGGTTCGACGAGGCAGCGGGGTTGGCCGGGGTCGTGGTTTAAATAGGAGGAGCGGGCGGCGGTTTGCATGGAGGAGAACCGAGGGGTCGCCGGCGGTTGCGGGAGTGGGAAAGCTGAGCGGCGGAGGTTACGATCGGAGGAGGCGGAGAAGGCGACGGATTGACCGGCGGTTACGGGCGGAGAGGAATCGGCTCCGTCGGGTTTAGGGATTTCAACAGACGGGTTAACGGGTCGGGTTTCAGGTCGAGTTCAGACCCGATCCGACCCGCAAGGTTTAGGCCCGGTTCAGCTAGACCGGGTCGGTCCGGTTCGGGTTGGTTTGGGTGAGAAATAAACCGAGTTTATTTAGAGTTTATTTAGGGTTTATTATTAACTTAGTTTTTAGGTCTTTAAAAATGTTTTCGGGGTCCAATAAATTCTAGAAAAATTATCCTATGTCTAATATTTTATTTTACACCCAAAAAAATTATTTTCATAATATTTTAATATTTTAAAAAAACATTTAATTATATTTAATTCCAAAATACCTTGATTTTAATTAGTTAAAAATTCCAGAAAATTCCAGAAAAATTGTGAAAATTAATTTTTTAAATTCCTGAAAAATCAGGGGGTTTACATCTACCGCTTCGGCTTGTCTCGCAGGATCATTAATGACAACGGTCCACAATTTGTAAGCCACATTTTCTTCCGATTTTGCGATAAAAATCGAATTCAGAATATAGCTTCAACCGCCTACAAACCAACATCAAATGGATTAGCTGAATCATTCAACAAAGCAATCATTTAGCAGCAACTCAAAAAGTATATTTCAACCAACAAACGTGACTCGAATGATAAATTGCAAGAATATCTATGGGCCTATCGTACGATGGTCCGAACTCCGACTGGCAGCACGCCGTTCTCTTTGGTCTACAGAAGCGAGGTTGTGCTTCCTTTGGAGACCAAAATTACTTCTCTTTGAGTGGCCCTTTCCAATCAGCTAACCACCAAAGACAACTATCGTCGACGCCTACAAGAATTGGAGGCGCTTGACGAAAAACGCTCTTAGCTCAGCAGTGCATTGAGCTATATCAAGCATGAATATCCGGGGCCTTCAACAAAAAGGTGAAGGAAAGGATATTACAGGTCGACGGTCTTGTCCTGACCTTGATAAGACCGATGATCATGACCTACAAGACCGAAAAAATTCCAACCCAAGTGGGAGGGTCCCTTTGTAGTGGAGACGGTTTACTCCAGCGGCGCATACAGGCTCGCTAAACCTAATGGTAACTTGCTCATGATGCCAATCAACGAGCAGGAATAAGAGTAACCAATCATGGTACAGCCTGTCTGACCAGATTATCTGCACACACAACTCTTCAGTCAAAAAAACAGAGAGTTTGGTATAGAAATCCAAAAGACAAACTGATTGGAGAGAGAATAAGATAGTAACCAACCATTGTACAGCCAGAAAGCAGACCTTACTAGTTTTCTTAGCATGAAACAAAAAAGTCAGTCACCACTCTAATTATCAGAAGGGAACAAAGGCTACGAGGTGCAGATACTGTTTGTTTAGCAGTCACAAAAAAGATAGTCACAACTAGCATCGAAACTACAAATATATCTAGCCTTACAAATTTAAACTAGATATGAACTGAACTCATAGTCTAATATAAGCTAGATCACCAAAAATCTTAAAATATTGGCATCAATCACAAGCTATGTTGCATATACACGAAATGACACGGCACCTCTTTAAGAGGGTGTGTCCTAACGTATTCCGGAGTGCTTGTGTCGTGTTCATTAAGTGCCAGACACGATGCGACAAGGCACCGTTTTCAGGGGCACCCCGTGCTTCCTAAATCACAACAAAAGAACTCGATCCAACGAAATAAAAGAATGATGTAAAAAAAAGTCAACCATCCCTGTAGAGGAAGACGATGACCCAAACATCAGCGGGCACATGGGAGACCTCCCTGACAAATTTTACGAGAATCATGTAGCTGCAGGAGCACATGATGATTAGCTCATAATACTCTCTTCTCGAAAAAAGTGCAGAACCTGGAAAAGTAGATATATTGTTCAGAGCTAACCACATACCTGAAAAATTCTTGTAAATGAGTACGGTATTAGTTTGGAAGCAAGTTCAACTGGTAGTCTCAAATTGACCTGAATCAGGCTCAACATGGTTGTGATTATGGATGAGCCATTCGGGAATGGTAAGCAACTAGTCTGAGAGATGCTCGTGATATCAACAGTCACTCATCAAGAACCACTATGTAACCAATTGAAAGGTTTAGGTAGGCAAAAGCAAATGTACAAGAAAAAAAACTAATGAGTTTAAATATAGATTTTCTGGTTACCCATTCTAGGTTATTTCTAAATGTCACTTTAGTTACTATTAGTATATTTTAACAACTATGCCATTATATTTAAGATGGGGTAAGGATTACCTGTTCACAACCAGATAAGATTGTTTCCTTATGGTTCAACACTGAGAACTCCACAAAACTAAAGCAAGAAAGTTTTGTGCATGATTAGTGAGAAAAAGAAGAAAAATTGAAGCACTTACTGCAAGAACTACAAAAACTGATGATGCCTTGTACTTCCTGTCAGAAGTTTTCCAACCCAAAGTATAATACCACCACTTAAATGTGTTGAAGCGATTCACTCAATCTTCCCTTTTCCAGTCACCTGGTACATACGGAGAACATAAGAAACTGACAACGTTAATATCATGATGTAGTTTCTTGGATGAAGAGATACCTTATACTGGCATCCGAGCTAGCATCGACCACAAGGTATGGTAATATTGTTGTTTTCATTATGCTCAGAGATCAGCTTTACTTCTACTAGCACAGGACCAAGGTTGATTACCAATAATACCATTGACAAAGTCACTAAGAAAATATTCCACGCCCATACTTGGATAAGATCAATATGAATCCTAAATGTTACAAAGAAATAAGAAAGCGTTAACACTGCTAAAAGCTAACATAATCAACCTAAAGAAATAAAGTACATGTTGGAAGTACACAGGAGAAAACAGAAAGCGTCAAGCGATGGAGACAGGAGGAGTAGGACTGAGGAAGCGTCCACCTCAGTTTTCGCCAGAGGCAACGCTGCCATGTATGTCCATCAATCGGAAGGTACTAGTGACTCACTCGTTCTTGCATCTATGTCTTCCTTTAGATCGTCGGACTGGATTGTTGATTCGGGTGCGTCTCGACACGTGACAAAAAATGCTAGTGAGTTATCTTTCTACACTTACCTAGCATCTGCAGACAGCATTCAAACAGCCGATGGTACTTTCCAGCCAGTGGTCGGTAAGGGTACTATCGATTGTACAGGTTCAGTAAGATTATCCAATGTTTTACATGCTCCTTTTTTTCAGTCAGTCTTTTGTCCATTAGTTCTATAATCCTCCAACTACAATGCATTGTCACTTTTGATGTTCCTAAGGTGATCTTCCAGGAGAAGGAAAAGGAGACGGGACGAAGACTTGGGACTGGCACTTGGCATGATGGACTGTGGTACCTGGATCGGGGAGGACTGGATTCGGCATTGGTGTCTGTAGCAGAAAGGGCAGGAATAGGAGGACCAAAGATGAGTGCCGAGGATACGCTGATACTCCATCACAGGCGGTTGGGGTACTCATCTTTTGGTATTTTGAGTAGGTTGTATCCATCTATTTATGAGAAGGCAAATAAGGAGAAACTAGTATGTGATGCATGTAATTTAGGCAAACTTACTAGGAGCTCATATGTTGGTGCGGGCCATAGGAGCTCTTCTGTTTTTTATATATACATTCTGATGTCTTGGGGCCGTACGCCATAACTACTATGAATGGTTACAAGTATTTCGTCTCTTTATTGATTGTTCTTCTCGTGTCACCAGACTGTATTTGATGAAGAATAAGAATGAGGTCTTTGTCTGTTTCCGGGACTTTCATAAACATGTTCAGACTCAGTACAGAGCAGTGGTAAAGGTACTAAGGTCTGACAATGGAATAGAGTATACCAACAAAGCACTTGAGGAATACCTGTCAGCCCAAGGGACACGGCATCAGACCACCTATGCATACACACCAGCACAAAATGGAGTGGCAGAAAGGAAGAACAGACACCTTCTGGAGGTGGCAAGGAGTATGATGATCGCCATGAATGTCCCACAGAGTCTGTGGGGGCATGCAGTGTTGACAGCAGCTCGATTGATCAACAGGATGCCCTCGAAAGTACTGCGATGGAAGTCTCCATGTGAGATATTGCAAGAAAATAATAGTGGGATACTCCCACTAAAGGTGTTTGGCTGCGTATGTTTTGTGAAGGACAACAGACCGTCTGTTGGAAAACTTGACCCCAGAGCAGTCAAGTGTGTATTTGTGGGCTATTCGGCGACTCAGAAGGGATACGTGTGCTGGAGCCCGGTAGAGAAGAAGTTTGTGAGCATGGATGTTCACTTCAGGGAGTTTTAGCCATAATACCATAAGGGGAGAACATCATCCATGAGCAACTCACCTGATACTGAGAGTATGAGACGGAGAGGGAGATTGGTGAGAGTGTGGTGACCGATTTAGGAGTATTGCATGGAGGAACGTTTGAGGAGTAGCAGAAGAGTGAAGAGGAACAGGGAGAGGCGATGAGAGGTGTTAGGCCCACGACTCAGGGGGAGTTAGTTACCTACAGCAGGAAAGGAAAGCAAATTTCAAGACCAGTACCTATAGTGCCAGTGCCAAGTCCCTTGCCTGCGTCCGTCTCAACTCCTGAGACACCTACACCACCACCACCAGATTACCCTTCAGGTGATATCATTCTTCCTACTCCCACACCATTATCAATACGGAGGACCACTCACATCAATACGAAAAATCCTCCTG
The DNA here is from genome assembly GCA_036927795.1 of Iris macrosiphon. NCBI lineage: Eukaryota > Viridiplantae > Streptophyta > Magnoliopsida > Asparagales > Iridaceae > Iris > Iris macrosiphon. The sequence continues at coordinate 338,213,855 of JAYESA010000004.1, forward strand.
ATAGATATAGTTGGGACCTTGCTCAGTTTGTTTCATATAATAACATCTCTTCTTTTCATGGAGCATTCATTGCATCTTTGGATAGTATTACTGTATCTAACAATTAGCAGGTTGTCGAGAACGATCCAAAGTGAAAAGCGGCGATGCACGAGGAGTTAGGCGCTCTTGAGAAGAACAACACTTGGGAACTGGTAAAACTGTCAGAGGGGAAGAGGACAGTCGGATGCAAGTGGGTCTTTACTGTGAAACAGAACGCAGATAAAAAAGTAGAGCACTACAAGGCTCGACTGGTGGCAAAATGATACAGTCAGACGTACAGCATTGACTATGATGAGACCTTTGCACCAGTGACGAAGATGAGCACCGTCAGGATCCTGATTTCTTTTGCAGCGAATGGTGGATGAAAGCTACACCAACTGGATGTGAAGAATGTGTTTTCTCATAGGGATCTAGTGGAGGAAGTGTACATGGAGATACCACCAGGATTCTGCACCGATAAGACAGTGGACAAGGTCTGCAGGTTGAAGCCCTTAATGGACTGAAGTAGTCTCCTCGAGCGTGGTTTGACAGATTCAGGAGGACAATGATAGGGATGGGATATCAGCAGATCAATGTGGATCATACTGTGTTCTTCCGTCGGAGTGGAGGCTACATCACCATGCTTGCAGTGTGTGGACGATATGATTGTCACAGGAGATGATGAGCAGAAGATTGCCCGACTCAAGGGGAAGCTTGGCAAGGAGTTCGAGGTGAAGGACCTTGGCCTTCTTCGGTACTTCCTTGGGATTGAGATTACTCGAGAAGCAGAGAAAATTGTTCTTTCTCAAAGAAAGTATGCGTTGGACCTGCTTACATAGACAGGGATATTAGGATGCAGACCTGCAGCGACTTCGATCAACCAAGGGTTCAAGCTGTGTACTGAGGCTGGAGAGCCAGTTGACCGAGACAGATACCAGAGACTGGTGGACAAGTTGATCTATTTAAGCCACACGTCTTGATATCTGCTTTGCAATGAGTGTGGTGAGCCGCTACATGCATAACCCAATGAAGGGTCATACGGATGCAGTGTACCAGATTCTGAGATACTTGAAGGGTGCCCCCGAAAAGGGGTTGATATTCAGGAAGAATGATCACTTGGGCATCGAGGGCTACTGTGACTCTGACTGGACTAGTTGTACTGTTGACAGGAGGTCTACCTCGGGCTATTGCATATTTGTACGAGGCAACTTGGTCTCTTGGAGGAGTAGAAGCAGTCGGTGGTGGCCAGATCGACAGCTGAAGCGGAGTACAGAGCTATGGCCTTGGGAGTTGCAGAGCTGCTATGGCTGAAGAGTATGCTGGTGGAGCTGAAGCTGGATTAAGGAACCAAGATGAAGCTGTGGTGTGACAACCAGTCAGCCATCAGTATCACCAACAATCCAGCGCAGCATGACAGGACCAAACACATCAAAATCGATAGGTTCTTCATCAAGGAGAAGTTGGACCGTGGACTACTGGAGCTAGGTCATGTTCCAACCAAAGAGCAGGTAGCAGACAGTATGACCAAGGGACTTAGCTCTACAGATATGATTAGAGGATGTGACAAGATGAACTTAGTGAATATCTTCGCCCATCTTGAGGAGGAGTGTTGGTATATTAGAATATTCTTGGTATATTTGTTGGTATATTAGAATATTCTTGGTATATTGGTTGGAATATTAGAATATTCTACAGGAGGTTTTAATGGGGTATTAATGTAAGATGAAGGGTTGTAAAGCTATAAATAGCCAAGAGATTATCAATAAAAAATATAACAATTACTCCAAAATATTCTACAGAAACAAATTAAAATCATTCAATAGGTATTATCTCTTACAATACTCACTTTCAGCAGCCAATTGAATGAGGCATTGAGTTGGAAGTTGGTACTTCTCAAACTCAAATGGAAAAACACCTAGCCACTGGATCTCAGGCACATGCATAAATTTTGCATCGTATGCCATTTTCTTAGACAGCAGAAACATGTATATTAGTATAGTACTTCAGGGCAAGTTAAATTTAATAGACTAAGATCAGAACATTCCTTCTTCGCAAATAAATTAACTAAAAGTACAGAGCCGAGAAATATGGATATTTTGATCAGTGTAACTGAAAGCAGGACCTTATTTGCAAAGAAGAAATGCCATGTCAAATTAGGTTGTCTGCCAGAATGCCATGTCAATTTTTTTCATAGACCTTTCTAGTCCACTTTATTGTCATTGATAAGATGTAGTATCCCTAACAACTCGGTATCAAAGTGTATATGGAGAGAAATAAATAATTATTAGTCTTGTAGAAAATATCTTAAAGAAACTATCTATGAGAATTAAATAAAATGATCAAAAATTCATTGAATATGGAGAGAAGTAAATAAGGTTGCAAATAAAGAAACTATCTATGAGAATCAAATACTATGAACAGAGGGCAGTCCAATTAATACATCCTGGCTAAGTGGCTAGCCTCTACAACTTTCTCTATAGTTTCTATAGCCATTGAATCATCAACAGTATCTTTTTTCTCTCTCCTGATAACATATCTTAACAATAATAAATATCAAAAGGGCAACATTTAAACATATTCAACACACAACATTTAAACATATTCAACACTAACCGTTGGTGCTCCCGATCTTCGCGTCATACCTGGACAAAATTTAGGGATTGGAAAAAAAAAAATCCTTTTTGAAATCGATCTCACTAGAGGGGGAGGAGAAATTGAGAAATAGATGACGGTTTTAATAACAACCGTCAATTAAAATTAGATTTTTTGACGGTTTTTCTAAAGCCGTCATTAATAACGATAAAATTCTACTGGAAAGAAAGAAGGAGAGGGGAGAAAGCCATAAAAAAGAGGCTAAACCTGTCAAGAAAGTGCTGCAATTGCCGGAGAAGGGAGGATGTCGTGAAGATCGCCGCAGTCGCTTTTCCTCCGGTGGAGTTTGCCGGAACTTCTTCTTCCGCCGTTAATTCTATCGAGAGGAAGAAAGGGAGGGTTGTTTTATTCAAAGAGACTAAAACCCTAATTTTAAAAGAGTTCCTCCCTCCCCCTCCCCCTCCCCCTCCCCCTCCCCCTCGTTCTCTCTCTCTCTCCTCTGTGTGCTAACGTTTTCTTTCCCAAATTGCCCTGTTCATTTATTACATGGAAATCTTTTTATTGACCCAGGATTCGTTCGATTCATAGACAGTTGACTAACCATTTGAATTTTGCCAATCAATTTCTAATTAGCAGAATATCCATGAAAAAAGATTTAAAAGATCTAAAAATATTGTCAATCAATTCTAATTAGCAGGATCCACGGATTTAAAATTTTGAATATTGCCAATCAATTCTCTCTCCTAAATTGGCCTCTTGATTTGTTACAAAAATCTTTTGATTGACCAAGACTAATAGACTTTGGTTGATAGACCACTATTGGTTTATTACGGAATCTTTTGATTGACCAATACTAATTTGGTTGATACATCTTGACTCAAAATTTAAATTTTGTCAATCAATTCTAATTAGCAGGATCCATGAAAAGACATTAAAGATTTGATTAGATTAAAATATTTTGGATTGGTATTTGGTAAGCTCGGCCCGCTTGTTTGTCAGAGGTTTTATATGAAATTCTTACTGGATAAAAATATAATTAAAATTTGTTAGATGTCCATTTTTATTATTATTTTGGCAAATTAAATGTCACTACATAAGATTTTAAAAATACTATATTTTTTATAGTTCTGTAAAATTTTAACATTCATGAAGACTCGTGGTACTGGATACACACGTGACTGTCAAAATTTTGGCATCTTAAGGCTACTAAAATTGTGATGCCCATTAACATAAAATGTAGTGCCTTTATGAGTTTCTCCCTACAAGCCTCGAGGTCCGACCTAGACCAGTCAAAGTCTGGTTAGCAACTACGGGTCCCACCACTTTCTTATAATTAAAAAAAAATACAATCTTTGGTGTTTTCTTTTTACTATTTTAAACCCTCTCACATTTAACCGATAGGGACTGTTTGGTAAATTGTACGAGAAAAAATATTTGGATTTGGGCTTTTAAGGATGAAAAATAAATAGGAATCCATACACTTTCTTATCCTCTATTAGAAGACAAAGGTATTTGGTTAGAATAAGGAAGTGAAAAGGGGAAAGTAGGAGAATGTATTATAGTAACTAGTATATATGCACGTGTGTTGCACGTATTTCATATTACTTGGAAAGAGCAAACAATAATCTTTTAATTGTTTACTACTTGAGAAAAATAAAACTTTTTAATTTTATACTACTTGAGAAGAGCAAACAACAACCACTTTTAGTTTTTTTTTTTTATGTATAATTAACTAACTATCCACATTAAATTTAATGAAAGTAAATATAGATAAGAAAAATTTTCAAACGAATACTTTTATGGTGAAACTTCAACTATTCTTATTATATAGTAGCTTTTGAAAAGAGGAAATGATATTTTTTAAAAACTTTTACGGTGTGTTGCACGTATTCATACTATTTGAAAAGAGGAAATGATATTCTTTTTATATTTTACTACTTGATTAAAGTAAAATCTATTAAATTTTAACATCTTAGAAAAAGCAAAAACAATTCCCTAAAAAAAAAAAATCCACTTGTAATTATCTAACTACCCATATTAAATTTAATAAAAAAATTTAAGTAGTAAACATATATAAAGGTATTTTAGGGATAAAAATTTCCACGGTGAAGTCTCACTTTCCTTATTATATAGTAGTATAGATAAACAATTTTAAGTAGTAAACATATATAAGAGTATTTTATGAACAAAAACTTTCACAGTGAAGTCTTACTTTCCTTATTATACAGTAGTATAGATATAGATAAAAATTATGATAATTATTGTAATAAAAAAATAGTCGTACTTAATTATCTAATCATTATAATAATTATTCTACTTAGTCTAATAATAATTAGCTATAATTAATTATCTAAATTTGTTCCTTATCATAATTGCAGCCATTAATTAATTATCTAAATTTAGTCCATATCTAAATTTGGTCCCTATCTTAATTACAACCAACAAGCCATTAGTTACATTAATTACATTATCTAAGAATAATAAGACCGACCTGACACGATATGAACTGTTATTATGGATGCCTAATCCTAACCATATTGACCAAAATAAAGCAACATAGGGTATTGAAGATGATCGTAATATCCTGATGTATATGAAATTCTATGAACTTATCGTGAACGAGTCTGAACAATTATATCTCTCTGATGCAATCCTTGCAGATCATCTCCATCGACAATAATTGCAGCAACTTGTGAAGCAGTTGGCAAGATATGAATACGACGATCGATAGTCAACTCCTTTACGATAAGTTTACACTTTTGTATATCCTCGCGACTGTCAAGTTGTCAAAAACATTGAACAAAGGGATTATGTAAATCCAAAATCTCTTTCAACTTTAGAATTATTCCTCGGTTCAAAACATTATTTTCAGCATAACCAATTTATTTGTCAGTGTCATAAATGTACATTTGCAAATATCTTGGATTTCGTGCATCAATTGGTAAGATACTACAAATTCTATGATATATATAGACCCTTGTGCACGATATGAAAATATCTCATTTCTACCGCTAGCAAGATTCTCATCAATATTGACACACGTTAATGTAAATGAAAATGAGTGATTGTAAGAACGAATGTTTTGCCTAAAATGTTTTCCCTCTTCACCTTGATCAGAGAATAGTTCAACCAAGTCCTCCGGTGCTACAGGTCTTGGCAAAAAGTATAATTTTTCTTTAGAGCAACAAACCTCAAAACTCTCATGAATGAATACTTTTGCCCCGCGGTATGGACAAATAACATGCTCTGACAATATGCAAGGTTGAAAATCTTGGATCTGAATAAATCATTTTGCACATTTGTAAACTCCACGCCCTCTAGTCAACCGCCTTCTTGTGGCAGACCATCTTGTACTTGAAAATTCAATTTCTAATGCACCATCTGTGATTAAAATCTCATTAAATTTTTTATATTTGATTAAATTTTTTATATTTGATCAAATAAGATACATATGTAAATGTAGGGGTCCAATGAAAGTCTTAAAAGTAGTATAAGGAGAGCTACTTAGACTTGTACATATAAAACTGTGATGAAGGGCCCAATATGCTAAGGTTTAAATGTCCATAGTCCTGATAATGTTAAGATTGGTGGAAGATACTTGACAATGCTAATAGACAAGTAGGACAGATTGTTGAATATGTTTTGAATGAAGGTGACAAATTGCTAAAATTCGAGTCTTAGTAACTAATATTGTGGTCATTTAATGATAGTGAGAAAAAATTGTATGGTTCAAATCAAACACACAAAATGGGCAAAATCTGACGCATAAAATAATCGGTAAAATAAACAGTTCAACAAACTTGCTATTATATATTACTCAAATAGAGAATACCAGTGAACAATAGAGAATATAATACCTAACAATAGAGCAATTTCTGCTACTTGGTAAGTAACAATTTGGTATCACAATGCTCATCTTTTTTGGATTAACATTCATAAAAGGTCATACTAATATTTTTATTGTAAAATTGAATTATTGCTTTTAGTTTCAACAAAATTAAATCACTAAATTTGTTAGTATAGTTTACTTTAACTATCAAAATATCAAAATTACTCTCCTAGGACAATTTTTTTTGTTTTAGTTTAGTTTGACTATCAAAATAACTCTTTTAGGATTTTTATTTCATTTTATTTTAGCATTATTTTACCGAATGAAGTTTGAATTACAATCAAGACAGTCGACCAATTTAAGTCATTTTTAATTTGAGAGAGTTAAGTTCAGTTATAAATTTCTACATTGAGTTATACAATTAGTTAGTTACCGACTTAAAATTGAGTTTATGCTGGTGTAATTATAAAATAATTATACCAAGTAACAACAATGCATTTTGGTCATAAAAAATATCAAAGTTAGTCTTCTAGGATAAAAAAAATTGACTTAAAGTTTATTTTTAATTTGAAGAGAGTAACTAACTTAAAATTGATGTAATTAAAAATTGGTAACTGACTTTAAAAATCGATTACTGACTTAAAATTGGTTAACGGCTTAAAATTGATTGAAAATTGATTTTGTATACTTTTTAAAGTCAGTTTAAGTCATTTTTTTATAAAAAAAAAAAATTCTTAGTTTTGTCGTTCCAGTTTAAGACGTTCTTTGTTTTTTTGTCGCTTTAGTTTTTTATAAAATTTGCTACATCTTAGTTTTCTTTCAAGCTCGGTGTCTTAAAATTGATTTAAAATTTAAAATTGACTTAAATTTTAATTCAAGGTTTTTTTTTATAAAAATTGATATAAAATTGATTTTTAATTACACCAAGTAACTAACTCGGTGACAAAACTATAAAAAATCGGTAACTGACTTAAAATTGATTTGTTTCTCAAAAAAAAAAAAAACTTAAAATTGGTTTTTAATTTGAGAGAGTTAAGCTCAGTTATACATTGAGTTAGTTACCGATTTAAAAATGAGTTTATGCTAAGAAAATTTTAAAATAATTACACCAAGTAAAAAAAAAAATGCATTTTGGACATAAAGATTAATTATTATTATGTCCAAAATTTATAATTGAATTTAATTTTGCCATTAAAAATTAAGACTTAATTTGATACTCAGTGCTAACTCGATTGATTTTGTGATTACTCGGTGACAAAACTATAAAAAATCCCATACTTATGAATGTAAACAAAATTGTAACCTTGGTTTAGAATCATTGTTACACAATGGCATCATCCTTGACTCCCCATCATTGCCTAAATATGATTTTTTTTTCACTGTTTGAATACACTACAGCTGTTGTTTAAATACAATCCATATATTGGTGTAATATACATAGTCTTTAATGGACTATTACATATATGATATACATTATTCTCACCCATATTACTCGAAAAAATAACACTGCCGACCATGACACCCCACCATATGAAAAAAAAAAAAAAAAAACTACGGCTGTTGGTTGAGTGTCACCCATTTAATTGTTTGAGCATCTTGGAGTGTAGGGGTGAGCATTGGTTCGATTCGGTGCAAAACCGAACCGAATAAGAAAAACCGAATTCGACCGAAAACCAAATAAACAAAACCGAAACCGAACCGAATTCGACCATAACCGAACCAAACCGAATTAAATCGGTTCGGTTTTCGGTTTATTCGGTTTTTCAAATTTTTTGGTTTATTTGCGGTTTTTTTGTTAATATATATAGTAAATAAATATACGTAGATATATATATATATATATATATATATATATATATATATATATATATATATATATATATATATATAAACTAATTTTTTTAATTCGATTTTCGGTTTTGGATCGAAACCAAAATCCAAAATCGAAACTGAAACCGAACCGAATCTCTTATCCAGTTCGATTTTCGGTCCAAAACCGAATAATGCTCACCCCTATTAGAGTGTATTGTAATTGCGTGTTAAAACTTTGCTATTTTACATGGATGCATTTGCATGTTTCAGAACTATTTCGAATCAATAGTTCCATGAAGACTATTTGAACCAATATCAATGACATGAAAACATTTTTTATTTACATGGATGTATTTGTATTTTTCAAATGGTAAAAAGTGACATCGAACTCAACTGGCTCTTGTTGTCAGTGAGAAGAGGTATAACCAAGGGCGGAGCCAGGATTTTAGCTTACCCTGGGCTGAACTTTATTAAAACGTATTGATTTTTTTTTTTTTAACAAATGAATGCCATGTCTATATCGTCATGTCCATATCTCATCTTGTCCATACCATATTGTATTTGACCAATGTAGAACCGTGTCCAATATACGAAAAAAATAAAAATTTGACAAAAAAATTTATTCCTATTCGCTCTGGTTCATTGTAAGTTGTTCTATTACTACTTTTCGCTCACTACAAAATATCTATCCAACCCTCTGCTCCTACAAAACCAACATAAAGTGAATGAACCTGATGATATTAATACTTATTGGTAGGATTGTAGTGATGCTAATGTTAATCCATCTAGCTCGATTTTAGAATTTTGACATGCAACATTTATCATTCGGGAACAAAAATATTCCTCGATTCGGAACGAAATTCATAGAACCCAATCACTAGCGATTGAGCAAATTATTATAACTCTGATTTGATCAATGAATCATTCTTAGTCAACATTTGTTTAACAGAGGAAATAAGGAGAAGCCATCAACTTCTTCGGCACACAAAGGTTTGTAAAAAAAAAATTTCCTTTAAGAAGACATAGCATGAAGTATAGCTTAAAAAAAGATTATGAAGCAAGCATTTCATGAAACAGATGGTGGAAAGAGAAAGAAAAAACTACCAACCTCTGATTTCTTCTTCACGGACGATGACATATTTGTTAGACAAATTGTCGTTTTCTTATTGAAAACTTTGTGAATAAAAATAAAAATAGACTGATGTTACCGGCCTCTGGGGAAGTTGTGCACGAAGCACTGCCCTAAGAGTTGATTCGGGATCTGTGTGCAAACGTTTCCCGAAGCTCCTAGTGGTAAAACCCTCGCACTACCGGTATCTCGTCGCCGCACACGACTCGGAGAGAATGACCAGGACTTGGTTCTGCCCAGAGCTTGGAGACGAGTGAAACGACGAAGAACAGAATAGTATGTTGGCAGCAAGTTTCTGGAGAAATATTTCTGATCGTGTTTACAAAGAAAAAACCACTCATAAATAAGAATTCATCCAATATGCAACGGTCTGAATTAATTTTCTATTAATTCAGCCGTTACACAAACACATGGAGAATGAACCTTGACACAAAATGTATTAACGGTTCAAAATTAAATAGTAACGGACAAAATTAATTTTTCAACGTTCAGAATATTAAACGAAAAAATGAAGAGGAGCAAAAAAAATTTTAGGGTCTCAGCCCGAACCCGAAGAGGAAATCGAATCGGCATTCGGTGCCCATAGATGTGGGCGCGTACCCGCACCCGTTACGCGCGTCGAACCAAACCGAGTCGAGCCGGGCCTGGCGGCGGCGGCGGCGCGCGCTTGTGGCCCAAGGGGTTCCCCACACAACAACTTTAAGAAAGCAAAAAAGAGGAACTAATATATGTACATAAGGAGGGGTTGGCCCATCCGATGTGGGACTAAAGAAAAGAAGAAAATTGAGCTTTTGTTCAAGCAAAGCTAACAATCCCCCCCCAAAAGGTCAAGTTACGAAACAAAGATAAGTGTGAAGTAAATAGAGAGAGAGAGAGAGAGAGAGAGAGAGAGAGAGGGAGGGAGAGAGCATCTGGGCACTAAAATACTATGCATAGATGAGATGGACTACAGCCTTGAATCTCACGTAGTGACTATTGCCTTAATCTGAAGAAGTGCTTGATGGACTATGCCTTGAATCAGACTTCTTGAACCAGATTTAGAAAAATAGCACACACTTGGTCTATCGGGTGGCGCTTTTAAATGGCCATGCATACTTTTCCACATTCATGAGAGTTGTCTGGGATCGCCCTGTCCCATAGTCGCGGCCTTCACGACCTCTCATATAGGTAAGTCCTTAATGGTTGGTGATATGAATCAACCCAGCATTACAGCTTGGACCTATTAAGAGTTTAACCTCATCCTAACCATATCACACAGGGACACTGTCATCATAGGGATGGGGAGTCATTGTACATATGTACAGCCGCTTGGACTTTATTTTAATGAGACTTTAATCTCGAGTTAGTGTTCCATAAAGTCACCTAAGTTCAGCTTGTTTCTACCCATTGAAGCGGCTTCTTGGGATCTCCAGTCAGACTCGGTTGGGTTGCCACTGCTGGTGACTAACTTATGGGCTTAACCCCATCCCCCTCGATGATTCTAGGATCTAAGTCCTAGACAGACCCTTCGTCAAGTGATCTGCAAGGTTCTTTTCTGACTTTATATAGTCAAGAACCACATATTTGCCTAGTAGGCTTTTTATTGACTTGAAGCGCAGCTGCAGGTGCCTGTTTATCTTAGCATTCACAGAATTATGCTTTAGTAGTTCAATAACAAATTTATTATCATAGTTTATAGAAATTGCAGGAACAGGACTAAGAGAAACAGGTATATGCATAATAAGATTTTTAAGTCATTCAGCTTCTGTGCAAGTTGTATCTAAAGCTATCATTTTGGAGTCCATTGTACTCCTAGCTATGATAGTTTGCTTATAAGAGCCCCAGGAGATTGCAGCTCCTCCTAGAGTAAATACATATCCAGTAGTAGATTTTATATCATTGAGTCAGTTACCCAGTTTGCATCTGAATAACCTTCTATGATATCAGGGTGCCTAGTAAAATGAAGTTTGTAATCTAGGGTGCCCTTGAGATATCTAAATACCCTATCCAAGGCAGTCTAATGTAACTGATTTGGGTTACTGGTATATCTACTTAGTTTTCCAATAGCAAATGCAATATCAGGTCTTGTCCTGTTTGTTATATACATAAGGGAGCCTATCATCTGTGAATATTTATATTGTTTCAAAGGTGATCCTTCATTCTTTTTTAGTACATTACTGCTGTCATAAGGAGTAATGACAGATTTCTTATCAAATAACTCAAACTTTTTTAGCATTTTTTCAATTGAATGTGCTAAAGATAGAGTATAACCCTCTTTGCCTTTGGTCACTTGCATTCCTAAAATTAAGTTGGCTTCTCCTAGGTCTTTCATATCAAACTGGCTAGATAAATAGTTCTTTGTAATATTTATCAATTCCAGTGATGAACCTAAGATAAGGATGTCATCTACATACAAGCATAAAATAACACAACTTTTACATGTACCTTTAGAGTATATACATTTGTCATACTCATTTGACAAGAAACCATATTCACAAATTACTTTGTCAAATTTATTGTGCCATTGTTTGGGAGCTTGTTTCAAGCCATAGAGGGATTTTACTAGTCTGCAAACTTTCTTTTCTTGACCTTTAGCAATGAAACCTTCAGGTTGGTCCATATAAAGTTCTTCCTCTAGATCTCCATTCAAAAATGCAGTCTTTACATCCATTTGATGGATTAGCATATCATGAATGGATGCTAAGGCCAAACGAGTTCTAATGGATGTGATCCTAGCTACATGAGAGTAGGTATCAAAATAAACTAACACTTTCTTCTGGGTAAAACCCTTAGCAACTAATCTAGCTTTGTATTTCTCTATAGTACCATCAGCTCTGAGTTTCTTCTTGAAAATCCACTTACAACCTATTGGTTTATTGCCTAAAGGTAGATCTGTTAGAAACCAAGTGTTATTCTCCATGATGGAGTTGTATTCACTGTTAATGGCTTCTTTCCAGAAGGGAGCATTAGGAGACGATATTGCTTCTTCATAAGTTGAGGGAGAAACGGTCACCGAAACAGGGCTCCGCAGAAGGCTGAATCGCGCGTCCTCGCGAGTCATCGCGACACGGCGGCTAGGGTTTTCGCCGGAGGCGGCCGGAGCTGGTGGCGGTCGGGGCTGCTACGGCTCTAGAGTCGTCGAGGCGGCCGGAGGAGACGGAGGCGGCTCTCGTCGTGGCGGCTGGGGCCCGGAGCTGGAGGCGGCATGCTGGCGGAGCTCGGCTGCGGCTGAGATGCTGACGGAGGAGACGGTGGCCGGTGGAGAGAGGTCGCCGGGGCTCGGGGATCCAAGGCGGAGGCTCGTCGGCGGGGGAAACGCAGGGGAGAGGCCGGGGACGACGGTGGCTGAGAGTTGCGGGGAGAGCGAGGCGGTGGAGCTCGGGGAAGACGGTGGCTGGGGGTTTGACGAGGCAGCGGGGTTGGCTGGGGTCGTGGTTTAAATAGGAGGAGCGGGCGGCGGTTTGCAGGAAGGGGAACCGAGGGGTCGCCGGCGGTTGCAGGAGCAGGAAAGCTGAGCGACTGCGGTTACGATCGGAGGAGGCGGAGAAGGCGACGAATCAACCGGCGGTTACAGGCGGAGAGGAATTAGCTCCGTCGGGTTTAGGGATTTCAACAGACGGGTTAACGGGTCGGGTTTCAGGTCGGGTTCAGACTCGATCCGACCCGCAGGGTTTAGGCCCGGTTCAGCTAGACCGGGTCGGTCCGGTTCGGGTTGGTTTGGGTGAAAAATAAACCGAGTTTATTTAGAGTTTATTTAGGGTTTATTATTAACTTAGTTTTTAGGTCTTTAAAAATATTTTCGGGGTCCAATAAATTCTAGAAAAATTACCCTATGTCTAATATTTTATTTTACACCCAAAAAAAATTATTTTTATAATATTTTAATATTTAATAAAAACATTTAATTTTATTTAATTCCAAAATATCTTGATTTTAATTAGTTAAAAATCCCAAAAAATTCCAAAAAAATTATGAAAATTAATTTTTAAAATTCCTGAAAAATCAGGAGGTTTACATCTACCGCTTCGGCTTGCCTCGCAGGATCATTAATGACAACGGTCCACAATTTGTAAGCCACATTTTCTTCCGATTTTGCGATAAAAATCGAATTCAGAACATAGCTTCAACCGCCTACAAACCAACATCAAATGGATTAGCTGAAGCATTCAACAAAGCAATCATTTAGCATCAACTCAAAAAGTATATTTCAACCAACAAACGTGACTGGAATGATAAATTGGAAGAATATCTATGGGCCTATCGTACGATGGTCCGAACTCCGACTGGCAGCACGCCGTTCTCTTTGGTCTACAGAAGCGAGGTTGTGCTTCCTTTGGAGACCCAAATTACTTCTCTTCGAGTGGAACTTTCCAATCAGCTAACCACCAAAGACAACTATCGTCGACGCCTACAAGAATTGGAGGCGCTTGACGAAAAATGCTCTTGGCTCAGCAGTGCATTGAGCTATATCAAGCACAAATATCCGGGGCCTTCAACAAAAAGGTGAAGGAAAGGATATTACAGGTCGGCGATCTTGTCCTGACTGTGAGAAGACCGATGATCATGACCTATAAGACAGCAAAAAAATTCCAACCCAAGTGGGAGGGTCCCTTTGTAGTGGAGACGGTTTACTCCAGCGGCGCATACAGGCTCGCTAAACCTAATGGTAACTTGCTCATGATGCCAATCAACGAGCAGGAATAAGAGTAACCAATCATGGTACAGCCTGTCTGACCAGATTATCTGCACACACAACTCTTCAGTCAAAAAAACAGAGAGTTTGGTATAGAAATCCAAAATACAAACTGATTGGAGAGAGAATAAGATAGTAACCAACCATTGTACAGCCAGAAAGCAGACCTTACTAGTTTTCTTAGCATGAAACAAAAAAGTCAGTCACCACTCTAATTATCAGAAGGGAATAAAGGCTACGAGGTGCAGATACTGCCTGTTTAGCAGTCACAAAAAAGATATTCACAACTAGCATCGAAACTACAAATATATCTAGCCTTACAAATTTAAACTAGATATGAACTGAACTCATAGTCTAATATAAGCTAGATCACCAAAAATATTAAAATATTGGCATCAATCACAAGCTATGTTGCATATACATGAAATGACACGGCACCTCTTTAAGAGGGTGTGTCCTAACGTATTCCAGAGTGCTTGTGTCGTGTTCATTAAGTGCCAGACTGTAAACTCTCTCAACCAAAATAGGTATTTTATGTATATTTTATATTATTATATTTATTATAGATGTTGAATTTATTTAGAATATTCTCTTAGTTAATTAAAAAATAAATTTTTTTAGTATATTTACTTATATAAATATTTATTTAGAATTATTTTAGGCTATTTTAGATTATTGGGATTTTTCCATAATTTTTAGTTAATTAAAAACTAGTAACACTAATTTTCTAGGACTTTGAAGAATTTATTTTATGTTCAAACTTAAATAAAAATATCCCAAACTTTTATTTTAGGTTCTAAATAATAAAATATATTTTCTATAATTTTTTGGGAATTTTCTGATTATTTTTAGCATTTATTTTGAGTTAATTATCAAAAACTGAATTAAAAACTATTTTCTGAAAAAGAAAACCCAAAAAGAAATTATTTCTGCCCAGTCAGCAAACAGGGGGCCCACCTGTCAGCCTCTCGCAGCAAACAGTGTCGGGCCCGCCTGTCAGTGACTGCGGGGCGGGCAACGTTGGATGGCTGCCACGTGTCAAGATCTGAGCCGCGACTGCTTTCTCTCTCCTCTATATATATATTAGTTTAAGTTTATTTCTAGGATTTTTCTTCAGCCGAATTTTGGAGAATTGCCATCTAGGGTTCCTTCATCTTCCAGAAGCTATTACGCATAGCTCCGGACTCCAAATGAGGCCTAGTTTTTTGTGTTAGAAAGATATTGAGGTTAGCTTTCTGATTATATAATTTGTTTTACGAAATTATTATTATTAAATTCTGGAAAATTCGTAGAACACAGCATGTCCGAAAATAGACGTGTTTCGATGTTTTCGTGATTCCGGGAGAACCAGGAATCAGAATCACGAACCGTTTAAAGTTTCGGAAAGCTAATGTCGAGATAATTGACATATGTTTTTCCCAGAATTTATTTCGAAGTATTTTTATATTTTTAATTCTGTAGAACTTCTAGGGTAAAATTTAACCATCGGTGCACGATACGAAACTTGTATGTGCCATAATTTCCAAACGAATTTGAATTCGGACGAGCCGTAAATTCCAGCATGTTTTTGACGCTGAAATCTACAGGAATTCATGCATGAAAGTCAAGTCTGTGTCAGTTGACTTTTCGGTCAACAGATCGCCTCGATTTGCGTGCTATGAGTCTCGAGTCGATAAAATTCAATTCCTTTGGACAAAATTTAGGCATTAACCTAAAAATCAGAATAATAAGATTAAAATAGGATTTTAGAGTAATTATTACAGAATTAAATAAATTAAAATAAATTATCTTTTGACGTGATAAATTTGTAATACATAGGCTATTTGGACTGTGACTTGGACTCTGATTCATACCAGCAGCAGGACCCCAGGCAAGATACCTTGCCAAATTATTACAGTACTTTTGCATGCTATTTATATTTCTTTATATTTATTGCATTTCTGTTTATTCTTGCATGTGTAGTTTTCTTTCAGTCATTACTATATATTAGATATGTTGACACACACTTGACACTTAGTATCACAGAGGACAATCATTAGGCGTATGGGCTTTAACCACTCTGGTAACACCGTAGTCACTAGCACGCACTATGGTGGGTCGTGTCCGATGGTCGCTACCCCCGAGATATGTCGATTGATGGAGTCCGAGGGTCGCTACCCCCGAGGTATGCCGGCTGATGATGTTCATGGACGAGTGCATGAGTTGTGAGGCTTAGATCGAGTAGACTACCCTTGCCCATACGTCGAAAAGTTGTCCTCATTTGCATTCATATAGATTGTCTTGTACAGCGTACTTATTTATTTTCAAATTATATGCATGTTTACTGTATTCAAGTTGGCTCGTATTTTCTGTATCTTGTTACGTCCCTCTGAGAACCTGATCCTCTGCCAGGTGTATCTATTCTTGAGTATTTGCAGGAGCACAGATCGGATGGCTATATATGTTTCGTGGATGTCCTCTCTTTGAGCCCGTGATTGCTAGATAGTGTTCTTATATGGTGTTGTTGTGTTGTACTTATTTTAATATTTGCTCTTACATTCGAGTTGGTAGTGGATTTGTTTCCATCCAACTATCATCCTTAGATACTTATGTTGAGATCTAGTTATATAGATGCTGGTTAGTCATTTATATTGATTTTCTGTGGATGAGATTTAGATTGTACCCTATGACTTGTGACATATGTTTATACCACTTGTGGATTGATTTTCATATTACCGCGTATGTGTGGATTTGGTTTCCATATATTGGAGTTGCCATATCCATGCGGCTGGCATGCTTACGTGTCCTAGTCCTACGTATTTTTGGGACTGGGGCGTGACACAGACACGATGCGACAAGGCACCGTTTTCAGGGGCACCCCGTGTCACGCCCCGATCTTCCGCAGGCAAATCGACCATTCCCGCTAGGCGGGAATCACCCTCGCCAGCGCTCCCGCGGAACGATCGCTTAACCCATCCGGGCGTGATGCCGCACGAGCGTGATCCACGCCCGTGCAAGGCCATGGTTCATTGGCTGGCGACAAGAGTTCTAAGCCACATAGTCGCACAGATTGTCCGAGTGCAGCGGAGTCATGAACGCATAGGCGATCGGTAACATGTTCACTGAGCCGACAATATAGCGGAAGCATTGAAACACAAGTTGAAGTAAAGCAAGCTCTTTTATTGATATGAACAAGTGTTACAGGCGGCGTATAGCCGAGATTACAAGTCGCTCAAGCCTCTCTCTCTGAAACAGTAAAAGCGTACCAAGTGGCTACAATTGTGGAATGATTGTACAAGCGATGAACATGCGATGTTCAGGCGAGTTCTAACATTATGTCTTGTATATGTGCTTCAGTCCCGGATGCACCGTTGCAAGGCTTCAGAGGGAACTCCTGGCCTTAGCACGCACGAAGGAGGCATCCGCACCGAACGAGGTTCTCCCGCACCATGCATACAAACTGGTGGATTATCAGTACATTGAATGCACTGGTGGGGAAGCTACTCGCCCGCTCGACAAATCCAAACACGTAATACAGGTTCCGTGCACGACTATTCAGTTGTCTTTCTAGTTGCCTTAGGATCAGTTTCATGCAAGATTTGAATAGCCTAACTCGTGTGGCAGTGCGCCGTGCGATATGAGAGGAAACATGGCTAGACTTACCATTTGGCCTTCCCTGTCCAAGGCAAACATTGTTAATTAAAGCATGGGCAAGTATAAACATTCAGGAGCATAGCATATGCAAACACGAGTACTGTTATTTCAAGATCGTTCAGGTGTTCAGTTGTTCATTGATGCGATGCAGTGACTCGTACGCGGATAGCCGCTAAGCGAGGATGACTTATCTATATGAACAGTTGTCGCTGGCATAGCCATAAAGGACCAGTTATAGTCTTGAACAAGGATGGAAAGCAACAAAGATGCAGTGGTGGTTGCAGACCATCCTGCCAGATGCAGTAGACTATCGTGCAGTTCCATCCGGATCGGCTCGGTCCCAGTGCCCCGGTGACCGCCCGTGGAACAAGATCCGAAGATCACCTTTTTTTACAAGTTGTCCGCGACATGCAGGTCAGGGTCAGTTTCAAATCCACAACTTGAATGATAATCCATGATTCGTGATCTGAACGAGCGTTTTGCTCCAAGAGCTGAGATTCATTCGTTACATGACGTGATTCTCGTTCAGATATAAACTTGATGTGATTATCATTTAGTTGTCACGTTAAAGGATTCACGTTCAGTATTCGTTACCCTGATGCGTGCCCCTGGTTCGGGGATTGCCTTGGAGACCCAACGGTCCCGGATACTTGCAGGTTCATTCAGGCACGGAACGACTACGTAGTAGTCTCCCGGGGTTTGGATGAAAACATGGCAACATTACAAGCAGACAAGCATGCGTTTCTAAGGAACATAAGCAGCACGTTTGCTCGGGCTCGAAGGTAAACCGAGAGTTAGATCGTTAGGGGACTGGGCATGCGAGGGTCTAAATATAAGCAGTATTTCAATTTTCATGTTCTAGCATAAGCAATACAAGTTGGGATTATTCCCTTAGCTAGGTGTGTTGGATTCATTAGCATGCAGGGGGTGATTCACCTAGCGACTGGCATGAACATTCCAGATTTTATGTGTGCTGGCTAAGCAAAGACAAGTTCACCGTAGCCACCCACCTTAGCGATGATTCGCCTCGGTAGAGCGATACGTCAAGCGAGCCTCTGAAAGCCTAAGTTGAATTCCTGTAGGGACGAGTCTGGATATCATTTGCTTCTCGTTTGAGGCAAAGCGGGTCGGGACAGTTGCACTATTGCCGTTTCAAATGGCAGTCTGCTTGAGCGGAACGGGCTGTTACATCCTACCCAACTCAGAAAAAGTCTCGTCCTCGAGACTTACTGAGGACAAGCAGTAATCTAGGGTTGAGGTAATCCGAGACAAGTCGTTGTACTTGTTCATTTGGATATTTACTTGCCCAAGCGTCGAAATCAGCATATCGCTTAGTCTGGATCGTGCGCACTTCTAGCGTGAGCACGTCAACCAGCTCAGTGATAGCGAAGTCTTAGCATTCGAGTTTCACCTTTTCTTAAGTCTTGGATGGTGCACTAGTTCAAGGCGTCCCTCGAATAGATGCATTCAACCAAACTTAGAGTTAGTGAAATCGGACAAGCTACTAGCGATACTCTCACGGGTTCGCACAGGTTGGCACAAAGGCCACTCGCAGCACAACAACACACAAGCAAGCATATCATTCAAAACGCATTTTGAAAGTATTTAGACTTATTGTTGGAACATCCCATCGAGGCATTGAGAGAGAGCGTGCACATAACCCACGAACGAGCTTTCGAAACTGAGATAATCGAATTGAAATCCAAAGGCATAGAAGCCAGGCTCTGATACCAACATGTCACGCCTCGATCTCCCGCAGGCAAATCAGCCGTTCCCGCTAGGCGGGAATCACCCTCGCCAGCGCTCCCGCGGAACGATCGCTTAACCCATCCGGGCGTGATGCCGCACGAGCGTGATCCACGCCCGTGCAAGGCCATGGTTCATTGGCTGGCGGCAAGAGTTCTAAGCCACAGATTCGCACAGATTGTCCGAGTGCAGCGGAGTAATGAACGCATAGGCGATCGGTAACATGTTCACTGAGTCGACAATATAGCGGAAGCATTGAAACACAAGTTGAAGTAAAGCAAGCTCTTTTATTGATATGAACAAGTGTTACAGGCGGCGTATAGCCGAGATTACAAGTCGCTTAAGCCTCTCTCTGAAACAGTAAAAGCGTGCCAAGTGGCTACAATTGTGGAATGATTGTACAAGCGATGAACAGGCGATGTTCAGGCGAGTTCCAACATTATGTCTTGTATATGTGCTTCAGTCCCGGATGCACCGTCGCAAGGCTTCAGAGGGAACTCCTGTCCTTAGCACGCACGAAGGAGGCATCCGCACCGAACGAGGTTCTCCTGCACCCTGCATACAAACTGGTGGATTATCAGTACATTGAATGCACTGGTGGGAAAGCTACTCGCCCGCTCGACAAATCCAAACACGTAATACAGGTTCCGTGCACGACTATTCAGTTGTCTTTCTAGTTGCCTTAGGATCAGTTTCATGCAAGATTTGAAAGGATTCTCGTTCAGATATAAACTTGATGTGATTATTATTCAGTTGTCACGTTAAAGGATTCACGTTCAGTATTCGTTACCCTGATGCGTGCCCCTAGTTCGGGGATTGCCTTGGAGACCCAACGGTCCCGGATACTTTTAGGTTCATTCAGGCACGGAACGACGACGTAGTAGTCTCCCGGGGTTTGGATGAAAATATGGCAACATTACAAGCAGACAAGCATGCGTTTCTAAGGAACATAAGCAGCACGTTTGCTCAGGCCCGAAGGTAAATCGAGAGTTAGATCGTTAGGGGACTGGGCATGCGAGGGTCTGAATATAAGCAATATTTCAATTTCCATGTTCTAGCATAAGCAATACAAGTTGGGATTATTCCCTAAGCTAGGTGCGTTGGATTCATTAGCATGCAGGGGGTGATTCACCTAGCGACTAGCATGAACATTCCAGATTTTATGTGTGCTGGCTAAGCAAAGACAAGTTCACCGTAGCCACCCACCTTAGCGATGATTCGCCTCGGTAGAGCGATACGTCAAGCGAGCCTCTAAAAGCCTAAGCTGAATTCCTGTAGGGACGAGTCTGGATATCATTTGCTTCTCGTTTGAGGCAAAGCGGGTCGGGACAGTTGCACTATTGCCGTTTCAAATGGCAGTCCGCTTGAGCAGAACGGGGTGTTACACCCCGTGCTTCCTAAATCACAACAAAAGAACTCGATCCAACGAAATAAAAGAATGATGTAAAAAAAAGTTAACCATCCCTGTAGAGGAAGACGATGACCCAGACATCAACGGGCACATGGGAGACCTCCCTGACAAAATTTACGAGAATCATGCAGCTGCAGGAGCCTATGATGATTAGCTCATAATACTCTCTTCTCGAAATAAGTGCAGAACCTGAAAAAGTAGACATATTGTTCAGAGCTAACCACATACCTGAAAAATTCTTGTAAATGAGAACGGTATTAGTTTGGAAGCAAGTTCAACTGGTAGTCTCAAATTGACCTGAATCAGGCTCAACATGGTTGTGATTATGGATGAGCCATTCGGGAATGGTAAGCAACTAGTCTGAGAGATGCTCGTGATATCAACAGTCACTCATCAAGAACCACTATGTAACCAATTGAAAGGTTTAGGTAGGCAAAAGCAAATGTACAAGAAAAAAAAAACTAATGAGTTTAAATATAGATTTTCTGGTTACCCATTCTAGGTTATTTCTAAATGTCACTTTAGTTACTATTAGTATATTTTAACCACTATGCCATTATATTTAAGATGGGGTAAGGATTACCTGTTCACAACCAGATAAGATTGTTTCCTTATGGTTCAACACTGAGAACTCCACAAAACTAAAGCAAGAAAGTTTTGTGCATGATTACTGAGAAAAAGAAGAAAAATTGAAGCACTTACTGCAAGAACTACAAAAACTGATGATGCCTTGTACTTCCTGTCAGAAGTTTTCCAACCCAAAGTATAATACCACCACTTAAATGTGTCGAAGCGATTCGCTCAATCTTCCCTTTTCCAGTCACCTGGTACATACGGAGAACATAAGAAACTGACACAACGTTAATATCATGATGTAGTTTCTTGGATGAAGAGATACCTTATACTGGCATCCGAGCTAGCATCGACCACAAGGCATGGTAATATTGTTGTCTTCATTATGCTCAGAGATCAGCTTTACTTCTACTAGCACAGGACCAAGGTTGATTACCAATAATACCATTGACAAAGTCACCAAGAAAATATTCCACGCCCATACTTGGATAAGATCATTATGAATCCTAAATGTTACAAAGAAATAAGAAAGCGTTAACACTGCTAAAAGCTAACATAATCAACCTAAAGAAATAAAGTACTAACTTGAAGCAATATGGTTAGTGGTTATCCACGTTCCACAAGTAAATATGCTTTTAGCTATGTGAATCGAGACTTTTGGTTTGTAAATATTGAAAAAGGAGTAAAGATGATTTGAATGCAACTTCAAAGACGTGAATTCCAAATCTGCGACAAGTGATTCTGTAGAAATGATCTTTTCTAAACGTAGTCATTTTTCATTTTCTTTCTTTTTCCACCCACGCCAGATTTGAAGGTCCTGAAGTTGATGTATTTGCAGGAGTGTGCTTCTTAGCCCTTCCTGGAAGTTTGGGCACTAGTTCTGCAACATGAACCATCAATTGCTTCCCTGAAAACAAAAGTTCCATGTTTTAAGAGGCGATCGAAGAATGAAAAAAAAAAACTGCTTTCATTTCCTCTAAGAGTGTAATCTCATCATATCGTACCGGTGGAAAAAACAGAGTTTGCAAAGTAAATGCTGGATAATATGCTTATGGCAAAACATTATATATCATATTTAAGGGGTGTTTTCATCTATTAATTGTTCTTCATGCTCAGCAATGACAATAATATTTCTACTTCACCCATATTAATTCAAAACAGTTCTATATTTCAAGGAACATCAGGTCAGCTTCCTCATATATATAATGATGCATTATTATAAACAAGTACATTTAATAAGTCTATCAAAGAGGATAAAAATGTTACCTTTCTATCTTTTATCTTCTTTGAGTTCTTTCCTGCATAGTAATTATCTTCTAGCTTGTGATGTTTAACATTTCAAGGAAAAGAATTTTAGAGAAATCAACAATTAATCACAAGAATTTATTATTTGATACTTAAAAGGAAAAGATTGGCAATTTGATCAGGAAGAAAGGTCACATTGGTTCAGTAAATGCCCAGCATATCTGACACTACATGGATACATCAAAATACACTAGAAGCAGAGGAAACGACAATTTCTATTGCAAGCAGATGACATTGTTGTCTTGAATTACCTGTAACTTTAAATAGAGACTACTCAGCAGCTTCAGTAAGCTTTTATGTTAGATTTGACGATTGTGGTAATGAAATATGGACTCATCAAATGTACAGACCAGAGGAAAAGTATCACCTGTACCGAGAATAAATTTTTTTTTGGGGGGTGCGGGGGTGCGTGGGTAAAGATGGGCAGAATTTGATGGCGTTACGGATTCAAGGTTACTTTTTTCATTGCATATTTAGCATAACCACACTGAATTTACCTGTAACTTTAAATAGATACTACTCAGCAGCTTCAGTAAGCTTTTATGTTTAGATTTGAAGATTGTGGTAATGAACTATGGACTCATCAAATGCACAGCCCAGAGGAAAAGTATCACCGGTACCGAGAATAAAATCAGGGGGGAATCCAAAATCATCGGTAAAGATGGGCAAAATTTGATGGCGTCACCTTTACGAATTCAAGGTTTATTTCTTCATTGCATATTTAGCATAACCACAATACTCCACCTAATTGTTTCTTGCTTAACCTATCAGAAATAACTAGACATTTTGCTCAATGCAGGTGAAAGGACGGTCCTCTCAGAATTTGAGCATATCTAGTTCTGATGTATCTT
Source organism: Iris macrosiphon (assembly GCA_036927795.1). NCBI lineage: Eukaryota > Viridiplantae > Streptophyta > Magnoliopsida > Asparagales > Iridaceae > Iris > Iris macrosiphon. The sequence continues at coordinate 338,237,426 of JAYESA010000004.1, forward strand.
CCAAAGATTCTAATGCAACAAATTCACATGAAGAAAAACAAGTCAATGAACCCCAATATAGCAAACATGATAAGCAGATTATTAGTCCAAAGTCTCCAGGAACTTGACGAGTAGCTTTAGATGAACATAGCAATAGAAATCAAATAACACTAGAAATACATCTTCATGTGTATATATAACCATATCCATGCCATACCCGTTTCCAAAAAAATTAAATGTTGATTGTGTATCAGTATCGTGTCTGTATCTGTATCTGTATCCGTGTCTATGCAACATAGGTGATAACGCTATATCAGTTTCAGTAGACACATTAACAAGCAACTCTTGAGATTTCAAGTGAATAATATGGGAGACCGTTCTTAGTATCAGAAACGGGACAACTCATACTATGGGATCATGGAGGGCAATAATTAAGTTAGGAAGAACGACCTAAGAAATCTTTACTAAAGAGAGAACCTATAATAGTTGAATTTATATTAAGATGTACTCAACGGTACACATTACAGAGTTACAGGCATTCACCTAGTTTGTCCTATCATATAAATTTGATCAAACATATGTAGTGTGTGCTCATAGTTTACTTGCAGGATTAGATGTCAAATATCCTCCATACTGATACATATGTCACATTGAAGATCATCTTGCAGACAATTTATGTCAAAAAAAAAAAAGCACTGGTTTAAGAAGTAATCATGCTCCTATTACTTGCAGACATATATAAGGATCTTATGACCCCCTAGTGTACTCCTTAGTTAACCTGATTTGACCTGCAAAGCGTATCATAAAACAATTTGATCATAACAACACTGTTTGGGGGAGAGTTAGCAGCAACATAGCTGTTAGGGGTGTCATATAGTGGATACGCACGATATAATGGACAACATCATGCAGTATGGAAAAATAGTTGCGTAGAGCTGCAGTATGTCTAGATAGAAGATACCACTTCTCCATGTACTCACTATAACATATCATCAAGCTAGCAAAACTTTAATTTAATATGAAATCCTAAAATGCAAATCATAACATTCAACAGGGATGAAGGTAGAAATACATCTCAAGCTTATCTAGTAGGAAGTTGCAAATAAGCTAACTCATGTAAAGTAAGGCTGCTGGAAAGACATAAGATACTTACCTCAAGAAAATAACTACAGCTGGAGGAAGCTCCCATAAGCCCTAAATGCAGAACTGTCAGCAACATATCCATCTCCGAAGTTGGCTTCTTCTTTTTCATTGGACCTAGAGCCAGAGGATGATGATCATGGTATTAAAAACAAATCCTAGTATTTCAAAATACTATAAACAAGAGATGTCTACATCTTAGTAAAATTTCTAATAAATAGTACAAACGACTCCAGAAATAGAAGTAACTTATTTCATGCATTACTATATTTAATTTTAACACAGGAAGAGAGCATACCTTATCAATACAATTCCTAAGCTTCTTCAGGAATCGCATGTTATCCTCCATAGCGACTTTGAAGATCCTCTCTATGAACAGCTGCGTTCAACACGCCGAGATTCCTTACGTTGACCTCCTTTGTTAACTCTAGATAGTGAACTCGGAGTCGTGTAAAATCAGCTTAGCATGTTGTTCTGGTTCAATAAGGTTTCAATATAAAATTAGAAACAAGCACAACAAAAAAATTCACCCAATTACCTGAACCATAGCCATGCTTCCTTCCCTTTAAACTCAACCTCCTTGATCTATAAAGTAACAATCACTACAATAAACAAGAAGGACAAGTAAGACAGAACTAAAAGCATAGAACCACGATGACCAGTTCGGGTTAGATTTTCGCACCTGGTATAGCAATTCCCTGGAAGAAGAATGAATGTCAGAAAGATACTGAATAAGAATTTATACCTGGAAAATTTCAACACAGCAGCAGTTTTTCAGTACACTAATACACTTATAAATCAAGTCAATTGTAGTAGTAAGTAATCTGTCGCAGCAATCAATTACCACCCCACACCAAAATGTACACTTCCAATATAGCCGGAAGAAGATGCCCAAGATGGAAGATAAATATATCCCTTCCCAGCTGCATTCCATAGATCCGAGTAAAACTCATCAGTCTAAATAACATCTGAGAAGAAATACTTACATATATGTATCTCTACATTAGCAACTCTGCGCACAACATTAGTACTACTAGTCCACCAAGAATAAAGTACCAACTTGTTGTTGAATATTGAGATCTTAATCCAAAATTCAGTCTTACTAGTGGAGTTTGCATCATTTCATGTATAGTTGCTAATATAGATATGTTGGCTACCATGTCTGATAATTGTCTGACAAAAATTATATTAAAAAACACATCTTTTTTATTTGCTGTGTAGTATGTTTTTCTTGGCTGCTAACTGATTATGTGGGTTAGATGAAAGAAGTACTTTCAGTAGTAGTGTATTGTTGCATTTGCAGCTTCATCCTCACTGAGATGTTAATTAAATGAATCTCGTAAGCTCACCTACACCAGTTGCTTAAGCAATGTTTTAGACATCTACAAATGACAACTCATGGAACTTGAACATTTATATCTCATGAATTATCATATAAAAGTTATCATAATCTTAGACAACACCGCATAAGTTGAACCTAGCTGCTCTCAGAGGAGGGGATTTGTAAATGAGGTATAAATTATAAAATTAAAAAAAAAAAGCAACCATCCTGATAGAGAACGACAACATATCAGCCTTTTAGGAGCAATTAAAAATCTCTTAAAACAATAATACATCACATAATAAAGACAACAATACATTCCGCCATTAGGTGATTCTGCAAGCAACTCAGGTTTTTTCCTTTCCTCTGAAAGAAAGTAAAACAAACACATGATTTGTTAATACTGCAATCGGTCCTTATTTGAGTTCAGCTAAGTAAGAAAAACTGTACTAAACACAGATAATTGCATGACAATAGGCAAGCACTCTAAGAAAAACTAAAAGTGAGAAAAATACAAAAAACTTAATATCCTGGGTATGAAGCATTTATTATGAAGCAACAAGTCAGAGAAAATGTTGGTATATTAGAATATTCTTGGTATATTTGTTGGTATATTAGAATATTCTAGGTATATTTGTTGGAATATTAGAATATTCTACAGGGATTTTTAATGGGGTATTAATGTAAGATGAAGGATTGTAAGGCTATAAATAGCCAAGAGATTATCAATAAAAAAATATAACAATTACTGGAAAAATATTCTACATGGTATCAAAGCCCAAACCCTAGCCACCACCACCCAAAACCTAGCCGCCACCACCGTCGCCGCTCGTCCACCACCACCACCGCGAAGCCGCGACTCCCTCGGAGCCTTTTGTCGCGATTCCTGGCGTCTCCCGCGGGTCGTTCCAGACGTTGACATCGAAGGCCTAGATCTGATGGAGGAGAGACATGATCGGGTCTAGGAGAGGACGAAGAGGACGAACGTGAATCGTGGGACGGGTGTTAGGTGATCGGAGAAGAGGATCGATGGAGGAGATCATCAAGAAGTTGGACTTTGCGGAGGTAGCAACGTTAATGAAGCTGATGAAACTGTCGGCTGGTGAGAGCGCGACACGAACATTGGCGAAGTTGTAGCTTCCATCCATCGATCTGAAGCTTGATGGGCCGACCACCTACATGAGTTGGTCACGACGGGTGAGGAGAACCCTCGCAGTGAAGAACCTGGAGGGTTTCTTGTCAGGATAGAAGACAGAGCCGGATGAGGGCTCGGCAGGACGCGACGAGTAAAAATTCACTCATATGGTGATATACATTTGGCTCCTCAATTCTTTAGTCCAGTCTATCGCCGCCACAGTGGATGGCCTTGAGATAGTGAAAGACGTGTGGGAGAAGTTGAGGAGAACCTACGATGGTGTGAGAAGTTGAGGAAAACCTACGATGGTGTGGGAAATAACTTGAGAATTTTTCAGATCAAGGGGGAGATCGACGACACCGTATAGGAATAGAAGACGGTACAGGAGTATGCCACGGAGTAGGAGAGGACGATAAAGTTTATTAAGAGGCTGGTCACAGTGTTTGCTCAGAGGCAGCACTACTTCTAGACCAACCGAAGATTCCTACACTTGAGGAGGCTATCTCGGCCATAATCCAGGAGGAGACTCGTATCAAGCTACAGGCAGGGACAGACGGTCCTCCTGAAGTGAAGACAGCACTGGCGGTTGCCAATTCAAGCGGTACAGGACCTAAAGGAGAACTACGGCAGTGTTACAACTGCGGGAATGTGGGCCATCTGAGGTATGCTTGCACCAAACCATCAAAGAAGGGAGATTCAGGTGGCGGACGTGGACAGTTTGGAGGACGTGGTCGTGGTCGTGAGGGTCGACGGGGTAGTCGAGGAGGTTATCGGGCGAACCTACTGTCACGCCCCAATCTCCCGCAAGCTCAATAGTCCCTGCTGAACGTGAAATCACCACGTTGTAGCTCTCCCGCGGGACAATCATTCTCATCGGGACGTGATGCCGTACGAGCCTAGAGTTGCGCTCGTACAAGGCGATGTTATTAAACACCAAAGTTATCATCGAAACAACCAAGTTACAGCGGAAGCCAATTTGTGTACCAAGCACACATCAGAGTAATACGCAGCGAAGCTCAAGATAGGGTCCAAATGAAATGCCCCGAGGCAATGCCACAAAGGCGATGCCACGAAGACGATGAAATGCTCTTGCTCTTTTCTCTAACCCACAAAGGTACTTACAGTTCATACATCTTGTCCCGTATATCCAAACAGCGCCACTACGCCTGTGTACCTGAAATATTGTCCACAAACGTGGGTCAGTACACAACCGTACTGGTGAGCGGGGTAACCCATTCGCCTAAGCCAACACTAAGTAAAATAGTGAATGCAACCAGTTATATGGTGATCTTTCTATTTGAATCCTAGATTCGTTTCATGGCATATGAATGACATGTTAAGGAAAGCAGTAAAGCAGTTTACGCATGCAAGCATTCAATTTCAAACCAAACGACAAGCATTTATATATAACCGACCCGTCTTACTCAATGCCATCGCTTGCACGATAACATATCGAACCATCAGTCTCGCCTCAATATCCATCCTCAACCAAAGTTTATATATTCCAATCTCAAGTGCACACTCTTGCCGAGGCAAGGTGGCCGCGCCTACACGAAAGCCAAACCAACAAAAGAAAAGCAAGCCATCACTTATACTATATGAAGTCACTGGCTAAAAGCCACGAAGGACATTGATCGGACCAAGATCAATAGGGCAATCCTACCCGATCCAGGGTTGGGCAGCTACTCCCGCCTGGTGGTATCGGACTACCAGCACTGCGCCCAATCGCGCGATGCCCATTGTTTCCTCCATGGTGGAACGGTCCCGGTGCCCCGGTGCCTCATCCCGTTCCAGGAAACCAAACCCTGTGCCACGCAGGTTGTCCGTGACTATGCAGACACAGTAGGTATGACGAGAGGATCGAACATTCTCGCCCCACCAAGCGATCCTAGACTCGTTCAACCGATATCCAACCAAATATCCATAACCATTCTTCCAACATATCAACCAAGAATTCCAAATCTCGACCTCAAAATGTAGCCCAAGGCACCAAAATATTAAGTGTTTCATAGGCACAATGCCTCTTCTCAACACAGAGTTCGAATTGGTGCAACACCCATGCTCGAAGCAATCCCATGGCACAATGCCGTTTCAGTGGCACAATGTCCCATTCGTGGCACGATGCCCCATTAAGCGGCACAACACCCTCGCCGATGCAGTTGTTCGGTTTCGAACCACAACTGCTCGCTTTGCAAGACAAAGCGACCAAGTGATACTCGCGCACGGATGCACGTTCGCTCGCCCGAATTTCCGATATTTCCATTGCCTCAAATGTATCATTCCAAACGTCCAAGTATAATCCCAAGTATTCCAACCGACTGCCTCAAATGCATAATCCAACTATCGCTCCAACTATCCCACGCGTAAATCATTCCAAACCACAATCCTACCAAGCCAACGACGTACACTCTATGCACGCCTCAGTGCAGTGTTTCCCAATGTTTCAGCTCAAGTGTTCAAGCCTTTTTCGTGTTTTCAATATTATTAGGCATGAAGGAGTAGAGGAGAAGGGAAAGAGCCCACTCACAATGTTTGATCCCGTTAGGCATCCTGTCCTGCCGATACGGCCAATCCCTTGAACCCGTGGTCCGATGCAAGCGCGATCTACTCAACTGGTATGACCGTGCGAGCAGGCCGTGCTCTCCAAATCATCCGACCGATCGGATTAAGGAAGACGGCATTATCGCTTCCATCCAGCTATTCAGTACTGTTCTGAACGAACACCTGATTTCCATCGAACCCGCTAGCCATCTGCACATTGAAACCAACTCGATTAATCCTTCTTCCCAAAATCCAACATTTCAAATGTAACCAGCATTTGATTTATTCAATCCGACTCAGCGTAACGCTCCGAGCGGTTGCGGGCGTTACACCTACTGGTAGCAGAAGGTGAGGAGGAAGCTAATGGTGCCTATACTGAGGAGAATCAGGCACTACTGGACATGTTTGAAGTACACAGGAGAAAACAGAAAGCATCAAGCGATAGAGACAGGAGTAGGACTGAGGAAGCGTCCACCTCAGTCTTTGTCAGAGGCAACGCTGCCATGTATGTCCATCCATCGGAAGGTATTGGTGACTCACTCGCCCTTGCATCTATGTCTTCCTTTAGATCGTCGGACTGGATTGTCGATTCGGGTGCATCTCAACACGTGACAGAAAATGCTAGTGAGTTATCTTTCTACACTTACCTAGCATCTGCAGACAGCATTCCAACAGCCGATGGTACTTTCCAGCCAGTGGTCGGTAAGGATACTATCGATTGTACAGGTTCAGTAAGATTATCCACTGTTTTACATGCTCCTTTTTTTCAGTCAGTCTTTTGTCCATTAGTTCTATAATCCTCCAACTACAATGCATTGTCTCTTTTGATATTCCTAAGGTGATCTTCCAGGAGAAGGAGAAGGAGACGGGACGAAGACTTGGGACTGGCACTTGGCATGATGGACTGTGGTACCTGGATCGGGGAGGACTGGATTTGGCATTGGTGTCTGTAGCAGAAAGGGCAGGAATAGGAGGACCAAAGATGAGTGTCGAGGATACACTGATACTCCATCACAGGCGGTTGGGATACTCATCTTTTGGTATTTTGAGTAGGTTGTATCCATCTATTTATGAGAAGGCAAATAAGGAGAAACTAGTATATGATGCATGTGATTTAGGCAAACTTACTAGGAGCTCATATGTTGGTGCGGGCCATAGGAGCTCTTCTGTTTTTGATATATACATTCTGATGTCTTGGGGCCGTGCGCCATAACTACTATGAATGGTTACAAGTATTTCGTCTCTCTATTGATTGTTCTTCTCGTGTCACCAGACTGTATTTGATGAAGAATAAGAATGAGGTCTTTGTCTGTTTTCGGGACTTTCATAAATATGTTCAGACTCAGTACAGAGCAGTGGTAAAGGTACTAAGATGATTGACCTTCACTTACTGGTGTCGCTTCTTCATGACTAACCACAACTCCTCATGGTGATCATGTAGGAATCTCATCGCTTGCTGGTGGATCCATTACTCTGCATCCAAAATAAACGATAAGAGGGGTTCAGAGGAATCAAGGCAGGATGCAAGTCAATAAATTAATTCGAATCCGATATAGATATCAAGAACGATTCAAGCAAGTGGATGAAATCCTTATCCTATTCTTATTGCAGGCTTGCTTGGTCCCTAAGTTGAAACCGAAGCAATTTAGTCGTAGACCTGCATGGGCCACCACAAAAACCATGTCACGCCCGTTCCAAAATATCGAGGGACTAGACACGTGGCAATGGCCAGCAGCACACACCGATGGACAAACCCAATTTAATGGACCTATCAGGATGTACTTAAGCTGTAATACAACAATAATGGTGTAATATACTAATCTCATCCACAAAAATGAATACAAGAATATCAGGGTATAAAGCAATATCAAGTCTCAATAAAACATAACTCGGGGAACCCGATAATGAGTCTGATACAATAGTCAAGAATAAAGATAACACCAAATACTGAGTATGGATAAAGCATATACTTAGAAGAAATCATTCGCGATCACTCGTCTTCTGGTTCTGGTACTGATCCAGTGCCTGCTCCTGCTTCTGCTCCTGTTAATGCTCGTCTCCTATACCTCGGGATGGATCTCCTCTGCTATTCCTGGGGACATAATCCGGATCCAGGTCCTCAGGGGACATAGCAAGGTACAAAATAACTCATGCCAAAATAAATGCAGTGCAACAATAAATGAATCAATAGGGTAAACTATATAACCAGCTAAGTGATATGCAAGTGAGAGTTTTAATCATACTCAGGCTGAGACTACTATAGGCTCTGTGTCGGGAAGACCCATAGCAGCATTAGTATTACGACTCCAGTATATATGCCAAAGCAAGTAGTATCACGACTCTAGTATATGTGCCAAAGCACCTCCAGATAACAATATATATATATATAATATAATCAACCTTTGATATGGTAATACTCTCCCCACCCAATGTAATACACGTCTCATGTCCATGTCACGCAAGATCATGACCTCTAACTGATGCAATAAGTCATAATAATAGCTAAGCATGTATAAAGTATGTCATAAACCTGTATCCTATACAGAATCACCATGAATATCTCAGAAAGATTGTCTCATGAATAGTGTCAGGTGTCATGTGGTATGACGTACTTGATAATGCAAGCACGAGAATGTATAGGGTCTCGATGTCCATGTCTAAGTGACATTACACAACTCTGCGTACAGTGTTGACACCCGAATATTATTCGGACGCTAAGAAATATCACACGGCCCTAAGTTAAGCATGTATATCATATAAATAAATCAAGATAACAAAATAAAGCAGGTACTGCAAGTTTTGGCAAGGTACACTTGCCTGGGGTTCTGACTCCAACTGTAGCTCTGGTATCGGTGGGATTTACAGGTACTCCTCCGGTTGCTGAAATAAATGTTACCATCAGGTTTAGAAGACATAAAATAGCTAGAATTGCCTGTCCTTGAGTCCAATTTGGACACGGGCAAAAGTGACACTTTCTGGTCAAAGTAGGGTCCACATGTGGCCCGCTTCTCACCGAAAAACGTGCCAAAGAATGTTCTCCAAATTCGTCAAACTTAGTGTCAACAAGTCCAGAACGACGATACGAACCCAACGAAACGTCCAGAACTGGATTCTGATGAGTCGATCACAAAATCGCCCGTCAAGTGGAGCCGTGGGGCCCACGATACGCGATTTTGTCAACGTTCTAAGAATCGAACCTAACTTGGGTCACAGGACCAGCGTATTGCTACGAGTCCGATGGCGCAAGTTTCATTTCGATACGACGTGTGTACACGAAGTTACAACGAGTTCCAGAACAGGGCCGATACGGTATGTTGTCGATGGATACGCGTTGATTCCGGTGTACACGTACATCCAAATCAACTTCCGCAAAATCCCACACGTCCGTATTAACGACGCACACCTTTCGGTGAAGTCCGCACAGGACAAAGTCGTCCCGTTTGGCGGGGCGCACTCAGTTCCGAGAAAAATCAGGGTAAATATTTTCCTGATTTTGGATCGCAGTTCGCGATCGCCACAGGACGCGACACACCGAGCGGGCTGCACTGATATCGAGAGGGTCACGCAGGGTTCGCGTCACAGCAGACGAAACGAAAAACGGGATAGCGAGGAGAGAGAAACGGTCACCTGAACAGGGCTCCGCAGAAGGCTGAATCGCGCGTCCTCGCGAGTCGTCGCGACACGGCGGCTAGGGTTTTCGCCGGAGGCGACCGGAGCTGGTGGCGGCCGGGGCTGCTACGGCTCTGGAGTCGTCGAGGCGGCCGGAGGAGACGGAGGCGGCTCTCGTCGTGGCGGCTGGGGACCGGAGCTGGATGCGGTGTGCTGGCGGAGCTCGGCTGCGGCTGAGATGCTGGCGGAGGAGACGGTGGCCGGTGGAGAGGTCACCGGGGCTCAGGGATCCAAGGCGGAGGTTCGTCGGCGGAGGAGACACAGGGGAGAGGTCGGGGACGACGGTGGCTGAGAGTTGCGGGGAGAGAGAGGCGGTGGAGCTCGGGGATGACGCTGGTTGGGGGTTCGACGAGGCAGCGGGGTTGGTCGGGGTCGTTGTTTAAATAGGAGGAGCGGGCGGCGGTTTGCCGGGAGGGGAACCGAGGGGTCGCCAGCGGTTGCGGGAGTGAGAAAGCTGAGCGACGGCGGTTACGAGCGGAGGAGGCGGAGAAGGCGACGGGTCGACCGGCGGTTACAGGCGAAGAAGAATCGGCTCCGTCGGGTTTAGGATTTCAACAGACGGGTTAACGGGTCGGATTTCGGGTCGGATTCAGACTCGATCCGACCCAGGCCCGGTTCAGCTAGACCGGGTCGGTCCGGTTCGGGTTGGTGAACCGGGTTGGTTTGGGTCAGAAATAAACCGAATTTATTTAGTGTTTATTATTAACTTATTTTTTAGGTCTTTAAAAATATTTTCGGGGTCCAATAAATTGCAGAAAAATTACCCTATGTCTAATATTTTATTTTACACCCAAAAAAATTATTTTCGTAATATTTTAATATTTAATAAAAATATTTAATTTTATTTAATTCCAGAATACCTTGATTGTAATTAGATAAAATATTCTAGAAAATTCTAGAAAAATTGTGAAAATTGATTTTTAAAGTTCCTGAAAATTCAGTTGGTTTACAATCTACCCCCATTAAGAGGATTGCGTCCTCGCAATCAAAGAATAACCGGTCAACAGAGATGACACGGTTGCAAGCATTGTTCGAAGCACATTACTATCAAGATTCATGATTCAGGAGATTCAAAGGATGAGGGTTTAAGCAAAAACACATATGGAATGAAAACAACATTTTCCTAAGCAATGGAAGTTATGCAATTTCCAGAGTGAAGAAAATCTAGTTAAAGCAAGAAAACTACAGTTTAGAAAACTAGGTTATCACTTATAAAACATACTAGGTTATCAATTATTAGCTAGTTCAAAATTACCAGGTTAAGGCTACAGGCACGAGCTAAAGCAATACTAGAAATAGATAGCTACGAAATAACTTACGCGTATTAGCTACTCCACGAATCTGCGCGTCCTCCAAGGTCATCGCGAAACTTTTCCGCTTCCTTGCGGTGGATTCCTCTGCTATTGCTGAGCCTGCTGAAAGAGTAGTGCCTGGGATATCAAAGGTGGCCTCGGCTGATACCCTCCTGGAGGTGGTGGTATGACTCCTTCAACTCCCGTTTGCAGTGCTCCCAATGCTGGATGGCTGGCCTCGGTAATGGTAAAGCTTGTTGGTTAACCATTGGTGCTTCTCCTCGATACATCGTGCAACCTCTGGCTAAATGTTTGCTGGATCCGCAAATCAAGCACAGTCCCAACTTGCGTCTGCACTCCCTCTCAATATGGCCTCGCTTGCCACAGTAGTGACAAGTAGGAAGGATTAAGGCTCTTGGTGCTGCTCTCGGTGGTAGATTCATCTGTGGTCGCTTTGCAGCTCTTTCCTGTTGTGCTTGGTCTAGTGCTAATGCATGCGGCCGCTTCTGGCTGGACTCAATCCTGGTGATGCACTCCATGGCCCGTGCTGCAGCAAGAACGTCCGTTGCAACGGAGCTGATTAACTTTCGGAGCTCAGAGCTAAGTTTGTAAATCTACTCCTCCGTTTGGCTTTGCTGATCCTTCTGATAGGCTTGCATCATCGTGTAGTACATTTGAAACATCTGTTGTCCGTCCATAGCTTGCCCTTATGGGAATACGGACATTGGTGGAGTAAATTGCGACGGAGGTGGGATGTCATCTTGCTGGATTCTCGAGGCATGCAGATTTGCTTGTCTGTGTTGTTGAGATGATTGACCTTCACTTACTGGTGTCGCTTCTTCTTCATGAGTAACCACAACTCCTCGTGGTGATCATGTAGGAATCTCGTCGCTTGCTGGTGGATCCATTACTCTGTATCCAAAATAAACGATAAGAGGCGTTCAGAGGAATCAAGGCAGGATGCAAGTCAATAAATTAATTCGAATCCGATATAGATATCAAGAACGATTCAAGCAAGTGGATGAGATCCTTATCCTATTCTTATTGCAGGCTTGCTTGGTCCCTAAGTTGAAACCGAAGCAATTTAGTCGTAGACCTGCATGGGCCACCACAAAAACCATGTCACGCCCCAGTCCCAAAATATCGAGGGACTAGACACGTGGCAACGGCCAGCAGTACACACCGATGGACAAACCCAATTTAATGGACCCATCAGAATGTACTTAAGCTGTAATACAACAATAAGGGTGTAATATACTAATCTCATCCACAAAAATGAATACAAGAATATCAAGGTATAAAGCAATATCAAGTCTCAATAAAACATAACTCGGAGAACCCGATAATGAGTCAGATACAATAGTCAAGAATAAAGATAACATCAAATACTGAGTATGGATAAAGCATATACTTAGAAGAAATCCTTGGCGATCACTTGTCTTCTGGTTCTGGTACTGATCCAGTGCCTGCTCCTGCTTCTGCTCCTGTTAATGCTCTTGTCTCCTATACCTCGGGATGAATCTCCTCTGCTATTCCTGGAGACATAATCCGGATCCAGGTCCTCAGGGGACATAGCAAGGTACAAAATAACTCATGCCAAAATAAATGCAGTGCAGCAATAAATGAATCAATAGGGTAAACTATATAACCAGCTAAGTGATATGCAAGTGAGAGTTTTAATCATACTCAGGCTGAGACTACTATAGGCTCTGTGTCGGGAAGACCCATAACAGCATTAGTATTACGACTCCAGTATATATGCCAAAGCAAGTAGTATCACGACTCCAGTATATGTGCCAAAGCACCTCCAGATAACAATATATATATATATAATATAATCAGCCTTTGATATGGTAATACTCTCCCCACCCAATGTAATCACACGTCTCATGTCCACGACATCTCATGTCCATGTCACGCAAGATCATGACCTCTAACTGATGCAATAAGTCTTAATGATAGCTAAGCATGTATAAAGTATATGTCATAAACCTGTATCCTATACAGAATCACCATGAATATCTCTGAAAGATTGTCTCATGAATAGTGTCAGGTGTCCTGTGGTATGACGTACTTGATAATGCAAGCACGAGAATGTATAGGGTCTCGATGTCCATGTCTAGGTGACATTACACAACTCGGCGTACAGTGTTGACATCCGAATATTATTCGGACGCTAAGAAATGTCACACGGCCCTAAGTTAAGCATGTATATCATATAAATAAATCAAGATAACAAAATAAAGCAGGTACTGCAAGTTTTGGCAAGGTACACTTGCCTGGGGTTCTGACTCCAACTGTAGCTCTGGTATCAGTGGAATTTGCAGGTACTCCTCCGGTTGCTGAAATAAATATTACCATCAGGTTCAGAAGACATCAAATAGCTAGAATTGCCTGTCCTTGAGTCCAATTTGGACACGGGCCAAAGTGACAGTTTCTGGTCAAAGCGGGGTCCACATGTGGCCCGCTTCGCACCGAAAAACGTGCCAGAGAATGTTTTCCAAATTCGTCAAACTTAGTGTCAACAAGTCCAGAACGACTATACGAACCCAAAGGAACGTCCATAACTGGATTCCGATGAGTCGATCACAAAATCGAACGTCAAGTGGAGTCGTGGGGCCCACGATACGCGATTTTGTCAACGTTCTCAGAATCGAACCTAACTTGGGTCACAGGACCAGCGTATTGCTACGAATCCGATGGAACAAGTTTCATTTCGATAAGACGTGTGTACACGAAGTTACAACGAGTTCCAGAACAGGGCCAATTCGGGACGTTGTCGACAGATACACGTTGATTCCAGTGTGCACACACATCCAAATCAACTTCCGCAAAATCCCACACGTCCGTATTAACGGCACGCACCTTTCGGTGAAGTCCGCACACGACAAAGCCGCCCCGTTTGGCGGGGCGCACTCAGTTCCAAAAAAAACAGGGTGAATATTTTTCTGATTTTGGATCGCAATTCGCTATCGCCACAGGACGCGACACACCGAGCGGGTTACACGGGTTTCGAGAGGGTCACGCAGGGTTCGCATTACAGCAGACGGAACAAAAAACGGGACAGCGAGGAGAGAGAAACGGTCACCTGAACAGGGCTCCGCAGAAGGCTAAATCGTGCGTCCTCGCGAGTCGTCGTGACACGGCGGCTAGGGTTTTCCCCGGAGGCGGCTGGAGCTGGTGGCGACCGGGGCTGCTACGGCTCTGGAGTCGTCGAGGCGGCCGGAGGAGACGGAGGCGACTCTCGTCGTGGCTGCTGGGGTCCGGAGCTGGAGGCGGTGTGCTGGCGGAGCTCAGCTGCGACTGAGATGCTGGCGGAGGAGACGGTGGCCGGTGGAGAGAGGTCGACGGGGCTCGGGGATCCAAGGCAGAGGCTCGTGGGCGGGGGAGACGCAGGGGAGAGGCCGGGGACGACGGTGGCTGAGAGTTGCGGGGAGAGAAAGGCGGTGGAGCGCGGGGATGACGGTGGCTGGGGGTTCGACGAGGCAGCAGGGTTGGCCGGGGTTGTGGTTTAAATAGGAGCGGGCGACGGTTTGAAGGGAGGGGAACCGAGGGGTAGCCGGCGGTTGCGGGAGCGGAAAAGCTGAGCGGCGGCGGTTACGAGCGGAGGAGACGGAGAAGGCGACGGGTCGACCGGCGGTTACGGGCGGAGAGGAATCGACTCCGTAGGGTTTAGGGATTTCAACAGACGGGTTAACGGGTCGGGTTTCGGGTCGGGTTCAGACCTGATCCGACCCGCAGGGTTTAGGCCCGGTTCAGCTAGACCGGGTCGGTCCAGTTCGGGTTGGTTTGGGCAAAAGTAACAGTTTCTGGTCAAAGTGGAATCCACATGTAGCCCGCTTCACACCGAAAAACGTGCCAAAAAATGTTCTCCAAATTCGTCAAACTTAGTGTCAACAAGTCCAGAACGACGATTTGAACCCAACGGAACGTCCAGAACTGGATTCCGATGAGTCGATCACAAAATCGCTCGTCAAGTGGAGCTGTGGGGCCCACGATACGCAATTTAGTCAACGTTCTCAGAATCGAACTAAACTTGGGTCGCAGGACCAGCGTATTGCTACGAGTCCGATGGCGCATGTTTCATTTCGATACGACGTGCGTACACGAAAATACAACGAGTTCCAGAACAGAGCCGATACGGGACGTTGTCGACGGATACGCGTTGATTCCGGTGTGCACCACATCCAAATCAACTTCCGCGAAATCCCACACGTCCGTATTAATGGCGTGCACCTTTCGGTGAAGTCCGCACACGACCAAGTCGCCCCGTTTGCGGGGAAAACAGGGTGAATATTTTTTTAATTTTGTATCGCAGTTCGCGATCGCTACAGGACGCGACACACCGAGCGGGTTGCACGGGTATCGAGAGGGTCACGCAGGGTTCGCGTCACAGCAGACGGAACGGAAAATGAGGCAGCGAGGAAGAGAAACGGTCACCTGAACAGGGCTCCGCAGAAGGCTGAATCGCACGTCCTCGCGAGTCGTCACGACACGGCGGCTAGGGTTTTCGCCGGAGGCGGCCGGAGCTGGTGGCGGCCGGGGCTGCTACGGTTCTGGAGTCGTCGAGGCGGCCGGAGGAGACGGAGGCGGCTCTCGTCGAGGCGGCTGGGGCCCGGAGCTGGAGGCGGTGTGCTGGCGGAGCTCGGCTACGGCTGAGATGCTGGCGGAGGAGACGGTGGCCGGTGGAGAGAGGTCGCCGGGGCTCGGGGATCCAAGGCGGAGGCTCGTCGGCGGGGGAGACGCAGGGGAGAGGACGGGGACGACGGTGGCTAAGAGTTGCGGGGAGAGAGAGGCGGTGGAGCTCGGGGATGACGGTGGCTGGGGGTTCGACGAGGCAGCGGGGTTGGCCGGGGTCGTGGTTTAAATAGGAGGAGCGGGCGGCGATTTGCAAGGAAGGGAACCTAGGGGTCGCCGGTGGTTGCGGGAGCGGGAAAGCTGAGCGGCGGCGGTTACGAGCGGAGGAGGCGGCGGGTCGACCGACGGTTACGGGCGGAGAGGAATCGGCTCCGTCGGGTTTAGGGATTTCAACAAACGGGTTAACGGGTCGAATTTCGGGTCGGGTTCAGACCCGATCCGACCCGCAGGGTTTAGGCCCGGTTCAGCTAGACCGGGTCGGTCCAGTTCGGGTTGGTTTGGGTCGGAAATAAACCGAATTTATTTCGGGTTTATTATTAACTTAGTTTTTAGGTCTTTAAAAATGTTTCCGAGGTCCAAAAAATTCCAGGAAAATTACCCTATGTCTAATATTTTATTTTACACCCAAAAAAATTATTTTCATAATATTTTAATTTTAATAAAAATATTTAATTTTATTTAATTCCAAAATACCTTGATTTTAATTAGTTAAAAATCCCAGAAAATTTCAGAAAAATTGTGAAAATTGATTTTTAAAATTTCTGAAAAATCAGGGGATTTACAATCGACTGCTTCGGCTTGCCTCGCAGGATCATTAATGACAACGGTCCACAATTTGTAAGCCACATTTTCTTCCGATTTTGCGATAAAAATCGAATTCAGAACATAGCTTCAACCGCCTACAAACCAACATCAAATGGATTAGCTGAAGCATTCAACAAAGCAATCATTTAGCAGCAACTCAAAAAGTATATTTTAACCAACAAACGTGACTGGAATGATAAATTGGAATAATATCTATGGGAGTTATATATATATATATATATATATATATATATATATATATATATATATATATATATATATATGCTACACTGTGTAGTATGGTTTTCTTGGCTGCTAACTGATTATGTGGGTTAGATGAAAGAAGTACTTTCAGTAGTAGTGTATTGTTGCATTTGCAGCTTCATCCTCACTGAGATGTTAATTAAATGAATCTCGTAAGCTCACCTACACCAGTTGCTTAAGCAATGTTTTAGACATTTACAAATGACAACTCATGGAACTTGAACATTTATATCTCATGAATTATCATATAAAAGTTATCATAATCTTAGACAACACCGCATAAGTTGAACCTAGCTGCTCTCAGAGGAGGGGATTTGTAAATGAGGTATAAATTATAAAATTAAAAAAAAAAGCAACCATCCTGATAGAGAACGACAACAGATCAGCCTTTTAGGAGCAATTAAAAATCTCTTAAAACAATAATACATCACATAATAAAGACAACAATACATTCCGCCATTAGGTGATTCTGCAAGCAACTCAGGTTTTTCCCTTTCCTCTGAAAGAAAGTAAAACAAACACATGATTTGTTAATACTGCAATCAGTCCTTATTTGAGTTCAGCTAAGTAAGAAAAACTGTACTAAACACAGATAATTGCATGACAATAGGCAAGCACTCTAAGAAAAACTAAAAGTGAGAAAAATACAAAAAACTTAATATCCTGGGTATGAAGCATTTATTATGAAACAACAAGTCAGAGAAAATGTTGGTATATTAGAATATTCTTGGTATATTTGTTGGTATATTAGAATATTCTTGGTATATTTGTTGGAATATTAGAATATTCTACAGGGGGTTTTAATGGGATATTAATGTAAGATGAAGGATTGTAAGGCTATAAATAGCCAAGAGATCAATAAAAAAACATAACAATTACGGGAAAAATATTCTACATGATATCAAAGCCCAAACCCTAGCCACCACCTCCCAAAACCTAGCCGCCACCACCGCTGTCGCGCCGCCAGCCACAACCGTTGCCGCACCGCTCGTCCGCCACCACCGTCGCCGCTCGTCCACCACCACCACCGCGAAGCCGCGACTCCAGCGGAGCCTTCTATCGTGATTCCTGACGTCTCCCGCGGGTCGTTTCAGACGTTGACATCGAAGGCCTAGATCTGATGGAGGAGAGACATGATCGGGTCTAGGAGAGGACGAAGAGGACGAACGTGAATCGTGGGACGGGTGTTAGGTGATCGGAGAAGAGGAGGATCGATGGAGAAGATCATCAAGAAGTTGGACTTTGCGGAGGTAGCAACGTTAATGAAGCTGATGAAACTGTCGGCTGGTGAGAGCGCGACACGAACATTGGCGAAGTTGTAGCTTCTCCTCACCCGTCGTGACCAACTCAGGTAGGTGGCCGGCCCATCAAGCTTCAGATGGGCCAATCAGTCTCTGGTATCTGTCCCGATCAACTGGTTCTCCAGCCTCAGCATCAATCTTGAACCTCTGATCTATTGGTGTCGCTGCAGGTTTGCACCCAAACATCCCAGTTTCTGTGAGAAGGTCCAGTACATACTTCCTTTGAGAGAGAACAATCTCCTCTGCTTCTCGAGCAATCTCTATCCCAAGGAAGTACCGAAGAAGACCGAGATCCTTCACCTCGAATTCCTTGCCAAGCTTTCCTTTGAGTTGGGCGATCTCCTGCTCATCATCTCCTGTGATAATCATATCGTCCACATACACCGCAAGCATGGTGATGTGGCCTCCACTCCGACGGAAGAACACAGTATGATCAGCATTGATCTGCTGATATCCCATCCCTATCATCGCCCTTCTGAATCTGTCAAACCACGCTCGAGGAGACTGCTTCAGTCCATAGAGGGACTTTTTCAACCTGCAGACCTTGCCTACTTTCTGATTGGTGCCAAATCCTGGTGGTATCTCCATGTACACCTCCTCCACTAGATCTCCGTGAAGAAACGCATTCTTCATATCCAGTTGGTGTAGCTTCCATCTACCATTCGCTGCCAGAGAAATCAGAGTCCTGATAGTGCTATCTTTGCAACTGGTGCAAAGGTCTCGTCATAGTCGATGTCGTACGTCTGACTGTATCCTTTGGCTACTAGTCGAGCTTTGTAGCGCTCAACCTGTCCATCTGGGTTCTGCTTCACGGTAAAGACCCACTTGCATCCAACTGCTCTCTTCCCCTCTGGCAGTCTCACAAGCTCCCAAGTGTGCTTCTTCTCCAGAGCTCCCAACTCGTGCATTGCCGCTTTCCACTTTAGATCGTTCTTGGCAACCTGCCAATTGTTAGGTACAGTAATACTATCCAAAGATGCTATAAATGCTCCATGAGAAGAAGGGATACGGTCATAAGAAACAAACTGAGCAATATCCCAACCATATCTGTTTGGAGGATTTCCTGCATCGCTGCGAGTGGTCCTCCGTACAGATAGTGGTGTGGGAGGAGTAGAAGTAGGAGGAATGATATCTTGTGAAGGAGGGGGTATCACCTGAAGGGGGGTTGGTGTCGGTGCCTCAGGAGTTGGAACGAACGCAGGCAAGGGACTTGGCACTGGCACTGTCGGTACTGGTCCTGCAGTTTGCTTCTCTCCTGCTGTAGGTAACTCTCCCTGAGCCGTAGGCCTAACACATTCACCTTCTTGTCCCTTCTTCGTGCCTCTATGCCAAACTTCTAAATCGGTTACCACCAAGTTCTCCATCTCCCCCTCTCGCCTAATACTGGCAGTATTAGGCGTGTTGTGTGAAGTTCCGTCCTGGCGGTAGTATGGCTCATGCTCCCGAAAGTGGACATCCATACTGACAAACTTCTTCTTCTCTACTGCACTCTAGCACACATACCCCTTCTGGGTCGCCGAGTAGTCTACGAAGATGCATTTGACCGCTCTAGGGTCAAGTTTCCCAACTGATGGCCTGTTGTCCTTAATAAAACACACACACCCAAACACCTTCAGTGGGAGTATCCCACTATTATTGCCTTGCAATACCTTACATGGAGACTTCCATCCGAGGACCTTCGAGGGCATCCTGTTGATGAGTTGAGCTGCTGTCAACACTACATGCCCCCACAGACTCTGTGGGGCATTCATGTCGATTATCATACTTCTTGCGACCTCCAAAAGGTGTCTGTTTTTTCTTTCTGCAACTCTATTTTGTGCTGGTGAGTATGCACAGGTGGTCTGATGCTGTATTCCGTGTGCTGACAGGTATTCTGCAAGCGTCCTGTTGGTATACTCCGTTCCATTGTCAGACCTCAGTACCTTCACAACTGCTTTGTACTTTGTCTGGACATGCTTATGGAAATTCCGAAAACAAGAGGTACATCATTCTTATTTTTCATCAAATATAACTAGGTAACACGAGAGGCACACTCAATGAAAGAAACAAAGTACTTATAACCATTCATAGTGTTAGTAGCACATGGACCCCAGACATCAGAATGTACTACCTCAAAAGCAAAAGTGCTCCTATGACCCGTGCCAACATATAAGCTCCTAGTAAGTTTTCCTAACTCGCACGCATCACATACTAATTTTTCTTTATTTGTTTTTGCATAAATCTCTGGATACAACTTACTTAGAGTATCAAAGGAAGAATGTCCCATCCTCCGATGATGGAGTATCAAGGTATCCTCAGTCCTCTGCTGCAGTCCTTCTATGCCAGCCTTCTCTGCCATAGATACCAATGCTGAGTCCAGTCCTTCTCGATCTAGGTACCACAGTCCCTCATGTCAAGTGCCAGTCCCAAGTCTTCGTCCTGTCCCTTTCTCCTGGAAGGTCACCTTAGGAATATCAAAAGAAACAATGCATTTAAGTTGAAGGATTATAGAAGTAATGGACAAGAGACTGACTGGAAAGGATGGAGCATGTAAAATATTGGATAATCTTACTGAACCTGTACAATTAACAGTATCCTTACATGGAGACTTCCATCCGAGGACCTTCGAGGGCATCCTGTTGATGAGTTGAGCTGCTGTCAACACTGCATGCCCCCACAGACTCTGTGGGGCATTCATGTCGATTATCATACTTCTTGCGACCTCCAAAAGGTGTCTGTTTTTTCTTTCTGCAACTCTATTTTGTGCTGGTGAGTATGCACAGGTGGTCTGATGCTGTATTCCGTGTGCTGACAGGTATTCTGCAAGCGTCCTGTTGGTATACTCCGTTCCATTGTCAGACCTCAGTACCTTCACAACTGCTTTGTACTTTGTCTGGACATACTTATGGAAATTCCGAAAACAAGAGGTACATCATTCTTATTTTTCATCAAATATAACTAGGTAACACGAGAGGCACACTCAATGAAAGAAACAAAGTACTTATAACCATTCATAGTGTTAGTAGCACATGGACCCCAGACATCAGAATGTACTACCTCAAAAGCAAAAGTGCTCCTATGACCCGTGCCAACATATAAGCTCCTAGTAAGTTTTCCTAACTCGCACGCATCACATACTAATTTTTCTTTATTTGTTTTTGCATAAATCTCTGGATACAACTTACTTAGAGTATCAAAGGAAGAATGTCCCATCCTCCGATGATGGAGTATCAAGGTATCCTCAGTCCTCTGCTGCAGTCCTTCTATGCCAGCCTTCTCTGCCATAGATACCAATGCTGAGTCCAGTCCTTCTCGATCTAGGTACCACAGTCCCTCATGTCAAGTGCCAGTCCCAAGTCTTCGTCCTGTCCCTTTCTCCTGGAAGGTCACCTTAGGAATATCAAAAGAAACAATGCATTTAAGTTGAAGGATTATAGAAGTAATGGACAAGAGACTGACTGGAAAGGATGGAGCATGTAAAATATTGGATAATCTTACTGAACCTGTACAATTAACAGTATCCTTACCGACCACTGGCTGGAAAGTGCCATCAGCTGTCTGAATGCTGTCTGCTGATGCTAGGTGAGTGTAGGAAGAAAACTCACTAGCATTTCCCGTCACATGCCGAGATGCTGCCGAGTCGATAATCCAGTCTGATGATTTAAGGGAAGAGATAGACGCAAGGACAAGTGATTCGTAGTACCTTCTGATGGATGGACATACATGGCAGCGTTGCCCCTAACAAAGAATGAGGTGGACGCCTCCTATGTTCTACTCCTCATGTCTCCCAGTGCCTGGTCCTCCACAGTAAAGGTGCCATCAGCTTCTCCGTTTCCTTCTGATATCAGGAGGTTCGCCCGATGACCTCCTCGGCCGCTTCGTCTACCCCCTCGACCACGACCACGTCCTCCATTATATCCTCGTCCGCCGAACGGTCCTCGTCCACCACCTGAATCTCCCTCCCTAGGTGGTTTGGTACAAGCATACCGATGATGACCCATCTCCCCACAGTTGTAGCACTGCCGGTTATGCTGCCAGGGCTCTCCCTTAGATCCTGTGTTACCTGAGCTGGTGATCGCTAGTGCTGACTTTGCTTCGGGGGGACCACTTGTCCCGGCTTGCAGCCTGATGCGTCTCCTCCTGGATCATGGCTGAGATAGCCTTCTCAAGGCTAGGGATCTTTGGTTGGGCTAGAAGTAGAGCCATCCTCTGTGCGAAAGCTGCAGTCAGCCCTTTGAGGAACTTCATCGTCCTCTCCTGCAGACACCTCTCTCCTTACACTTAGGGTCCCCGCAGCTCGCCCGATCTGAGGAGTGATCATAATCCAACCACAGACGCTCCAACTCCGTGGCATACTCCTGCACCGTCTTCTCTCCCTGTACGGTGTCATCAATCTCCCCCTTTATTTGGAAGACCCGTAAGTTGTTCCCCACACCATCATAGGTCCTTCTCAACTTCTCCCATACATCTTTCACCATCTCAATACCGTCTACTGTGGCGGCAATATACTGGACTAAGGAGTTGAGAAGCCAGATTTAGATCACCATATGAGTGGACTTCCACTCATCGCGTCATGTCGAGCCCTCGTCCGGCTCTGTCGCCTCGCCCGTCAGGAACCCCTCCATGTTTTTTCCTGCGAGGGTTCTTCTCACCCGCCGTGACCAACTCAGATAGGTAGCTGGTCCATCTAATTTCAGATCGATGGAGGGAAGCTTCAACTCCGGCGACGTTCATGTCGTGTTCTCACCAGCCGACATCAACAACTTCATCAACGTCGCCACCTCTGCAGAATCTAGCTTCTTGATGATCTCCTCCATCGATGCGTCGTCTATCCAATCACGTCACGTCCGCTCAACGACTCACGCTCGTCCTCGTCGTCCGCTCCTAGATCCGAACATGTCCTCCCTTTTTCCAGATCTAGGCATCCCTATTAGGCGTTGTCTCGTGCTGGTACGGAGGAGGCGGCAGCACGCATGTCACAGCCGCCATCGCAGCAGCAGCAGTCGCAGCAGCCGCAGCAGCAGTAGTAGCCGCAGCAGTAGCGGGACGGGGCAGCAACAGCGAAGGGCGGCCTGCGAAGGGCGGAGAAGGGAAGAAGGGGTAGGCGTGGAAGAGTTCGGTGGAGGAGATCTAGGAAATCCTCCTGTGGGTTTGTGGAAGCTTGGTGACGGCTAGGGTTTGTGGAAACTTGGCTCTGATACCATGTTGAAATTAGTTGATTATTTTATTGATTGTCTCATTGGCATTATATAGCCTTACAGTCATTAATACAATGATCTCAATCATTATGACAATAATCTCATAATGGAATATCCTGTGACATATTCTGGCATCCCAAATATGTCCTCAGGATATTCCCATGTGCTTATACTATACTTAAATATGACACCCAACATACCATATCAACAGATGGAAATGTGGAAATGTTTTGGGACCGTTGAGTCGTCAAGGTAAAAATTTCTGGATTGGAAAAACTGGAAGTGCGAGCGATGGTTTGAGGAATGTGGTAGTGGAAAAGAGAATGTGTTGTATAGTTATTTCATCTTTTATAGCATGCATATATTTTATAGTTAAATTGTTCATGCATTTGTATGGTCATGGACTACTTGTGCACAAGGTTTGGATTCCTCGAACGATTGTCAGAGCACCGGAACAGATTCAGTATAGGGAGAACAAGGATAATAAGTGATAAGCATAAGTAATTAGAGACCTTCAGTAGAGCTAGCTACCCGTACTGGAAGGATCGTCGTCTTACCATAAATAGTCCAAAATGGCTTGTGGTGATAGTGACTGCCATATAGTTAGGTTGCAAGCTAATGTTAATCTGTTTGCAAACATATCGAGTTATATGCAGGGATGAATTAACGACACATTTATACTTTATGAAGGCTAACAATTGATGCACAGACACAAATATAATACATTTATATATTATTAATGATATCCCTATTTGCAGGAAATGATGGTAGCATTGTGTAAGATTTATTGTGTCAAGTGACACATTTATATATTATTAATGATATTCCTGTTTGCAGGAAAGGATGGTAGTATTGGATGAGATTTCACAGTGTCAAGTGATATATATATATATATATATATATATATATGGGGGGGGAAGGATATGGAGAAAGACAATTTCAAATTCCAGACAGTAGTGAACCAGATTAGGACATTACATGAGGAGGTCGATTGGACGGAGGTGGTATGGACAAAAGGGATGGCGGTCAAGAATTTTATGTGTCTCTACAAAATGATCAGGAATAGACTCCTTACGAGGGACATGCTTATCATATTTGGAATTTTCTGCGAGGATATGAAGTGTTGCTTATGTGACAAGGCGGATGAATCTAGGGATCATCTGATTTTTGCTTGCGACTTCATTTGGGACATATGGTGCTCCAGAGAACTAGGTTTGGGCTCACTGTCGTGCAAAACAGAGATCTTTCCTCTGTTATAGAAGAAGTCAAAGCTCACAAAGGCAGCGGAGCGAGTGACTACCGTCGTCTACGACATAGCTTTGGGGTGGTGGTTTGGCATGTTTGGAGGAAACGTAATCGACGTATCTTCAAGTCTTTTCCTCAGTAATATAGATGTACAAAGAAATATACAAGTTGACATAGATATACTAGACCCTAGATGACCATTTTGTAATCAGGGCTAGATTAAAGTTGTAATCTTCGTGTTTATCTATAAAATTTACCCTTCTTCGAAAAAAATATGTGTGTCTATATATATATATGTGTGTGTGTGAAAGTGTTAACCCATGACACTTTTATGATCATATGTATTTGTTTATAAATTGTTAACTTATCATAAGACAAGAATAAAAAGACTACTTAATAATTTTATATACCATGTTGGTTAGGTGAGTTGGCTAGAGACCATTCACCAGTGCATTTTCCAATGTGCTGACCTCCAACTTCACATGTGCGAAAAGTCGTTTGGACGTGCTGAGACGTTGGAGCTCGTTTGACAACTGAAGATGTTCGACTGGAGATGTTATCTTTTGTTTATAAAGGACATAATGTATGAAACAGTGCTGATTGTATGAGTTTCATGAGTTGTAAGCCTTATGGCATCTTTCATTGTAATAAGATCAAGTGTATGTAATCGAGTTGTTCGTTTGTCTTAGAGTCGTTGTAATTCTGTTGCAAATTATTAATAAAGATAATCATTTTTCATATATCTTGTCTATCAGCTTGTTTGCTTATTTTAGCTACAATGACTTTATTTTCTGAGATGTTTATATCGATTTTGTTTGTCCTTGTCTTGTACAAGTACAATTTAGACTTGTACGATATCTCGAGTGGCGACTTTCGGTACCGGAACGTGACAAATTGTGTCTATGCGTGTCTGATCCGTGTCCAACACGACAAGATCCACATTTTTGGAGCAAGGTATAAGAGAACATCTAATAGATTGGAAGGGTACGATATGTGTAAGAAACGACATGCCCCGCAATTCCAAGCTAGCATAGTTGTGAGCATGATAGGGTAATGCAATAAAACCTAAACAACAAGTTGGGAAGTAGGTAGACCAACATCCTGGATATACAGTTTAAACTAATGCAACCAAGAGAGCTTTATAGTACTGATACATAGGCGTGTCCTATTATATTTTGGAGTGTTTGTACCGTGTCCCACACGACACAGCCCTGCACCAGTTCTTGGAGTGTCCGTGCTTTCTAGCTGCTCAACTCAAGGAAAGGGTGAAATTAACTAACTATACACTTAAAACCCCGGCAGTCGTAGTCATCAATCATTGCAAGATCACTTCTCCACAATGCATAAGAATGATAATGCAATATTGATAAAACAGAGAATCATGTAACAATAAACACACAAACTTACAATTGCTCTCATGCCTCCAGAAGACACGAAGGCAGTGCTCGCGCGACTCGACTGCCGAATTGCGTCCTCCAGATCCGCAGGTAAATCACTGAAAATCCAAATATATATATATATATATATATATATATATATATATATATATAAACCAAACCAAAAAAAAGAAGGTTACAAAAGAAAGAAATTAGGAAAGAAAGAAAGAAAAACATTTGTTAATAAGTCCTTCGTTTTGTATGTAGAACCTGTCTTGATCTTCTTCTTCTTCATCATAGTCTAGAACTTCTTCTAGCTGTTGGTTTTCTGATTCTGCGACGGGGGGGCCCGAAGTGGCATCGGCGAACTTGTCGAACTTGGCTCGTGCGGGGACTCCGGCACGAGCGGGGAGGCAGACGGAGGAGGGGCTGCGCGTGTGAATGTAGCTGCTGTGATGGTGATGGTTTTTGAGGAGGGACTCCGGCACTTATGGCTCATGCTTCCGAAAGTGGACATCCATACTGACAAACTTCTTCTTCTCTACTGGACTCCAGCACACATACCCCTTCTGGGTCGCCGAGTAGCCTACGAAGATGCATTTGACCGCTCTAGGGTCAAGTTTCTCAACTGATGGCCTGTTGTCCTTCACAAAACACACACATCCAAACACCTTCAGTGGGAGTATCCCACTATTATTGCCTTGCAATACCTCACATGGGGACTTCCATCCGAGGACCTTCGAGGGCATCCTGTTGATGAGTTGAGCTGCTGTCAACACTGCATGCCCCCACAGACTCTGTGGGACATTCATGTCGATCATCATACTTCTTGCGACCTCCAGAAGGTATCTGTTTTTCCTTTCTGCAACTCCATTTTGTGCTGGTGTGTATGCACAGGTGGTCTGATGCTGTATTCCGTGTGCTGACAGGTATTCTGCAAGCGTCCTGTTAGTATACTCCGTTCCATTGTCAGACCTCAGTACCTTCACAACTGCTTTGTACTGAGTCTGGACATGCTTATGGAAATCCCGAAAACAAGCAGGTACATCATTCTTATTTTTCATCAAATATAACCAGTTAACACGAAAGACACACTCAATGAAAGAAACAAAGTACTTATAACCATTCATAGTGTTAGTAGCACATGGACCCCAGACATCAGAATGTACTACCTCAAAAGCAAAAGTGCTCCTATGACCCGTGCCAACATATGAGCTCCTAGTAAGTTTTTCTAACTCGCACACATCACATACTAATTTCTCTTTATTTGTTTTTGCATAAATCTCTGGATACAACTTACTTAGAGTATCAAAAGAAGAATGTCCCATCCTCCGATGATGGAGTATCAAGGTATCCTCAGTCCTCTGCTGTAGTCCTTCCATGCCAGCCTTCTCTGCCATAGATACCAATGCTGAGTCCAGTCCTTCTCGGTCTAGGTACCACAGTCCCTCATGTCAAGTGCCAGTCCCAAGTCTTCGTCCTGTCCCTTTCTCCTGGAAGGTCACCTTAGAATATCAAAAGAAACAATGCATTTAAGTTGGAGGATTATAGAACTAATGGATAAGAGACTGACTGGAAAGGATGGATCATGTAAAACATTGGATAATCTTACTGAACCTGTACAATTAACAGTATCCTTACCGACCACTGGATGGAAAGTGCCATCAGCTGTCTGAATGTTGTCTGCTGATGCTAGGTGAGTGTAGGAAAAAAACTCACTAGCATTCCCCGTCACATGCCGAGATGCTGCCGAGTCGATAATCCAGTCTGATGATTTAAGGGAAGAGAGACGCAAGGGCAAGTGATTCGTCAGTACCTTCTGATGGATGGGCTTACATGGCAGTGTTGCCCCTAACAAAGAATGAGGTGGACGCCTCCTATGTTCTACTCCTCATGTCTCCCAGTGCCTGGTCCTCCACAGTAAAGGTGCCATCAGCTTCTCCGTTCCCTTCTGATATCAGGAGGTTCGCCTGATAACCTCCTCGACCGTCTCGTCTACCCCCTCGACCACGACCACGTCCTCCATTATATCCTCGTCCGCCGAACGGTCCTCGTCCACCACCTGAATCTCCCTCCCTAGGTGGTTTGGTACAAGCATACCGATGATGACCCATCTCCCCACAGTTGTAGCGCTGCCGGTTATGCTGCCAGGGCTCTCCCTTAGATCCTGTGTTTCCTGAGCTGGTGATCGCTAGTGCTGACTTTGCTTCGGGGGGACCACCTGTCCCGGCTTGCATCCTGATGCGTGTCTCCTCCTGGATCATGGCTGAGACAGCCTCCGCAAGGCTAGGGATCTTTGGTTGGGCTAGAAGTAGGGCCATCCTCTGTGCGAAAGCTACATTCAGCCCTTTGAGGAACTTCATCGTCCTCTCCTGCAGACACACCTGTCTCTCCTTACACTTAGGGTCCACGCAGCTCGCCCGATCTGAGGAGTAATCATAATCCAACCACAGACGCTCCAACTCCGTGGCATACTCCTGCACCGTCTTCTCTCCCTGTACGGTGTCATCAATCTCCCCCTTTATCTGGAAGACCCGTAAGTTGTTCCCCACACCATCATAGGTCATTCTCAACTTCTCACATACATCTTTCACCATCTCGATACCGTCTACTGTGGCGACAATAGACTGGACTAAGGAGTTGAGAAGCCAGATGTAGATCACCATATGAGTGGACTTCCACTCATCGCGTCATGTCGAGCCCTCGTCCGGCTCTGTCGCCTCGCCCGTCAGGAACCCCTCCATGTTTTTTCCTGCGAGAGTTCTTCTCACCCGCCGTGACCAACTCAGATAGGTGGCTGGTCCATCTAATTTCAGATCGATGGAGGGAAGCTTCAACTCCGGCGAAATTCGTGTCGTGTTCTCACCAGCCGACATCGTCAACAACTTCATCAACGTCGCCACCTCTGCAGAATCTAGCTTCTTGATGATCTCCTCCATCGATGCGTCGTCTATCCAATCACGTCACGTCCGCTCCACGACTCACGCTCGTCCTCGTTGTCCGCTCCTAGATCCGAACATGTCCCCCCCTTTTTTTAGATCTAGGCATCCCTATTAGACGTTGTCTCGTGCTGGTGCGGAGGAGGCGGCAGCACGCATGTCACAGCCACCGTCGCAGCAGCAACAGTCGCAGCAGCAGTAGTAGCCGCAGCAGTAGTGGGACGGGGCAGCAACAGCGAAGGGCGGCCTGCGTAGGGCGGAGAAGGGAAGAAGGGGGGGCGTGGAAGAGTTCGGTGGAGGAGATCTAAGAAATCCTCCTATGGGTTTGTGGAAGCATGGTGACGGCTAGGGTTTGTGGAAACTTGGCTCTGATACCATGTTGAAATTAGTTGATTATTTTATTGATTGTCTCATTGGCATTATATAGCCTTACAGTCATTAATACAATGATCTCAATCATTATGACAATAATCTCATAATGGAATATCCTGTGACATATTCTGGCATCCCAAATATGTTCTCAGGATATTCCCATATGCTTATACTATACTTAAATATGACACCCAACATACCATATCAACAGCTTCCATCCATCGATCTGAAGCTTGATGGGCCGGCCACCTACCTGAGTTGGTCACGACGGGTGAGGAGAACCCTCGCAGGGAAGGACCTGGAGGGTTTCTTGTCAGCATAGAAGACAGAGTTGGATGAGGGCTCGGCAGGACACGACGAGTAAAAATTCACTCATATGGTGATATACATTTGGCTCCTCAATTCTTTAGTCCAGTCTATCGCCGCCACAGTAGATGGCCTTGAGATAGTGAAAGACGTGTGGAAGAAGTTGAGGAGAACCTACGATGGTGTGAGAAGTTGAGGAGAACCAACGATGGTGTGGGGAATAACTTGTGGATTTTCCAGATCAAGGGGGAGATCGACGACACCGTACAGGAAGAGAAGACGGTACAGGAGTATGCCACGGAGTAGGAGAGGACGATAAAGTTTCTTAAGGGGCTGGCCACAGTGTTTGCTCAGAGGCAGCACTACTTCTAGACCAACCGAAGATTCCTACACTTGAGGAGGCTATCTCGGCCATGATCCAGGAGGAGACTCGTATCAAGCTACAGGCAGGGACAGACGGTCCTCCTGAAGTGAAGACAGCACTGGCGGTTGCCAATTCAAGCGGCACAGGACCTAAGGGAGAACCACGACAGTGTTACAACTGCGGGAATGTGGGCCATCTGAGGTATGCTTGCACCAAACCATCCAAGAAGGGAGATTCAGGTGGCGGACGTGGACAGTTTGGAGGACGTGGTCGTGGTCGTGGTCGTGGTCGTGAGGGTCGACGGGGTAGTCGAGGAGGTTATCGAACGAACCTACTGGTAGCAGAAGGTGAAGAGGAAGCTAAAGGTGCCTATACTGAGGAGAATCAGGCACTACTGGACATGTTGGAAATACACAGGAGAAAACAGAAAGCGTCAAGCGATGGAGACAGGAGGAGTAGGACTGAGGAAGCGTCCACCTCAGTCTTCGCCAGAGGCAACGCTGTCATGTATGTCCATCCATCGGAAGGTACTGGTGACTCACTCGCCCTTGCATCTATGTCTTCCTTTAGATAGTTGGACTGGATTGTCGATTCGGGTGCGTCTCGACACGTGACAGAAAATGCTAGTGAGTTATCTTTCTACACTTACCTAGCATCTGCAGACAACATTCAAAGAGTCGATGGTACTTTCCAGCCAGTGGTCGGTAAGGGTACTATCGATTGTACAGGTTCAGTAAGATTATCCAATGTTTTACATGCTCCTTTTTTCAGTCAGTCTTTTGTCCATTAGTTCTATAATCCTCCAAATACAATGCATTGTCTCTTTTGAAATTCCTAAGGTGATCTTCCAGGAGAAGGAGAAGGAGACGGGACGAAGACTTGGGACTGACACTTGACATGATGGACTGTGGTGCCTGGATCGGGGAGGACTGGATTCGGCATTAGTGTCTGTAGCAGAAAGGGCAGGAATAGGAGGACCAAAGATGAGTGCCGAGGATACACTGATACTCCATCACAGGCGGTTGGGGTACTCATCTTTTGGTATTTTGAGTAGATTGTATCCATCTATTTATTAGAAGGCAAATAAGGAGAAACTAGTATGTGATGCATGTGATTTAGGCAAACTTACTAGGAACTCATATGTTGGTGCGGGCCATAAGAGCTCTTCTGTTTTTGATATATACATTCTGATGTCTTGGGGCCGTGCGCCATAACTACTATGAACTCAATTTAGTCGTAGACCTGCATGGGCCACCACAAAAACCATGTCACGCCCGTCCCAAAATATCGAGGGACTAGACACGTGGCAATGGCCAACAGCATACACCGATGGGCAAACCCAATTTAATGGACCCATCAGAATGTACTTAAGCTGTAATACAACAATAAGGATGTAATATACTAATCTCATCCACAAAAATGAATACAAAAATATCAGGGTATAAAGCAATATCAAGTCTCAATAAAACATAACTCGGGGAACCCGATAATGAGTCTGATACAATAGTCAAGAATAAAGATAACACCAAATACTGAGTATGGATAAAGCATATACTTAGAAGAAATCCTTGGCGATCACTCGCCTTCTGGTTCTGGTACTGATCTAGTGCCTCCTCCTGCTTCTGCTCCTGCTCCTGCTCCTGCTAATGCTCCTGTCTCCTATACCTCGGGATGGATCTCCTCTGCTATTCCTGGGAACATAATCCGGATCCAGGTCCTCAGGGGACATAGCAAGGTACAAAATAACTCATGCCAAAATAAATGCAGTACAGCAATAAATGAATCAATAGGGTAACTATATAACCAGCTAAGTGATATGCAAGTAAGAGTTTTAATCATACTCAGGCTGAGACTACTATAGGCTCTGTGTCGGGAAGACCCATAGCAGCATTAGTATTACGACTCCAGTATATATGCCAAAGCAAGTAGTATCACGACTCCAGTATATGTGCCAAAACACCTTCAGATAACAATATATATATATATATATATATATATATATATATATATATATATATAATATAATCAGCCTTTGATATGGTAATACTCTTCCCACCCAATGTAATCACACGTCTCATGTCCACGACGTCTCATGTCCATGTCACGCAAGATCATGACCTCTAACTGATGCAATAAGTCATAATGATAGCTAAGCATGTATAAAGTATATGTTATAAACCTGTATCCTATACAGAATCACCATGAATATCTCAGAAAGATTGTCTCATGAATAGTGTCAGGTGTCCTGTGGTATTACGTACTTGATAATGCAAGCACGAGAATGTATAGGGTCTCGATGTCCATGTCTAGGTGACATTACACAACTCTGCGTACAGTGTTGGCATCCGAATATTATTCGGACGCTAAGTAATGTCACACGGCCCTAAGTTAAGTATGTATATCATATAAATAAATCAAAGATAACAAAATAAAGCAGGTACTGCAAGTTTTGGCAAGGTACACTTGCCTGGGGTTCTGACTCCAACTGTAGCTCTGGTATCGGTAGGATTTGCAGGTACTCCTCCGGTTGCTGAAATAAATGTTACCATTAGGTTCAGAAGACATCAAATAGCTATAATTGTCTGTCCTTGAGTCCAATTTGGATACAGGGGCAAAAGTGACAGTTTCTGGTCAAAGCGTGGTCCACATGTGGCCCGCTTCGCACCGAAAAACGTGCCAGAGAATGTTCTACAAATTAGTCAAACTTAGTGTCAACAAGTCCAGAACGACGATACGAACCCAACGGAACGTCCAGAACTGAATTCCGATGAGTCGATCACAAAATCGCCCGTCAAATGCAGCCGTGGGTCCCACGATACGCGATTTTGTCAACGTTCTCAGAATCGAACCTAACTTGGGCCACAGGACCAGCGTATTGCTACGAGTCCGATGGCACAAGTTTCATTTCGATACGACGTGTGTACTCGAAGTTGCAACGAGTTCCAGAACAGGGCCGATACGGGACGTTGTCGACGGATACGCGTTGATTCCGGTGTGCCCGCACATCCAAATCAACTTCCTCGAAATCCCACACGTCCGTATTAACGGCACGCACCTTTCGGTGAAGTCCGCACACAACAAAGTCGTCCCGTTTGGCGGGACGCACTAAGTTCCGGGAAAAAACAGGGTAAATATTTTCCTGATTTTGGATCGCAGTTCGCGATCGCCACAAGACCCGACACACCGAGCGGGTTGCACGGGTATCGAGAGGGTCACGCAGGGTTCGCGTCACAGCAGACGGAACGGGAAATGGGACAGCGAGGAAGAGAAACAATCACCTGAACAGGGCTCCGCAGAAGGCTGAATCGCGCGTCCTCGCGCGTTTTCGCGACACGGCGGCTAGGGTTTTCGCCGAAGGCTGCCGGAGCTGGTGGCGGCTGGGGCTGCTACGGCTCTGGAGTCGTCGAGGCGGCCGGAGAAGACGGAGGCGACTCTCGTCGTGGCGGCAGGGGTCCGGAGCTGGAGGCGGTGTGCTGGCGGAGCTCGGCTGCGGCTGAGATGCTGGCGGAGGAGACGGTGGCCAGTGGAGAGAGGTCGACGGGGCTCGGGCATCCAAGGCGGAGGCTCGTCGGCGGTGGAGACGCAGGGGAGAGGCCGGGGACGACGGTGGCTGAGAGTTGCGGGGAGAGAAAGGCGGTAGAGCTCGGGGATGACGGTGGCTGGGGGTTCGACTTGGCAGCAGGGTTGGCCGGGGTCGTGGTTTAAATAGGAGGAGCGGGCGGCGGTTTGCAAGGAGGGGAACCGAGGGGTCGCCGGCGGTTGCGGGAGCGGGAAAGCTGAGCGGCGGCGGTTACGAGCGGAGGAGGCGGAGAAGGCGGCGGGTCGACCGGCGGTTACGGGCGGAGAGGAATCGGCTCCGTAGGGTTTAGGGATTTCAACAGACGGGTTAACGGGTCGACTTTCGGGTCGAGTTCAGACCCGATCCGACCCGCAGGGTTTAGGCCCGGTTCAGCTAGACCGGGTCGGTCCGGTTCGGGTTGGTTTGGGTGAGAAATAAACCGAGTTTATTTAGAGTTTATTTAGGATTTATTAACTTAGTTTTTAGGTCTTTAAAAATGTTTTCGGGGTCCAATAAATTCCAGAAAAATTACCCTATGTCTAATATTTTATTTCACCCAAAAAAATTATTTTCATAATATTTTAATATTTAATAAAAACATTTAATTTTATTTAATTCTAAAATACCTTGATTTTAATTAGTTAAAAATCCCAGAAAAATCCAAAAAAATTGTGAAAATTGATTTTTAAAATTCCTGAAAAATCAGGGAGTTTACATCTACCGCTTCGGCTTGTCTCACATGATCATTAATAACAACGGTCCACAATTTGTAAGCCACATTATCTTCCGATTTTGCGATAAAAATCGAATTCAGAACATAGCTTCAACCGCCTACAAACCAACATCAAATGGATTAGCTGAAGCATTCAACAAAGCAATCATTTAGCAGCAACTCAAAAAGTATATTTCAACCAACAAACGTGACTGGAATGATAAATTGGAAGAATATCTATGGACCTATCGTACGATGGTCCGAACTCCGACTGGCAGCACACCGTTCTCTTTGGTCTACAGAAGCGAGGTTGTGCTTCCTTTGGAGACCCAAATTACTTCTCTTCGAGTGGCCCTTTCCAATCAGCTAACCACCAAATACAACTATCGTCGACGCCTACAAGAATTGGAGGCGCTTGACGAAAAACGCTCTTGGCTCAGCAATGCATTGAGTTATATCAAGCACGAATATCCGGGGCCTTCAACAAAAAGGTGAAGGAAAGGATATTACAGGTCGGCGATCTTGTCCTGACCGTGAGAAGACCGATGATCATGACCTATAAGACAGCGGAAAAATTCCAACCAAGTGGGAGGGTCCCTTTGTAGTGGAGACGGTTTACTCCAGCGGCGTATACACGCTCGCTAAACCTAATGGTAACTTGCTCATGATGCCAATCAACGAGCAGGAATAAGAGTAACCAATCATGGTACAGCCTGTCTGGCCAGATTATCTGCATACACAACTCTTCAGTCAAAAAACAGAGAGTTTGGTATAGACATCCAAAAGACAAACTGATTGGAGAGAGAATAAGATAGTAACCAACCATTGTACAGCCAGAAAGCAGACCTTACTAGTTTTCTTAGCATGAAACAAAAAAGTCAGTCACCACTCTAATTATCAGAAGGGAACAAAGGCTACGAGGTGCAGATACTGCCTGTTTAGCAGTCACAAAAAAGATAGGCACAACTAGCATCGAAACTACAAATATATCTAGCCTTACAAATTTAAACTAGATATGAACTGAACTCATAGTCTAATATAAGCTAGATCACCCAAAATCTTAAAATATTGGCATCAATCACAAGCTATGTTGCATATACACGAAATGACACGGCACCTCTTTAAGAGGGTGTGTCCTAACGTATTCCGGAGTGCTTGTGTCGTGTTCATTAAGTGCCAGACACGATGCGACAAGGCACCGTTTTCAGGGCACCCCGTGCTTCCTAAATCACAACAAAAGAACTCGATCCAACGAAATAAAAGAATGATGTAAAAAAAAGTTATCCATCCCTGTAGAGGAAGACGATGACCTAGACATCAACGGGCACATGGGAGACCTCCCTGACAAATTTTACGAGAATCATGCAGCTGCAGGAGCACATGATGATTAGCTCATAATACTCTCTTCTCGGAAAAAGTGCAGAACCTGAAAAAGTAGATATATTGTTCAGAGCTAACCATATACCTGAAAAATTCTTGTAAATGAGTACGGTATTAGTTTGGAAGCAAGTTCAACTGGTAGTCTCAAATTGACCTAAATCAGGCTCAACATGGTTGTGATTATGGATGAACCATTCGGGAATGGTAAGCAACTAGTCTGAGAGATGCTCGTGATATCAACAGTCACTCATCAAGAACCACTATGTAACCAATTGAAAGGTTTAGGTAGGCAAAAGCAAATGTACAAGAAAAAAAAAACTAATGAGTTTAAATATAGATTTTCTGGTCCATTCTAGGTTATTTCTAAATGTCACTTTAGTTACTATTAGTATATTTTAACAACTATGCCATTATATTTAAGATGGGGTAAGGATTACCTGTTCACAACCAGATAAGATTGTTTCCTTATGGTTCAACACTGAGAACTCCACAAAACTAAAGCAAGAAAGTTTTGTGCATGATTACTGAGAAAAAGAAGAAAAATTGAAGCACTTACTGCAAGAACTACAAAAACTGATGATGCCTTGTACTTCCTGTCAGAAGTTTTCCAACCCAAAGTATAATACCACCACTTAAATGTGTCGAAGCGATTCGCTCAATCTTCCCTTTTCCAGTCACCTGGTACATACGGAGAACATAAGAAACTGACACAACGTTAATATCATGATGTAGTTTCTTGGATGAAGAGATACCTTATACTGGCATCCGAGCTAGCATCGACCACAAGGTATGGTAATATTGTTGTCTTCATTATGCTCAGAGATCAGCTTTACTTCTACTAGCACAGGACCAAGGTTGATTACCAATAATACCATTGACAAAGTCACTAAGAAAATATTCCACGCCCATACTTGGATAAGATCATTATGAATCCTAAATGTTACAAAGAAATAAGAAAGCGTTAACACTGCTAAAAGCTAACATAATCAACCTAAAGAAATAAAGTACAAACTTGAAGCAATATGGTTAGTGGTTATCCACGTTCCACAAGTCAATATGCTTTTAGCTATGTGAATCGAGACTTTTGGTTTGTAAATATTGAAAAAGGAGTAAAGATGATTTGAATGCAACTTCAAAGACATGAATTCCAAATCTGCGACGATCTTTTCTAAACGTAGTCATTTTTCCTTTTCTTTCTTTTTCCACCAACGCCAGATTTGAAGGTCCTGAAGTTGATGTATTTGCAGGAGTGTGCTTCTTAGCCCTTCCTGGAAGTTTGGGCACTAGTTCTGCAACATGGACCATCAATTGCTTCCCTGAAAACAAAAGCTCCATGTTTTAAGAGGTGATCGAAGAATGAAAAAAAAAAACTGCTTTCATTTCCTCTCAGAGCGTAATCTCATCATATCGTACCGGTGGAAAAAACAGAGTTTGCAAAGTAAATGCTGGATAATATGCTTATGGCAAAACATTATATCATATTTAAGGGGTGTTTTCATCTATTAATTGTTCTTCATGCTCAGCAATGACAATAATATTTCTACTTCACCCATATTAATTCAAAACAGTTCTATATTTCAAGGAACATCAGGTCAGCTTCCTCATATATATAATGATGCATTATTATAAACAAGTACATTTAATAAGTCTATCAAAGAGGATAAAAATGTTACCTTTCTATCTTTTATCTTCTTTGAGTTCTTTCCTGCATAGTAATTATCTTCTAGCTTGTGATGTTTAACATTTCAAGGAAAAGAATTTTAGAGAAATCAACAATTAATCACAAGAATTTATTATTTGATACTTAAAAGGAAAAGATTGGCAATTTGATCAGGAAGAAAGGTCACATTGGTTCAGTAAATGCCCAGCATATCTGACACTACATAGATACATCAAAATACACTAGAAGCAGAGGAAACGACAATTTCTATTGCAAGCAGATGACATTGTTGTCTTGAATTACCTGTAACTTTAAATAGAGACTACTCAGCAGCTTCAGTAAGCTTTTATGTTAGATTTGACGATTGTGGTAATGAAATATGGACTCATCAAATGTACAGACCAGAGGAAAAGTATCACCTGTACCGAGAATAAATTTTTTTTTGGGGGGTGCGGGGGTGCGTGGGTAAAGATGGGCAGAATTTGATGGCGTTACGGATTCAAGGTTACTTTTTTCATTGCATATTTAGCATAACCACACTGAATTTACCTGTAACTTTAAATAGATACTACTCAGCAGCTTCAGTAAGCTTTTATGTTTAGATTTGAAGATTGTGGTAATGAACTATGGACTCATCAAATGCACAGCCCAGAGGAAAAGTATCACCGGTACCGAGAATAAAATCAGGGGGGGAATCCAAAATCATCGGTAAAGATGGGCAAAATTTGATGGCGTCACCTTTACGAATTCAAGGTTTATTTCTTCATTGCATATTTAGCATAACCATAATACTCCACCAAATTGTTTCTTGCTTAACCTATCAGAAATAACTAGACATTTTGCTCAATGCAGGTGAAAGGACGGTCCTCTCAGAATTTGAGCATATCTAGTTCTGATGTATCTTCCAAAGATTCTAATGCAACAAATTCAGATGAAGAAAAACAAGTCAATGAACCCCAATATAGCCAACATGATAAGCAGATTATTAGTCCAAAGTCTCCAGGAACTTGATGAGGAGCTTTAGATGAACATAGCAATAGAAATCAAATAACACTAGAAATACATCTTCATGTGTATATATAACCATATCCATGCCATACCCGTTTCCAAAAAAATTAAATGTTGATTGTGTATCAATATCGTGTCTGTATCTGAATCTGTATCCGTGTCTATGCAACATAGTTGATAACGCTATATCAGTTTTAGTAGACACATTAACAAGCAACTCTTGAGATTTCAAGTGAATAATATGGGAGACCGTTCTTAGTATCAGAAACGGGACAACTCATACTATGGGATCATGGAGGGCAATAATTAAGTTAGGAAGAACGACCTAAGAAATCTTTACTAAAGAGAGAACCTATAATAGTTGAATTTATATTAAGATGTACTCAACGGTACACATTACAGAGTTACAGGCATTCACCTAGTTTGTCCTATCATATAAATTTGATCAAACATATGTAGTGTGTGCTCATAGTTTACTTGCAGGATTAGATGTCAAATATCCTCCATACTGATACATATGTCACATTGAAGATCATCTTGCAGACAATTTATGTCAAAAAAAAAAAAAGCACTGGTTTAAGAAGTAATCATGCTCCTATTACTTGCAGACATATATAAGGATCTTATGACCCCCTAGTGTACTCCTTAGTTAACCTGATTTGACCTGCAAAGCGTATCATAAAACAATTTGATCATAACAACACTGTTTGGGGGAGAGTTAGCAGCAACATAGCTGTTAGGGGTGTCATATAGTGGATACGCACGATATAATGGACAACATCATGCAGTATGGAAAAATAGTTGCGTAGAGCTGCAGTATGTCTAGATAGAAGATACCACTTCTCCATGTACTCACTATAACATTTCATCAAGCTAGCAAAACTTTAATTTAATATGAAATCCTAAAATGCAAATCATAACATTCAACAGGGATGAAGGTAGAAATACATCTCAAGCTTATCTAGTAGGAAGTTGCAAATAAGCTAACTCATGTAAAGTAAGGCTGCTGGAAAGACATAAGATACTTACCTCAAGAAAATAACTACAGCTGGAGGAAGCTCCCATAAGCCCTAAATGCAGAACTGTCAGCAACATATCCATCTCCGAAGTTGGCTTCTTTTTTTTCATTGGACCTAGAGCCAGAGGATGATGATCATGGTATTAAAAACAAATCCTAGTATTTCAAAATACTATAAACAAGAGATGTCTACATCTTAGTAAAATTTCTAATAAATAGTACAAACGACTCCAGAAATAGAAGTAACTTATTTCATGCATTACTATATTTAATTTTAACACAGGAAGAGAGCATACCTTATCAATACAATTCCTAAGCTTCTTCAGGAATCGCATGTTATCCTCCATGGTGACTTTGAAGATCCTCTCTATGAACAGCTGCGTTCAACACGCCGAGATTCCTTACGTTGACCTCCTTTGTTAACTCTAGATAGTGAACTCGGAGTCGTGTAAAATCAGCTTAGCATGTTGTTCTGGTTCAATAAGGTTTCAATATAAAATTAGAAACAAGCACAACAAAAAAATTCACCCAATTACCTGAACCATAGCCATGCTTCCTTCCCTTTAAACTCAACCTCCTTGATCTATAAAGCAACAATCACTACAATAAACAAGAAGGACAAGTAAGACAGAACTAAAAGCATAGAACCACGATGACCAGTTCGGGTTAGATTTTCGCACCTGGTATAGCAATTCCCTGGAAGAAGAATGAATGTCAGAAAGATACTGAATAAGAATTTATACCTGGAAAATTTCAACACAGCAGCAGTTTTTCAGTACACTAATACACTTATAAATCAAGTCAATTGTAGTAGTAAGTAATCTGTCGCAGCAATCAATTACCACCCCACACCAAAATGTACACTTC
This sequence comes from Iris macrosiphon, assembly GCA_036927795.1. Lineage (NCBI taxonomy): Eukaryota > Viridiplantae > Streptophyta > Magnoliopsida > Asparagales > Iridaceae > Iris > Iris macrosiphon. The sequence goes on from JAYESA010000004.1 coordinate 338,277,493, forward strand.
CAATATAACCGGAAGAAGATGCCCAAGATGGAAGATAAATATATCCCTTCCCAGCTGCATTCCATAGATCCGAGTAAAACTCATCAGTCTAAATAACATCTGAGAAGAAATACTTACATATATGTATCTCTACATTAGCAACTCTGCGCACAACATTAGTACTACTAGTCCACCAAGAATAAAGTACCAAATCTTTTTGTTGAATATTGAGATCTTAATCCAAAATTCAGTCTTACTAGTGGAGTTTGCATCATTTCATGTATAGTTGCTAATATAGATATGTTGGCTACCATGTCTGATAATTGTCTGACAAAAATTATATTAAAAAACACATCTTTTTTATTTGCTGTGTAGTATGGTTTTCTTGGCTGCTAACTGATTATGTGGGTTAGATGAAAGAAGTACTTTCAGTAGTAGTGTATTGTTGCATTTGCAGCTTCATCCTCACTGAGATGTTAATTAAATGAATCTCGTAAGCTCACCTACACCAGTTGGTTAAGCAATGTTTTAGACATTTACAAATAACAACTCATGGAACTTGAACATTTATATCTCATGAATTATCATATAAAAGTTATCATAATCTTAGACAACACCGCATAAGTTGAACCTAGCTGCTCTCAGAGGAGGGGATTTGTAAATGAGGTATAAATTATAAAATTAAAAAAAAAAAAGCAACCATCCTGATAGAGAATGACAACATATCAGCCTTTTAGGAGCAATTAAAAATCTCTAAAACAATAATACATCACATAATAAAGACAACAATACATTCCGCCATTAGGTGATTCTGCAAGCAACTCAGGTTTTTCCCTTTCCTCTGAAAGAAAGTAAAATAAACACATGATTTGTTAATACTGCAATCAGTCCTTATTTGAGTCCAGCTAAGTAAGAAAAATTGTACTAAACACAGATAATTGCATGACAATAGGCAAGCACTCTAAGAAAAACTAAAAGTGAGAAAAATACAAAAAACTTAATATCCTGGGTATGAAGCATTTATTATGAAGCAACAAGTCAGAGAAAATGTTGGTATATTAGAATATTCTTGGTATATTAGTTGGTATATTAGAATATTCTTGGTATATTTGTTGGAATATAAAAATATTCTACAGGGGGTTTTAATGGGGTATTAATGTAAGATGAAGGATTGTAAGGCTATAAATAGCCAAGAGATTATCAATAAAAAAACATAACAATTACTGGAAAAATATTCTACATGGTATCAAAGCCCAAACCCTAGCCACCACCTCCCAAAACCCAGCCGCCACCACCGCTGTCGCGCCGCCAGCCACCACCGTTGCCGCACCGCTCGTCCGCCACCACCGTCGCCGCTCGTCCACCACCACCACCACCGCGAAGCCGCGACTCCCGCGGAGCCTTCTGTCGCGATTCCTGGCGTCTCCCGCGGGTCGTTCCAGACGTTGACATCGAAGGCCTAGATCTGTTGGAGGAGAGACATGATCGGGTCTAGGAGAGGACGAAGAGGACGAACGTGAATCGTGGGACGGGTGTTAGGTGATCAGAGAAGAGGAGGATCGATGGAGGAGATCATCAAGAAGTTGGACTTTGCGGAGGTAGCAACGTTAATGAAGCTGATGAAACTGTCGGCTGGTGAGAGCGCGACACGAACATTGGCGAAGTTGTAGCTTCCATCCATCGATCTGAAGCTTGATGGGCCGGCCACCTACCCGAGTTGGTCACGAAGGGTGAGGAGAACCCTCGCAGGGAAGAACCTGGAGGGTTTCTTGTCAGGATAGAAGACAGAGCCGGATGAGGGCTCGGCAGGACGCGACGAGTAAAAATTCACTCATATGGTGATATACATTTGGCTCCTCAATTCTTTAGTCCAATCTATCGCCGCCACAGTGGATGGCCTTGAGATAGTGAAAGACGTGTGAGAGAAGTTGAGGAGAACCTACGATGGTGTGAGAAGTTGAGGAGAACCTACGATGGTGTGGGGAATAACTTGAGGATTTTTCAGATCAAGGGGGAGATCGACGACACCATACAGGATGAGAAGACGGTACAAGAGTATGCCACGGAGTAGGAGAGGACGATAAAATTTCTTAAGGGACTGGCCACAATGTTTGCTCAGAGGCAACACTACTTCTAGACCAACCGAAGATTCCTACACTTGAGGAGGCTATCTCGGCCATGATCCAGAAGGAGACTCGTATCAAGCTACAGGCAGGGACAGACGGTCCTCCTGAAGTGAAGACAGCACTGGCGGTTGCCAATTCAAGCGGCACAGGACCTAAGGGCGAACCACGGCAGTGTTACAACTGCGGGAAGGTGGGCCATCTGAGGTATGCTTGCATCAAACCATCCAAGAAGGGAGATTCAGGTGGCGAACGTGGACAGTTTGGAGGACGTGGTCGTGGTCGTGAGGGTCGACGGGATAGTCGAGGAGGTTATCGGGCGAACCTGCTGGTAGCAGATGGTGAGGAGGAAGCTAATAGTGCCTATACTGAGGAGAATCAGGCACTACTGGACATGTTGGAAGTACACAGGAGAAACCAGAAAGCGTTAAGCGATGGAGACAGGAGTAGGACTGAGGAAGCGTCCACCTCAGTCTTCGCCAGAGGCAACGCTGCCATGTATGTCCATCCATCGGAAGGTACTGGTGACTCACTCGCCCTTTCATCTATGTCTTCCTTTAGATCGTCGGACTGGATTGTCGATTCGGGTGCATCTCGACACGTGACAGAAATGCTAGTGAGTTATCTTTCTACACTTACCTAGCATCTTCAGAAAGCATTCAAACAGCCGATGGTACTTTCCAGTCAGTGGTTGGTAAGGGTACTATCGATTGTACAGGTTCAGTAAGATTATCCAATGTTTTACATGCTCCTTTTTTTCAGTCAATCTTTTGTCCATTAGTTCTATAATCCTCCAACTACAATGCATTGTCTCTTTTGATATTCCTAAAGTAATCTTTCAGGAGAAGGAGACGGGACGAAGACTTGGGACTGGCACTTGGCATGATGGACTGTGGTACCTGGATCGGGGAGGACTGGATTCGGCATTGGTGTCTGTAGCAGAAAGGGCAGGAATAGGAGGACCAAAGATGAGTGCCGATGATACACTGATACTCCATCACAGGCGGTTGGGATACTCATCTTTTGGTATTTTGAGTAGGTTGTATCCATCTATTTATGAGAAGGCAAATAAGGAGAAACTAGTATGTGATGCATGTGATTTAGGCAAACTTACTAGGAGCTCATATGTTGGTGCGGGCCATAGGAGCTCTTCTGTTTTTGATATATACATTCTGATGTCTTGGGGCCATGCGCCATAACTACTATGAATGGTTACAAGTATTTCGTCTCTTTATTGATTGTTCTTCTCGTGTCACCAGACTGTATTTGATGAAGAATAAGAATGAGGTCTTTGTCTGTTTCCGGGACTTTCATAAACATGTTCAGACTCAGTACAGAGCAGTGGTAAAGGTACTAAGATGATTGACCTTCACTTACTAGTGTCGCTTCTTCTTCATGAGTAACCACAGCTCCTCGTGGTGATCATGTAGGAATCTCGTCGCTTGCTGGTGGATCCATTACTCTGCATCCAAAATAAACGATAAGAGGCGTTCAGAGGAATCAAGGCAGGATGCAAGTCAATAAATTAATTCGAATCCGATATAGATATCAAGAACGATTCAAACAAGTGGATGAGATCCTTATCCAATTCTTATTGCAGGCTTGCTTGGTCCCTAAGTTGAAACCGAAGCAATTTAGTCGTAGACCTGCATGGGCCACCACAAAAACCATGTCACGCCCGTCCCAAAATATCGAGGGCTAGACACGTGGCAATGGCCAGCAGCACACACCGATGGGCAAACCCAATTTAATGGACCCATCAGGATGTACTTAAGTTGTAATACAACAATAAGGGTGTAATATACTAATCTCATCCACAAAAATGAATATAAGAATATCAGGGTATAAAGCAATATCAAGTCTCAATAAAACATAACTCGGGGAACCCGATAATGAGTCTGATACAATAGTCAAGAATAAAGATAACAGCAAATACTGAGTATGGATAAAGCATATACTTAGAAGAAATCATTGGTGATCACTCGTCTTCTGGTTCTGGTACTGATCCAGTGCCTGCTCCTGCTTCTGCTAATGCTCCTGTCTCCTATACCTCGGGATGGATCTCCTCTGCTATTCCTGGGGACATAATCCGGATCCAGGTCCTCAGGGGACATAGCAAGGTACAAAATAACTCATGCCAAAATAAATGCAGTACAGCAATAAATGAATCAATAGGGTAAAATATATAACCAGCTAAGTGATATGCAAGTGAGAGTTAATCATACTTAGGCTGAGACTACTATAGGCTCTGTGTCGGGAAGACCCATAGCAACATTAGTATTACGACTCCAGTATATATGCCAAAGCAAGTAGTATCATGACTCCAGTATATGTGCCAAAGCACCTCCAGATAACAATATATATATAATATAATCAACTTTTGATATGGTAATACTCTCCCCACCCAATGTAATCACACATCTCATGTCCATGTCACGCAAGATCATGACCTCTAACTGATGCAATAAGTCATAATGATAGCTAAGCATGTATAAAGTATATGTCATAAACCTGTATCCTATACAGAATCACCATGAATATCTCAGAAAGATTGTCTCATGAATAGTGTCAGGTATCCTGTGGTATGACGTACTTGATAATGCAAGCACGAGAATGTATAGGGTCTCGATGTCCATGTCTAGGTGACATTACACAACTCTGCGTATAGTGTTGACATCCGAATATTATTCGGACGCTAAGAAATGTCACACGGCCCTAAGTTAAGCATGTATATCATATAAATAAATCAAGATAACAAAATAAAGCAGGTACTGCAAGTTTTGGCAAGGTACACTTGCCTGGGGTTTTGACTCCAATTGTAGCTCTGGTATCGGTGGGATTTGCAGATACTCCTCCGGTTGCTGAAATAAATGTTACCATCAGGTTCAGAAGACATCAAATAGCTAGAATTGCCTGTCCTTGAGTCCAATTTGGACACAGGAGCAAAAGTGACAATTTCTGGTCAAAGCAGGATCCACATGTGGCCCGCTTCGCACCGAAAAATGTGCCAGAAAATGTTTTCCAAATTCGTCAAACTAAGTGTCAATAAGTCCAGAACAACGATACGAACCCAACGGAACGTCCAGAACTGGATTCCGATGAGTCGATCACAAAATCGCCCGTCAAGTGGAGCCGTGGGACCCACGATACGCAATTTTGTCAACATTCTCAGAATCGAACCTAACTTGGGTCACAGGACCAGCATATTGCTACGAGTCCGATGGCGCAAGTTTCATTTCGATACGACGTGTGTACACGAAGTTACGAGTTCCAGAACAGGGCCGATACGAGACGTTGTCGACGGATACGCGTTGATTCCGGTGTGCACGCACACACACACACAACTTCCGCGAAATCCCACACGTCATTATTAACGGCGCGCACCTTTCAGTGAAATCCGCACACGACAAAGTCATCCCGTTTGACGGGGCGCACTCAGTTCTGGAAAAAAACAGGGTGAATATTTTCCTGATTTTGGATCGCAGTTCGCGATCGCCACAGGACGCGACACACTGAGCGGGTTGCACGGGTATCGAGAGGGTCATGCAGGGTTCGCGTCACAGCAGACGGAACAAAAAACGGAACAGCGAGGAGAGAGAAACGGTCACCTGAACAGGACTCCGCAGAAGGCTGAATCGTGCGTCCTCGCGAGTCGTCGCGACACGGCGGCTAGGGTTTTCGCCTGAGGCGGCTGGAGCTGGTGGCGGCCGGGGCTGCTACGGCTCTGGAGTCGTTAAGGCGGCCGGAGGAGACGGAGGCGGCTCTCGTCGTGGCGGCTGGGGTCCGGAGCTGGAGGGGGTGTGCTGGCGGAGCTCAGCTGCGGCTGAGATGCTGGCGGAGGAGACGGTGGCCGGTAGAGAGAGGTCGACGGGGCTCGGGGATCCAAGGCGGAGGCTCGTCGGCGGGGGAGATGCAGGGGAGAGGCCGGGGACGATGGTGGCTGAGAGTTGCGGGGAGAGAAAGGCGGTGGAGCTCGGGGATGACGGTGGCTGGGGGTTCGACGAGGCAGCAGGGTGGGCCGGGGTCGTGGTTTAAATAGGAGGAGCGGGCGACGGTTTGCAGGGAGGGGAACCGAGGGGTCGCCGGCGGTTGCGGGAGCGGGAAAGCTGAGCGGCGGCGGTTACGAGCGGAGAAGGCGGAGAAGGCGACGGGTCGACCGGCGGTTACGGGCGGAGAGGAATCGACTCCGTAGGGTTTAGGGATTTCAACAGACGGGTTAACGGGTCGGGTTTCGAGTCGGGTTCAGACCCGATCCGACCCGCAGGGTTTAGGCCCGGTTCAGCTAGACCGGGTCGGTCCAGTTCGGGTTGGTTTGGGTCAGAAATAAACCGGATTTATTTAGGGTTTATTTAGGGTTTATTATTAACTTAGTTTTTAAGTCTTTAAAAATATTTCCGAGGTCCAATAAATTTCAGAAAATTTACCCTATGTCTAATATTTTATTTTGCACCCAAAACAATTATTTTCGTAATACTTCAATATTTAATAAAAATATTTAATTTTATTTAATTCCAAAATACCTTGATTTTAATTAGTTAAAAACCACAAAAAATTCCAGAAAAATTGTGAAAATTGATTTTTAAAATTCCTGAAAAATCAGGGGGTTTACAATCTTACCCCCTTAAGAGGATTGTGTCCTCGCAATCAAAAAATAACCGGTCAAAAGAGATGACACGGTTGCAAGCATTGTTCGAAGCACATCACTATCAAGATTCATGATTCAGGAGATTCAAAGGATGAGGGTTTAAGCAAAAACACATAGGAAATGAAAATATCATTTCCCTAAGCAATGGAAGTTATGCAATTTCCAGAGTAAAGGAAATATAGTTAAAGCAAGAAAACTACAGTTTAGAAAACTAGGTTATCACTTATAAAATATACTAGGTTATCAATTATTAGCAAGTTCAAAATTACCAGGTTAAGGCTAAGGTCACGAACCAACAGGCACGAGCTAAAGCAATACTAAAAATAGATAGCTACGAAATAACTTACGCACATTAGCTACTCCACGAGTCTGCACGTCCTCCAAGGTCATCGCGAAAGCTTGTCCGCGTCCTTGTGGTGGATTCCTCTGCTGCTGCTGAGCCTGCTGGAAAAGTAGTGCCTGGGGTATCAAAGGTGGCCACGGCTGATACCCACCTGGAGGTGGTGGTATGACTCCTTCAACTCCCGTTTGCGGTACTCCCAAGGTTGGATAGGCTGGCCTCGGTACTGGTAAAGCTTGTTGGCTAACCATTGGTGCTTCTCCTCGATGCATCGTGCAACCTCTAGCTAAATGTTTGCTGGATCCGTAAATCAAGCACAGTCCCAACTTGTGTCTGCACTCCCTCTCAATATGGCCTCGCTTGCCACAGTAGTGACAAGTAGGAAGGATTAAGGCTCTTGGTGCTGCTCTCGGTGGTGGATTCATCTGTGGTCGCTTTGCAGCTCTTTCCTGTTGTGCTTGGTCTAGTGCTAATGCATGCGGCCGCTTCTGGCTGGACTATCCTGGTGATGCACTCTATGGCCCGTGCTGCAGCAAGAACGTCCGTTGCAACGGAGCTGATTAACTTCTGGAGCTCAGAGCTAAGTTTGTAAATGAACTCCTCCGTTTGGCTTTGCTGAACCTTCTGATAGGCTTGCATCATCGTGTAGTACATTTGAAACATCTGTTGTCCGTCCATAGCTTGCCCTTGTGGGAATACGGGCATTGGTGGAGTAAATTGCGGCGGAGGTAGGATGTCATCTTGCTGGATTCTCGAGGCATGCTGATTTGCTTGTCTGTGTTGTTGAGCTGATTGACCTTCACTTACTGGTGTCGCTTCTTCTTCATGAGTAACCACAACTCCTCGTGGTGATCCTGTAGGAATCTCGTCGCTTGCTGGTAGATCCATTACTCTGCATCCAAAATAAACGATAAGAGGCGTTCAGAGGAATCAAGGCAGGATGCAAGTCAATAAATTAATTCGAATCCGATATAGATATCAAGAACGATTCAAGCAAGTGGACGAGATCCTTATCCTATTCTTATTGCAGGCTTGCTTGGTCCCTAAGTTGAAACCGAAGCAATTTAGCCGTAGACCTGCATGGGCCACTAAAAAAACCATGTCACGCTCCAGTCCCAAAATATCGAGGGACTAGACACGTGGCAATGGCCAGCAGCACACACCGATGGACAAACCCAATTTAATGGACCCATCAGGATGTACTTAAGCTGTAATACAACAATAAGGGTGTAATATACTAATCTCATCCACAGAAATGAATACAACAATATCAGAGTATAAAGCAATATCAAGTCTCAATAAAACATAACTCGGGGAACAACCCGATAATGAATCTGATACAATAGTCAAAAATAAAGATAACAACAGCAAATACTGAGTATGGATAAAGCATATACTCAGAAGAAATCCTTGGCGATCACTCGTCTTCTGGTTCTGGTACTAATCCAGTGCCTGCTCTTGTTCCTGCTCCTGCTAATGCTCATATCTCATATACCTCGGGATGGATCTCGTCTGCTATTCCTGGGACATAATCCGGATCCAGGTCCTCAGGGGAAATAGCAAGGTACAAAATAACTCATGCCAAAATAAATGCAGTGCAGCAATAAATGAATCAATAGGGTAAACTATATAACCAGCTAAGTGATATGCAAGTGAGAGTTTTAATCATACTCAGGCTGAGACTACTATAGGCTCTGTGTCGGGAAGACCCATAGCAGCATTAGTATTACGACTCCAGTATATATGCCAAAGCAAGTAGTATCACGACTCCAGTATATGTGCAAAAGCATCTCCAGATAACAATATATATATAATATAATCAGCCTTTGATATGGTAATACTCTTCCCACCCAATGTAATCACACGTCTCATGTCCACGACGTCTCATGTCCATGTCACGCAAGATCATGACCTCTAACTGATGCAATAAGTCATAATGATAGCTAAGCATGTATAAAGTATATGTCATAAACCTGTATCCTATACAGAATCACCATAAATATCTCAGAAAGATTGTCTAACGAATAGTATCAGGTGTCCTGTGGTATGACGTACTTGATAATACAAGCACGAGAATGTATAGGGTCTCGATGTCCATGTCTAGGTGACATTACACAACTCTGCGTACAGTATTGACACCCGAATATTATTCGGACGCTAAGCAATGTCACACGGTCCTAGGTTAAGCATGTATATCATATAAATAAATCAAGATAACAAAATGAAGTAGGTACAGCAAGTTTTGGCAAGGTACCCTTGCTTGGGATTCTGACTCCAACTGTAGCTCTAGTATCGGTGGGATTTGCAGGTACTCCTCCGGTTGCTGAAATAAATGCTACCATCAGATTCAGAAGACATCAAATAGCTAGAATTGCATATCCTTGAGTCCAATTTGGACACAGAGGCAAAAGTGAGTTTTTGGTCAAAGCGGGATCCACATGTGGCCCGCTTCACACCGAAAAACGTGCCAGAAAATGTTCTCCAAATTCGTCAAACTTAGTGTCAACAAGTCCAGAACGACGATACGAACCCAATGGAACATCCAGAACTGGATTCCGATGAGTCGATCACAAAATCGTCCGTCAAGTGTAGACGTGGGGCCAACGATACGCAATTTAGTCAGCGTTCTCAGAATCGAACCAAACTTAGGTCACAGGACCAGCGTATTGCTACGAGTCCGATGGCGCAAGTTTCATTTAGATACGACGTGCTTACACGAAGTGACAATGAGTTCTAGAAAAGGGCTGATACGGGACGTTGTAGACGGATACGCGTTGATTCCGGTGTGCACCACATCCAAATCAACTTCCGCGAAATTCCACACGTCCGTATTAACGGCGTGCACCTTTCGGTGAAGTCCGCACACGACCAAGTCGTCCCATTTGGCGGGGACGCACTCAGTTCCGAGAAAAAACAGGGTGAATATTTTTCTAATTTTGGATCGCATTTTGCGATCGCCACAGGACGCGACACACCGAGCGGGTTGCACTTGTATCGAGAAGGTCACGCAGGGTTCGCATCACAGCAGACGGAACGGGAAATGGGACAGCGAGGAAAAGAAACGATCACCTGAACAGGGCTCCGCAGAAGGCTGAATCGCACGTCCTCGCGAGTCGTCGCGACACGGCGGCTAGGGTTTTCGCCGGAGGCGGTCGGAGCTGGTGGCGGCAGGGACTGCTACGGCTCTGGAGTCGTCGAGGCGGCCGGAGGAGACGGAGGCGGCTCTCGTCGTGGCGGCTGGAGCTGGAGGCGGTGTGCTGGCGGAGCTCGGCTGCGGCTGAGATGCTGGCGGAGGAGACGGTGGCCGGTGGAGAGAGGTCGCCGGGGCTCGGGGATCCAAGGAGGAGGCTCGTCGGCGGGGGAGGCAGGGGAGAGGCCGGGGACGACGGTGGCTGAGAGTTGCGGGGAGAGAGGCGGTGGAGCTCGGGGATGACGGTGGCTGGGGGTTCGACGAGACAGCGGGGTTGGCCGGGGTCGTGGTTTAAATAGGAGGATTGGGCGGCGATTTGCAGGGAGGGGAACCGAGGGGTCGTCGGCGGTTGCGGGAGCGGGAAGGCTGAGCGGCGGCGGTTACGAGCGGAGGAGGCGGAGGAGGCGGCGGGTCGACCGGCGGTTACGGGCGGAGAGGAATCGGCTCCGTCGGGTTTAGGGATTTCAACAGACGGGTTAACGGGTAGTGTTTCGGGTCGGGTTCAGACCCGATCCGACCCGCAGGGTTTAGGCCCGGTTCAGCTAGACCGGGTCGGTCCAGTTCGGGTTGGCTTGGGTCAGAAATAAACCGGATTTATTTAGGATTTATTTAGGGTTTATTATTAACTTAGTTTTTAGGTCTTTAAAAATGTTTTCGAGGTCCAATAAATTCCAGAAAAATTACCCTATGTCTAATATTTTAATTTGCACCCAAAAAAATTATTTTCGTAATATTTTAATATTTAATAAAAATATTTAATTTTATTTAATTCTAACATACCTTAATTTTAATTAGTTAAAAATCCCAGAAAATTCCAGAAAATTGTGAAAATTGATTTTTAAAATTCCTGAAAAATCAGGGGGTTTACAATTTACCCCCCTTAAAAGGATTGCGTCCTCGTAATCAAAGAATAACCGGTCAACAGAGATACACGGTTGCAAGCATTGTTCGAAGCACACCACTATCAAGATTCATGATTCAAGAGATTCAAAGGATGAGGGTTTAAGCAAAAACACATAGGGAATGAAAACATCATTTCCCTAAGCAATAGAAGTTATGCAATTTCCAGAGTGAAGAAAATCTAGTTAAAGCAAGAAAACTACAGTTTAGAAAACTAGGTTATCACTTATAAAACATACTAGGTTATCAATTATTAGCAAGTTCAAAATTACCAGGTTAAGGCTAAGGTCACGAACCAACAGGCACGAGCTAAAGCAATACTAGAAATAGATAGCTATGAAATAACTTACGCACATTAGCTACTCCACGAGTCTGCACGTCCTCCAAGGTCATCGCGAAAGCTTGTCCGTGTCCTTATGGTGGATTCCTCTGCTGCTGTTGAGCCTGCTGGAAGAGTAGTGCCTGGGGTATCAAAGGTGGCCACGGCTGATACCCACCTGGAGGTGGTGGTATGACTCCTTCAACTCCCGTTTGCGGTACTCCCAATGCTGGATAGGCTGGCCTCGGTACTGGTAAAGCTTGTTGGCTAACTATTGGTGCTTCTCCTCGATGCATCGTGCAACCTCTGGATAAATGTTTGCTGGATCCGTAAATCAAGCACAGTCCCAACTTGCGTCTGCACTCCCTCTCAATATGGCCTCGCTTGCCACAGTAGTGACAAGGAGGAAGGATTAAGGCTCTTGGTGCTGCTCTCGGTGGTGGATTCATCTGTGGTCGCTTTGCAGCTCTTTTCTGTTGTGCTTGGTCTAGTGCTAATGCATGCGGCCACTTCTGACTGGACTCTATCGTGGTGATGCACTCCATGGCCCGTGCTGCAGCAAGAACGTCCGTTGCAACGGAGCTGATTAACTTCCGGAGCTCAGAGCTAAGTTTGTAAATTAACTCCTCCGTTTGGCTTTGCTGAACCTTCTGATAGGCTTGCATCATCGTGTAGTACATTTGAAACATCTGTTGCCCGTCCATAGCTTGTCCTTGTGGGAATACGGGCATTGGTGGAGTAAATTGCGGCGGAGGTGGGATGTCATCTTGCTGGATTCTCGAGGCATGCTGATTTGCTTGTCCGTGTTGTTGAGCTGATTGACCTTCACTTACTGGTGTCGCTTCTTCTTCATGAGTAACCACAACTCCTCGTGGTGATCCTGTAGGAATCTCGTCACTTGCTGGTGGATCCATTACTCTGCATCCAAAATAAACGATAAGAGGCGTTCAGAGGAATCAAGGCAGGATGCAAGTCAATAAATTAATTCGAATCCGATATAGATATCAAGAACGATTCAAGCAAGTGGATGAGATCCTTATCCTATTCTTATTGCAGGCTTGCTTGGTCCCTAAGTTGAAACCGAAGCAATTTAGCCGTAGACCTGCATGGGCCACTACAAAAACCATGTCACGCCCCAGTCCCCAAATATCGAGGGACTAGACACGTGGCAATGGCCAGCAGCACACACCGATGGACAAACCCAATTTAATGGACCCATCAAGATGTACTTAAGCTGTAATACAACAATAAGGGTGTAATATACTAATCTTATCCACAGAAATGAATACAACAATATCAGAGTATAAAGCAATATTAAGTCTCAATAAAACATAACTCGGGGAACAACCCGATTATGAGTCTGATACAATAGTCAAAAATAAAGATAACAGCAAATACTGAGTATGGATAAAGCATATACTCAGAAGAAATCCTTGGCGATCACTCGTCTTCTGGTTCTGGTACTAATCCAGTGCCTGCTCTTGTTCCTGCTCTTGCTAATGCTCATAGCTTATATACCTCGGGATGGATCTCCTCTGCTATTCCTGGGACATAATCCGGATCCAGGTCCTCAGGGGACATAGCAAGGTACAAAATAACTCATACCAAAATAAATGCAGTGCAGCAATAAATGAATCAATAGGGTAAACTATATAACCAGCTAAGTGATATGCAAGTGAGAGTTTTAATCACACTCAGGCTGAGACTACTATAGGCTCTGTATCGGGAAGACCCATAGCAGCATTAGTATTACGACTCCAGTATATATGCCAAAGCAAGTAGTATCACGACTCCAGTATATGTGCCAAAGCACCTCCAGATAACAATATATATAATATAATCAGCCTTTGATATGGTAATACTCTCCCCACCCAATGTAATCACACGTCTCATGTCCACGACGTCTCATGTCCATGTCACGCAAGATCATGACCTCTAACTGATGCAATAAGTCATAATGATAGCTAAGCATGTATAAAGTATATGTCATAAACCTATATCTTATACAGAATCACCATGAATATCTCAGAAAGATTCTGTCTCATGAATAGTGTCAGGTGTCCTGTGGTATGACATACTTGATAATGCAAGCACGAGAATTTATAGGGTCTCGATGTCCATATCTAGGTGACATTACACAACTCTGCGTACAGTGTTGACACCCGAATATTATTCGGACGCTAAGCAATGTCACACGGTCCTAGGTTAAGCATGTATATCATATAAATAAATCAAGATAACAAAATGAAGCAGGCACTGCAAGTTTTGGCAAGGTACACTTGTCTGGGGTTCTGACTCCAACTATAGCTCTGGTATCGGGGGGATTTGCAGGTACTCCTACGGTTGCTGAAATAAATGTTACCATCAGGTTCAGAAGACATCAAATAGCTAGAATTGTTTGTCCTTGAGTCCAATTTGGGCACAGGGGCAAAAGTGACAGTTTCTGGTCAAAGCCGGGTCCACATGTGGCCTACTTCGCACCGAAAAATGTGCCAGAGACGATGTTCTTCAAATTCGTCAAACTTAGTGTCAACAAATCTAGAACGACGATACGAACCCAAGGGAACATCCAGAACTGAATTTCGATGAGTCGATCACAAAATCGACCGTCAAGTGGAGCCGTGGGGCCCACGATACGCGATTTTGTCAACGTTCTCAGAATCGAACCAAACTTGTGTCACAGGACCAACGTATTGCTACGAGTCCGATGGCGCAAGTTTTATTTCGATACGACGTGTGTACACGAAGTTACAACGAGTTTCAGAACAGGGCCGATACGGGACGTTGTCGACGGATACGAGTTGATTCCGGTGTGCACGCATATCCAAATCGACTTCCGCGAAATCCAACACGTCCTTATTAACGGCGTGCACCTTTCGGTGAAGTCCGCACACGCCCAAGTCGTCCCGTTTGGCGGGACGCACTCAGTTTCGGAGAAAAATAGGGTAAACATTTTCCTGATTTTGGATCGCAGTTCGCGATCGCCACAAGACGCGACACACCGAGCGGGTTGCACGGGTATCGAGAGGGTCACGCAGAGTTCGCGTCACAGCAGACGGAACGAAAAACGGGGCAGCGAGGAGAGAAACGGTCACCTGAACCGGGCTCCGCAGAAGGCTGAATCGCGCGTCCTCGCGAGTCGTCGCGACACGGCGGCTAGGGTTTTCGCCGGAGGCGGCCGGAGCTGGTGGCGGTCGGGGCTGCTACGGCTCTGGAGTCGTCGAGGCGGCCGGAGGAGACGGAGGCGGCTCTCGTCGTGGCGGCTGGGGCTCGGAGCTGGAGGCGGTGTGCTGGCGGAGCTCGACTGCGACTGAGATGCTGGCGGAGGAGACGGTGGCCGGTGGAGAGAGGTCGCCGGGGCTCGGGGATCCAAGGCGGAGGCTCGTCGACGGGGGAGACGCAGGGGAGAGGCCGGGGACGACGGTGGCTGAGAGTTGCGGGGAGAGAGAGGCGGTGGAGCTCGGGGATGACGGTGGCTGGGGGTTCGACGAGGCAGCGGGGTTGGCCAGGGTCGTGGTTTAAATAGAAGGAGCGGGTGGCGGTTTGCAGGGAGGGGAACCGAGGAGTCGCCGGCGGTTGCGGGAGCGGGAAAGCTGAGCGGTGGCGGTTACGATCGGAGGAGGAGGAGAAGGCGACGGATCGACCGGCGGTTACGGGCGGAAAGGAATCGGCTCCGTCGGGTTTAGGGATTTCAACAAACGGGTTAACGGGTCGGGTTTCAGGTCGGGTTCAGACCCGATCCGACCCGCAGGGTTTAGGCCCGGTTCAGCTAGACCGGGTCGGTCCGGTTCGGGTTGGTTTGGTGAGAAATAAACCGAGTTTATTTAGAGTTTATTTAGGGTTTATTATTAACTTAGTTTTTAGGTCTTTAAAAATGTTTTCGGGATCCAATAAATTCCAGAAAAATTATCCTATGTCTAATATTTTATTTTACACCCAAAAAAATTATTTACATAAATTTTAATATTTAATAAAAATATTTAATTTTATTTAATTCCAAAATACCTTGATTTTAATTAGTTAAAAATCCCAGAAAATTCCAGAAAAATTGTGAAAATTGATTTTTTTAATTCCTGAAAAATCAGAGGGTTTACATCTACCGCTTCGGCTTGTCTCGCAAGATCATTAATGAAAACGGTCCACAATTTGTAAGCCACATTTTCTTCAGATTTTGCGATAAAAATCGAATTCAGAAAAATAGCTTCAACCGCCTACAAACCAACATCAAATGGATTAGCTGAAGCATTCAATAAAGCAATCATTTTGCAGCAACTAAAAAAGTATATTTCAACCAACAAACGTGATTGGAATGATAAATTGGAAGAATATCTATGGGCCTATCGTACGATGGTCCGAACTCCGACTGGTAGCACGTCGTTCTCTTTGGTCTACAGAAGCGAGGTTGTGCTTCCTTTGGAGACCCAAATTACTTCTCTTCGAGTGGCCCTTTCCAATCAGCTAACCACCAAAGACAACTATCGTCGACGCCTACAAGAATTGGAGGCGCTTGACGAAAAACACTCTTGGCTCAGCAGTGCATTGAGCTATATCAAGCACGAATATCCGGGGACTTCAACAAAAAGGTGAAGGAAAGGATATTACAGGTCGGCGATCTTGTCCTGACCGTGAGAAGACCGATGATCATGACCTATAAGACAGCGGAAAAATTCCAACCGAAGTGGGAGGGTCCCTTTGTAGTGGAGACGGTTTACTCCAGCGGCGCATACAGGCTCGCTAAACCTAATGGTAACTTGCTCATGATGCCAATCAACGAGCAGAAATAAGAGTAACCAATCATGGTACAGCCTGTCTGACCAGATTATCTGCACACACAACTCTTCAGTCAAAAAACAGAGAGTTTGGTATAGACATCCAAAAGACAAACTGATTGGAGAGAGAATAAGATAGTAACCAACCATTGTACAGCCAGAAAGCAGACCTTACTAGTTTTCTTAGCATGAAACAAAAAAGTCAGTCACCACTCTAATTATCAGAAGGGAACAAAGGCTACGAGGTGCAGATACTGCCTGTTTAGCAGTCACAAAAAAGATAGTCACAACTAGCATCGAAACTACAAATATATCTAGCCTTACAAATTTAAACTAGATATAAACTGAACTCATAGTCTAATATAAGCTAGATCACCAAAAATCTTAAAATATTGGCATCAATCACAAGCTATGTCGCATATACACGAAATGACACGGCACCTCTTTAAGAGGGTGTGTCCTAACGTATTCCGGAGTGCTTGTGTCGTGTTCATTAAGTGCCAGACACGATGCGACAAGGCACTGTTTTCAGGGGCACCCCGTGCTTCCTAAATCACAACAAAAGAACTCGATCCAACGAAATAAAAGAATGATGTAAAAAAAAGTTATCCATCCCTGTAGAGGAAGACGATGACCCAGACATCAGCGGGCACATGGGAGACCACCCTGACAAATTTTACGAGAATCATGCAGCTGCAGGAGCACATGATGATTAGCTCATAATACTCTCTTCTCGGAAAAAGTGCAGAACCTGGAAAAGTAGATATATTGTTCAGAGCTAACCACATACCTGAAAAATTCTTGTAAATGAGTACGGTATTAGTTTGGAAGCAAGTTCAACTGGTAGTCTCAAATTGACCTGAATCAGGCTCAACATGGTTGTGATTATGGATGAGCCATTCGGGAATGGTAAGCAACTAGTCTGAGAGATGCTCGTGATATCAACAGTCACTCACCAAGAACCACTATGTAACCAATTGAAAGGTTTAGGTAGGCAAAAGCAAATGTACAAGAAAAAAAAACTAATGAGTTTAAATATAGATTTTCTGGTTACCCATTCTAGGTTATTTCTAAATGTCACTTTAGTTACTATTAGTATATTTTAACAACTATGCCATTATATTTAAGATGGGGTAAGGATTACCTGTTCACAACCAGATAAGATTGTTTCCTTATGGTTCAACACTGAGAACTCCACAAAACTAAAGCAAGAAAGTTTTGTGCATGATTACTAAGAAAAAGAAGAAAAATTGAAGCACTTACTGCAAGAACTACAAAAACTGATGATGCCTTGTACTTCCTGTCAGAAGTTTTCCAACCCAAAGTATAATACCACCACTTAAATGTGTCGAAGCGATTCGCTCAATCTTCCCTTTTCCAGTCACCTGGTACATACGGAGAACATAAGAAACTGACACAACGTTAATATCATGATGTAGTTTCTTGAATGAAGAGATACCTTATACTGGCATCCGAGCTAGCATCGACCACAAGGTATGGTAATATTGTTGTCTTCATTATGCTCAGAGATCAGCTTTACTTCTACTAGCACAGGACCAAGGTTGATTACCAATAATACCATTGACAAAGTCACTAAGAAAATATTCCACGCCCATGCTTGGATAAGATCATTATGAATCCTAAATGTTACAAAGAAATAAGAAAGCGTTAACACTGCTAAAAGCTAACATAATCAACCTAAAGAAATAAAGCACTAACTTGAAGCAATATGGTTAGTGGTTATCCACGTTCCACAAGTCAATATGCTTTTAGCTATGTGAATCGAGACTTTTGGTTTGTAAATATTGAAAAAGGAGTAAAGATGATTTGAATGCAACTTCAAAGACATGAATTCCAAATCTGCGACAAGTGATTCTGTAGAAATGATCTTTTCTAAACGTAATCATTTTTCCTTTTCTTTCTTTTTCCACCCACACCAGATTTGAAGGTCCTGAAGTTGATGTATTTGCAGGAGTGTGCTTCTTAGCCCTTCTTGGAAGTTTGGGCACTAGTTCTGCAACATGGACCATCAATTGCTTCCCTGAAAATAAAAGCTCCATGTTTTAAGAGGCGATCGAAGAATGGAAAAAAAAAACTGCTTTCATTTCCTCTCAGAGCGTAATCTCATCATATCGTACCGGTGGAAAAAACAGAGTTTGCAAAGTAAATGCTGGATAATATGCTTATGGCAAAACATTATATCATATTTAAGGGGTGTTTCCATCTATTAATTGTTCTTCATGCTCAGCAATGACAATAATATTTCTACTTCACCCATATTAATTCAAAACAGTTCTATATTTCAAGGAACATCAGGTCAGCTTCCTCATATATATAATGCAACTTATTATAAACAAGTACATTTAATAAGTCTATCAAAGAGGATAAAAATGTTACCTTTCTATCTTTTATCTTCTTTGAGTTCTTTCCTGCATAGTAATTATCTTCTAGCTTGTGATGTTTAACATTTCAAAGAAAATAATTTTAGAGAAATCAACAATTAATCACAAGAATTTATTATTTGATACTTAAAAGGAAAAGATTGGCAATTTGATCAGGAAGAAAGGTCACATTGGTTCAGTAAATGCCCAGCATATCTGACACTACATGGATACATCAAAATACACTAGAAGCAGAGGAAACGACAATTTCTATTGCAAGCAGATGACATTGTTGTCTTGAATTACCTGTAACTTTAAATAGAGACTACTCAGTAGCTTCAGTAAGCTTTTATGTTAGATTTGACGATTGTGGTAATGAAATATGGACTCATCAAATGCACGGACCAGAGGAAAAGTATCACCTGTACCGAGAATAAAAAAAATTTGGGGGGTGTACATGTTGGAAGTACACAGGAGAAAACAGAAAGCGTCAAGCGATGGAGACAGGAGGAGTAGGACTGAGGAAGCGTCCACCTCAGTCTTCGCCAGAGGCAACACTGCCATGTATGTCCATCCATCGGAAGGTACTGGTGACTCACTCGCCCTTGCATCTATGTCTTCCTTTAGATCGTCGGACTGGATTGTTGATTCGGGTGCATCTCGACACGTGACAGAAAATGCTAGTGAGTTATCTTTCTACACTTACCTAGCATCTGCAGACAGCATTCAAACAGCCGATGGTACTTTCCAACCAGTGGTCGGTAAGGGTACTATCGATTGTACAGGTTCAGTAAGATTATCCAATGTTTTACATGCTCCTTTTTTTCAGTCAGTCTTTTGTCCATTAGTTCTATAATCCTCCAACTACAATGCATTGTCTCTTTTGATATTCCTAAGGTGATCTTCCAGGAGAAGGAGACGGGACGAAGACTTTGGACTGGCACTTGGCATGATGGACTGTGGTACCTGGATCGGGGAGGACTGGATTCGGCATTGGTGTCTGTAGCAGAAAGGGCAGGAATATGAGGACCAAAGATGAGTGTCGAGGATACACTGATACTCCATCACAGGCGGTTGGGGTACTCATCTTTTGGTATTTTGAGTAGGTTGTATCCATCTATTTATGAGAAGGCAAATAAGGAGAAACTAGTATGTGATGCATGTGATTTAGGCAAACTTACTAGGAGCTCATATGTTGGTGCGGGCCATAGGAGCTCTTCTGTTTTTGATATATACATTCTGATGTCTTGGGGCCGTGCCCCATAACTACTATGAATGGTTACAAGTATTTCGTCTCTTTTATTGATTGTTCTTCTCGTGTCACCAGACTGTATTTGATGAAGAATAAGAATGAGGTCTTTGTCTGTTTCCGAGACTTCCATAAACATGTTCAGACTCAGTACAGAGCAGTGGTAAAGGTACTAAGGTCTGACAATGGAACAGAGTATACCAACAAAGCACTTGAGGAATACATGTCAGCCCAAGGGATAAAGCATCAGACCACCTATGCATACACACCAGCACAGAATGGAGTGGCAGAAAGGAAGAACAGACACCTTCTGGAGGTGGCAAGGAGTATGATGATCGCCATGAATGTCCCACAGAGTCTGTGGGGGCATGCAGTGTTGACAGCAGCTCGATTGATCAACAGGATGCCCTCGAAAGTACTGCGATGGAAGTCTCCATGTGAGATATTGCAAGAAAATAATAGTGGGATACTCCCACTAAAGGTGTTTGGCTGCGTATGTTTTGTGAAGGACAACAGACCGTCTGTTGGAAAACTTGACCCCAGAGCAGTCAAGTGTGTATTCGTGGGCTATTCGGCGACTCGGAAGGGATACGTGTGTTGGAGCCCGGTAGAGAAGAAGTTTGTGAGCATGGATGTTCACTTCAGAGAGTTTGAGACATACTACCATAAGGAGAGAACCTCATCCATGAGCAACTCACCTGATACTGAGAGTATGAGACGGAGAGGGAGATTAGTGAGAGTGTGGTGACCGATTTAGGAGTATTGCATGGAGGAACGTTTGAGGAGTAGCAGAAGAGTGAAGAGAAACAGGGAGAGGCGATGAGAGGTGTTAGGCCCACGACTCAGGGGGAGTTAGTTACCTACAGTAGGAAAGGAAAGCCAATTGCAGGACCAGTACCTATAATGCCAGTGCCAAGTCCCTTACCTGCGTCCGTCTCAACTCCTGAGACACCTACACCACCACCACCAGATTACCCTTCAGGTGATATCATTCTTCCTACTCCCATACCATTATCAGTACGGAGGACCACTCACAGCAATGCGAAAAATCTTCCTGATAGATATAGTTGGGACCTTGCTCAGTTTGTTTCATATAATAACATCTCTTCTTTTCATGGAGCATTCATTGCATCTTTGGATAGTATTACTGTATCTAACAATTAGCAGGTTGCCGAGAACGATCCAAAGTGAAAAGCGGCGATGCACGAGGAGTTAGGCGCTCTTGAGAAGAACTACACTTGGGAACTGGTAAAACTGTCAGAGGGGAAGAGGACAGTCGGATGCAAGTGGGTCTTTACTGTGAAACAGAACGCAGATGAAAAAATAGAGCACTACAAGGCTCGACTGGTGGCAAAATGATACAGTCAGACGTACAGCATTGACTATGATGAGACCTTTGCACCAGTGACGAAGATGAGCACCGTCAGGATCCTGATTTCTTTTGCAGCGAATGGTGGATGAAAGCTACACCAACTGGATGTGAAGAATGTGTTTCCTCATAGGGATCTAGTGGAGAAAGTGTACATGGAGATACCACCAAGATTCTGCACCGATAAGACAGTGGACAAGGTCTGCAGGTTGAAGCCCTTAATGGACTGAAGCAGTCTACTCGAGCGTGGTTTGACAGATTCAGGAGGACAATGATAGGGATGGGATATCAGCAGATCAATGTTGATCATACTGTGTTCTTCTGTCGGAGTGGAGGCTACATCACCATGCTTGCAGTGTGTGGACGATATAATTATCACAGGAGATAATGAGCAGAAGATTGCCCGACTCAAGGGGAAGCTTGGCAAGGAGTTCGAGGTGAAGGACCTTGGCCTTCTTCGGTACTTCCTTGGGATTAAGATTACTCGAGAAGCAGAGAAAATTGTTCTTTCTCAAAGGAAGTATGCGTTGGACCTGCTTACAGAGACAGGGATATTAGGATGCAGACCTGCAGCGACTTCGATCAACCAAGGGTTCAAGCTGTGTACTGAGGCTGGAGAGCCAGTTGACCGAGACAGATACCAGAGACTGGTGGGCAAGTTGATCTATTTAAACCACACGTCTTGATATCTGCTTTGCAATGAGTGTGGTGAGCCGCTACATGCATAACCCAATAAAGGGTCATACGGATGCAGTGTACCAGATTCTGAGATACTTGAAGGGTGCCCCCGAAAAGGGGTTGATATTCAGAAAGAATGATCACTTGGGCATCGAGGGCTACTGTGATTCTGACTGGACTAGTTGTACTGATGACATGAGGTCTACATCGGGCTATTGCATATTTGTACGAGGCAACTTGGTCTCTTGGAGGAGTAAGAAGCAGTCGGTGGTGGCCAGATCGACAGCTGAAGCGGAGTACAGAGCTATGGCCTTGGGAGTTGCAGAACTACTATGGCTGAAGAGTATGCTGGTGGAGCTGAAGTTGGATCAAGGAACCAAGATAAAGCTGTGGTGTGACAACCAGTCAGCCATCAGTATCGCCAACAATCCAGCGCAGCATGACAGGACCAAACACATCAAAATCGATAGGTTCTTCATCAAGGAGAAGTTGGACCGTGGGCTACTGGAGCTAGGTCATGTTCCAACCAAAGAGCAGGTAGCAGACAGTATGACCAAGGGACTTAGCTCTACATATATGATTAGAGGATGTGATAAGATGAACTTAGTGAATATCTTCGCCCATCTTGAGGAGGAGTGTTGGTATATTAGAATATTCTTGGTATATTTGTTGGTATATTAGAATATTCTTGGTATATTGGTTGGAATATTAGAATATTCTACAGGAGGTTTTAATGGGGTATTAATGTAAGATGAAGGGTTGTAAGGCTATAAATAGCCAAGAGATTATCAATAAAAAATATAACAATTACTCCAAAATATTTTACATAAACAAATTAAAATCATCCAATAGGTATTATCTCTTACAATACTCACTTTCAGCAGCCAATTGAATGAGGCATCGAGTTGGAAGTTGGTACTTCTCAAACTCAAATGGAAAAACACCTAGCCACTAAATCTTAGGCACATGCATAAATTTTGCATCGTATGCCATTTTCTTAGACAGCAGAAACATGTATATTAGTATAGTACTTCAGGGCAAGTTAAATTTAATAGACTAAGATCAGAACATTCCTTCTTCGCAAATAAATTAACTAAAAGTACAGAGCCGAGAAATATGGATATTCTGATCAGTGTAACTGAAAGCAGGACCTTATTTGCAAAAAAGAAATGCCATGTCAAATTAGGTTGTCTGCCAGAATGCCATGTCAATTTTTTTCATAGACCTTTCTAGTCCACTTTGTAGTCATTGATAAGATGTAGTATCCCTAACAACTCGGTATCAAAGTGTATATGGAGAGAAATAAATAATTATTAGTCTTGTAGAAAATATCTTAAAGAAACTATCTATGAGAATTAAATAAAATGATCAAAATTCATTGAATATGGAGAGAAGTAAATAAGGTTGCAAATAAAGAAACTATCTATGAGAATCAAATACTATGAACAGAGGGCAGTCCAATTAATACATCCTGGCTAAGTGGCTAGCCTCTACAACTTTCTCTATAGTTTCTATAGCCATTGAATCATCAACAGTATCTTTTTTCTCTCTCCTGATAACATATCTTAACAATAATAAATATCAAAAGGGCAACATTTAAACATATTCAACACACAACATTTAAACATATTCAACACTAACCGTTGGTGCTCCCGATCTTCGCGTCGTACCTGTACAAAATTTAGGGATTGGAAAAAAAAAATCCTTTTTGAAATCGATCTCACTAGAGGGGGAGGAGAAATTGAGAAATAGATGACGGTTTTAATAACAACCGTCAATTAAAATTAGATTTTTTGACGGTTTTTCTAAAGCCGTCATTAATAACGATAAAATTCTACTGGAAAGAAAGAAGGAGAGAGGGGAGAAGCCATAAAAAAGAGGCTAAACCTGTCAAGAAAGTGCTGCAATTGCCGGAGAAGGGAGGATGTCGTGAAGATCGCCGCAGTCGCTTTTCCTCCGGTGGAGTTTGCCGGAACTTCTTCTTCCGCCGTTAATTCTATCGAGAGGAAGAAAGGGAGGGTTGTTTTATTCAAAGAGACTAAAACCCTCCCCCCCCTCCCCCTCCCCCTCGTTCTCTCTCTCTCTCTCCTCTGTATGCCAACTTTGACAATACATAATTCAATAAAGTGCAAGCGCAAGTGCAATTTATAAGAGAATGGAGTGCTAACGTTTTCTTTCCCAAATTGCCCTGTTCATTTATTACACGGAAATCTTTTTGTTGACCCAGGATTCGTTCGATACATAGACAGTTGACTAACCATTTGAATTTTGCCAATCAATTTCTAATTAGCAGAATATCCATGAAAAAAGATTTTAAAGATCTAAAAATATTGTCAATCAATTCTAATTAGCAGGATCCACGGATTTAAAATTTTGAATATTGCCAATCAATTCTCTCTCCTAAATTGGCCTCTTGATTTGTTACGAAAATCTTTTGATTGACCAAGACTAATAGACTTTGGTTGATAGACCACTATTTGTTTATTACGGAATCTTTTGATTGACCAATACTAATTTGGTTGATACATCTTGACTCAAAATTTAAATTTTGTCAATCAATTCTAATTAGCAGGATCCATGAAAAGACATTAAAGATTTGATTAGATTAAAATATTTTGGATTGGTATTTGGTAAGCTCGGCCCGCTTGTTTGTCAGAGGTTTTATATGAAATTCTTATTGGATAAGAATAGAATTAAATTTTGTTAGATGTTCATTTTTATTATTATTTTGGCAAATTAAATGTCACTACATAAGATGTTAAAATACTATATTTTTTATAGTTATGTAAAATTTTAACATTCATGAAGACTCGTGGTACTGGATACACACGTGACTGTCAAAATTTTGGCATCTTAAGGCTACTAAAATTGTGATGCCCATTAACATAAAATGTAGTGCCTTTATGAGTTTCTCCCTACAAGCCTCGAGGTCCGACCTAGACCAGTCAAAGTCTGGTTAGCAACTACGGGTCCCACCACTTTCTTATAATTAAAAAAATATATACAATCTTTGGTGTTTTCTTTTTACTATTTTAAACCCTCTCACATTTAACCGATAGGGACTGTTTGGTAAATTGTACGAGAAAAAATATTTGGATTTGGACTTTTAAGGATGAAAAATAAATAGGAATCCATACACTTTCTTATCCCCTATTAGAAGACAAAGGTATTTGGTTAGAATAAGGAAGTGAAAAGTGGAAAGTAGGAGAATGTATTATAGTAACTAGTATATATGCACGTGCGTTGCACGTATTTCATATTACTTGGAAAGAGCAAACAATAATCTTTTAATTGTTTACTACTTGAGAAAAATAAAACTTTTTAATTTTATACTACTTGAGAAGAGCAAACAACAACCACTTTTAGTTTTTTTTTTATGTATAATTAACTAACTATCCACATTAAATTTAATGAAAGTAAATATAAATAAGAAAATTTTTCAATCGAATACTTTTATGGTGAAACTTCAACTATTCTTATTATATAGTAGCTTTTGAAAAGAGGAAATGATATTTTTAAAAAACTTTTACATTGTCTTGCACGTATTCATACTATTTGAAAAGAGGAAATGATATTCTTTTTATATTTTACTACTTGATTAAAGTAAAATCTATTAAATTTTAACATCTTAGAAAAAGCAAACAACAATTCCCTAAAAAAAAAAAAATCCACTTGTAATTATCTAACTACCCATATTAAATTTAATAAACAATTTTAAGTAGTAAACATATATAAAGGTATTTTAGGGATAAAAATTTCCACGGTGAAGTCTCACTTTCCTTATTATATAGTAGTATAGATAAACAATTTTAAGTAGTAAACATATATAAGAGTATTTTATGAACAAAAACTTTCACAGTGAAGCCTTACTTTCCTCATTATATAGTAGTATAGATATAGATACAAATTATGATAATTATTGTAATAAAAAAAATAGTCGTACTTAATTATCTAATCATTATAATAATTATTCTACTTAGTCTAATAATAATTAGCTATAATTAATTATCTAAATTTGTTCCTTATTATAATTGCAGCCATTAATTAATTATCTAAAGTTAGTCCATATCTAAATTTGGTCCCTATCTTAATTACAACCAACAAGCCATTAGTTACATTAATTACATTATCTAAGAATAATAAGACCGACCTGACACGATATGAATTGTTATTATGGATGCCTAATCCTAACCATATTGACCAAAATGAAGCAACATAGGGTATTGAAGAGGTTCGTAATATCCTGATGTATATGAAATCCTATGAACTTATCGTGAACGAGTCTGAACAATTATATCTCTCTGATGCAATCCTTGCAGATCATCTCCATCGACAATAATTGCAACAACTTGTGAAGCAGTTGGCAAGATATGAATACGACGATCGATAGTCAACTCCTTTACGATAAGTTTACACTTTTGTATATCCTCGCGACTGTCAAGTTGTCAAAAACATTGAACAAAGGGATTATGTAAATCCAAAATCTCTTTCAACTTTAGAATTATTCCTCGGTTCAAAACATTATTTTCAGCATAACCAATTTATTTGTCAGTGTCATAAATGTACATTTGCAAATATCTTGGATTTCGTGCATCAATTGGTAAGATACTACAAATTCTATGATATATATAGACCCTTGCGCACGATATGAAAATATCCCATTTCTACCGCTAGCAAGATTCTCATCAATATTGACACACGTTGATGTAAATGAAAATGAGTGATTGTAAGAACGAATGTTTTGCCTAAAATGTTTTCCCTCTTCATCTTGATCAGAGAATAGTTCAACCAAGTCCTCCGGTGCTACAGGTCTTGGCAAAAAGTATAATTTTCTTTAGAGCAACAAACCTCAAAACTCTCATGAATGAATACTTTTGCCCCGCGGTATGGACAAATAACATGCTCTGGCAATATGCAAGGTTGAAAATCTTGGATCTGAATAAATCATTTTGCACATTTGTAAACTCCACGCCCTCTAGTCAACCGCCTTCTTGTGGCAGACGATCTTGTACTTGGAAATTCAATTTCTAATGCACCATCTGTGATTAAAATCTTATTAAATTTTTTATATTTGATCAAATAAGATACATATGTAAATGTAGGGGTCCAATGAAAGTCTTAAAAGTAGTATAAGGAGAGCTACTTAGACTTGTACATATAAAACTTGTGATGAAGGGCCCAATATGCTAAGGTTTAAATGTCCATAGTCCTGATAATGTTAAGATTGGTGGAAGATACTTGACAGTGCTAATAGACAAGTAGGACAGATTGTTGAATATGTTTTGAATGAAGGTGAAAAACAATTGAATTTTTACATAGATGTTAAAATAGTTCCAAGTACACATGTTGTCACAAATTGCTAAAATTCGAGTATTAGTAACTAATATTGTGGTCATTTAATAATAGTGAGAAAAAATTGTATGGTTCAAATCAAACACACAAAATGGGCAAAATCTGATGCATAAAATAATCGATAAAATAAACCAGTTCAACAAACTTGCTATTATATATTACTCGAATAGAGAATACCAGTGAACAATAGAGAATATAATACCTAACAATAGAGCAATTTCTGCTACTTGGTAAGTAACAATTTGGTATCACAATGCTCATCTTTTTTGGATTAACATTCATAAAAGGTCATACTAATATTTTTATTGTAAAATTGAATTATTGCTTTTAGTTTCAACAAAATTAAATCACTAAATTTGTTAGTATAGTTTACTTTAACTATCAAAATATCAAAATTACTCTCCTAGGACAATTTTTTTTTTGTTTTAGTTTAGTTTGACTATCAAAATAACTCTTTTAGGATTTTTATTTCATTTTATTTTAGCATTATTTTACCAAATGAAGTTTGAATTACAATCAAGACAGTCGACCAATTTAAGTCATTTTTAATTTGAGAGAGTTAAGCTCAGTTATAAATTTCTACATTGAGTTACACAATTAGTTAGTTACCGACTTAAAATTGAGTTTATGCTGGTGTAATTATAAAATAATTATACCAAGTAACAACAATGCATTTTGGTCATAAAAAATATCAAAGTTAGTCTTCTAGGATAAAAAAAATTGACTTAAAGTTGATTTTTAATTTGAAGAGAGTAACTAACTTAAAATTGATGTAATTAAAAATTGGTAACTGACTTTAAAAATCGATAACTGACTTAAAATTGGTTAACGGCTTAAAATTGATTGAAAATTGATTTTGTATACTTTTTAATGTCAGTTTAAGACATTTTTTTTATAAAAAAAAATTTCTTTGTTTTGTCGTTCCAGTTTAAGACGTTCTTTGTTTTTTTGTCGTTTTAGTTTTTTATAAAATTTGCTACAAAAAAAGTTTTCTTTCAAGCTCGGTATCTTAAAATTGATTTAAAATTTAAAATTGACTTAAATTTTAATTCAAGTTTTTTTTTTTTATAAAAATTGATATAAAATTGATTTTTACTTACACCAAGTAACTAACTCGGTGACAAAACTATAAAAAATCGGTAACTGACTTAAAATTGATTTGTTTCTCAAAAAAAAAAAAAAAAAACTTAAAATTAGTTTTTAATTTGAGAGAGTTAAGCTCAGTTATACATTGAGTTAGTTACCGATTTAAAAATGAGTTTATGCTAAGAAAAATTTAAAATAATTACACCAAGTAAAAAAAATGCATTTTGGACATAAAGATTAATTATTATTATGTCCAAAATTTATAATTGAATTTAATTTTGCCATTAAAAATTAAGACTTAATTTGATACTCAGTGCTAACTCGATTGATTTTGTGATTACTCGGTGACAAAACTATAAAAAATCCCAAACTTATGAATGTAAACAAAATTGTAACCTTGGTTTAGAATCATTGTCACACAATGGCATCATCCTTAGACTCCCCATCATTGCCTAAATATGATTTTTTTTCACTGTTTGAATACACTACAGCTGTTGTTTAAATACAATCCATATATTGGTGTAATATACATAGTCTTTAATGGACTATTACATATATGATATACATTATTCTCACCCATATTACTCGAAAAAATAACACTGCCGACCATGACACCCCACCATATGGAAAAAAAAAAAAAAAAAACTACGGCTTGGTTGAGTGTCACCCATTTAATTGTTTGAGCATCTTGGAGTGTAGGGGTGAGCATTGGTTCGATTCGGTGCAAAACCGAACCGAATAAGAAAAATCGAATTCGACCGAAAACCGAATAAACAAAACCGAAACCGAACCGAATTCGACCATAACCGAACCAAACCGAATTAAATCGGTTCGGTTTTCGGTTTATTCGGTTTTTCAAATTTTTTGGTTTATTTGCGGTTTATTTGTTAATATATATAGTAAATAAATAAATATATATATATATATATATATATATATATATATATATATATATATATATATATATATAGAGAGAGAGAGAGAGAGAGAGAGAGAGAGAATAAGGGAGGTGAGATGGCACCTCACCCTAAAAACAAATGTGGCGGTGACGTGGCACAATCTCAACCACACAAACGAGGGGAAGGGGTTAAGTGCAAATTGCCAATTATGAAATGTGTGGTTGGAATTGTGCCACGTCACCGCCACCCTTGTTTTTAGAGTGAGGTGCCATCTCACCTCCCTTTTTCTCTATATATATATATATATATATATATAAACTAATTTTTTTTATTCGATTTTCGGTTTTGAATAGAAACCAAAATCCAAAATCGAAACTGAAACCGAACCGAATCTCTTATCCAGTTCGATTTTCGGTCCAAAACCGAATAATGCTCACCCCTATTGGAGTGTATTGTAATTGCGTGTTAAAACTTTGCTATTTTACATGGATGCATTTGCATGTTTCAGAACTATTTCGAATCAATAGTTCCATGAAGACTATTTGAACCAATATCAATGACATGCAAACATTTTTTATTTACATGGATGTATTTGTATTTTTCAAATGGTAAAAAGTGACATCGAACTCAACTGGCTCTTGTTGTCAGTGAGAAGAGGTATAACCAAGGGCGGAGCCAGGATTTTAGCTTACCCTGGGCTGAACTTTATTAAAACGTATTGAATTTTTTTTTTTTTAACAAATGAATGACATGTCTATATCGTCATGTCCATATCTCATCTTGTCCATACCATATTGTATTTGACCAATGTAGAACCGTGTCCAATATACGAAAAAAATAAAAATTTGACAAAAAAATTTATTCCTATTCACTCTGGTTCATTGTAAGTTCTTCTATTACTACTTTTCGCTCACTACAAAATATCTATCCAACCCTCTGCTCCTACAAAACCAACATAAAGTGAATGAACCTGATGATATTACTACTTATTGGTAGGATTGTAGTGATGCTAATGTTAATCCATCTAGCTCGGTTTTAGAATTTTGACATGCAACATTTATCATTCGGGAACAAAAATATTCCTCGATTCGAAACAAAATTCATAGAACCCAATCACTAGCGATGGAGCAAATTATTATAACTCTGATTTGATCAATGAATCATTCGAAACAAAATTCATAGAACCCAATCACTAGCGATGAAACAAAGTTTTATTTCGATACGAAGTGTGTACACGAAGTTACGAGTTCCAGAACAGGGCTGATACGGGACGTTGTCCACGGATACGCGTTGATTCCGGTGTGCACCACATCCAAATCAACTTCCGCGAAATCCCACACGTCCGTATTAACGGCGTGCACCTTTCGGTGAAGTCCGCACACGACCAAGTCGCCCCGTTTGCGGGAAAAACAGGATAAATATTTTTCTAATTTTGTATCGCAGTTCGCGATCGCTACAGGACGCGACACACCGAGCAGGTTGCACGGGTATCGAGAGGGTCACGCTGGGTTCGCGTCACAGCAGACGGAACGAAAAATGAGGCAGCGAGGAAGAGAAACGGTCACCTGAACATGGCTCCGCAGAAGGCTGAATCGCACGTCCTCGCGAGTCGTCACGACACGGCGGCTAGGGTTTTCGCCGGAGGCGGCCGGAGCTGGTGGCGGCCGGGGCTGCTACGGTTCTGGAGTCGTCGAGGCGGCCGGAGGAGACGGAGGCGGCTCTCGTCGAGGCGGCTGGGGCCCGGAGCTGGAGGCGGTGTGCTGGCGGAGCTCGGCTACGGCTGAGATGCTAGCGGAGGAGACGGTGGCCGGTGGAGAGAGGTCGCCGGGGCTCGGGGATCCAAGGCGGAGGCTCATCGACGGGGGAGACGCAGGGGAGAGGACGGGGACGACGGTGGCTAAGAGTTGCGGGGAGAGAGAGGCGGTGGAGCTCGGGGATGACGGTGGCTGGGGGTTCGACGAGGCAGCGGGGTTGGCCGGGGTCGTGGTTTAAATAGGAGGAGCGGGCGACGATTTGCAAGGAGGGGAACCTAGGGGTCGCCGGTGGTTGCGGGAGCGGGAAAGCTGAGCGGCGGCGGTTACGAGCGGAGGAGGCGGCGGGTCGACCGACGGTTACGGGCGGAGAGGAATCGGCTCCGTCGGGTTTAGGGATTTCAACAGACGGGTTAACGGGTCGAATTTCAGGTCGGGTTCAGACCCGATCCGACCCGCAGGGTTTAGGCCCGGTTCAGCTAGACCGGGTCGGTCCAGTTCGGGTTGGTTTGGGTCGGAAATAAACCGAATTTATTTCGGGTTTATTATTAACTTAGTTTTTAGGTCTTTAAAAATGTTTCCGAGGTCCAAAAAATTCCAGAAAAATTACCCTATGTCTAATATTTTATTTTACACCCAAAAAAATTATTTTCATAATATTTTAATATTTAATAAAAATATTTAATTTTATTTAATTCTAAAATACCTTGATTTTAATTAGTTAAAAACCCCAGAAAATTTCAGAAAAATTATGAAAATTGATTTTTAAAATTTCTGAAAAATCAGGGGGTTTACAATCTACCGCTTCGGCTTGCCTCGCAGGATCATTAATGACAACGGTCCACAATTTGTAAGCCACATTTTCTTCCGATTTTGCGATAAAAATCGAATTCAGAACATAGCTTCAACCGCCTACAAACCAACATCAAATGGATTAGCTGAAGCATTTAACAAAGCAATCATTTAGCAGCAACTCAAAAAGTATATTTCAACCAACAAACGTGACTGGAATGATAAATTGGAATAATATCTATGGGAGTTATATATATATATATATATATATATATATATATATATATATATATATATATATATATATATATATGCTACACTGTGTAGTATGGTTTTCTTGGCTGCTAACTGATTATGTGGGTTAGATGAAAGAAGTACTTTCAGTAGTAGTGTATTGTTGCATTTGCAGCTTCATCCTCACTAAGATGTTAATTAAATGAATCTCGTAAGCTCACCTACACCAGTTGCTTAAGCAATGTTTTAGACATTTACAAATGACAACTCATGGAACTTGAACATTTATATCTCATGAATTATCATATAAAAGTTATCATAATCTTAGACAACACCGCATAAGTTGAACCTAGCTGCTCTCAGAGGAGGGGATTTGTAAATGAGGTATAAATTATAAAATTAAAAAAAAAAGCAACCATCCTGATAGAGAACGACAACAGATCAGCCTTTTAGGAGCAATTAAAAATCTCTTAAAACAATAATACATCACATAATAAAGACAACAATACATTCCGCCATTAGGTGATTCTGCAAGCAACTCAGGTTTTTCCCTTTCCTCTGAAAGAAAGTAAAACAAACACATGATTTGTTAATACTGCAATCAGTCCTTATTTGAGTTCAGCTAAGTAAGAAAAACTGTACTAAACACAGATAATTGCATGACAATAGGCAAGCACTCTAAGAAAAACTAAAAGTGAGAAAAATACAAAAAACTTAATATCCTGGGTATGAAGCATTTATTATGAAACAACAAGTCAGAGAAAATGTTGGTATATTAGAATATTCTTGGTATATTTGTTGGTATATTAGAATATTCTTGGTATATTTGTTGGAATATTAGAATATTCTACAGGGGGTTTTAATGGGATATTAATGTAAGAAGGATTGTAAGGCTATAAATAGCCAAGAGATCAATAAAAAAACATAACAATTACTGGAAAAATATTCTACATGATATCAAAGCCCAAACCCTAGCCACCACCTCCCAAAACCTAGCCGCCACCACCGCTGTCGCGCCGCCAGCCACCACCGTTGCCGCACCGCTCGTCCGCCACCACCGTCGCCGCTCGTCCACCACCACCACCGCGAAGCCGCGACTCCAGCGGAGCCTTCTGTCGTGATTCCTGACGTCTCCCGCGGGTCGTTTCAGACGTTGACATCGAAGGCCTAGATCTGATGGAGGAGAGACATGATCGGGTCTAGGAGAGGACGAACGTGAAACGTGGGACGGGTGTTAGGTGATCGGAGAAGAGGAGGATCGATGGAGAAGATCATCAAGAAGTTGGACTTTGCGGAGGTAGCAACGTTAATGAAGCTGATGAAACTGTCGGCTGGTGAGAGCGCGACACGAACATTGGCGAAGTTGTAGCTTCTCCTCACCCGTCGTGACCAACTCAGGTAGGTGGCCGGCCCATCAAGCTTCAGATGGGCCAATCAGTCTCAGGTATCTGTCCCGATCAACTGGTTCTCCAGCCTCAGCATCAATCTTGAACCTCTGATCTATTGGTGTCGCTGCAGGTTTGCACCCAAACATCCCAGTTTCTGTGAGAAGGTCCAGTACATACTTCCTTTGAGAGAGAACAATCTCCTCTGCTTCTCGAGCAATCTCTATCCCAAGGAAGTACCGAAGAAGGCCGAGATCCTTCACCTCGAATTCCTTGCCAAGCTTTCCTTTGAGTTGGGCGATCTCCTGCTCATCATCTCCTGTGATAATCATATCGTCCACATACACCGCAAGCATGGTGATGTGGCCTCCACTCCGACGGAAGAACACAGTATGATCAGCATTGATCTGCTGATATCCCATCCCTATCATCGCCCTTCTGAATCTGTCAAACCACGCTCGAGGAGACTGCTTCAGTCCATAGAGGGACTTTTTCAACCTGCAGACCTTGCCTACTTTCTGATTGGTGCCAAATCCTGGTGGTATCTCCATGTATACCTCCTCCACTAGATCTCCGTGAAGAAACGCATTCTTCACATCCAGTTGGTGTAGCTTCCATCTACCATTCGCTGCCAGAGAAATCAGAGTCCTGATAGTGCTATCTTTGCAACTGGTGCAAAGGTCTCGTCATAGTCGATGTCGTACGTCTGACTGTATCCTTTGGCTACTAGTCGAGCTTTGTAGCGCTCAACCTGTCCATCTGGGTTCTGCTTCACGGTAAAGACCCACTTGCATCCAACTGCTCTCTTCCCCTCTGGCAGTCTCACAAGCTCCCAAGTGTGGTTCTTCTCCAGAGCTCCCAACTCGTACATTGCCGCTTTCCACTTTAGATCGTTCTTGGCAACCTGCCAATTGTTAGGTACAGTAATACTATCCAAAGATGCTATAAATGCTCCATGAGAAGAAGGGATACGGTCATAAGAAACAAACTGAGCAATATCCCAACCATATCTGTTTGGAGGATTTCCTGCATCGCTGCGAGTGGTCCTCCGTACAGATAGTGGTGTGGGAGGAGTAGAAGTAGGAGGAATGATATCTTGTGAAGGAGGGGGTATCACCTGAAGGGGGGTTGGTGTCGGTGCCTCAGGAGTTGGAACGAACGCAGGCAAGGGACTTGGCACTGGCACTGTCGGTACTGGTCCTGCAGTTTGCTTCTCTCTCCTGCTGTAGGTAACTCTCCCTGAGCCGTCGGCCTAACACATTCACCTTCTTGTCCCTTCTTCGTGCCTCCATGCCAAACTTCTAAATCGGTTACCACCAAGTTCTCCATCTCCCCCTCTCGCCTAATACTGGCAGTATTAGGCGTGTTGTGTGAAGTTCCGTCCTGGCGGTAGTATGGCTCATGCTCCCGAAAGTGGACATCCATACTGACAAACTTCTTCTTCTCTACTGCACTCTAGCACACATACCCCTTCTGGGTCGCCGAGTAGCCTACGAAGATGCATTTGACCGCTCTAGGGTCAAGTTTCCCAACTGATGGCCTGTTGTCCTTAATAAAACACACACACCCAAACACCTTCAGTGGGAGTATCCCACTATTATTGCCTTGCAATACCTTACATGGAGACTTCCATCCGAGGACCTTCGAGGGCATCCTGTTGATAAGTTGAGCTGCTGTCAACACTGCATGCCCCCACAGACTCTGTGGGGCATTCATGTCGATTATCATACTTCTTGCGACCTCCAAAAGGTGTCTGTTTTTTCTTTCTGCAACTCCATTTTGTGCTGGTGAGTATGCACAGGTGGTCTGATGCTGTATTCCGTGTGCTGACAGGTATTCTGCAAGCGTCCTGTTGGTATACTCCGTTCCATTGTCAGACCTCAGTATCTTCACAACTGCTTTGTACTTTGTCTGGACATGCTTATGGAAATTCCGAAAACAAGAGGTACATCATTCTTATTTTTCATCAAATATAACTAGGTAACACGAGAGGCACACTCAATGAAAGAAACAAAGTACTTATAACCATTCATAGTGTTAGTAGCACATGGACCCCAGACATCAGAATGTACTACCTCAAAAGCAAAAGTGCTCCTATGACCCGTGCCAACATATAAGCTCCTAGTAAGTTTTCCTAACTCGCACGCATCACATACTAATTTTTCTTTATTTGTTTTTGCATAAATCTCTGGATACAACTTACTTAGAGTATCAAAGGAAGAATGTCCCATCCTCCGATGATGGAGTATCAAGGTATCCTCAGTCCTCTGCTGCAGTCCTTCTATGCCAGCCTTCTCTGCCATAGATACCAATGCTGAGTCCAGTCCTTCTCGATCTAGGTACCACAGTCCCTCATGTCAAGTGCCAGTCCCAAGTCTTCGTCCTGTCCCTTTCTCCTGGAAGGTCACCTTAGGAATATCAAAAGAAACAATGCATTTAAGTTGGAGGATTATAGAAGTAATGGACAAGAGACTGACTGGAAAGGATGGAGCATGTAAAATACTGGATAATCTTACTGAACCTGTACAATTAACAGTATCCTTACCGACCACTGGCTGGAAAGTGGCATCAGCTGTCTGAATGCTGTCTGCTGATGATAGGTGAGTGTAGGAAGAAAACTCACTAGCATTTTCCGTCACATGCCGAGATGCTGCAGAGTCGATAATCCAGTCTGATGATTTAAGGGAAGAGATAGACGCAAGGGCAAGTGATTCGTAGTACCTTCTGATGGATGGACATACATGGCAGCGTTGCCCCTAACAAAGAATGAGGTGGACGCCTCCTATGTTCTACTCCTCATGTCTCCCAGTGCCTGGTCCTCCACAGTAAAGGTGCCATCAGCTTCTCCGTTTCCTTCTGATATCAGGAGGTTCGCCCGATGACCTCCTCGGCCGCCTCGTCTACCCCCTCGACCACGACCACGTCCTCCATTATATCCTCGTCCGCCGAACGGTCCTCGTCCACCACATGAATCTCCCTCCCTAGGTGGTTTGGTACAAGCATACCGATGATGACCCATCTCCCCACAGTTTTAGCACTGCCGGTTATGCTGCCAGGGCTCTCCCTTAGATCCTGTGTTACCTGAGCTGGTGATCGCTAGTGCTGACTTTGCTTCGGGGGGACCACTTGTCCCGGCTTGCATCCTGATGCGTCTCCTCCTGGATCATGGCTGAGATAGCCTTCTCAAGGCTAGGGATCTTTGGTTGGGCTAGAAGTAGAGCCGTCCTCTGTGCGAAAGCTGCAGTCAGCCCTTTGAGGAACTTCATCGTCCTCTCCTGCAGACACACCTTTCTCCTTACACTTAGGGTCCACGCAGCTCGCCCGATCTGAGGAGTGATCATAATCCAACCACAGACGCTCCAACTCCGTGGCATACTCCTGCACCGTCTTCTCTCCCTGTACGGTGTCATCAATCTTTCCCTTTATTTGGAAGACCCGTAAGTTGTTCCCCACACCATCATAGGTCCTTCTCAACTTCTCCCATACATCTTTCACCATCTCAATACCGTCTACTGTGGCGGCAATATACTGGACTAAGGAGTTGAGAAGCCAGATTTAGATCACCATATGAGTGGACTTCCACTCATCGCGTCCTGTCGAGCCCTCGTCCGGCTCTGTCGCCTCGCCCGTCAGGAACCCCTCCATGTTTTTTCCTGCGAGGGTTCTTCTCACCCGCCGTGACCAACTCAGATAGGTAGCTGGTCCATCTAATTTCAGATCGATGGAGGGAAGCTTCAACTCCGGCGACGTTCATGTCGTGTTCTCACCAGCCGACATCAACAACTTCATCAACGTCGCCACCTCTGCAGAATCTAGCTTCTTGATGATCTCCTCCATCGATGCGTCGTCTATCCAATCACGTCACGTCCGCTCAACGACTCACGCTCGTCCTCGTCGTCCGCTCCTAGATCCGAACATGTCCTCCCTTTTTCCAGATCTAGGCATCCCTATTAGGCGTTGTCTCGTGCTGGTACGGAGGAGGCGGCAGCACGCACGTCACAGCCGCCATCGCAGCAGCAGCAGTCGCAGCAGCCGCAGCAGCAGTAGTAGCCGCAGCAGTAGCGGGACGGGATAGCAACAGCGAAGGGCGGCCTGCGAAGGGCAGAGAAGGGAAGAAGGGGTAGGCGTGGAAGAGTTCGGTGGAGGAGATCTAGGAAATCCTCCTGTGGGTTTGTGGAAGCTTGGTGACGGCTAGGGTTTGTGGAAACTTGGCTCTGATACCATGTTGAAATTAGTTGATTATTTTATTGATTGTCTCATTGGCATTATATAGCCTTACAGTCATTAATACAATGATCTCAATCATTATGACAATAATCTCATAATGGAATATCCTGTGACATATTCTGGCATCCCAAATATGTCCTCAGGATATTCCCATGTGCTTATACTATACTTAAATATGACACCCAACATACCATATCAACAGATGGAAATGTGGAAATGTTTTGGGACCGTTGAGTCGTCAAGGTAAAAATTTCTGGATTGGAAAAACTGGAAGTGCGAGCGATGGTTTGAGGAATGTGGTAGTGGAAAAGAGAATGTGTTGTATAGTTATTTCATCTTTTATAGCATGCATATATTTTATAGTTAAATTGTTCATGCATTTGTATGGTCATGGACTACTTGTGCACAAGGTTTGGATTCCTCGAACGATTGTCGGAGCACCGGAACAGATTCAGTATAGGGAGAACAAGGATAATAAGTGATAAGCATAAGTAATTAGAGACCTTCAGTAGAGCTAGCTACCCGTACTGGAAGAATCGTCGTCTTACCATAAATAGTCCAAAATGGCTTGTGGTGCTAGTGACTGCCATATAGTTAGGTTGCAAGCTAATGTTAATCTGTTTGCAAACATATCGAGTTATATGCAAGGATGAATTAACGACACATTTATACTTTATGAAGGCTAACAATTGATGCACAGACACACATATAATACATTTATATATTATTAATGATATCCCTATTTGCAGGAAATGATGGTAGCATTGTGTAAGATTTTATTGTGTCAGGTGACACATTTATATATTATTAATGATATTCCTGTTTGCAGGAAAGGATGGTAGTATTGGATGAGATTTCACAGTGTCAAGTGATATATATATATATATATATATATATATATATATATATATGGGGGGGAAGGATATGGAGAAAGACAATTTCAAATTCCAGACAGTAGTGAACCAGATTAGGACATTACATGAGGAGGTCGATTGGACGGAGGTGGTATGGACAAAAGGGATGGCGGTCAAGAATTTTATGTGTCTCTACAAAATGATCAGGAATAGACTCCTTACGAGGGACATGCTTATCATATTTGGAATTTTCTGCGAGGATATGAAGTGTTGCTTATGTGACAAGGCGGATGAATCTAGGGATCATCTGATTTTTGCTTGCGACTTCATTTGGGACATATGGTGCTCCAGAGAACTAGGTTTGGGCTCACTGTCGTGCAAAACAGAGATCTTTCCTCTGTTATAGAAGAAGTCAAAGCTCACAAAGGCAGCGGAGCGAGTGACTACCGTCGTCTACGACATAGCTTTGGGGTGGTGGTTTGGCATGTTTGGAGGAAACGTAATCGACGTATCTTCAAGAGTCTTTTCCTCAGTAATATAGATGTACAAAGAAATATACAAGTTGACATAGATATACTAGACCCTAGATGACCATTTTGTAATCAGGGCTAGATTAAAGTTGTAATCTTCGTGTTTATCTATAAAATTTACCCTTCTTCGAAAAAAATATGTGTGTCTATATATACATGTGTGTGTGTGTGTGTGTGTGAAACTGTTAACCCATGACACTTTTATGATCATATGTATTTGTTTATAAATTGTTAACTTATCATAAGACAAGAATAAAAAGACTGCTTAATAATTTTATATACCATGTTGGTTAGGTGAGTTGGCTAGAGACCATTCACCAGTGCATTTTCCAATGTGCTGACCTCCAACTTCACATGTGCGAAAAGTCGTTTGGACGTGCTGAGACGTTGGAGCTCGTTTGACAACTGAAGATGTTCGACTGGAGATGTTATCTTTTGTTTATAAAGGACATAATGTATGAAACAGTGCTGATTGTATGAGTTTCATGAGTTGTAAGCCTTATGGCATCTTTCATTGTAATAAGATCAAGTGTATGTAATCGAGTTGTTCGTTTGTCTTAGAGTCGTTGTAATTCTGTTGCAAATTATTAATAAAGATAATCATTTTTCATATATCTTGTCTATCAGCTTGTTTGCTTATTTTAGCTACAATGACTTTATTTTCTGAGATGTTTATATCGATTTTGTTTGTCCTTGTCTTGTACAAGTACAATTTAGACTTGTACGATATCTCGAGTGGCGACTTTCGGTACCGGAACGTGACAAATTGTGTCTATGCGTGTCTGATCCGTGTCCAACACGACAAGATCCACATTTTTGGAGCAAGGTATAAGAGAACATCTAATAGATTGGAAGGGTACGATATGTGTAAGAAACGACATGCCCCGCAATTCCAAGCTAGCATAGTTGTGAGCATGATAGGGTAATGCAATAAAACCTAAACAACAAGTTGGGAAGTAGGTAGACCAACATCCTGGATATACAGTTTAAACTAATGCAACCAAGAGAGCTTTATAGTACTGATACATAGGCGTGTCCTATTATATTTTGGAGTGTTTGTACCGTGTCCCACACGACACAGCCCTGCACCAGTTCTTGGAGTGTCCGTGCTTTCTAGCTGCTCAACTCAAGGAAAGGGTGAAATTAACTAACTATACACTTAAAACCCCGGCAGTCGTAGTCATCAATCATTGCAAGATCACTTCTCCACAATGCATAAGAATGATAATGCAATATTGATAAAACAGAGATTCATGTAGCAATAAACACACAAACTTACAATTGCTCTCATGCCTCCAGAAGACACGAAGGCAGTGCTCGCGCGACTCGACTGCCGAATTGCGTCCTCCAGATCCGCAGGTAAATCACTGAAAATCCAAATATATATATATATATATATATAAACCAAACCAAAAAAAAGAAGGTTACAAAAGAAAGAAATTAGGAAAGAAAGAAAGAAAAACATTTGTTAATAAGTCCTTCGTTTTGTATGTAGAACCTGTCTTGATCTTCTTCTTCTTCATCATAGTCTAGAACTTCTTCTAGCTGTTGGTTTTCTGATTCTGCGACGGGGGGGCCTGAAGTGGCATCGGCGAACTTGTCGAACTTGGCTCGTGCGGGGACTCCGGCACGAGCGGGGAGGCGGACGGAGGAGGGGCTGCGCGTGTGAATGTAGCTGCTGTGATGGTGATGGTTTTTGAGGAGGGACTCCGGCACTTATGGCTCATGCTTCCGAAAGTGGACATCCATACTGACAAACTTCTTCTTCTCTACTGGACTCCAGCACACATACCCCTTCTGGGTCGCCGAGTAGCCTACGAAGATGCATTTGACCGCTCTAGGGTCAAGTTTCTCAACTGATGGCCTGTTGTCCTTCACAAAACACACACATCCAAACACCTTCAGTGGGAGTATCCCACTATTATTGCCTTGCAATACCTCACATGGGGACTTCCATCCGAGGACCTTCGAGGGCATCCTGTTGATGAGTTGAGCTGCTGTCAACACTGCATGCCCCCACAGACTCTGTGGGACATTCATGTCGATCATCATACTTCTTGCGACCTCCAGAAGGTGTCTGTTTTTTCTTTCTGCAACTCCATTTTGTGCTGGTGTGTATGCACAGGTGGTCTGATGCTGTATTCCGTGTGCTGACAGGTATTCTGCAAGCGTCCTGTTAGTATACTCCGTTCCATTGTCAGACCTCAGTACCTTCACAACTGCTTTGTACTGAGTCTGGACATGCTTATGGAAATCCCGAAAACAAGCAGGTACATCATTCTTATTTTTCATCAAATATAACCAGGTAACACGAAAGACACACTCAATGAAAGAAACAAAGTACTTATAACCATTCATAGTGTTAGTAGCACATGGACCCCAGACATCAGAATGTACTACCTCAAAAGCAAAAGTGCTCCTATGACCCGTGCCAACATATGAGCTCCTAGTAAGTTTTCCTAACTCGCACACATCACATACTAATTTCTCTTTATTTGTTTTTGCATAAATCTCTGGATACAACTTACTTAGAGTATCAAAAGAAGAATGTCCCATCCTCCGATGATGGAGTATCAAGGTATCCTCAGTCCTCTGCTGTAGTCCTTCTATGCCAGCCTTCTCTGCCATAGATACCAATGCTGAGTCCAGTCCTTCTCGGTCTAGGTACCACAGTCCCTCATGTCAAGTGCCAGTCCCAAGTCTTCGTCCTGTCCCTTTCTCCTGGAAGGTCACATTAGGAATATCAAAAGAAACAATGCATTTAAGTTAGAGGATTATAGAACTAATGGATAAGAGACTGACTGGAAAGGATGGATCATGTAAAACATTGGATAATCTTACTGAACCTGTACAATTAACAGTATCCTTACCGACCACTGGATGGAAAGTGCCATCAGCTGTCTGAATGTTGTCTGCTGATGCTAGGTGAGTGTAGGAAGAAAACTCACTAGCATTCCCCGTCACATGCCGAGATGCTGCCGAGTCGATAATCCAGTCTGATGATTTAAGGGAAGAGAGACGCAAGGGCAAGTGATTCGTCAGTACCTTCTGATGGATGGGCTTACATGGCAATGTTGCCCCTAACAAAGAATGAGGTGGACGCCTCCTATGTTCTACTCCTCATGTCTCCCAGTGCCTGGTCCTCCACAGTAAAGGTGCCATCAGCTTCTCCGTTCCCTTCTGATATCAGGAGGTTCGCCTGATAACCTCCTCGACCGTCTCGTCTACCCCCTCGACCACGACCACGTCCTCCATTATATCCTCGTCCGCCGAACGGTCCTCGTCCACCACCTGAATCTCCCTCCCTAGGTGGTTTGGTACAAGCATACCGATGATGACCCATCTCCCCACAGTTGTAGCGCTGCCGGTTATGCTGCCAGGGCTCTCCCTTAGATCCTGTGTTTCCTGAGCTGGTGATCGCTAGTGCTGACTTTGCTTCGGGGGGACCACCTGTCCCGGCTTGCATCCTGATGCGTGTCTCCTCCTGGATCATGGCTGAGACAGCCTCCGCAAGGCTAGGGATCTTTGGTTGGGCTAGAAGTAGGGCCATCCTCTGTGCGAAAGCTACATTCAGCCCTTTGAGGAACTTCATCGTCCTCTCCTGCAGACACACCTGTCTCTCCTTACACTTAGGGTCCACGCAGCTCGCCCGATCTGAGGAGTAATCATAATCCAACCACAGACGCTCCAACTCCGTGGCATACTCCTGTACCGTCTTCTCTCCCTGTACGGTGTCATCAATCTCCCCCTTTATCTGGAAGACCCGTAAGTTGTTCCCCACACCATCATAGGTCATTCTCAACTTCTCACACACATCTTTCACCATCTCGATACCGTCTACTGTGGCGACAATAGACTGGACTAAGGAGTTGAGAAGCCAGATGTAGATCACCATATGAGTGGACTTTCACTCATCGCGTCATGTCGAGCCCTCGTCCGGCTCTGTCGCCTCGCCCGTCAGGAACCCCTCCATGTTTTTTCCTGCGAGAGTTCTTCT
Organism: Iris macrosiphon; assembly: GCA_036927795.1. Classification (NCBI taxonomy): domain Eukaryota; kingdom Viridiplantae; phylum Streptophyta; class Magnoliopsida; order Asparagales; family Iridaceae; genus Iris; species Iris macrosiphon. Next base: position 338,320,542 of record JAYESA010000004.1, read on the forward strand.
CACCCGCCGTGACCAACTCAGATAGGTGGCTGGTCCATCTAATTTCAGATCGATGGAGGGAAGCTTCAACTCCGGCGAAGTTCGTGTCGTGTTCTCACCAGCCGACATCGTCAACAACTTCATCAACGTCGCCACCTCTGCAGAATCTAGCTTCTTGATGATCTCCTCCATCGATGCGTCGTCTATCCAATCACGTCACGTCCGCTCCACGACTCACGCTCGTCCTCGTTGTCCGCTCCTAGATCCGAACATGTCCCCCCCTTTTTTTAGATCTAGGCATCCCTATTAGGCGTTGTCTCGTGCTGGTGCGGAGGAGGCGGCAGCACGCATGTCACAGCCACCGTCGCAGCAGCAACAGTCGCAGCAGCCGCAGCAGCAGTAGTAGCCGTAGCAGTAGCGGGACGGGACAGCAACAGCGAAGGGCGGCCTGCGTAGGGCGGAGAAGGGAAGAAGGGGGGGGCGTGGAGGAGATCTAAGAAATCCTCCTATGGGTTTGTGGAAGCATGGTGACGGCTAGGGTTTGTGGAAACTTGGCTCTGATACCATGTTGAAATTAGTTGATTATTTTATTGATTGTCTCATTGGCATTATATAGCCTTACAGTCATTAATACAATGATCTCAATCATTATGACAATAATCTCATAATGGAATATCCTGTGACATATTTTGGCATCCCAAATATGTTCTCAGGATATTCCCATATGCTTATACTATACTTAAATATGACACCCAACATACCATATCAACAGCTTCCATCCATCGATCTGAAGCTTGATGGGCCGGCCACCTACCTGAGTTGGTCACGACGGGTGAGGAGAACCCTCGCAGGGAAGGACCTGGAGGGTTTCTTGTCAGGATAGAAGACAGAGTTGGATGAGGGCTCGGCAGGACACGACGAGTAAAAATTCACTCATATGGTGATATACATTTGGCTCCTCAATTCTTTAGTCCAGTCTATCGCCGCCACAGTAGATGGCCTTGAGATAGTGAAAGACGTGTGGGAGAAGTTGAGGAGAACCTACGATGGTGTGAGAAGTTGAGGAGAACCAACGATGGTGTGGGGAATAACTTGTGGATTTTCCAGATCAAGGGGGAGATCGACGACACCGTACAGGAAGAGAAGACGGTACAAGAGTATGCCACGGAGTAGGAGAGGACGATAAAGTTTCTTAAGGGGCTGGCCACAGTGTTTGCTCAGAGGCAGCACTACTTCTAGACCAACCGAAGATTCCTACACTTGAGGAGGCTATCTCGGCCATGATCCAGGAGGAGACTCGTATCAAGCTACAGGCAGGGACAGACGGTCCTCCTGAAGTGAAGACAGCACTGGCGGTTGCCAATTCAAGCGGCACAGGACCTAAGGGAGAACCACGACAGTGTTACAACTGCGGGAATGTGGGCCATCTGAGGTATGCTTGCACCAAACCATCCAAGAAGGGAGATTCAGGTGGCGGACGTGGACAGTTTGGAGGACGTGGTCGTGGTCGTGAGGGTCGACGGGGTAGTCGAGGAGGTTATCGAACGAACCTACTGGTAGCAGAAGGTGAAGAGGAAGCTAAAGGTGCCTATACTGAGGAGAATCAGGCACTACTGGACATGTTGGAAGTACACAGGAGAAAACAGAAAGCGTCAAGCGATGGAGACAGGAGGAGTAGGACTGAGGAAGCGTCCACCTCAGTCTTCGCCAGAGGCAACGCTGTCATGTATGTCCATCCATCGGAAGGTACTGGTGACTCACTCGCCCTTGCATCTATGTCTTCCTTTAGATCGTTGGACTGGATTGTCGATTCGGGTGCGTCTCGACACGTGACAGAAAATGCTAGTGAGTTATCTTTCTACACTTACCTAGCATCTGCAGACAACATTCAAAGAGTCGATGGTACTTTCCAGCCAGTGGTCGGTAAGGGTACTATCGATTGTACAGGTTCAGTAAGATTATCCAATGTTTTACATGCTCCTTTTTTCAGTCAGTCTTTTGTCCATTAGTTCTATAATCCTCCAACTACAATGCATTGTCTCTTTTGAAATTCCTAAGGTGATCTTCCAGGAGAAGGAGAAGGAGACGGGACGAAGACTTGGGACTGACACTTGACATGATGGACTGTGGTACCTGGATCGGGGAGGACTGGATTCGGCATTAGTGTCTGTAGCAGAAAGGACAGGAATAGGAGGACCAAAGATGAGTGCCGAGGATACACTGATACTCCATCACAGGCGGTTGGGGTACTCATCTTTTGGTATTTTGAGTAGATTGTATCCATCTATTTATTAGAAGGCAAATAAGGAGAAACTAGTATGTGATGCATGTGATTTAGGCAAACTTACTAGGAACTCATATCTTGGTGCGGGCCATAAGAGCTCTTCTGTTTTTGATATATACATTCTGATGTCTTGGGGCCGTGCGCCATAACTACTATGAACTCAATTTAGTCGTAGACCTGCATGGGCCACCACAAAAACCATGTCACGCCCGTCCCAAAATATCGAGGGACTAGACACGTGGCAATGGCCAACAGCACACACCGATGGGCAAACCCAATTTAATGGACCCATCAGAATGTACTTAAGCTGTAATACAACAATAAGGGTGTAATATACTAATCTCATCCACAAAAATGAATACGGTAATACTCTTCCCACCCAATGTAATCACACGTCTCATGTCCACGACGTCTCATGTCCATGTCACGCAAGATCATGACCTCTAACTGATGCAATAAGTCATAATGATAGCTAAGCATGTATAAAGTATATGTTATAAACCTGTATCCTATACAGAATCACCATGAATATCTCAGAAAGATTGTCTCATGAATAGTGTCAGGTGTCCTGTGGTATTACGTACTTGATAATGCAAGCACGAGAATGTATAGGGTCTCGATGTCCATGTCTAGGTGACATTACACAACTCTGCGTACAGTGTTGGCATCCGAATATTATTCGGACGCTAAGTAATGTCACACGGCCCTAAGTTAAGTATGTATATCATATAAATAAATCAAAGATAACAAAATAAAGCAGGTACTGCAAGTTTTGGCAAGGTACACTTGCCTGGGGTTCTGACTCCAACTGTAGCTCTGGTATCGGTAGGATTTGCAGGTACTCCTCCGGTTGCTGAAATAAATGTTACCATTAGGTTCAGAAGACATCAAATAGCTAGAATTGTCTGTCCTTGAGTCCAATTTGGATACAGGGACAAAAGTGACAGTTTCTGGTCAAAGCGTGGTCCACATGTGGCCCCCTTCGCACCGAAAAACGTGCCAGAGAATGTTCTACAAATTAGTCAAACTTAGTGTCAACAAGTCCAGAACGACGATACGAACCCAACGGAACGTCCAGAACTGGATTCCGATGAGTCGATCACAAAATCGCCCGTCAAATGCAGCCGTGGGTCCCACGATACGCGATTTTGTCAACGTTCTCAGAATCGAACCTAACTTGGGCCACAGGACCAGCGTATTGCTACGAGTCCGATGGCACAAGTTTCATTTCGATACGACGTGTGTACTCGAAGTTGCAACGAGTTCCAGAACAGGGCCGATACGGGACGTTGTCGACGGATACGCGTTGATTCCGGTGTGCCCGCACATCCAAATCAACTTCCTCGAAATCCCACACGTCCGTATTAACGGCACGCACCTTTCGGTGAAGTCCGCACACAACAAAGTCGTCCCGTTTGGCGGGACGCACTAAGTTCCGGAAAAAAACAGGGTAAATATTTTCCTGATTTTGGATCGCAGTTCGCGATCGCCACAAGACCCGACACACCGAGCGGGTTGCACGGGTATCGAGAGGGTCACGCAGGGTTCGCGTCACAGCAGACGGAACGGGAAATGGGACAGCGAGGAAGAGAAACGATCACCTGAACAGGGCTCCGCAGAAGGCTGAATCGCGCGTCCTCGCGCGTTTTCGCGACACGGCGGCTAGGGTTTTCGCCGAAGGCTGCCGGAGCTGGTGGCGGCTGGGGCTGCTACGGCTCTGGAGTCGTCGAGGCGGCCGGAGAAGACGGAGGCGACTCTCGTCGTGGCGGCAGGGGTCCGGAGCTGGAGGCGGTGTGCTGGCGGAGCTCGGCTGCGGCTGAGATGCTGGCGGAGGAGACGGTGGCCGGTGGAGAGAGGTCGACGGGGCTCGGGCATCCAAGGCGGAGGCTCGTCGGCGGTGGAGACGCAGGGGAGAGGCCGGGGACGACGGTGGCTGAGAGTTGCGGGGAGAGAAAGGCGGTAGAGCTCGGGGATGACGGTGGCTGGGGGTTCGACGAGGCAGCAAGGTTGGCCGGGGTCGTGGTTTAAATAGGAGGAGCGAGCGGCGATTTGCAAGGAGGGGAACCGAGGGGTCGCCGGCGGTTGCAGGAGCGGGAAAGCTGAGCGGCGGCGGTTACGAGCGGAGGAGGCGGAGAAGGCGGCGGGTCGACCGGCGGTTACGGGCGGAGAGGAATCGGCTCCGTAGGGTTTAGGGATTTCAACAGACGGGTTAACGGGTCGACTTTCGGGTCGAGTTCAGACCCGATCCGACCCGCAGGGTTTAGGCCCGGTTCAGCTAGACCGGGTCGGTCCGGTTCGGGTTGGTTTGGGTGAGAAATAAACCGAGTTTATTTAGAGTTTATTTAGGATTTATTAACTTAGTTTTTAGGTCTTTAAAAATGTTTTCGGGGTCCAATAAATTCCAGAAAAATTACCCTATGTCTAATATTTTATTTCACCCAAAAAAATTATTTTCATAATATTTTAATATTTAATAAAAACATTTAATTTTATTTAATTCCAAAATACCTTGATTTTAATTAGTTAAAAATCCCAGAAAATTCCAGAAAAATTATGAAAATTGATTTTTAAAATTCCTGAAAAATCAGGGAGTTTACATCTACCGCTTCGGCTTGTCTCACAGGATCATTAATAACAACGGTCCACAATTTGTAAGCCACATTATCTTCCGATTTTGCGATAAAAATCGAATTCAGAACATAGCTTCAACCGCCTACAAACCAACATCAAATGGATTAGCTGAAGCATTCAACAAAGCAATCATTTAGCAGCAACTCAAAAAGTATATTTCAACCAACAAACGTGACTGGAATGATAAATTGGAAGAATATCTATGGACCTATCGTACGATGGTCCGAACTCCGACTGGCAGCACACCGTTCTCTTTGGTCTACAGAAGCGAGGTTGTGCTTCCTTTGGAGACCCAAATTACTTCTCTTCGAGTGGCCCTTTCCAATCAGCTAACCACCAAATACAACTATCGTCGACGCCTACAAGAATTGGAGGCGCTTGACGAAAAACGCTCTTGGCTCAGCAATGCATTGAGTTATATCAAGCACGAATATCCGGGGCCTTCAACAAAAAGGTGAAGGAAAGGATATTACAGGTCGGCGATCTTGTCCTAACCGTGAGAAGACCGATGATCATGACCTATAAGACAGCGAAAAAATTCCAACCAAGTGGGAGGGTCCCTTTGTAGTGGAGACGGTTTACTCCAGCGGCGCATACAGGCTCGCTAAACCTAATGGTAACTTGCTCATGATGCCAATCAACGAGCAGGAATAAGAGTAACCAATCATGGTACAGCCTGTCTGACCAGATTATCTGCACACACAACTCTTCAGTCAAAAAACAGAGAGTTTGGTATAGACATCCAAAAGACAAACTGATTGGAGAGAGAATAAGATAGTAACCAACTATTGTACAGCTAGAAAGCAGACCTTACTAGTTTTCTTAGCATGAAACAAAAAAGTCAGTCACCACTCTAATTATCAGAAGGAAACAAAGGCTACGAGGTGCAGATACTGCCTGTTTAGCAGTCACAAAAAAGATAGGCACAACTAGCATCGAAACTACAAATATATCTAGCCTTACAAATTTAAACTAGATATGAACTGAACTCATAGTCTAATATAAGCTAGATCACCCAAAATCTTAAAATATTGGCATCAATCACAAGCTATGTTGCATATACACGAAATAACACGGCACCTCTTTAAGAGGGTGTGTCCTAACGTATTCCGGAGTGCTTGTGTCGTGTTCATTAAGTGCCATACACGATGTGACAAGGCACCGTTTTCAGGGCACCCCGTGCTTCCTAAATCACAACAAAAGAACTCGATCCAACGAAATAAAAGAATGATGTAAAAAAAAGTTATCCATCCCTGTAGAGGAAGACGATGACCTAGACATCAACGGGCACATGGGAGACCTCCCTGACAAATTTTACGAGAATCATGCAGCTGCAGGAGCACATGATGATTAGCTCATAATACTCTCTTCTCGGAAAAAGTGCAGAACCTGAAAAAGTAGATATATTGTTCAGAGCTAACCATATACCTGAAAAATTCTTGTAAATGAGTACGGTATTAGTTTGGAAGCAAGTTCAACTGGTAGTCTCAAATTGACCTAAATCAGGCTCAACATGGTTGTGATTATGGATGAACCATTCGGGAATGGTAAGCAACTAGTCCGAGAGATGCTCGTGATATCAACAGTCACTCATCAAGAACCACTATGTAACCAATTGAAAGGTTTAGGTAGGCAAAAGCAAATGTACAAGAAAAAAAAAACTAATGAGTTTAAATATAGATTTTCTGGTTACCCATTCTAGGTTATTTCTAAATGTCACTTTAGTTACTATTAGTATATTTTAACAACTATGCCATTATATTTAAGATGGGGTAAGGATTACCTGTTCACAACCAGATAAGATTGTTTCCTTATGGTTCAACACTGAGAACTCCACAAAACTAAAGCAAGAAAGTTTTGTGCATGATTACTGAGAAAAAGAAGAAAAATTGAAGCACTTACTGCAAGAACTACAAAAACTGATGATGCCTTGTACTTCCTGTCAGAAGTTTTCCAACCCAAAGTATAATACCACCACTTAAATGTGTCGAAGCGATTCGCTCAATCTTCCCTTTTCCAGTCACCTGGTACATACGGAGAACATAAGAAACTGACACAACGTTAATATCATGATGTAGTTTCTTGGATGAAGAGATACCTTATACTGGCATCCGAGCTAGCATCGACCACAAGGTATGGTAATATTGTTGTCTTCATTATGCTCAGAGATCAGCTTTACTTCTACTAGCACAGGACCAAGGTTGATTACCAATAATACCATTGACAAAGTCACTAAGAAAATATTCCACGCCCATACTTGGATAAGATCATTATGAATCCTAAATGTTACAAAGAAATAAGAAAGCGTTAACACTGCTAAAAGCTAACATAATCAACCTAAAGAAATAAAGTACAAACTTGAAGCAATATGGTTAGTGGTTATCCACGTTCCACAAGTCAATATGCTTTTAGCTATGTGAATCGAGACTTTTGGTTTGTAAATATTGAAAAAGGAGTAAAGATGATTTGAATGCAACTTCAAAGACATGAATTCCAAATCTGCGACGATCTTTTCTAAACGTAGTCATTTTTCCTTTTCTTTCTTTTTCCACCAACGCCAGATTTGAAGGTCCTGAAGTTGATGTATTTGCAGGAGTGTGCTTCTTAGCCCTTCCTGGAAGTTTGGGCACTAGTTCTGCAACATGGACCATCAATTGCTTCCCTGAAAACAAAAGCTCCATGTTTTAAGAGGCGATCGAAGAATGAAAAAAAAAACTGCTTTCATTTCCTCTCAGAGCGTAATCTCATCATATCGTACCGGTGGAAAAAACAGAGTTTGCAAAGTAAATGCTGGATAATATGCTTATGGCAAAACATTATATCATATTTAAGGGGTGTTTTCATCTATTAATTGTTCTTCATGCTCAGCAATGACAATAATATTTCTACTTCACCCATATTAATTCAAAACAGTTCTATATTTCAAGGAACATCAGGTCAGCTTCCTCATATATATAATGATGCATTATTATAAACAAGTACATTTAATAAGTCTATCAAAGAGGATAAAAATGTTACCTTTCTATCTTTTATCTTCTTTGAGTTCTTTCCTGCATAGTAATTATCTTCTAGCTTGTGATGTTTAACATTTCAAGGAAAAGAATTTTAGAGAAATCAACAATTAATCACAAGAATTTATTATTTGATACTTAAAAGGAAAAGATTGGCAATTTGATCAGGAAGAAAGGTCACATTGGTTCAGTAAATGCCCAGCATATCTGACACTACATAGATACATCAAAATACACTAGAAGCAGAGGAAACGACAATTTCTATTGCAAGCAGATGACATTGTTGTCTTGAATTACCTGTAACTTTAAATAGAGACTACTCAGCAGCTTCAGTAAGCTTTTATGTTAGATTTGACGATTGTGGTAATGAAATATGGACTCATCAAAATGTACAGACCAGAGGAAAAGTATCACCTGTACCGAGAATAAATTTTTTTTTGGGGGGTGCGGGGGTGCGTGGGTAAAGATGGGCAGAATTTGATGGCGTTACGGATTCAAGGTTACTTTTTTCATTGCATATTTAGCATAACCACACTGAATTTACCTGTAACTTTAAATAGATACTACTCAGCAGCTTCAGTAAGCTTTTATGTTTAGATTTGAAGATTGTGGTAATGAACTATGGACTCATCAAATGCACAGCCCAGAGGAAAAGTATCACCGGTACCGAGAATAAAATCAGGGGGGGAATCCAAAATCATCGGTAAAGATGGGCAAAATTTGATGGCGTCACCTTTACGAATTCAAGGTTTATTTCTTCATTGCATATTTAGCATAACCACAATACTCCACCAAATTGTTTCTTGCTTAACCTATCAGAAATAACTAGACATTTTGCTCAATGCAGGTGAAAGGACGGTCCTCTCAGAATTTGAGCATATCTAGTTCTGATGTATCTTCCAAAGATTCTAATGCAACAAATTCAGATGAAGAAAAACAAGTCAATGAACCCCAATATAGCCAACATGATAAGCAGATTATTAGTCCAAAGTCTCCAGGAACTTGATGAGGAGCTTTAGATGAACATAGCAATAGAAATCAAATAACACTAGAAATACATCTTCATGTGTATATATAACCATATCCATGCCATACCCGTTTCCAAAAAAATTAAATGTTGATTGTGTATCAATATCGTGTCTGTATCTGAATCTGTATCCGTGTCTATACAACATAGTTGATAACGCTATATCAGTTTCAGTAGACACATTAACAAGCAACTCTTGAGATTTCAAGTGAATAATATGGGAGACCGTTCTTAGTATCAGAAACGGGACAACTCATACTATGGGATCATGGAGGGCAATAATTAAGTTAGGAAGAACGACCTAAGAAATCTTTACTAAAGAGAGAACCTATAATAGTTGAATTTATATTAAGATGTACTCAACGGTACACATTACAGAGTTACAGGCATTCACCTAGTTTGTCCTATCATATAAATTTGATCAAACATATGTAGTGTGTGCTCATAGTTTACTTGCAGGATTAGATGTCAAATATCCTCCATACTGATACATATGTCACATTGAAGATCATCTTGCAGACAATTTATGTCAAAAAAAAAAAAAGCACTGGTTTAAGAAGTAATCATGCTCCTATTACTTGCAGACATATATAAGGATCTTATGACCCCCTAGTGTACTCCTTAGTTAACCTGATTTGACCTGCAAAGCGTATCATAAAACAATTTGATCATAACAACACTGTTTGGGGGAGAGTTAGCAGCAACATAGCTGTTAGGGGTGTCATATAGTGGATACGCACGATATAATGGACAACATCATGCAGTATGGAAAAATAGTTGCGTAGAGCTGCAGTATGTCTAGATAGAAGATACCACTTCTCCATGTACTCACTATAACATTTCATCAAGCTAGCAAAACTTTAATTTAATATGAAATCCTAAAATGCAAATCATAACATTCAACAGGGATGAAGGTAGAAATACATCTCAAGCTTATCTAGTAGGAAGTTGCAAATAAGCTAACTCATGTAAAGTAAGGCTGCTGGAAAGACATAAGATACTTACCTCAAGAAAATAACTACAGCTGGAGGAAGCTCCCATAAGCCCTAAATGCAGAACTGTCAGCAACATATCCATCTCCGAAGTTGGCTTCTTTTTTTTCATTGGACCTAGAGCCAGAGGATGATGATCATGGTATTAAAAACAAATCCTAGTATTTCAAAATACTATAAACAAGAGATGTCTACATCTTAGTAAAATTTCTAATAAATAGTACAAACGACTCCAGAAATAGAAGTAACTTATTTCATGCATTACTATATTTAATTTTAACACAGGAAGAGAGCATACCTTATCAATACAATTCCTAAGCTTCTTCAGGAATCGCATGTTATCCTCCATGGTGACTTTGAAGATCCTCTCTATGAACAGCTGCGTTCAACACGCCGAGATTCCTTACGTTGACCTCCTTTGTTAACTCTAGATAGTGAACTCGGAGTCGTGTAAAATCAGCTTAGCATGTTGTTCTGGTTCAATAAGGTTTCAATATAAAATTAGAAACAAGCACAACAAAAAAATTCACCCAATTACCTGAACCATAGCCATGCTTCCTTCCCTTTAAACTCAACCTCCTTGATCTATAAAGCAACAATCACTACAATAAACAAGAAGGACAAGTAAGACAGAACTAAAAGCATAGAACCACGATGACCAGTTCGGGTTAGATTTTCGCACCTGGTATAGCAATTCCCTGGAAGAAGAATGAATGTCAGAAAGATACTGAATAAGAATTTATACCTGGAAAATTTCAACACAGCAGCAGTTTTTCAGTACACTAATACACTTATAAATCAAGTCAATTGTAGTAGTAAGTAATCTGTCGCAGCAATCAATTACCACCCCACACCAAAATGTACACTTCCAATATAACCGGAAGAAGATGCCCAAGATGGAAGATAAATATATCCCTTCCCAGCTGCATTCCATAGATCCGAGTAAAACTCATCAGTCTAAATAACATCTGAGAAGAAATACTTACATATATGTATCTCTACATTAGCAACTCTGCGCACAACATTAGTACTACTAGTCCACCAAGAATAAAGTACCAAATCTTTTTGTTGAATATTGAGATCTTAATCCAAAATTCAGTCTTACTAGTGGAGTTTGCATCATTTCATGTATAGTTGCTAATATAGATATGTTGGCTACCATGTCTGATAATTGTCTGACAAAAATTATATTAAAAAACACATCTTTTTTATTTGCTGTGTAGTATGGTTTTCTTGGCTGCTAACTGATTATGTGGGTTAGATGAAAGAAGTACTTTCAGTAGTAGTGTATTGTTGCATTTGCAGCTTCATCCTCACTGAGATGTTAATTAAATGAATCTCGTAAGCTCACCTACACCAGTTGGTTAAGCAATGTTTTAGACATTTACAAATAACAACTCATGGAACTTGAACATTTATATCTCATGAATTATCATATAAAAGTTATCATAATCTTAGACAACACCGCATAAGTTGAACCTAGCTGCTCTCAGAGGAGGGGATTTGTAAATGAGGTATAAATTATAAAATTAAAAAAAAAGCAACCATCCTGATAGAGAACGACAACAGATCAGCCTTTTAGGAGCAATTAAAAATCTCTAAAAACAATAATACATCACATAATAAAGACAACAATACATTCCGCCATTAGGTGATTCTGCAAGCAACTCAGGTTTTTCCCTTTCCTCTGAAAGAAAGTAAAATAAACACATGATTTGTTAATACTGCAATCAGTCCTTATTTGAGTCCAGCTAAGTAAGAAAAATTGTACTAAACACAGATAATTGCATGACAATAGGCAAGCACTCTAAGAAAAACTAAAAGTGAGAAAAATAAAAAAAACTTAATATCCTGGGTATGAAGCATTTATTATGAAGCAACAAGTCAGAGAAAATGTTGGTATATTAGAATATTCTTGGTATATTTGTTGGTATATTAGAATATTCTTGGTATATTTGTTGGAATATAAAAATATTCTACAGGGGGTTTTAATGGGGTATTAATGTAAGATGAAGGATTGTAAGGCTATAAATAGCCAAGAGATTATCAATAAAAAAACATAACAATTACTGGAAAAATATTCTACATGGTATCAAAGCCCAAACCCTAGCCACCACCTCCCAAAACCCAGCCGCCACCACCGCTGTCGCGCCGCCAGCCACCACCGTTGCCGCACCGCTCGTCCGCCACCACCGTCGCCGCTCGTCCACCACCACCACCACCACCGCGAAGCCGCGACTCCCGCGGAGCCTTCTGTCGCGATTCCTGGCGTCTCCCGCGGGTCGTTCCAGACGTTGACATCGAAGGCCTAGATCTGTTGGAGGAGAGACATGATCGGGTCTAGGAGAGGACGAAAAGGACGAACGTGAATCGTGGGACGGGTGTTAGGTGATCGGAGAAGAGTAGGATCGATGGAGGAGATCATCAAGAAGTTGGACTTTGCGGAGGTAGCAACGTTAATGAAGCTGATGAAACTGTCGGCTGGTGAGAGCGCGACACGAACATTGGCGAAGTTGTAGCTTCCATCCATCGATCTGAAGCTTGATGGGCCGGCCACCTACCCGAGTTGGTCACGAAGGGTGAGGAGAACCCTCGCAGGGAAGAACCTGAAGGGTTTCTTGTCAGGATAGAAGACAGCCGGATGAGGGCTCGGCAGGACGCGACGAGTAAAAATTCACTCATATGGTGATATACATTTGGCTCCTCAATTCTTTAGTCCAATCTATCGCCGCCACAGTGGATGGCCTTGAGATAGTGAAAGACGTGTGAGAGAAGTTGAGGAGAACCTACGATGGTGTGAGAAGTTGAGGAGAACCTACGATGGTGTGGGGAATAACTTGAGGATTTTTCAGATCAAGGGGGAGATCGACGACACCATACAGGATGAGAAGACGGTACAAGAGTATGCCACGGAGTAGGAGAGGACGATAAAATTTCTTAAGGGACTGGCCACAATGTTTGCTCAGAGGCAACACTACTTCTAGACCAACCGAAGATTCCTACACTTGAGGAGGCTATCTCGGCCATGATCCAAAAGGAGACTCGTATCAAGCTACAGGCAGGGACAGACGGTCCTCCTGAAGTGAAGACAGCACTGGCGGTTGCCAATTCAAGCGGCACAGGACCTAAGGGCGAACCACGGCAGTGTTACAACTGCGGGAAGGTGGGCCATCTGAGGTATGCTTGCATCAAACCATCCAAGAAGGGAGATTCAGGTGGCGAACGTGGACAGTTTGGAGGACGTGGTCGTGGTCGTGAGGGTCGACGGGATAGTCGAGGAGGTTATCGGGCGAACCTGCTGGTAGCAGATGGTGAGGAGGAAGCTAATAGTGCCTATACTGAGGAGAATCAGGCACTACTGGACATGTTGGAAGTACACAGGAGAAACCAGAAAGCGTTAAGCGATGGAGACAGGAGTAGGACTGAGGAAGCGTCCACCTCAGTCTTCGCCAGAGGCAACACTGCCATGTATGTCCATCCATCGGAAGGTACTGGTGACTCACTCGCCCTTTCATCTATGTCTTCCTTTAGATCGTCGGACTGGATTGTCGATTCGGGTGCATCTCGACACGTGACAGAAATGCTAGTGAGTTATCTTTCTACACTTACCTAGCATCTTCAGACAGCATTCAAACAGCCGATGGTACTTTCCAGTCAGTGGTTGGTAAGGGTACTATCGATTGTACAGGTTCAGTAAGATTATCCAATGTTTTACATGCTCCTTTTTTTCAGTCAGTCTTTTGTCCATTAGTTCTATAATCCTCCAACTACAATGCATTGTCTCTTTTGATATTCCTAAAGTAATCTTTCAGGAGAAGGAGACGGGACGAAGACTTGGGACTGGCACTTGGCATGATGGACTGTGGTACCTGGATCGGGGAGGACTGGATTCGGCATTGGTGTCTGTAGCAGAAAGGGCAGGAATAGGAGGACCAAAGATGAGTGCCGATGATACACTGATACTCCATCACAGGCGGTTGGGATACTCATCTTTTGGTATTTTGAGTAGGTTGTATCCATCTATTTATGAGAAGGCAAATAAGGAGAAACTAGTATGTGATGCATGTGATTTAGGCAAACTTACTAGGAGCTCATATGTTGGTGCGGGCCATAGGAGCTCTTCTGTTTTTGATATATACATTCTGATGTCTTGGGGCCGTGCGCCATAACTACTATGAATGGTTACAAGTATTTCGTCTCTTTATTGATTGTTCTTCTCGTGTCACCAGACTGTATTTGATGAAGAATAAGAATGAGGTCTTTGTCTGTTTCCGGGACTTTCATAAACATGTTCAGACTCAGTACAGAGCAGTGGTAAAGGTACTAAGATGATTGACCTTCACTTACTAGTGTCGCTTCTTCTTCATGAGTAACCACAGCTCCTCGTGGTGATCATGTAGGAATCTCGTCGCTTGCTGGTGGATCCATTACTCTGCATCCAAAATAAACGATAAGAGGCGTTCAGAGGAATCAAGGCAGGATGCAAGTCAATAAATTAATTCGAATCCGATATAGATATCAAGAACGATTCAAACAAGTGGATGAGATCCTTATCCAATTCTTATTGCAGGCTTGCTTGGTCCCTAAGTTGAAACCGAAGCAATTTAGTCGTAGACCTGCATGGGCCACCACAAAAACCATGTCACGCCCGTCCCAAAATATCGAGGGCTAGACACGTGACAATGGCCAGCAGCACACACCGATGGACAAACCCAATTTAATGGACCCATCAGGATGTACTTAAGTTGTAATACAACAATAAGGGTGTAATATACTAATCTCATCCACAAAAATGAATACAAGAATATCAGGGTATAAAGCAATATCAAGTCTCAATAAAACATAACTCGGGGAACCCGATAATGAGTCTGATACAATAGTCAAGAATAAAGATAACAGCAAATACTGAGTATGGATAAAGCATATACTTAGAAGAAATCATTGGCGATCACTCGTCTTCTGGTTCTGGTACTGATCCAGTGCCTGCTCCTGCTTCTGCTAATGCTCCTGTCTCCTATACCTCGGGATGGATCTCCTCTGCTATTCCTGGGGACATAATCCGGATCCAGGTCCTCAGGGGACATAGCAAGGTACAAAATAACTCATGCCAAAATAAATGCAGTGCAGCAATAAATGAATCAATAGGGTAAAATATATAACCAGCTAAGTGATATGCAAGTGAGAGTTAATCATACTTAGGCTGAGACTACTATAGGCTCTGTGTCGGGAAGACCCATAGCAGCATTAGTATTACGACTCCAGTATATATGCCAAAGCAAGTAGTATCATGACTCCAGTATATGTGCCAAAGCACCTCCAGATAACAATATATATATATAATATAATCAACTTTTGATATGGTAATACTCTCCCCACCCAATGTAATCACACATCTCATGTCCATGTCACGCAAGATCATGACCTCTAACTGATGCAATAAGTCATAATGATAGCTAAGCATGTATAAAGTATATGTCATAAACCTGTATCCTATACAGAATCACCATGAATATCTCAGAAAGATTGTCTCATGAATAGTGTCAGGTGTCCTGTGGTATGACGTACTTGATAATGCAAGCACGAGAATGTATAGGGTCTCGATGTCCATGTCTAGGTGACATTACACAACTCTGCGTATAGTGTTGACATCCGAATATTATTCGGACGCTAAAAAATGTCACACGGCCCTAAGTTAAGCATGTATATCATATAAATAAATCAAGATAACAAAATAAAGCAGGTACTGCAAGTTTTGGCAAGGTACACTTGCCTGGGGTTTTGACTCCAATTGTAGCTCTGGTATCGGTGGGATTTGCAGATACTTCTCCGGTTGCTGAAATAAATGTTACCATCAGGTTCAGAAGACATCAAATAGCTAGAATTGCCTGTCCTTGAGTCCAATTTGGACACAGGAGCAAAAGTGACAGTTTCTGGTCAAAGCAGGGTCCACATGTGGCCCGCTTCGCACCGAAAAATATGCCAGAAAATGTTTTCCAAATTCGTCAAACTAAGTGTCAACAAGTCCAGAACAACGATACGAACCCAACGGAACGTCCAGAACTGGATTCCGATGAGTCGATCACAAAATCGCCCGTCAAGTGGAGCCGTGGGGCCCACGATACGCAATTTTGTCAACATTCTCAGAATCGAACCTAACTTGGGTCACAGGACCAGCATATTGCTACGAGTCCGATGGCGCAAGTTTCATTTCGATACGACGTGTGTACACGAAGTTACGAGTTCCAGAACAGGGCCGATACGGGACGTTGTCGACGGATACGCGTTGATTCCGGTGTGCACGCACACACACACACAACTTCCGCGAAATCCCACACGTCATTATTAACGGCGTGCACCTTTCAGTGAAGTCCGCACACGACAAAGTCATCCCGTTTGACGGGACGCACTCAGTTCTGGAAAAAAACAGGGTGAATATTTTCCTGATTTTGGATCGCAGTTCGCGATCGCCACATGACGCGACACACTGAGCGGGTTGCACGGGTATCGAGAGGGTCATGCAGGGTTCGCGTCACAGCAGACGGAACAAAAAACGGAACAGCGAGGAGAGAGAAACGGTCACCTGAACAGGACTCCGCAGAAGGCTGAATCGCGCGTCCTCCCGAGTCGTCGCGACACGGCGGCTAGGGTTTTCGCCTGAGGCGGCTGGAGCTGGTGGCGGCCGGGGCTGCTACGGCTCTGGAGTCGTTAAGGCGGCCGGAGGAGACGGAGGCGGCTCTCGTCGTGGCGGCTGGGGTCCGGAGCTGGAGGGGGTGTGCTGGCGGAGCTCAGCTGCGGCTGAGATGCTGGCGGAGGAGACGGTGGCCGGTAGAGAGAGGTCGACGGGGCTCGGGGATCCAAGGCGGAGGCTCGTCGGCGGGGGAGATGCAGGGGAGAGGCCGGGGACGATGGTGGCTGAGAGTGGCGGGGAGAGAAAGGCGGTGGAGCTCGGGGATGACGGTGGCTGGGGGTTCGACGAGGCAGCAGGGTGGGCCGGGGTCGTGGTTTAAATAGGAGGAGCGGGCGACGGTTTGCAGGGAGGGGAACCGAGGGGTCGCCGGCGGTTGCGGTTGCGGGAGCGGGAAAGCTGAGCGGCGGCGGTTACGAGCGGAGAAGGCGGAGAAGGCGACGGGTCGACCGGCGGTTACGGGCGGAGAGGAATCGACTCCGTAGGGTTTAGGGATTTCAACAGACGGGTTAACGGGTCGGGTTTCGAGTCGGGTTCAGACCCGATCCGACCCGCAGGGTTTAGGCCCGGTTCAGCTAGACCGGGTCGGTCCAGTTCGGGTTGGTTTGGGTCAGAAATAAACCGGATTTATTTAGGGTTTATTTAGGGTTTATTATTAACTTAGTTTTTAAGTCTTTAAAAATATTTCCGAGGTCCAATAAATTTCAGAAAATTTACCCTATGTCTAATATTTTATTTTGCACCCAAAACAATTATTTTCGTAATATTTCAATATTTAATAAAAATATTTAATTTTATTTAATACCAAAATACCTTGATTTTAATTAGTTAAAAACCACAAAAAATTCCAGAAAAATTATGAAAATTGATTTTTAAAATTCCTGAAAAATCAGGAGGTTTACAATCTTACCCCCTTAAGAGGATTGTGTCCTCGCAATCAAAGAATAACCGGTCAAAAGAGATGACACGGTTGCAAGCATTGTTCGAAGCACATCACTATCAAGATTCATGATTCAGGAGATTCAAAGGATGAGGGTTTAAGCAAAAACACATAGGGAATGAAAACATCATTTCCCTAAGCAATGGAAGTTATGCAATTTCCAGAGTGAAGGAAATATAGTTAAAGCAAGAAAACTACAGTTTAGAAAACTAGGTTATCACTTATAAAATATACTAGGTTATCAATTATTAGCAAGTTCAAAATTACCAGGTTAAGGCTAAGGTCACGAACCAACAGGCACGAGCTAAAGCAATACTAAAAATAGATAGCTACGAAATAACTTACGCACATTAGCTACTCCACGAGTCTGCACGTCCTCCAAGGTCATCGCGAAAGCTTGTCCGCGTCCTTGTGGTGGATTCCTCTGCTGCTGCTGAGCCTGCTGGAAGAGTAGTGCCTGGGGTATCAAAGGTGGCCACGGCTGATACCCACCTGGAGGTGGTGGTATGACTCCTTCAACTCCCGTTTGCGGTACTCCCAAGGTTGGATAGGCTGGCCTCGGTACTGGTAAAGCTTGTTGGCTAACCATTGGTGCTTCTCCTCGATGCATCGTGCAACCTCTAGCTAAATGTTTGCTGGATCCGTAAATCAAGCACAGTCCCAACTTGCGTCTGCACTCCCTCTCAATATGGCCTCGCTTGCCACAGTAGTGACAAGTAGGAAGGATTAAGGCTCTTGGTGCTGCTCTCGGTGGTGGATTCATCTGTGGTCGCTTTGCAGCTCTTTCCTGTTGTGCTTGGTCTAGTGCTAATGCATGCGGCCGCTTCTGGCTGGACTATCCTGGTGATGCACTCTATGGCCCGTGCTGCAGCAAGAACGTCCGTTGCAACGGAGCTGATTAACTTCTGGAGCTCAGAGCTAAGTTTGTAAATGAACTCCTCCGTTTGGCTTTGCTGAACCTTCTGATAGGCTTGCATCATCGTGTAGTACATTTGAAACATCTGTTGCCCGTCTATAGCTTGCCCTTGTGGGAATACGGGCATTGGTGGAGTAAATTGCGGCGGAGGTAGGATGTCATCTTGCTGGATTCTCGAGGCATGCTGATTTGCTTGTCTGTGTTGTTGAGCTGATTGACCTTCACTTACTGGTGTCGCTTCTTCTTCATGAGTAACCACAACTCCTCGTGGTGATCCTGTAGGAATCTCGTCGCTTGCTGGTAGATCCATTACTCTGCATCCAAAATAAACGATAAGAGGCGTTCAGAGGAATCAAGGCAGGATGCAAGTCAATAAATTAATTCGAATCCGATATAGATATCAAGAACGATTCAAGCAAGTGGACGAGATCCTTATCCTATTCTTATTGCAGGCTTGCTTGGTCCCTAAGTTGAAACCGAAGCAATTTAGCCGTAGACCTGCATGGGCCACTAAAAAAACCATGTCACGCTCCAGTCCCAAAATATCGAGGGACTAGACACGTGGCAATGGCCAGCAGCACACACCGATGGACAAACCCAATTTAATGGACCCATCAGGATGTACTTAAGCTGTAATACAACAATAAGGGTGTAATATACTAATCTCATCCACAGAAATGAATACAACAATATCAGAGTATAAAGCAATATCAAGTTTCAATAAAACATAACTCGGGGAACAACCCGATAATGAATCTGATACAATAGTCAAAAATAAAGATAACAACAGCAAAAACTGAGTATGGATAAAGCATATACTCAGAAGAAATCCTTGGCGATCACTCGTCTTCTGGTTCTGGTACTAATCCAGTGCCTGCTCTTGTTCCTGCTCCTGCTAATGCTCATATCTCATATACCTCGGGATGGATCTCGTCTGCTATTCCTGGGACATAATCCGGATCCAGGTCCTCAGGGGAAATAGCAAGGTACAAAATAACTCATGCCAAAATAAATGCAGTGCAGCAATAAATGAATCAATAGGGTAAACTATATAACCAGCTAAGTGATATGCAAGTGAGAGTTTTAATCATACTCAGGCTGAGACTACTATAGGCTCTGTGTCGGGAAGACCCATAGCAGCATTAGTATTACGACTCCAGTATATATGCCAAAGCAAGCAGTATCACGACTCCAGTATATGTGCAAAAGCACCTCCAGATAACAATATATATATAATATAATCAGCCTTTGATATGGTAATACTCTTCCCACCCAATGTAATCACACGTCTCATGTCCACGACGTCTCATGTCCATGTCACGCAAGATCATGACCTCTAACTGATACAATAAGTCATAATGATAGCTAAGCATGTATAAAGTATATGTCATAAACCTGTATCCTATACAGAATCACCATAAATATCTCAGAAAGATTATGTCTAACGAATAGTATCAGGTGTCCTGTGGTATGACGTACTTGATAATACAAGCACGAGAATGTATAGGGTCTCGATGTCCATGTCTAGGTGACATTACACAACTCTGCGTACAGTGTTGACACCCGAATATTATTCGGACGCTAAGCAATGTCACACGGTCCTAGGTTAAGCATGTATATCATATAAATAAATCAAGATAACAAAATGAAGTAGGTACAGCAAGTTTTGGCAAGGTACCCTTGCTTGGGATTCTGACTCCAACTGTGGGATTTGCAGGTACTCCTCCGGTTGCTGAAATAAATGCTACCATCAGATTCAGAAGACATCAAATAGCTAGAATTGCATATCCTTGAGTCCAATTTGGACACAGAGGCAAAAGTGACAGTTTTTGGTCAAAGCGGAATCCACATGTGGCCCGCTTCACACCGAAAAACGTGCCAGAAAATGTTCTCCAAATTCGTCAAACTTAGTGTCAACAAGTCCAGAACGACGATACGAACCCAACGGAACATCCAGAACTGGATTCCGATGAGTCGATCACAAAATCGTCCGTCAAGTGGAGACGTGGGGCCAACGATACGTAATTTAGTCAGCGTTCTCAGAATCGAACCAAACTTAGGTCACAGGACCAGCGTATTGCTACGAGTCCGATGGCGCAAGTTTCATTTAGATACGACGTGCGTACACGAAGTGACAACGAGTTCTAGAAAAGGGCTGATACGGGACGTTGTCGACGGATACGCGTTGATTCCGGTGTGTACCACATCCAAATCAACTTCCGCGAAATTCCACACGTCCGTATTAACGGCGTGCATCTTTCGGTGAAGTCCGCACACGACCAAGTCGTCCCATTTGGCGGGGACGCACTCAGTTCCGAGAAAAAACAGGGTGAATATTTTTCTAATTTTGGATCGCATTTTGCGATCGCCACAGGACGCGACACACCGAGCGGGTTGCACTTGTATCGAGAAGGTCACGCAGGGTTCGCATCACAGCAGACGGAACGGGAAATGGGACAGCGAGGAAAAGAAACGATCACCTGAACAGGGCTCCGCAGAAGGCTGAATCGCACGTCCTCGCGAGTCGTCGCGACACGGCGGCTAGGGTTTTCGCCGGAGGCGGTCGGAGCTGGTGGCGGCAGGGACTGCTACGGCTCTGGAGTCGTCGAGGCGGCCGGAGGAGACGGAGGCGGCTCTCGTCGTGGCGGCTGGGGCCCGGAGCTGGAGGCGGTGTGCTGGCGGAGCTCGGCTGCGGCTGAGATGCTGGCGGAGGAGACGGTGGCCGGTAGAGAGAGGTCGCCGGGGCTCGGGGATCCAAGGAGGAGGCTCGTCGGCGGGGGAGACGCAGGGGAGAGGCCGGGGACGACGGTGGCTGAGAGTTGCGGGGAGAGAGGCGGTGGAGCTCGGGGATGACGGTGGCTGGGGGTTCGACGAGACAGCGGGGTTGGCCGGGGTCGTGGTTTAAATAGGAGGATTGGGCGACGATTTGCAGGGAGGGGAACCGAGGGGTCGCCGGCGGTTGCGGGAGCGGGAAGGCTGAGCGGCGGCGGTTACGAGCGGAGGAGGCGGCGGGTCGACCGGCGGTTACGGGCGGAGAGGAATCGGCTCCGTCGGGTTTAGGGATTTCAACAGACGGGTTAACGGGTAGTGTTTCGGGTCGGGTTCAGACCCGATCCGACCCGCAGGGTTTAGGCCCGGTTCAGCTAGACCGGGTCGGTCCAGTTCGGGTTGGCTTGGGTCAGAAATAAACCGGATTTATTTAGGGTTTATTTAGGGTTTATTATTAACTTAGTTTTTAGGTCTTTAAAAATATTTTCGAGGTCCAATAAATTCCAGAAAAATTACCCTATGTCTAATATTTTAATTTGCACCCAAAAAAATTATTTTCGTAATATTTTAATATTTAATAAAAATATTTAATTTTATTTAATTCTAACATACCTTGATTTTAATTAGTTAAAAATCCCAGAAAATTCCAGAAAATTGTGAAAATTGATTTTTAAAATTCCTGAAAAATCAGGGGGTTTACAATCTATCCCCCTTAAAAGGATTGCGTCCTCGTAATCAAAGAATAACCGGTCAACAGAGATGACACGGTTGCAAGCATTGTTCGAAGCACATCACTATCAAGATTCATGATTCAAGAGATTCAAAGGATGAGGGTTTAAGCAAAAACACATAGGGAATGAAAACATCATTTCCCTAAGCAATGGAAGTTATGCAATTTCCAGAGTGAAGAAAATCTAGTTAAAGCAAGAAAACTACAGTTTAGAAAACTAGGTTATCACTTATAAAACATACTAGGTTATCAATTATTAGCAAGTTCAAAATTACCAGGTTAAGGCTAAGGTCACGAACCAACAGGCACGAGCTAAAGCAATACTAGAAATAGATAGCTATGAAATAACTTACGCACATTAGCTACTCCACGAGTCTGCACGTCCTCCAAGGTCATCGCGAAAGCTTGTCCGTGTCCTTGCGGTGGATTCCTCTGCTGCTGTTGAGCCTGCTGGAAGAGTAGTGCCTGGGGTATCAAAGGTGGCCACGGCTGATACCCACCTGGAGGTGGTGGTATGACTCCTTCAACTCCCGTTTGCGGTACTCCCAATGCTGGATAGGCTGGCCTCGGTACTGGTAAAGCTTGTTGGCTAACTATTGGTGCTTCTCCTCGATGCATCGTGCAACCTCTGGATAAATGTTTGCTGGATCCGTAAATCAAGCACAGTCCCAACTTGCGTCTGCACTCCCTCTCAATATGGCCTCGCTTGCCACAGTAGTGACAAGTAGGAAGGATTAAGGCTCTTGGTGCTGCTCTCGGTGGTGGATTCATCTGTGGTCGCTTTGCAGCTCTTTTCTGTTGTGCTTGGTCTAGTGCTAATGCATGCGGCCGCTTCTGACTGGACTCTATCGTGGTGATGCACTCCATGGCCCGTGCTGCAGCAAGAACGTCCGTTGCAACGGAGCTGATTAACTTCCGGAGCTCAGAGCTAAGTTTGTAAATTAACTCCTCCGTTTGGCTTTGCTGAACCTTCTGATAGGCTTGCATCATCGTGTAGTACATTTGAAACATCTGTTGCCCGTCCATAGCTTGCCCTTGTGGGAATACGGGCATTGGTGGAGTAAATTGCGGCGGAGGTGGGATGTCATCTTGCTGGATTCTCGAGGCATGCTGATTTGGTTGTCTGTGTTGTTGAGCTGATTGACCTTCACTTACTGGTGTCGCTTCTTCTTCATGAGTAACCACAACTCCTCGTGGTGATCCTGTAGGAATCTCGTCACTTGCTGGTGGATCCATTACTCTGCATCCAAAATAAACGATAAGAGGCGTTCAGAGGAATCAAGGCAGGATGCAAGTCAATAAATTAATTCGAATCCGATATAGATATCAAGAACGATTCAAGCAAGTGGATGAGATCCTTATCCTATTCTTATTGCAGGCTTGCTTGGTCCCTAAGTTGAAACCGAAGCAATTTAGCCGTAGACCTGCATGGGCCACTACAAAAACCATGTCACGCCCCAGTCCCCAAATATCGAGGGACTAGACACGTGGCAATGGCCAGCAGCACACACCGATGGACAAACCCAATTTAATGGACCCATCAAGATGTACTTAAGCTGTAATACAACAATAAGGGTGTAATATACTAATCTTATCCACAGAAATGAATACAACAATATCAGAGTATAAAGCAATATTAAGTCTCAATAAAACATAACTCAGGGAACAACCCGATTATGAGTCTGATACAATAGTCAAAAATAAAGATAACAGCAAATACTGAGTATGGATAAAGCATATACTCAGAAGAAATCCTTGGCGATCACTCGTCTTCTGGTTCTGGTACTAATCCAGTGCCTGCTCTTGTTCCTGCTCTTGCTAATGCTCATAGCTTATATACCTCGGGATGGATCTCCTCTGCTATTCCTGGGACATAATCCGGATCCAGGTCCTCAGGGGACATAGCAAGGTACAAAATAACTCATGCCAAAATAAATGCAGTGCAGCAATAAATGAATCAATAGGGTAAACTATATAACCAGCTAAGTGATATGCAAGTGAGAGTTTTAATCACACTCAGGCTGAGACTACTATAGGCTCTGTATCGGGAAGACCCATAGCAGCATTAGTATTACGACTCCAGTATATATGCCAAAGCAAGTAGTATCACGACTCCAGTATATGTGCCAAAGCACCTCCAGATAACAATATATATAATATAATCAGCCTTTGATATGGTAATACTCTCCCCACCCAATGTAATCACACGTCTCATGTCCACGACGTCTCATGTCCATGTCACGCAAGATCATGACCTCTAACTGATGCAATAAGTCATAATGATAGCTAAGCATGTATAAAGTATATGTCATAAACCTATATCTTATACAGAATCACCATGAATATCTCAGAAAGATTCTGTCTCATGAATAGTGTCAGGTGTCCTGTGGTATGACATACTTGATAATGCAAGCACGAGAATTTATAGGGTCTCGATGTCCATATCTAGGTGACATTACACAACTCTGCGTACAGTGTTGACACCCGAATATTATTCGGACGCTAAGCAATGTCACACGGTCCTAGGTTAAGCATGTATATCATATAAATAAATCAAGATAACAAAATGAAGCAGGTACTGCAAGTTTTGGCAAGGTACACTTGTCTGGGGTTCTGACTCCAACTATAGCTCTGGTATCGGTGGGATTTGCAGGTACTCCTACGGTTGCTGAAATAAATGTTACCATCAGGTTCAGAAGACATCAAATAGCTAGAATTGTTTGTCCTTGAGTCCAATTTGGGCACAGGGGCAAAAGTGACAGTTTCTGGTCAAAGCCGGGTCCACATGTGGCCTACTTCGCACCGAAAAATGTGCCAGAGACGATGTTCTCCAAATTCGTCAAACTTAGTGTCAACAAATCTAGAACGACGATACGAACCCAAGGGAACATCCAGAACTGAATTTCGATGAGTCGATCACAAAATCGACCGTCAAGTGGAGCCATGGGGCCCACGATACGCGATTTTGTCAACGTTCTCAGAATCGAACCAAACTTGTGTCACAGGACCAACGTATTGCTACGAGTCCGATGGCGCAAGTTTTATTTCGATACGACGTGTGTACACGAAGTTACAACGAGTTTCAGAACAGGGCCGATACGGGACGTTGTCGACGGATACGAGTTGATTCCGGTGTGCACGCATATCCAAATCGACTTCCGCGAAATCCAACACGTCCTTATTAACGGCGTGCACCTTTCGGTGAAGTCCGCACACGCCCAAGTCGTCCCGTTTGGCGGGACGCACTCAGTTTCGGAGAAAAATAGGGTAAACATTTTCCTGATTTTGGATCGCAGTTCGCGATCGCCACAAGACGCGACACACCGAGCGGGTTGCACGGGTATCGAGAGGGTCACGCAGAGTTCGCGTCACAGCAGACGGAACGAAAAACGGGACAGCGAGGAGAGAAACGGTCACCTGAACCGGGCTCCGCAGAAGGCTGAATCGCGCGTCCTCGCGAGTCGTCGCGACACGGCGGCTAGGGTTTTCGCCGGAGGCGGCCGGAGCTGGTGGCGGTCGGGGCTGCTACGGCTCTGGAGTCGTCGAGGCGGCCGGAGGAGACGGAGGCGGCTCTCGTCGTGGCGGCTGGGGCCCGGAGCTGGAGGCGGTGTGCTGGCGGAGCTCGACTGCGACTGAGATGCTGGCGGAGGAGACGGTGGCCGGTGGAGAGAGGTCGCCGGGGCTCGGGGATCCAAGGCGGAGGCTCGTCGACGGGGGAGACGCAGGGGAGAGGCCAGGGACGACGGTGGCTGAGAGTTGCGGGGAGAGAGAGGCGGTGGAGCTCGGGGATGACGGTGGCTGGGGGTTCGACGAGGCAGCGGGGTTGGCCAGGGTCGTGGTTTAAATAGAAGGAGCGGGTGGCGGTTTGCAAGGAGGGGAACCGAGGAGTCGCCGGCGGTTGCGGGAGCGGAAAAGATGAGCGGTGGCGGTTACGATCGGAGGAGGAGGAGAAGGCGACGGATCGACCGGCGGTTACGGGCGGAAAGGAATCGGCTCCGTCGGGTTTAGGGATTTCAACAAACGGGTTAACGGGTCGGATTTCAGGTCGGGTTCAGACCCGATCCGACCCGCAGGGTTTAGGCCCGGTTCAGCTAGACCGGGTCGGTCCGGTTCGGGTTGGTTTGGTGAGAAATAAAACGAGTTTATTTAGAGTTTATTTAGGGTTTATTATTAACTTAGTTTTTAGGTCTTTAAAAATGTTTTCGGGATCCAATAAATTCCAGAAAAATTATCCTATGTCTAATATTTTATTTTACACCCAAAAAAATTATTTTCATAAATTTTAATATTTAATAAAAATATTTAATTTTATTTAATTCCAAAATACCTTGATTTTAATTAGTTAAAAATCCCAGAAAATTCCAGAAAAATTGTGAAAATTAATTTTTTAAATTCCTGAAAAATCAGAGGGTTTACATGGGTTTACATCTACCGCTTCGGCTTGTCTCGCAAGATCATTAATGAAAACGGTCCACAATTTGTAAGCCACATTTTCTTCCGATTTTGCGATAAAAATCGAATTCAGAAAAATAGCTTCAACCGCCTACAAACCAACATCAAATGGATTAGCTGAAGCATTCAATAAAGCAATCATTTTGCAGCAACTAAAAAAGTATATTTCAACCAACAAACGTGATTGGAATGATAAATTGGAAGAATATCTATGGGCCTATCGTACGATGGTCCGAACTCCGACTGGTAGCACGTCGTTCTCTTTGGTCTACAGAAGCGAGGTTGTGCTTCCTTTGGAGACCCAAATTACTTCTCTTCGAGTGGCCCTTTCCAATCAGCTAACCACCAAAGACAACTATCGTCGACGCCTACAAGAATTGGAGGCGCTTGACGAAAAACGCTCTTGGCTCAGCAGTGCATTGAGCTATATCAAGCACGAATATCCGGGGACTTCAACAAAAAGGTGAAGGAAAGGATATTACAGGTCGGCGATCTTGTCCTGACCGTGAGAAGACCGATGATCATGACCTATAAGACAGCGGAAAAATTCCAACCCAAGTGGGAGGGTCCCTTTGTAGTGGAGACGGTTTACTCCAGCGGCGCATACAGGCTCGCTAAACCTAATGGTAACTTGCTCATGATGCCAATCAACGAGCAGAAATAAGAGTAACCAATCATGGTACAGCCTGTCTGACCAGATTATCTGCACACACAACTCTTCAGTCAAAAAAACAGAGAGTTTGGTATAGAAATCCAAAAGACAAACTGATTGGAGAGAGAATAAGATAGTAACCAACCATTGTACAGCCAGAAAGCAGACCTTACTAGTTTTCTTAGCATGAAACAAAAAAGTCAGTCACCACTCTAATTATCAGAAGGGAACAAAGGCTACGAGGTGCAGATACTGCCTGTTTAGCAGTCACAAAAAAGATAGTCACAACTACATCGAAACTACAAATATATCTAGCCTTACAAATTTAAACTAGATATAAACTGAACTCATAGTCTAATATAAGCTAGATCACCAAAAATCTTAAAATATTGGCATCAATCACAAGCTATGTCGCATATACACGAAATGACACGGCACCTCTTTAAGAGGGTGTGTCCTAACGTATTCCGGAGTGCTTGTGTCGTGTTCATTAAGTGCCAGACACGATGCGACAAGGCACTGTTTTCAGGGGCACCCCGTGCTTCCTAAATCACAACAAAAGAACTCGATCCAACGAAATAAAAGAATGATGTAAAAAAAAGTTATCCATCCCTGTAGAGGAAGACGATGACCCAGACATCAGCGGGCACATGGGAGACCACCCTGACAAATTTTACGAGAATCATGCAGCTGCAGGAGCACATGATGATTAGCTCATAATACTCTCTTCTCGGAAAAAGTGCAGAACCTGGAAAAGTAGATATATTGTTCAGAGCTAACCACATACCTGAAAAATTCTTGTAAATGAGTACGGTATTAGTTTGGAAGCAAGTTTAACTGGTAGTCTCAAATTGACCTGAATCAGGCTCAACATGGTTGTGATTATGGATGAGCCATTCGGGAATGGTAAGCAACTAGTCTGAGAGATGCTCGTGATATCAACAGTCACTCACCAAGAACCACTATGTAACCAATTGAAAGGTTTAGGTAGGCAAAAGCAAATGTACAAGAAAAAAAAACTAATGAGTTTAAATATAGATTTTCTGGTTACCCATTCTAGGTTATTTCTAAATGTCACTTTAGTTACTATTAGTATATTTTAACAACTATGCCATTATATTTAAGATGGGGTAAGGATTACCTGTTCACAACCAGATAAATTGTTTCCTTATGGTTCAACACTGAGAACTCCACAAAACTAAAGCAAGAAAGTTTTGTGCATGATTACTAAGAAAAAGAAGAAAAATTGAAGCACTTACTGCAAGAACTACAAAAACTGATGATGCCTTGTACTTCCTGTCAGAAGTTTTCCAACCCAAAGTATAATACCACCACTTAAATGTGTCGAAGCGATTCGCTCAATCTTCCCTTTTCCAGTCACCTGGTACATACGGAGAACATAAGAAACTGACACAACGTTAATATCATGATGTAGTTTCTTGAATGAAGAGATACCTTATACTGGCATCCGAGCTAGCATCGACCACAAGGTATGGTAATATTGTTGTCTTCATTATGCTCAGAGATCAGCTTTACTTCTACTAGCACAGGACCAAGGTTGATTACCAATAATACCATTGACAAAGTCACTAAGAAAATATTCCACGCCCATACTTGGATAAGATCATTATGAATCCTAAATGTTACAAAGAAATAAGAAAGCGTTAACACTGCTAAAAGCTAACATAATCAACCTAAAGAAATAAAGCACTAACTTGAAGCAATATGGTTAGTGGTTATCCACGTTCCACAAGTCAATATGCTTTTAGCTATGTGAATCGAGACTTTTGGTTTGTAAATATTGAAAAAGGAGTAAAGATGATTTGAATGCAACTTCAAAGACATGAATTCCAAATCTGCGACAAGTGATTCTGTAGAAATGATCTTTTCTAAACGTAATCATTTTTCCTTTTCTTTCTTTTTCCACCCACGCCAGATTTGAAGGTCCTGAAGTTGATGTATTTGCAGGAGTGTGCTTCTTAGCCCTTCTTGGAAGTTTGGGCACTAGTTCTGCAACATGGACCATCAATTGCTTCCCTGAAAATAAAAGCTCCATGTTTTAAGAGGCGATCGAAGAATGGAAAAAAAAAACTGCTTTCATTTCCTCTCAGAGCGTAATCTCATCATATCGTACCGGTGGAAAAAACAGAGTTTGCAAAGTAAATGCTGGATAATATGCTTATGGCAAAACATTATATCATATTTAAGGGGTGTTTTCATCTATTAATTGTTCTTCATGCTCAGCAATGACAATAATATTTCTACTTCACCCATATTAATTCAAAACAGTTCTATATTTCAAGGAACATCAGGTCAGCTTCCTCATATATATAATGCAACTTATTATAAACAAGTACATTTAATAAGTCTATCAAAGAGGATAAAAATGTTACCTTTCTATCTTTTATCTTCTTTGAGTTCTTTCCTGCATAGTAATTATCTTCTAGCTTGTGATGTTTAACATTTCAAAGAAAATAATTTTAGAGAAATCAACAATTAATCACAAGAATTTATTATTTGATACTTAAAAGGAAAAGATTGGCAATTTGATCAGGAAGAAAGGTCACATTGGTTCAGTAAATGCCCAGCATATCTGACACTACATGGATACATCAAAATACACTAGAAGCAGAGGAAACGACAATTTCTATTGCAAGCAGATGACATTGTTGTCTTGAATTACCTGTAACTTTAAATAGAGACTACTCAGTAGCTTCAGTAAGCTTTTATGTTAGATTTGACGATTGTGGTAATGAAATATGGACTCATCAAATGCACGGACCAGAGGAAAAGTATCACCTGTACCGAGAATAAAAAAAATTTGGGGGGTGTACATGTTGGAAGTACACAGGAGAAAACAGAAAGCGTCAAGCGATGGAGACAGGAGGAGTAGGACTGAGGAAGCGTCCACCTCAGTCTTCGCCAGAGGCAACACTGCCATGTATGTCCATCCATCGGAAGGTACTGGTGACTCACTCGCCCTTGCATCTATGTCTTCCTTTAGATCGTCGGACTGGATTGTTGATTCGGGTGCATCTCGACACGTGACAGAAAATGCTAGTGAGTTATCTTTCTACACTTACCTAGCATCTGCAGACAGCATTCAAACAGCCGATGGTACTTTCCAACCAGTGGTCGGTAAGGGTACTATCGATTGTACAGGTTCAGTAAGATTATCCAATGTTTTACATGCTCCTTTTTTTCAGTCAGTCTTTTGTCCATTAGTTCTATAATCCTCCAACTACAATGCATTGTCTCTTTTGATATTCCTAAGGTGATCTTCCAGGAGAAGGAGACGGGACGAATACTTTGGACTGGCACTTGGCATGATGGACTGTGGTACCTGGATCGGGGAGGACTGGATTCGGCATTGGTGTCTGTAGCAGAAAGGGCAGGAATATGAGGACCAAAGATGAGTGTCGAGGATACACTGATACTCCATCACAGGCGGTTGGGGTACTCATCTTTTGGTATTTTGAGTAGGTTGTATCCATCTATTTATGAGAAGGCAAATAAGGAGAAACTAGTATGTGATGCATGTGATTTAGGCAAACTTACTAGGAGCTCATATGTTGGTGCGGGCCATAGGAGCTCTTCTGTTTTTGATATATACATTCTGATGTCTTGGGGCCGTGCGCCATAACTACTATGAATGGTTACAAGTATTTCGTCTCTTTTATTGATTGTTCTTCTCGTGTCACCAGACTGTATTTGATGAAGAATAAGAATGAGGTCTTTGTCTGTTTCCGAGACTTCCATAAACATGTTCAGACTCAGTACAGAGCAGTGGTAAAGGTACTAAGGTCTGACAATGGAACAGAGTATACCAACAAAGCACTTGAGGAATACATGTCAGCCCAAGGGATAAAGCATCAGACCACCTATGCATACACACCAGCACAGAATGGAGTGGCAGAAAGGAAGAACAGACACCTTCTGGAGGTGGCAAGGAGTATGATGATCGCCATGAATGTCCCACAGAGTCTGTGGGGGCATGCAGTGTTGACAGCAGCTCGATTGATCAACAGGATGCCCTCGAAAGTACTGCGATGGAAGTCTCCATGTGAGATATTGCAAGAAAATAATAGTGGGATACTCCCACTAAAGGTGTTTGGCTGCGTATGTTTTGTGAAGGACAACAGACCGTCTGTTGGAAAACTTGACCCCAGAGCAGTCAAGTGTGTATTCGTGGGCTATTCGGCGACTCGGAAGGGATACGTGTGTTGGAGCCCGGTAGAGAAGAAGTTTGTGAGCATGGATGTTCACTTCAGAGAGTTTGAGACATACTACCATAAGGAGAGAACCTCATCCATGAGCAACTCACCTGATACTGAGAGTATGAGACGGAGAGGGAGATTAGTGAGAGTGTGGTGACCGATTTAGGAGTATTGCATGGAGGAACGTTTGAGGAGTAGCAGAAGAGTGAAGAGAAACAGGGAGAGGCGATGAGAGGTGTTAGGCCCACGACTCAGGGGGAGTTAGTTACCTACAGTAGGAAAGGAAAGCCAATTGCAGGACCAGTACCTATAATGCCAGTGCCAAGTCCCTTACCTGCGTCCGTCTCAACTCCTGAGACACCTACACCACCACCACCAGATTACCCTTCAGGTGATATCATTCTTCCTACTCCCATACCATTATCAGTACGGAGGACCACTCACAGCAATGCGAAAAATCTTCCTGATAGATATAGTTGGGACCTTGCTCAGTTTGTTTCATATAATAACATCTCTTCTTTTCATGGAGCATTCATTGCATCTTTGGATAGTATTACTGTATCTAACAATTAGCAGGTTGCCGAGAACGATCCAAAGTGAAAAGCGGCGATGCACGAGGAGTTAGGCGCTCTTGAGAAGAACTACACTTGGGAACTGGTAAAACTGTCAGAGGGGAAGAGGACAGTCGGATGCAAGTGGGTCTTTACTGTGAAACAGAACGCAGATGAAAAAATAGAGCACTACAAGGCTCGACTGGTGGCAAAATGATACAGTCAGACGTACAGCATTGACTATGATGAGACCTTTGCACCAGTGACGAAGATGAGCACCGTCAGGATCCTGATTTCTTTTGCAGCGAATGGTGGATGAAAGCTACACCAACTGGATGTGAAGAATGTGTTTCCTCATAGGGATCTAGTGGAGAAAGTGTACATGGAGATACCACCAGGATTCTGCACCGATAAGACAGTGGACAAGGTCTGCAGGTTGAAGCCCTTAATGGACTGAAGCAGTCTACTCGAGCGTGGTTTGACAGATTCAGGAGGACAATGATAGGGATGGGATATCAGCAGATCAATGTTGATCATACTGTGTTCTTCTGTCGGAGTGGAGGCTACATCACCATGCTTGCAGTGTGTGGACGATATAATTATCACAGGAGATGATGAGCAGAAGATTGCCCGACTCAAGGGGAAGCTTGGCAAGTAGTTCGAGGTGAAGGACCTTGGCCTTCTTCGGTACTTCCTTGGGATTAAGATTACTCGAGAAGCAGAGAAAATTGTTCTTTCTCAAAGGAAGTATGCGTTGGACCTGCTTACAGAGACAGGGATATTAGGATGCAGACCTGCAGCGACTTCGATCAACCAAGGGTTCAAGCTGTGTACTGAGGCTGGAGAGCCAGTTGACCGAGACAGATACCAGAGACTGGTGGGCAAGTTGATCTATTTAAACCACACGTCTTGATATCTGCTTTGCAATGAGTGTGGTGAGCCGCTACATGCATAACCCAATGAAGGGTCATACGGATGCAGTGTACCAGATTCTGAGATACTTGAAGGGTGCCCCCGAAAAGGGGTTGATATTCAGAAAGAATGATCACTTGGGCATCGAGGGCTACTGTGATTCTGACTGGACTAGTTGTACTGATGACATGAGGTCTACATCGGGCTATTGCATATTTGTACGAGGCAACTTGGTCTCTTGGAGGAGTAAGAAGCAGTCGGTGGTGGCCAGATCGACAGCTGAAGCGGAGTACAGAGCTATGGCCTTGGGAGTTGCAGAACTACTATGGCTGAAGAGTATGCTGGTGGAGCTGAAGTTGGATCAAGGAACCAAGATAAAGCTGTGGTGTGACAACCAGTCAGCCATCAGTATCGCCAACAATCCAGCGCAGCATGACAGGACCAAACACATCAAAATCGATAGGTTCTTCATCAAGAAGAAGTTGGACCGTGGGCTACTGGAGCTAGGTCATGTTCCAACCAAAAAGCAGGTAGCAGACAGTATGACCAAGGGACTTAGCTCTACATATATGATTAGAGGATGTGATAAGATGAACTTAGTGAATATCTTCGCCCATCTTGAGGAGGAGTGTTGGTATATTAGAATATTCTTGGTATATTTGTTGGTATATTAGAATATTCTTGGTATATTGGTTGGAATATTAGAATATTCTACAGGAGGTTTTAATGGGGTATTAATGTAAGATGAAGGGTTGTAAGGCTATAAATAGCCAAGAGATTATCAATAAAAAATATAACAATTACTCCAAAATATTCTACATAAACAAATTAAAATCATCCAATAGGTATTATCTCTTACAATACTCACTTTCAGCAGCCAATTGAATGAGGCATCGAGTTGGAAGTTGGTACTTCTCAAACTCAAATGGAAAAACACCTAGCCACTAAATCTTAGGCACATGCATAAATTTTGCATCGTATGCCATTTTCTTAGACAGCAGAAACATGTATATTAGTATAGTACTTCAGGGCAAGTTAAATTTAATAGACTAAGATCAGAACATTCCTTCTTCGCAAATAAATTAACTAAAAGTACAGAGCCGAGAAATATGGATATTCTGATCAGTGTAACTGAAAGCAGGACCTTATTTGCAAAGAAGAAATGCCATGTCAAATTAGGTTGTCTGCCAGAATGCCATGTCAATTTTTTTCATAGACCTTTCTAGTCCACTTTGTAGTCATTGATAAGATGTAGTATCCCTAACAACTCGGTATCAAAGTGTATATGGAGAGAAATAAATAATTATTAGTCTTGTAGAAAATATCTTAAAGAAACTATCTATGAGAATTAAATAAAATGATCAAAATTCATTGAATATGGAGAGAAGTAAATAAGGTTGCAAATAAAGAAACTATCTATGAGAATCAAATACTATGAACAGAGGGCAGTCCAATTAATACATCCTGGCTAAGTGGCTAGCCTCTACAACTTTCTCTATAGTTTCTATAGCCATTGAATCATCAACAGTATCTTTTTTCTCTCTCCTGATAACATATCTTAACAATAATAAATATCAAAAGGGCAACATTTAAACATATTCAACACACAACATTTAAACATATTCAACACTAACCGTTGGTGCTCCCGATCTTCGCGTCGTACCTGTACAAAATTTAGGGATTGGAAAAAAAAAAATCCTTTTTGAAATCGATCTCACTAGAGGGGGAGGAGAAATTGAGAAATAGATGACGGTTTTAATAACAACCGTCAATTAAAATTAGATTTTTTGACGGTTTTTCTAAAGCCGTCATTAATAACGATAAAATTCTACTGGAAAGAAAGAAGGAGAGAGGGGAGAAGCCATAAAAAAGAGGCTAAACCTGTCAAGAAAGTGCTGCAATTGCCGGAGAAGGGAGGATGTCGTGAAGATCGCCGCAGTCGCTTTTCCTCCGGTGGAGTTTGCCGGAACTTCTTCTTCCGCCGTTAATTCTATCGAGAGGAAGAAAGGGAGGGTTGTTTTATTCAAAGAGACTAAAACCCTCCCCCCCCTCCCCCTCCCCCTCGTTCTCTCTCTCTCTCTCCTCTGTATGCCAACTTTGACAATACATAATTCAATAAAGTGCAAGCGCAAGTGCAATTTATAAGAGAATGGAGTGCTAACGTTTTCTTTCCCAAATTGCCCTGTTCATTTATTACACGGAAATCTTTTTGTTGACCCAGGATTCGTTCGATACATAGACAGTTGACTAACCATTTGAATTTTGCCAATCAATTTCTAATTAGCAGAATATCCATGAAAAAAGATTTTAAAGATCTAAAAATATTGTCAATCAATTCTAATTAGCAGGATCCACGGATTTAAAATTTTGAATATTGCCAATCAATTCTCTCTCCTAAATTGGCCTCTTGATTTGTTACGAAAATCTTTTGATTGACCAAGACTAATAGACTTTGGTTGATAGACCACTATTTGTTTATTACGGAATCTTTTGATTGACCAATACTAATTTGGTTGATACATCTTGACTCAAAATTTAAATTTTGTCAATCAATTCTAATTAGCAGGATCCATGAAAAGACATTAAAGATTTGATTAGATTAAAATATTTTGGATTGGTATTTGGTAAGCTCGGCCCGCTTGTTTGTCAGAGGTTTTATATGAAATTCTTACTGGATAAGAATAGAATTAAATTTTGTTAGATGTTCATTTTTATTATTATTTTGGCAAATTAAATGTCACTACATAAGATGTTAAAATACTATATTTTTTATAGTTATGTAAAATTTTAACATTCATGAAGACTCGTGGTACTGGATACACACGTGACTGTCAAAATTTTGGCATCTTAAGGCTACTAAAATTGTGATGCCCATTAACATAAAATGTAGTGCCTTTATGAGTTTCTCCCTACAAGCCTCGAGGTCCGACCTAGACCAGTCAAAGTCTGGTTAGCAACTACGGGTCCCACCACTTTCTTATAATTAAAAAAAATATATACAATCTTTGGTGTTTTCTTTTTACTATTTTAAACCCTCTCACATTTAACCGATAGGGACTGTTTGGTAAATTGTACGAGAAAAAATATTTGGATTTGGACTTTTAAGGATGAAAAATAAATAGGAATCCATACACTTTCTTATCCCCTATTAGAAGACAAAGGTATTTGGTTAGAATAAGGAAGTGAAAAGTGGAAAGTAGGAGAATGTATTATAGTAACTAGTATATATGCACGTGCGTTGCACGTATTTCATATTACTTGGAAAGAGCAAACAATAATCTTTTAATTGTTTACTACTTGAGAAAAATAAAACTTTTTAATTTTATACTACTTGAGAAGAGCAAACAACAACAACTTTTAGTTTTTTTTTTTTATGTATAATTAACTAACTATCCATATTAAATTTAATGAAAGTAAATATAGATAAGAAAATTTTTGAAACGAATACTTTTATGGTGAAACTTCAACTATTCTTATTATATAGTAGCTTTTGAAAAGAGGAAATGATATTTTTAAAAAACTTTTACGGTGTCTTGCACGTATTCATACTATTTGAAAAGAGGAAATGATATTCTTTTTATATTTTACTACTTGATTAAAGTAAAATCTATTAAATTTTAACATCTTAGAAAAAGCAAACAACAATTCCCTAAAAAAAAAAATCCACTTGTAATTATCTAACTACCCATATTAAATTTAATAAACAATTTTAAGTAGTAAACATATATAAAGGTATTTTAGGGATAAAAAATTTCACGGTGAAGTCTCACTTTCCTTATTATATAGTAGTATAGATAAACAATTTTAAGTAGTAAACATATATAAGAGTATTTTATGAACAAAAACTTTCACAGTGAAGCCTTACTTTCCTCATTATATAGTAGTATAGATATAGATACAAATTATGATAATTATTGTAATAAAAAAAATAGTCGTACTTAATTATCTAATCATTATAATAATTATTCTACTTAGTCTAATAATAATTAGCTATAATTAATTATCTAAATTTGTTCCTTATTATAATTGCAGCCATTAATTAATTATCTAAATTTAGTCCATATCTAAATTTGGTCCCTATCTTAATTACAACCAACAAGCCATTAGTTACATTAATTACATTATCTAAGAATAATAAGACCGACCTGACACGATATGAATTGTTATTATGGATGCCTAATCCTAACCATATTGACCAAAATGAAGCAACATAGGGTATTGAAGAGGATCGTAATATCCTGATGTATATGAAATCCTATGAACTTATCGTGAACGAGTCTGAACAATTATATCTCTCTGATGCAATCCTTGCAGATCATCTCCATCGACAATAATTGCAGCAACTTGTGAAGCAGTTGGCAAGATATGAATACGACGATCGATAGTCAACTCCTTTACGATAAGTTTACACTTTTGTATATCCTCGCGACTGTCAAGTTGTCAAAAACATTGAACAAAGGGATTATGTAAATCCAAAATCTCTTTCAACTTTAGAATTATTCCTCGGTTCAAAACATTATTTTCAGCATAACCAATTTATTTGTCAGTGTCATAAATGTACATTTGCAAATATCTTGGATTTCGTGCATCAATTGGTAAGATACTACAAATTCTATGATATATATAGACCCTTGCGCACGATATGAAAATATCCCATTTCTACCGCTAGCAAGATTCTCATCAATATTGACACACGTTGATGTAAATGAAAATGAGTGATTGTAAGAACGAATGTTTTGCCTAAAATGTTTTCCCTCTTCATCTTGATCAGAGAATAGTTCAACCAAGTCCTCCGGTGCTACAGGTCTTGGCAAAAAGTATAATTTTCTTTAGAGCAACAAACCTCAAAACTCTCATGAATGAATACTTTTGCCCCGCGGTATGGACAAATAACATGCTCTGGCAATATGCAAGGTTGAAAATCTTGGATCTGAATAAATCATTTTGCACATTTGTAAACTCCACGCCCTCTAGTCAACCGCCTTCTTGTGGCAGACGATCTTGTACTTGGAAATTCAATTTCTAATGCACCATCTGTGATTAAAATCTTATTAAATTTTTTATATTTGATCAAATAAGATACATATGTAAATGTAGGGGTCCAATGAAAGTCTTAAAAGTAGTATAAGGAGAGCTACTTAGACTTGTACATATAAAACTTGTGATGAAGGGCCCAATATGCTAAGGTTTAAATGTCCATAGTCCTGATAATGTTAAGATTGGTGGAAGATACTTGACAGTGCTAATAGACAAGTAGGACAGATTGTTGAATATGTTTTGAATGAAGGTGAAAAACAATTGAATTTTTACATAGATGTTAAAATAGTTCCAAGTACACATGTTGTCACAAATTGCTAAAATTCGAGTATTAGTAACTAATATTGTGGTCATTTAATGATAGTGAGAAAAAATTGTATGGTTCAAATCAAACACACAAAATGGGCAAAATCTGACGCATAAAATAATCGATAAAATAAACCAGTTCAACAAACTTGCTATTATATATTACTCAAATAGAGAATACCAGTGAACGATAGAGAATATAATACCTAACAATAGAGCAATTTCTGCTACTTGGTAAGTAACAATTTGGTATCACAATGCTCATCTTTTTTGGATTAACATTCATAAAAGGTCATACTAATATTTTTATTGTAAAATTGAATTATTGCTTTTAGTTTCAACAAAATTAAATCACTAAATTTGTTAGTATAGTTTACTTTAACTATCAAAATATCAAAATTACTCTCCTAGGACAATTTTTTTTTTTTGTTTTAGTTTAGTTTGACTATCAAAATAACTCCTTTAGGATTTTTATTTCATTTTATTTTAGCATTATTTTACCAAATGAAGTTTGAATTACAATCAAGACAGTCGACCAATTTAAGTCATTTTTAATTTGAGAGAGTTAAGCTCAGTTATAAATTTCTACATTGAGTTACACAATTAGTTAGTTACCGACTTAAAATTGAGTTTATGCCGGTGTAATTATAAAATAATTATACCAAGTAACAACAATGCATTTTGGTCATAAAAAATATCAAAGTTAGTCTTCTAGGATAAAAAAAATTGACTTAAAGTTGATTTTTAATTTGAAGAGAGTAACTAACTTAAAATTGATGTAATTAAAAATTGGTAACTGACTTTAAAAATCGATAACTGACTTAAAATTGGTTAACGGCTTAAAATTGATTGAAAATTGATTTTGTATACTTTTTAATGTCAGTTTAAGACTTTTTTTTTATAAAAAAAAATTTCTTTGTTTTGTCGTTCCAGTTTAAGACGTTCTTTGTTTTTTTGTCGTTTTAGTTTTTTATAAAATTTGCTAAAAAAAAGTTTTCTTTCAAGCTCGGTATCTTAAAATTGATTTAAAATTTAAAATTGACTTAAATTTTAATTCAAGTTTTTTTTTTATAAAAATTGATATAAAATTGATTTTTACTTACACCAAGTAACTAACTCGGTGACAAAACTATAAAAAATCGGTAACTGACTTAAAATTGATTTGTTTCTCAAAAAAAAAAAAAACTTAAAATTGGTTTTTAATTTGAGAGAGTTAAGCTCAGTTATACATTGAGTTAGTTACCGATTTAAAAATGAGTTTATGCTAAGAAAAATTTAAAATAATTACACCAAGTAAAAAAAATGCATTTTGGACATAAAGATTAATTATTATTATGTCCAAAATTTATAATTGAATTTAATTTTGCCATTAAAAATTAAGACTTAATTTGATACTCAGTGCTAACTCGATTGATTTTGTGATTACTCGGTGACAAAACTATAAAAAATCCCAAACTTATGAATGTAAACAAAATTGTAACCTTGGTTTAGAATCATTGTCACACAATGGCATCATCCTTAGACTCCCCATCATTGCCTAAATATGATTTTTTTTCACTGTTTGAATACACTACAGCTGTTGTTTAAATACAATCCATATATTGGTGTAATATACATAGTCTTTAATGGACTATTACATATATGATATACATTATTCTCACCCATATTACTCGAAAAAATAACACTGCCGACCATGACACCCCACCATATGGAAAAAAAAAAAAAAAAACTACGGCTTGGTTGAGTGTCATCCATTTAATTGTTTGAGCATCTTGGAGTGTAGGGGTGAGCATTGGTTCGATTCGGTGCAAAACCGAACCGAATAAGAAAAACCGAATTCGACCGAAAACCGAATAAACAAAACCGAAACCGAACCGAATTCGACCATAACCGAACCAAACCGAATTAAATCGGTTCGGTTTTCGGTTTATTCGGTTTTTCAAATTTTTTGGTTTATTTGCGGTTTATTTGTTAATATATATAGTAAATAAATATACGTATATATATATATATATATATATATATATATATATATATATATATATATATATATAAACTAATTTTTTTTATTCGATTTTCGGTTTTGAATCGAAACCAAAATCCAAAATCGAAACTGAAACCGAACCGAATCTCTTATCCAGTTCGATTTTCGGTCCAAAACCGAATAATGCTCACCCCTATTGGAGTGTATTGTAATTGCGTGTTAAAACTTTGCTATTTTACATGGATGCATTTGCATGTTTCAGAACTATTTCGAATCAATAGTTTCATGAAGACTATTTGAACCAATATCAATGACATGCAAACATTTTTTATTTACATGGATGTATATGTATTTTTCAAATGGTAAAAAGTGACATCGAACTCAACTGGCTCTTGTTGTCAGTGAGAAGAGGTATAACCAAGGGCGGAGCCAGGATTTTAGCTTACCCTGGGCTGAACTTTATTAAAACGTATTGAATTTTTTTTTTTTTTAACAAATGAATGCCATGTCTATATCGTCATGTCCATATCTCATCTTGTCCATACCATATTGTATTTGACCAAAGTAGAACCGTGTCCAATATACGAAAAAAATAAAAATTTGACAAAAAAATTTATTCCTATTCACTCTGGTTCATTGTAAGTTCTTCTATTACTACTTTTCGCTCACTACAAAATATCTATCCAACCCTCTGCTCCTACAAAACCAACATAAAGTGAATGAACCTGATGATATTACTACTTATTGGTAGGATTGTAGTGATGCTAATGTTAATCCATCTAGCTCGGTTTTAGAATTTTGACATGCAACATTTATCATTCGGGAACAAAAATATTCCTCGATTCGAAACAAAATTCATAGAACCCAATCACTAGCGATGGAGCAAATTATTATAACTCTGATTTGATCAATGAATCATTCGAAACAAAATTCATAGAACCCAATCACTAGCGATGAAACAAAGTTTTATTTCGATACGACGTGTGTACACGAAGTTACGAGTTCCAGAACAGGGCTGATACGGGACGTTGTCCACGGATACGCGTTGATTCCGGTGTGCACCACATCCAAATCAACTTCCGCGAAATCCCACACGTCCGTATTAACGGCGTGCACCTTTCGATGAAGTCCGCACACGACCAAGTCGCCCCGTTTGCGGGGAAAACAGGGTGAATATTTTTCTAATTTTGTATCGCAGTTCGTGATCGCTACAGGACGCGACACACCGAGCGGGTTGCACGGGTATCGAGAGGGTCACGCAGGGTTCGCGTCACAGCAGACGGAACGAAAAATGAGGCAGCGAGGAAGAGAAACGGTCACCTGAACAGGGCTCCGCAGAAGGCTGAATCGCACGTCCTCGCGGGTCGTCACGACACGGCGGCTAGGATTTTCGCCGGAGGCGGCCGGAGCTGGTGGCGGCCAGGGCTGCTACGGTTCTGGAGTCGTCGAGGCGGCCGGAGGAGACGGAGGCGGCTCTCGTCGAGGCGGCTGGGGCCCGGAGCTGGAGGCGGTGTGCTGGCGGAGCTCGGCTACGGCTGAGATGCTGGCAGAGGAGACGGTGGCCGGTGGAGAGAGGTCGCCGGGGCTCGGGGATCCAAGGCGGAGGCTCGTCGGCGGGGGAGACGCAGGGGAGAGGACGGGGACGACGGTGGCTAAGAGTTGCGGGGAGAGAGAGGCGGTGGAGCTCGGGGATGACGGTGGCTGGGGGTTCGACGAGGCAGCGGGGTTGGCCGGGGTCGTGGTTTAAATAGGAGGAGCGGGCGGCGATTTGCAAGGAGGGGAACCTAGGGGTCGCCGGTGGTTGCGGGAGCGGGAAAGCTGAGCGGCGGCGGTTACGAGCGGAGGAGGCGGCGGGTCGACCGACGGTTACGGGCGGAGAGGAATCGGCTCCGTCAGGTTTAGGGATTTCAACAGACGGGTTAACGGGTCGAATTTCGGGTCGGGTTCAGACCCGATCCGACCTGCAGGGTTTAGGCCCGGTTCAGCTAGACCGGGTCGGTCCAGTTCGGGTTGGTTTGGGTCGGAAATAAACCGAATTTATTTCGGGTTTATTATTAACTTAGTTTTTAGGTCTTTAAAAATGTTTCCGAGGTCCAAAAAATTCCAGGAAAATTACACTATGTCTAATATTTTATTTTACACCCAAAAAAATTATTTTCATAATATTTTAATATTTAATAAAAATATTTAATTTTATTTAATTTCAAAATACCATGATTTTAATTAGTTAAAAACCCCAGAAAATTTCAGAAAAATTGTGAAAATTGATTTTTAAAATTTCTGAAAAATCAGGGGGTTTACAATCTACCGCTTCGGCTTGCCTCGCAGGATCATTAATGACAACGGTCCACAATTTGTAAGCCACATTTTCTTCCGATTTTGCGATAAAAATCGAATTCAGAACATAGCTTCAACCGCCTACAAACCAACATCAAATGGATTAGCTGAAGCATTTAACAAAGCAATCATTTAGCAGCAACTCAAAAAGTATATTTCAACCAACAAACGTGACTGGAATGATAAATTGGAATAATATCTATGAGAGTTATATATATATATATATATATATATATATATATATATATATATATATATATATATATATATATATATATAT
Source organism: Iris macrosiphon (assembly GCA_036927795.1). Lineage (NCBI taxonomy): Eukaryota > Viridiplantae > Streptophyta > Magnoliopsida > Asparagales > Iridaceae > Iris > Iris macrosiphon. The sequence goes on from JAYESA010000004.1 coordinate 338,363,234, forward strand.
GCTACACTGTGTAGTATGGTTTTCTTGGCTGCTAACTGATTATGTGGGTTAGATGAAAGAAGTACTTTCAGTAGTAGTGTATTGTTGCATTTGCAGCTTCATCCTCACTGAGATGTTAATTAAATGAATCTCGTAAGCTCACCTACACCAGTTGCTTAAGCAATGTTTTAGACATTTACAAATGACAACTCATGGAACTTGAACATTTATATCTCATGAATTATCATATAAAAGTTATCATAATCTTAGACAACACCGCATAAGTTGAACCTAGCTGCTCTCAGAGGAGGGGATTTGTAAATGAGGTATAAATTATAAAATTAAAAAAAAAAGCAACCATCCTGATAGAGAACGACAACAGATCAGCCTTTTAGGAGCAATTAAAAATCTCTTAAAACAATAATACATCACATAATAAAGACAACAATACATTCCGCCATTAGGTGATTCTGCAAGCAACTCAGGTTTTTCCCTTTCCTCTGAAAGAAAGTAAAACAAACACATGATTTGTTAATACTGCAATCAGTCCTTATTTGAGTTCAGCTAAGTAAGAAAAACTGTACTAAACACAGATAATTGCATGACAATAGGCAAGCACTCTAAGAAAAACTAAAAGTGAGAAAAATACAAAAAACTTAATATCCTGGGTATGAAGCATTTATTATGAAACAACAAGTCAGAGAAAATGTTGGTATATTAGAATATTCTTGGTATATTTGTTGGTATATTAGAATATTCTTGGTATATTTGTTGGAATATTAGAATATTCTACAGGGGGTTTTAATGGGATATTAATGTAAGATGAAGGATTGTAAGGCTATAAATAGCCAAGAGATCAATAAAAAAACATAACAATTACTGGAAAAATATTCTACATGATATCAAAGCCCAAACCCTAGCCACCACCTCCCAAAACCTAGCCGCCACCACCGCTGTCGCGCCGCCAGCCACCACCGTTGCCGCACCGCTCGTCCGCCACCACCGTCGCCGCTCGTCCACCACCACCACCGCGAAGCCGCGACTCCAGCAGAGCCTTCTGTCGTGATTCCTGACGTCTCCCGCGGGTCGTTTCAGACGTTGACATCGAAGGCCTAGATCTGATGGAGGAGAGACATGATCGGGTCTAGGAGAGGACGAACGTGAATCGTGGGACGGGTGTTAGGTGATCGGAGAAGAGGAGGATCGATGGAGAAGATCATCAAGAAGTTGGACTTTGCAGAGGTAGCAACGTTAATGAAGCTGATGAAACTGTCGGCTGGTGAGAGCGCGACACGAACATTGGCGAAGTTGTAGCTTCTCCTCACCCGTCGTGACCAACTCAGGTAGGTGGCCGGCCCATCAAGCTTCAGATGGGCCAATCAGTCTCTGGTATCTGTCCCGATCAACTGGTTCTCCAGCCTCAGCATCAATCTTGAACCTCTGATCTATTGGTGTCGCTGCAGGTTTGCACCCAAACATCCCAGTTTCTGTGAGAAGGTCCAGTACATACTTCCTTTGAGAGAGAACAATCTCCTCTGCTTCTCGAGCAATCTCTATCCCAAGGAAGTACCGAAGAAGGCCGAGATCCTTCACCTCGAATTCCTTGCCAAGCTTTCCTTTGAGTTGGGCGATCTCCTGCTCATCATCTCCTGTGATAATCATATCGTCCACATACACCGCAAGCATGGTGATGTGGCCTCCACTCCGACGGAAGAACACAGTATGATCAGCATTGATCTGCTGATATCCCATCCCTATCATCGCCCTTCTGAATCTGTCAAACCACGCTCGAGGAGACTGCTTCAGTCCATAGAGGGACTTTTTCAACCTGCAGACCTTGCCTACTTTCTGATTGGTGCCAAATCCTGGTGGTATCTCCATGTACACCTCCTCCACTAGATCTCCGTGAAGAAACGCATTCTTCACATCCAGTTGGTGTAGCTTCCATCTACCATTTGCTGCCAGAGAAATCAGAGTCCTGATAGTGCTATCTTTGCAACTGGTGCAAAGGTCTCGTCATAGTCGATGTCGTACGTCTGACTGTATCCTTTGGCTACTAGTCGAGCTTTGTAGCGCTCAACCTGTCCATCTGGGTTCTGCTTCACGGTAAAGACCCACTTGCATCCAACTGCTCTCTTCCCCTCTGGCAGTCTCACAAGCTCCCAAGTGTGGTTCTTCTCCAGAGCTCCCAACTCGTGCATTGCCGCTTTCCACTTTAGATCATTCTTGGCAACCTGCCAATTGTTAGGTACAGTAATACTATCCAAAGATGCTATAAATGCTCCATGAGAAGAAGGGATACGGTCATAAGAAACAAACTGAGCAATATCCCAACCATATCTGTTTGGAGGATTTCCTGCATCGCTGCGAGTGGTCCTCCGTACAGATAGTGGTGTGGGAGGAGTAGAAGTAGGAGGAATGATATCTTGTGAAGGAGGGGGTATCACCTGAAGGGGGGTTGGTGTCGGTGCCTCAGGAGTTGGAACGAACGCAGGCAAGGGACTTGGCACTGGCACTGTCGGTACTGGTCCTGCAGTTTGCTTCTCTCTCCTGCTGTAGGTAACTCTCCCTGAGCCGTAGGCCTAACACATTCACCTTCTTGTCCCTTCTTCGTGCCTCCATGCCAAACTTCTAAATCGGTTACCACCAAGTTCTCCATCTCCCCCTCTCGCCTAATACTGGCAGTATTAGGCGTGTTGTGTGAAGTTCCATCCTGGCGGTAGTATGGCTCATGCTCCCGAAAGTGGACATCCATACTGACAAACTTCTTCTTCTCTACTGCACTCTAGCACACATACCCCTTCTGGGTCGCCGAGTAGCCTACGAAGATGCATTTGACTGCTCTAGGGTCAAGTTTCCCAACTGATGGCCTGTTGTCCTTAATAAAACACACACACCCAAACACCTTCAGTGGGAGTATCCCACTATTATTGCCTTGCAATACCTTACATGGAGACTTCCATCCGAGGACCTTCGAGGGCATCCTGTTGATGAGTTGAGCTGCTGTCAACACTGCATGCCCCCACAGACTCTGTGGGGCATTCATGTCGATTATCATACTTCTTGCGACCTCCAAAAGGTGTCTGTTTTTTCTTTCTGCAACTCCATTTTGTGCTGGTGAGTATGCACAAGTGGTCTGATGCTGTATTTCGTGTGCTGACAGGTATTCTGCAAGCGTCCTGTTGGTATACTCCGTTCCATTGTCAGACCTCAGTATCTTCACAACTGCTTTGTACTTTGTCTGGACATGCTTATGGAAATTCCGAAAACAAGAGGTACATCATTCTTATTTTTCATCAAATATAACTAGGTAACACGAGAGGCACACTCAATGAAAGAAACAAAGTACTTATAACCATTCATAGTGTTAGTAGCACATGGACCCCAGACATCAGAATGTACTACCTCAAAAGCAAAAGTGCTCCTATGACCCGTGCCAACATATAAGCTCCTAGTAAGTTTTCCTAACTCGCACGCATCACATACTAATTTTTCTTTATTTGTTTTTGCATAAATCTCTGGATACAACTTACTTAGAGTATCAAAGGAAGAATGTCCCATCCTCCGATGATGGAGTATCAAGGTATCCTCAGTCCTCTGCTGCAGTCCTTCTATGCCAGCCTTCTCTGCCATAGATACCAATGCTGAGTCCAGTCCTTCTCGATCTAGGTACCACAGTCCCTCATGTCAAGTGCCAGTCCCAAGTCTTCGTCCTGTCCCTTTCTCCTGGAAGGTCACCTTAGGAATATCAAAAGAAACAATGCATTTAAGTTGGAGGATTATAGAAGTAATGGACAAAAGACTGACTGGAAAGGATGGAGCATGTAAAATATTGGATAATCTTACTGAACCTGTACAATTAACAGTATCCTTACCGACCACTGGCTGGAAAGTGCCATCAGCTGTCTGAATGCTGTCTGCTGATGCTAGGTGAGTGTAGGAAGAAAACTCACTAGCATTTCCCGTCACATGCCGAGATGCTGCCGAGTCGATAATCCAGTCTGATGATTTAAGGGAAGAGATAGACGCAAGGGCAAGTGATTCGTAGTACCTTCTGATGGATGGACATACATGGCAGCGTTGCCCCTAACAAAGAATGAGGTGGACGCCTCCTATGTTCTACTCCTCATGTCTCCCAGTGCCTGGTCCTCCACAGTAAAGGTGCCATCAGCTTCTCCGTTTCCTTCTGATATCAGGAGGTTCGCCCGATGACCTCCTCGGCCGCCTCGTCTACCCCCTCGACCACGACCACGTCCTCCATTATATCCTCGTCCGCCGAACGGTCCTCGTAAACCACCTGAATCTCCCTCCCTAGGTGGTTTGGTACAAGCATACCGATGATGACCCATCTCCCCACAGTTGTAGCACTGCCGGTTATGCTGCCAGGGCTCTCCCTTAGATCCTGTGTTACCTGAGCTGGTGATCCCTAGTGCTGACTTTGCTTCGGGGGGACCACTTGTCCCGGCTTGCAGCCTGATGCGTCTCCTCCTGGATCATGGCTGAGATAGCCTTCTCAAGGCTAGGGATCTTTGGTTGGGCTAGAAGTAGAGCCGTCCTCTGTGCGAAAGCTGCAGTCAGCCCTTTGAGGAACTTCATCGTCCTCTCCTGCAGACACACCTCTCTCCTTACACTTAGGGTCCCCGCAGCTCGCCCGATCTGAGGAGTGATCATAATCCAACCACAGACGCTCCAACTCCGTGGCATACTCCTGCACCGTCTTCTCTCCCTGTACGGTGTCATCAATCTCCCCCTTTATTTGGAAGACCCGTAAGTTGTTCCCCATACCATCATAGGTCCTTCTCAACTTCTCCCATACATCTTTCACCATCTCAATACCGTCTACTGTGGCGGCAATATACTGGACTAAGGAGTTGAGAAGCCAGATTTAGATCACCATATGAGTGGACTTTCACTCATCGCGTCCTGTCGAGCCCTCGTCCGGCTCTGTCGCCTCGCCCGTCAGGAACCCCTCCATGTTTTTTCCTGCGAGGGTTCTTCTCACCCGCCGTGACCAACTCAGATAGGTAGCTGGTCCATCTAATTTCAGATCGATGAAGGGAAGCTTCAACTCCGGCGACGTTCATGTCGTGTTCTCACCAGCCGACATCAACAACTTCATCAACGTCGCCACCTCTGCAGAATCTAGCTTCTTGATGATCTCCTCCATCGATGCGTCGTCTATCCAATCACGTCACGTCCGCTCAACGACTCACGCTCGTCCTCGTCGTCCGCTCCTAGATCCGAACATGTCCTCCCTTTTTCCAGATCTAGGCATCCCTATTAGGCGTTGTCTCGTGCTGGTACGGAGGAGGCGGCAGCACGCATGTCACAGCCGCCATCGCAGTAGCAGCAGTCGCAGCAGCCGCAGCAGCAGTAGTAGCCGCAGCAGTAGCGGGACGGGGCAGCAACAGCGAAGGACGGCCTGCGAAGGGCGGAGAAGGGAAGAAGGGGTAGGCGTGGAAGAGTTCGGTAGAGGAGATCTAGGAAATCCTCCTGTGGGTTTGTGGAAGCTTGGTGACGGCTAGGGTTTGTGGAAACTTGGCTCTGATACCATGTTGAAATTAGTTGATTATTTTATTGATTGTCTCATTGGCATTATATAGCCTTACAGTCATTAATACAATGATCTCAATCATTATGACAATAATCTCATAATGGAATATCCTGTGACATATTCTGGCATCCCAAATATGTCCTCAGGATATTCCCATGTGCTTATACTATACTTAAACATGACACCCAACATACCATATCAACAGATGGAAATGTGGAAATGTTTTGGGACCGTTGAGTCGTCAAGGTAAAAATTTCTGGATTGGAAAAACTGGAAGTGCGAGCGATGGTTTGAGGAATGTGGTAGTCAAACTGGGGCGGCGCATGCGGCGCAGGCGGCGTCAAACGCGGGCGGCCGGTCGACTGGGTCAGGGAGAGGGGAATGGGTTCGGGTGCGGGTCCGGGCGGGTCGGGTTCAGGCGGACCCGACCCGACCCGCTAGGGTATTGGGCCGGGCTCGGAGCGGTTGGGCTGGGCCGGAGCGGTTGGGCTGGGCCGGTTTATAATAATAATTGTTTTTAGGGGTTAGGTCCGAGGCCCGATAAATTCCAGAAAAATTACCCTAAGTCTAGTTTTTCATTTTACACCCAAAAATATTATTTTCATAATATTTTAATATCATTTATTATCAAATAAAAATTATGTAATAATTCAAAACCCTGTTTTTAATTTCAGAAAAAATCCCAGAAAATTCCAGAAATTGTGAAAAATCCTAATTTTAATATTTTTTAAAAAATCAGGGGCTTACAGGTGTGTATGCACAGGTGGTCTGATGCTGTATTCCGTGTGCTGACAGGTATTCTGCAAGCGTCCTGTTAGTATACTCCGTTCCATTGTCAGACCTCAGTACCTTCACAACTGCTTTGTACTGAGTCTAGACATACTTATGGAAATCCCGAAAACAAGCAGGTACATCATTCTTATTTTTCATCAAATATAACCAGGTAACACGAAAGACACACTCAATGAAAGAAACAAAGTACTTATAACCATTCATAGTGTTAGTAGCACATGGACCCCAGACATCAGAATGTACTACCTCAAAAGCAAAAGTGCTCCTATGACCCGTGCCAACATATGAGCTCCTAGTAAGTTTTTCTAACTCGCACACATCACATACTAATTTCTCTTTATTTGTTTTTGCATAAATCTCTGGATACAACTTACTTAGAGTATCAAAAGAAGAATGTCCCATCCTCCGATGATGGAGTATCAAGGTATCCTCAGTCCTCTGCTGTAGTCCTTCCATGCCAGCCTTCTCTGCCATAGATACCAATGCTGAGTCCAGTCCTTCTCGGTCTAGGTACCACAGTCCCTCATGTCAAGTGCCAGTCCCAAGTCTTCGTCCTGTCCCTTTCTCCTGGAAGGTCACCTTAGGAATATCAAAAGAAACAATGCATTTAAGTTGGAGGATTATAGAACTAATGGATAAGAGACTGACTGGAAAGGATGGATCATGTAAAACATTGGATAATCTTACTGAACCTGTACAATTAACAGTATCCTTACCGACCACTGGATGAAAAGTGCCATCAGCTGTCTGAATGTTGTCTGCTGATGCTAGGTGAGTGTAGGAAGAAAACTCACTAGCATTCCCCGTCACATGCCGAGATGCTGCCGAGTCGATAATCCAGTCTGATGATTTAAGGGAAGAGAGACGCAAGGGCAAGTGATTCGTCAGTACCTTCTGATGGATGGGCTTACATGGCAGTGTTGCCCCTAACAAAGAATGAGGTGGACGCCTCCTATGTTCTACTCCTCATGTCTCCCAGTGCCTGGTCCTCCACAGTAAAGGTGCCATCAGCTTCTCCGTTCCCTTCTGATATCAGGAGGTTCGCCTGATAACCTCCTCGACCGTCTCGTCTACCCCCTCGACCACGACCACGTCCTCCATTATATCCTCGTCCGCCGAACGGTCCTCGTCCACCACCTGAATCTCCCTCCCTAGGTGGTTTGGTACAAGCATACCGATGATGACCCATCTCCCCACAGTTGTAGCGCTGCCGGTTATGCTGCCAGGGCTCTCCCTTAGATCCTGTGTTTCCTGAGCTGGTGATCGCTAGTGCTGACTTTGCTTCGGGGGTACCACCTGTCCCGGCTTGCATCCTGATGCGTGTCTCCTCCTGGATCATGGCTGAGACAGCCTCCGCAAGGCTAGGGATCTTTGGTTGGGCTAGAAGTAGGGCCATCCTCTGTGCGAAAGCTACATTCAGCCCTTTGAGGAACTTCATCGTCCTCTCCTGCAGACACACCTGTCTCTCCTTACACTTAGGGTCCACGCAGCTCGCCCGATCTGAGGAGTAATCATAATCCAACCACAGACGCTCCAACTCCGTGGCATACTCCTGCACCGTCTTCTCTCCCTGTACGGTGTCATCAATCTCCCCCTTTATCTGGAAGACCCGTAAGTTGTTCCCCACACCATCATAGGTCATTCTCAACTTCTCACACACATCTTTCACCATCTCGATACCGCCTACTGTGGCGACAATAGACTGGACTAAGGAGTTGAGAAGCCAGATGTAGATCACCATATGAGTGGACTTCCACTCATCGCGTCATGTCGAGCCCTCGTCCGGCTCTGTCGCCTCGCCCGTCAGGAATCCCTCCATGTTTTTTCCTGCGAGAGTTCTTCTCACCCGCCGTGACCAACTCAGATAGGTGGCTGGTCCATCTAATTTCAGATCGATGGAGGGAAGCTTCAACTCCGGCGAAGTTCGTGTCGTGTTCTCACCAGCCGACATCGTCAACAACTTCATCAACGTCGCCACCTCTGCAGAATCTAGCTTCTTGATGATCTCCTCCATCGATGCGTCGTCTATCCAATCACGTCACGTCCGCTCCACGACTCACGCTCGTCCTCGTTGTCCGCTCATAGATCCGAACATGTCCCCCCCTTTTTTAGATCTAGGCATCCCTATTAGGCGTTGTCTCGTGCTGGTGCGGAGGAGGCGGCAGCACGCATGTCACAGCCACCGTCGCAGCAGCAACAGTCGCAGCAGCCGCAGCAGCAGTAGTAGCCGCAGCAGTAGCGGGACGGGGCAGCAACAGCGAAGGGCGGCCTGCGTAGGGCGTAGAAGGGAAGAAGGGGGGGCGTGGAAGAGTTCGGTGGAGGAGATCTAAGAAATCCTCCTATGGGTTTGTGGAAGCATGGTGACGGCTAGGGTTTGTGGAAACTTGGCTCTGATACCATGTTGAAATTAGTTGATTATTTTATTGATTGTCTCATTGGCATTATATAGCCTTACAGTCATTAATACAATGATCTCAATCATTATGACAATAATCTCATAATGGAATATCCTGTGACATATTCTGGCATCCTAAATATGTTCTCAGGATATTCCCATATGCTTATACTATACTTAAATATGACACCCAACATACCATATCAACAGCTTCCATCCATCGATCTGAAGCTTGATGGGCCGGCCACCTACCTGAGTTGGTCACGACGGGTGAGGAGAACCCTCGCAGGGAAGGACCTGGAGGGTTTCTTGTCAAGATAGAAGACAGAGTTGGATGAGGGCTCGGCAGGACACGACGAGTAAAAATTCACTCATATGGTGATATACATTTGGCTCCTCAATTCTTTAGTCCAGTCTATCGCCGCCACAGTAGATGGCCTTGAGATAGTGAAAGACGTGTGGGAGAAGTTGAGGAGAACCTACGATGGTGTGAGAAGTTGAGGAGAACCAACGATGGTGTGGGGAATAACTTGTGGATTTTCCAGATCAAGGGGGAGATCGACGACACCGTACAGGAAGAGAAGACGGTACATGAGTATGCCACGGAGTAGGAGAGGACGATAAAGTTTCTTAAGGGGCTGGCCACAGTGTTTGCTCAGAGGCAGCACTACTTCTAGACCAACCGAAGATTCCTACACTTGAGGAGGCTATCTCGGCCATGATCCAGGAGGAGACTCGTATCAAGCTACAGGCAGGGACAGACGGTCCTCCTGAAGTGAAGACAGCACTGGCGGTTGCCAATTCAAGCGGCACAGGACCTAAGGGAGAACCACGACAGTGTTACAACTGCGGGAATGTGGGCCATCTGAGGTATGCTTGCACCAAACCATCCAAGAAGGGAGATTCAGGTGGCGGACGTGGACAGTTTGGAGGACGTGGTCGTGGTCGTGAGGGTCGACGGGGTAGTCGAGGAGGTTATCGAACGAACCTACTGGTAGCAGAAGGTGAAGAGGAAGCTAAAGGTGCCTATACTGAGGAGAATCAGGCACTACTGGACATGTTGGAAGTACACAGGAGAAAACAGAAAGCGTCACGCGATGGAGACAGGAGTAGGACTGAGGAAGCGTCCACCTCAGTCTTCGCCAGAGGCAACGCTGTCATGTATGTCCATCCATCGGAAGGTACTGGTGACTCACTCGCCCTTGCATCTATGTCTTCCTTTAGATCGTTGGACTGGATTGTCGATTCGGATGCGTCTCGACACATGACAGAAAATGCTAGTGAGTTATCTTTCTACACTTACCTAGCATCTGCAGACAACATTCAAAGAGTCGATGGTACTTTCCAGCCAGTGGTCGGTAAGGGTACTATCGATTGTACAGGTTCAGTAAGATTATCCAATGTTTTACATGCTCCTTTTTTCAGTCAGTCTTTTGTCCATTAGTTCTATAATCCTCCAACTACAATGCATTGTCTCTTTTGAAATTCCTAAGGTGATCTTCCAGGAGAAGGAGAAGGAGACGGGACGAAGACTTGAGACTGACACTTGACATGATGGACTGTGGTACCTGGATCGGGGAGGACTGGATTCGGCATTAGTGTCTGTAGCAGAAAGGGCAGGAATAGGAGGACCAAAGATGAGTGCCGAGGATACACTGATACTCCATCACAGGCGGTTGGGGTACTCATCTTTTGGTATTTTGAGTAGATTGTATCCATCTATTTATTAGAAGGAAAATAAGGAGAAACTAGTATGTGATGCATGTGATTTAGGCAAACTTACTAGGAACTCATATGTTGGTGCGGGCCATAAGAGCTCTTCTGTTTTTGATATATACATTCTGATGTCTTGGGGCCGTGCGCCATAACTACTATGAACTCAATTTAGTCGTAGACCTGCATGGGCCACCACAAAAACCATGTCACGTCCGTCCCAAAATATCGAGGGACTAGACACGTGGCAATGGCCAACAGCACACACCGATGGGCAAACCCAATTTAATGGACCCATCAGAATGTACTTAAGCTGTAATACAACAATAAGGGTGTAATATACTAATCTCATCCACAAAAATGAATACAAGAATATCAGGGTATAAAGCAATATCAAGTCTCAATAAAACATAACTCGGAGAACCCGATAATGAGTCTGATACAATAGTCAAGAATAAAGATAACACCAAATACTGAGTATGGATAAAGCATATACTTAGAAGAAATCCTTGGCGATCACTCGTCTTCTGGTTCGGGTACTGATCTAGTGCCTCCTCCTGCTTCTGCTCCTGCTCCTGCTAATGCTCCTGTCTCCTATACCTCGGGATGGATCTCCTCTGCTATTCCTGGGGACATAATCCGGATCCAGGTCCTCAGGGGACATAGCAAGGTACAAAATAACTCATGCCAAAATAAATGCAGTACAGCAATAAATGAATCAATAGGGTAACTATATAACCAGCTAAGTGATATGCAAGTAAGAGTTTTAATCATACTCAGGCTGAGACTACTATAGGCTCTGTGTCGGGAAGACCCATAGCAGCATTAGTATTACGACTCCAGTATATATGCCAAAGCAAGTAGTATCACGACTCCAGTATATGTGCCAAAACACCTTCAGATAACAATATATATATATATATATATATATATATATATATATAAAATCAGCCTTTGATATGGTAATACTCTTCCCACCCAATGTAATCACACGTCTCATGTCAACGACGTCTCATGTCCATGTCACGCAAGATCATGACCTCTAACTGATGCAATAAGTCATAATGATAGCTAAGCATGTATAAAGTATATGTTATAAACCTGTATCCTATACAGAATCACCATGAATATCTCAGAAAGATTGTCTCATGAATAGTGTCAGGTGTCCTGTGGTATTACGTACTTGATAATGCAAGCACGAGAATATATAGGATCTCGATGTCCATGTCTAGGTGACATTACACAACTCTGCGTACAGTGTTGGCATCCGAATATTATTCGGACGCTAAGTAATGTCACACGGCCCTAAGTTAAGTATGTATATCATATAAATAAATCAAAGATAACAAAATAAAGCAGGTACTGCAAGTTTTGGCAAGGTACACTTGCCTGGGGTTCTGACTCCAACTGTAGCTCTGGTATCGGTAGGATTTGCAGGTACTCCTCCGGTTGCTGAAATAAATGTTACCATTAGGTTCAGAAGACATCAAATAGCTAGAATTGTCTGTCCTTGAGTCCAATTTGGATACAGGGGCAAAAGTGACAGTTTCTGGTCAAAGCGTGGTCCACATGTGGCCCGCTTCGCACCGAAAAACGTGCCAGAGAATGTTCTACAAATTAGTCAAACTTAGTGTCAACAAGTCCAGAACGACGATACGAACCCAACGGAACGTCCAGAACTGGATTCCGATGAGTCGATCACAAAATCGCCCGTCAAATGCAGCCGTGGGTCCCACGATACGCGATTTTGTCAACGTTCTCAGAATCAAACCTAACTTGGGCCACAGGACCAGCGTATTGCTACGAGTCCGATGGCACAAGTTTCATTTCGATACGACGTGTGTACTCGAAGTTGCAACGAGTTCCAGAACAGGGCCGATACGGGACGTTGTCGACGGATACGCGTTGATTCCGGTGTGCCCGCACATCCAAATCAACTTCCTCGAAATCCCACACGTCCGTATTAACGGCACGCACCTTTCGGTGAAGTCCGCACACAACAAAGTCGTCCCCTTTGGCGGGACGCACTAAGTTCCGGGAAAAAACAGGGTAAATATTTTCCTGATTTTGGATCGCAGTTCGCGATCGCCACAAGACCCGACACACCGAGCGGGTTGCACGGGTATCGAGAGGGTCACGCAGGGTTCACGTCACAGCAGACGGAACGGGAAATGGGACAGCGAGGAAGAGAAACGATCACCTGAACAGGGCTCCGCAGAAGGCTGAATCGCGCGTCCTCGCGCGTTTTCGCGACACGGCGGCTAGGGTTTTCGCCGAAGGCTGCCGAAGCTAGTGGCGGCTGGGGCTGCTACGGCTCTGGAGTCGTCGAGGCGGCCGGAGAAGACGGAGGTGACTCTCGTCGTGGCGGCAGGGGTCCGGAGCTGGAGGCGGTGTGCTGGCGGAGCTCGGCTGCGGCTGAGATGCTGACGGAGGAGATGGTGGCCGGTGGAGAGAGGTCGACGGGGCTCGGGCATCCAAGGCGGAGGCTCGTCGGCGGTGGAGACGCAGGGGAGAGGCCGGGGACGACGGTGGCTGAGAGTTGCGGGGAGAGAAAGGCGGTAGAGCTCGGGGATGACGGTGGCTGGGGGTTCGACGAGGCAGCAGGGTTGGCCGGGGTCGTGGTTTAAATAGGAGGAGCGGGCGACGGTTTGCAAGGAGGGGAACCGAGGGGTCGCCGACGGTTGCGGGAGCGGGAAAGCTGAGCGGCGGCGGTTACGAGCGGAGGAGGCGGAGAAGGCGGCGGGTCGACCGGCGGTTACGGGCGGAGAGGAATCGGCTCCGTAGGGTTTAGGGATTTCAACAGACGGGTTAACGGGTCGACTTTCGGGTCGAGTTCAGACCCGATCCGACCCGCAGGGTTTAGGCCCGGTTCAGCTAGACCGGGTCGGTCCGGTTCGGGTTGGTTTGGGTGAGAAATAAACCGAGTTTATTTAGAGTTTATTTAGGATTTATTAACTTAGTTTTTAGGTCTTTAAAAATGTTTTCGGGGTCCAATAAATTCCAGAAAAATTACCCTATGTCTAATATTTTATTTCACCCAAAAAAATTATTTTCATAATATTTTAATATTTAATAAAAACATTTAATTTTATTTAATTCCAAAATACCTTGATTTTAATTAGTTAAAAATCCCAGAAAAATCCAGAAAAATTGTGAAAATTGATTTTTAAAATTCCTGAAAAATCAGGGAGTTTACATCTACCGCTTCGGCTTGTCTCACAGGATCATTAATAACAACGGTCCACAATTTGTAAGCCACATTATCTTCCGATTTTGCGATAAAAATCGAATTCAGAACATAGCTTCAACCGCCTACAAACCAACATCAAATGGATTAGCTGAAGCATTCAACAAAGCAATCATTTAGCAGCAACTCAAAAAGTATATTTCAACCAACAAACGTGACTGGAATGATAAATTGGAAGAATATCTATGGACCTATCGTACGATGGTCCGAACTCCGACTGGCAGCACACCGTTCTCTTTGGTCTACAGAAGCGAGGTTGTGCTTCCTTTGGAGACCCAAATTACTTCTCTTCGAGTGGCCCTTTCCAATCAGCTAACCACCAAATACAACTATCGTCGACGCCTACAAGAATTGGAGGCGCTTGACGAAAAACGCTCTTGGCTCAGCAATGCATTGAGTTATATCAAGCACGAATATCCGGGGCCTTCAACAAAAAGGTGAAGGAAAGGATATTACAGGTCGGCGATCTTGTCCTGACCGTGAGAAGACCGATGATCATGACCTATAAGACAGCGGAAAAATTCCAACCAAGTGGGAGGGTCCCTTTGTAGTGGAGACGGTTTACTCCAGCGGCGCATACAGGCTCGCTAAACCTAATGGTAACTTGCTCATGATGCCAATCAACGAGCAGGAATAAGAGTAACCAATCATGGTACAGCCTGTCTGACCAGATTATCTGCACACACAACTCTTCAGTCAAAAAACAGAGAGTTTGGTATAGACATCCAAAAGATAAACTGATTGGAGAGAGAATAAGATAGTAACCAACCATTGTACAGCCAGAAAGCAGACCTTACTAGTTTTCTTAGCATGAAACAAAAAAGTCAGTCACCACTCTAATTATCAGAAGGGAACAAAGGCTACGAGGTGCAGATACTGCCTGTTTAGCAGTCACAAAAAAGATAGGCACAACTAGCATCGAAACTACAAATATATCTAGCCTTACAAATTTAAACTAGATATGAACTGAACTCATAGTCTAATATAAGCTAGATCACCCAAAATCTTAAAATATTGGCATCAATCACAAGCTATGTTGCATATACACGAAATGACACGGCACCTCTTTAAGAGGGTGTGTCCTAACGTATTCCGGAGTGCTTGTGTCGTGTTCATTAAGTGCCAGACACGATGCGACAAGGCACCGTTTTCAGGGCACCCCGTGCTTCCTAAATCACAACAAAAGAACTCGATCCAACGAAATAAAAGAATGATGTAAAAAAAAGTTATCCATCCCTGTAGAGGAAGACGATGACCTAGACATCAACGGGCACATGGGAGACCTCCCTAACAAATTTTACGAGAATCATGCAGCTGCAGGAGCACATGATGATTAGCTCATAATACTCTCTTCTCGGAAAAAGTGCAGAACCTGAAAAAGTAGATATATTGTTCAGAGCTAACCATATACCTGAAAAATTCTTGTAAATGAGTACGGTATTAGTTTGGAAGCAAGTTCAACTGGTAGTCTCAAATTGACCTAAATCAGGCTCAACATGGTTGTGATTATGGATGAACCATTCGGGAATGGTAAGCAACTAGTCCGAGAGATGCTCGTGATATCAACAGTCACTCATCAAGAACCACTATGTAACCAATTGAAAGGTTTAGGTAGGCAAAAGCAAATGTACAAGAAAAAAAAAACTAATGAGTTTAAATATAGATTTTCTGGTTACCCATTCTAGGTTATTTCTAAATGTCACTTTAGTTACTATTAGTATATTTTAACAACTATGCCATTATATTTAAGATGGGGTAAGGATTACCTGTTCACAACCAGATAAGATTGTTTCCTTATGGTTCAACACTGAGAACTCCACAAAACTAAAGCAAGAAAGTTTTGTGCATGATTACTGAGAAAAAGAAGAAAAATTGAAGCACTTACTGCAAGAACTACAAAAACTGATGATGCCTTGTACTTCCTGTCAGAAGTTTTCCAACCCAAAGTATAATACCACCACTTAAATGTGTCGAAGCGATTCGCTCAATCTTCCCTTTTCCAGTCACCTGGTACATACGGAGAACATAAGAAACTGACACAATGTTAATATCATGATGTAGTTTCTTGGATGAAGAGATACCTTATACTGGCATCCGAGCTAGCATCGACCACAAGGTATGGTAATATTGTTGTCTTCATTATGCTCAGAGATCAGCTTTACTTCTACTAGCACAGGACCAAGGTTGATTACCAATAATACCATTGACAAAGTCACTAAGAAAATATTCCACGCCCATACTTGGATAAGATCATTATGAATCCTAAATGTTACAAAGAAATAAGAAAGCGTTAACACTGCTAAAAGCTAACATAATCAACCTAAAGAAATAAAGTACAAACTTGAAGCAATATGGTTAGTGGTTATCCACGTTCCACAAGTCAATATGCTTTTAGCTATGTGAATCGAGACTTTTGGTTTGTAAATATTGAAAAAGGAGTAAAGATGATTTGAATGCAACTTCAAAGACATGAATTCCAAATCTGCGACGATCTTTTCTAAACGTAGTCATTTTTCCTTTTCTTTCTTTTTCCACCAACGCCAGATTTGAAGGTCCTGAAGTTGATGTATTTGCAGGAGTGTGCTTCTTAGCCCTTCCTGGAAGTTTGGGCACTAGTTCTGCAACATGGACCATCAATTGCTTCCCTGAAAACAAAAGCTCCATGTTTTAAGAGGCGATCGAAGAATGAAAAAAAAAAACTGCTTTCATTTCCTCTCAGAGCGTAATCTCATCATATCGTACCGGTGGAAAAAACAGAGTTTGCAAAGTAAATGCTGGATAATATGCTTATGGCAAAACATTATATCATATTTAAGGGGTGTTTTCATCTATTAATTGTTCTTCATGCTCAGCAATGACAATAATATTTCTACTTCACCCATATTAATTCAAAACAGTTCTATATTTCAAGGAACATCAGGTCAGCTTCCTCATATATATAATGATGCATTATTATAAACAAGTACATTTAATAAGTCTATCAAAGAGGATAAAAATATTACCTTTCTATCTTTTATCTTCTTTGAGTTCTTTCCTGCATAGTAATTATCTTCTAGCTTGTGATGTTTAACATTTCAAGGAAAAAAATTTTAGAGAAATCAACAATTAATCACAAGAATTTATTATTTGATACTTAAAAGGAAAAGATTGGCAATTTGATCAGGAAGAAAGGTCACATTGGTTCAGTAAATGCCCAGCATATCTGACACTACATAGATACATCAAAATACACTAGAAGCAGAGGAAACGACAATTTCTATTGCAAGCAGATGACATTGTTGTCTTGAATTACCTGTAACTTTAAATAGAGACTACTCAGCAGCTTCAGTAAGCTTTTATGTTAGATTTGACGATTGTGGTAATGAAATATGGACTCATCAAATGTACAGACCAGAGGAAAAGTATCACCTGTACCGAGAATAAATTTTTTTTTGGGGGGTGCGTGGGTAAAGATGGACAGAATTTGATGGCGTTACGGATTCAAGGTTACTTTTTTCATTGCATATTTAGCATAACCACACTGAATTTACCTGTAACTTTAAATAGATACTACTCAGCAGCTTCAGTAAGCTTTTATGTTTAGATTTGAAGATTGTGGTAATGAACTATGGACTCATCAAATGCACAGCCCAGAGGAAAAGTATCACCGGTACCGAGAATAAAATCAGGGGGGGAATCCAAAATCATCGGTAAAGATGGGCAAAATTTGATGGCGTCACCTTTACGAATTCAAGGTTTATTTCTTCATTGCATATTTAGCATAACCACAATACTCCACCAAATTGTTTCTTGCTTAACCTATCAGAAATAACTAGACATTTTGCTCAATGCAGGTGAAAGGACGGTCCTCTCAGAATTTGAGCATATCTAGTTCTGATGTATCTTCCAAAGATTCTAATGCAACAAATTCAGATGAAGAAAAACAAGTCAATGAACCCCAATATAGCCAACATGATAAGCAGATTATTAGTCCAAAGTCTCGAGGAACTTGATGAGGAGCTTTAGATGAACATAGCAATAGAAATCAAATAACACTAGAAATACATCTTCATGTGTATATATAACCATATCCATGCCATACCCGTTTCCAAAAAAAATTAAATGTTGATTGTGTATCAATATCGTGTCTGTATCTGAATCTGTATCCGTGTCTATGCAACATAGGTGATAACGCTATATCAGTTTCAGTAGACACATTAACAAGCAACTCTTGAGATTTCAAGTGAATAATATGGGAGACCGTTCTTAGTATCAGAAACGGGACAACTCATACTATGGGATCATGGAGGGCAATAATTAAGTTAGGAAGAACGACCTAAGAAATCTTTACTATAGAGAGAACCTATAATAGTTGAATTTATATTAAGATGTACTCAACGGTACACATTACAGAGTTACAGGCATTCACCTAGTTTGTCCTATCATATAAATTTGATCAAACATATGTAGTGTGTGCTCATAGTTTACTTGCAGGATTAGATGTCAAATATCCTCCATACTGATACATATGTCACATTGAAGATCATCTTGCAGACAATTTATGTCAAAAAAAAAAAAAGCACTGGTTTAAGAAGTAATCATGCTCCTATTACTTGCAGACATATATAAGGATCTTATGACCCCCTAGTGTACTCCTTAGTTAACCTGATTTGACCTGCAAAGCGTATCATAAAACAATTTGATCATAACAACACTGTTTGGGGGAGAGTTAGCAGCAACATAGCTGTTAGGGGTGTCATATAGTGGATACGCACGATATAATGGACAACATCATGCAGTATGGAAAAATAGTTGCGTAGAGCTGCAGTATGTCTAGATAGAAGATACCACTTCTCCATGTACTCACTATAACATTTCATCAAGCTAGCAAAACTTTAATTTAATATGAAATCCTAAAATGCAAATCATAACATTCAACAGGGATGAAGGTAGAAATACATCTCAAGCTTATCTAGTAGGAAGTTGCAAATAAGCTAACTCATGTAAAGTAAGGCTGCTGGAAAGACATAAGATACTTACCTCAAGAAAATAACTACAGCTGGAGGAAGCTCCCATAAGCCCTAAATGCAGAACTGTCAGCAACATATCCATCTCCGAAGTTGGCTTCTTTTTTTTCATTGGACCTAGAGCCAGAGGATGATGATCATGGTATTAAAAACAAATCCTAGTATTTCAAAATACTATAAACAAGAGATGTCTACATCTTAGTAAAATTTCTAATAAATAGTACAAACGACTCCAGAAATAGAAGTAACTTATTTCATGCATTACTATATTTAATTTTAACACAGGAAGAGAGCATACCTTATCAATACAATTCCTAAGCTTCTTCAGGAATCGCATGTTATCCTCCATGGTGACTTTGAAGATCCTCTCTATGAACAGCTGCGTTCAACACGCCGAGATTCCTTACGTTGACCTCCTTTGTTAACTCTAGATAGTGAACTCGGAGTCGTGTAAAATCAGCTTAGCATGTTGTTCTGGTTCAATAAGGTTTCAATATAAAATTAGAAACAAGCACAACAAAAAAATTCACCCAATTACCTGAACCATAGCCATGCTTCCTTCCCTTTAAACTCAACCTCCTTGATCTATAAAGCAACAATCACTACAATAAACAAGAAGGACAAGTAAGACAGAACTAAAAGCATAGAACCACGATGACCAGTTCGGGTTAGATTTTCGCACCTGGTATAGCAATTCCCTGGAAGAAGAATGAATGTCAGAAAGATACTGAATAAGAATTTATACCTGGAAAATTTCAACACAGCAGCAGTTTTTCAGTACACTAATACACTTATAAATCAAGTCAATTGTAGTAGTAAGTAATCTGTCGCAGCAATCAATTACCACCCCACACCAAAATGTACACTTCCAATATAACCGGAAGAAGATGCCCAAGATGGAAGATAAATATATCCCTTCCCAGCTGCATTCCATAGATCCGAGTAAAACTCATCAGTCTAAATAACATCTGAGAAGAAATACTTACATATATGTATCTCTACATTAGCAACTCTGCGCACAACATTAGTACTACTAGTCCACCAAGAATAAAGTACCAAATCTTTTTGTTGAATATTGAGATCTTAATCCAAAATTCAGTCTTACTAGTGGAGTTTGCATCATTTCATGTATAGTTGCTAATATAGATATGTTGGCTACCATGTCTGATAATTGTCTGACAAAAATTATATTAAAAAACACATCTTTTTTATTTGCTGTGTAGTATGGTTTTCTTGGCTGCTAACTGATTATGTGGGTTAGATGAAAGAAGTACTTTCAGTAGTAGTGTATTGTTGCATTTGCAGCTTCATCCTCACTGAGATGTTAATTAAATGAATCTCGTAAGCTCACCTACACCAGTTGGTTAAGCAATGTTTTAGACATTTACAAATAACAACTCATGGAACTTGAACATTTATATCTCATGAATTATCATATAAAAGTTATCATAATCTTAGACAACACCGCATAAGTTGAACCTAGCTGCTCTCAGAGGAGGGGATTTGTAAATGAGGTATAAATTATAAAATTAAAAAAAAAGCAACCATCCTGATAGAGAACGACAACAGATCAGCCTTTTAGGAGCAATTAAAAATCTCTAAAAACAATAATACATCACATAATAAAGACAACAATACATTCCGCCATTAGGTGATTCTGCAAGCAACTCAGGTTTTTCCCTTTCCTCTGAAAGAAAGTAAAATAAACACATGATTTGTTAATACTGCAATCAGTCCTTATTTGAGTCCAGCTAAGTAAGAAAAATTGTACTAAACACAGATAATTGCATGACAATAGGCAAGCACTCTAAGAAAAACTAAAAGTGAGAAAAATAAAAAAAACTTAATATCCTGGGTATGAAGCATTTATTATGAAGCAACAAGTCAGAGAAAATGTTGGTATATTAGAATATTCTTGGTATATTTGTTGGTATATTAGAATATTCTTGGTATATTTGTTGGAATATAAAAATATTCTACAGGGGGTTTTAATGGGGTATTAATGTAAGATGAAGGATTGTAAGGCTATAAATAGCCAAGAGATTATCAATAAAAAAACATAACAATTACTGGAAAAATATTCTACATGGTATCAAAGCCCAAACCCTAGCCACCACCTCCCAAAACCCAGCCGCCACCACCGCTGTCGCGCCGCCAGCCACCACCGTTGCCGCACCGCTCGTCCGCCACCACTGTCGCCGCTCGTCCACCACCACCACCACCACCGCGAAGCCGCGACTCCCGCGGAGCCTTCTGTCGCGATTCCTGGCGTCTCCCGCGGGTCGTTCCAGACGTTGACATCGAAGGCCTAGATCTGTTGGAGGAGAGACATGATCGGGTCTAGGAGAGGACGAAAAGGACGAACGTGAATCGTGGGACGGGTGTTAGGTGATCGGAGAAGAGTAGGATCGATGGAGGAGATCATCAAGAAGTTGGACTTTGCGGAGGTAGCAACGTTAATGAAGCTGATGAAACTGTCGGCTGGTGAGAGCGCGACACGAACATTGGCGAAGTTGTAGCTTCCATCCATCGATCTGAAGCTTGATGGGCCGGCCACCTACCCGAGTTGGTCACGAAGGGTGAGGAGAACCCTCGCAGGGAAGAACCTGGAGGGTTTCTTGTCAGGATAGAAGACAGCCGGATGAGGGCTCGGCAGGACGCGACGAGTAAAAATTCACTCATATGGTGATATACATTTGGCTCCTCAATTCTTTAGTCCAATCTATCGCCGCCACAGTGGATGGCCTTGAGATAGTGAAAGACGTGTGAGAGAAGTTGAGGAGAACCTACGATGGTGTGAGAAGTTGAGGAGAACCTACGATGGTGTGGGGAATAACTTGAGGATTTTTCAGATCAAGGGGGAGATCGACGACACCATACAGGATGAGAAGACGGTACAAGAGTATGCCACGGAGTAGGAGAGGACGATAAAATTTCTTAAGGGACTGGCCACAATGTTTGCTCAGAGGCAGCACTACTTCTAGACCAACCGAAGATTCCTACACTTGAGGAGGCTATCTCGGCCATGATCCAAAAGGAGACTCGTATCAAGCTACAGGCAGGGACAGACGGTCCTCCTGAAGTGAAGACAGCACTGGCGGTTGCCAATTCAAGCGGCACAGGACCTAAGGGCGAACCACGGCAGTGTTACAACTGCGGGAAGGTGGGCCATCTGAGGTATGCTTGCATCAAACCATCCAAGAAGGGAGATTCAGGTGGCGAACGTGGACAGTTTGGAGGACGTGGTCGTGGTCGTGAGGGTCGACGGGATAGTCGAGGAGGTTATCGGGCGAACCTGCTGGTAGCAGATGGTGAGGAGGAAGCTAATAGTGCCTATACTGAGGAGAATCAGGCACTACTGGACATGTTGGAAGTACACAGGAGAAACCAGAAAGCGTTAAGCGATGGAGACAGGAGTAGGACTGAGGAAGCGTCCACCTCAGTCTTCGCCAGAGGCAACACTGCCATGTATGTCCATCCATCGGAAGGTACTGGTGACTCACTCGCCCTTTCATCTATGTCTTCCTTTAGATCGTCGGACTGGATTGTCGATTCGGGTGCATCTCGACACGTGACAGAAATGCTAGTGAGTTATCTTTCTACACTTACCTAGCATCTTCAGACAGCATTCAAACAGCCGATGGTACTTTCCAGTCAGTGGTTGGTAAGGGTACTATCGATTGTACAGGTTCAGTAAGATTATCCAATGTTTTACATGCTCCTTTTTTTCAGTCAGTCTTTTGTCCATTAGTTCTATAATCCTCCAACTACAATGCATTGTCTCTTTTGATATTCCTAAAGTAATCTTTCAGGAGAAGGAGACGGGACGAAGACTTGGGACTGGCACTTGGCATGATGGACTGTGGTACCTGGATCGGGGAGGACTGGATTCGGCATTGGTGTCTGTAGCAGAAAGGGCAGGAATAGGAGGACCAAAGATGAGTGCCGATGATACACTGATACTCCATCACAGGCGGTTGGGATACTCATCTTTTGGTATTTTGAGTAGGTTGTATCCATCTATTTATGAGAAGGCAAATAAGGAGAAACTAGTATGTGATGCATGTGATTTAGGCAAACTTACTAGGAGCTCATATGTTGGTGCGGGCCATAGGAGCTCTTCTGTTTTTGATATATACATTCTGATGTCTTGGGGCCGTGCGCCATAACTACTATGAATGGTTACAAGTATTTCGTCTCTTTATTGATTGTTCTTCTCGTGTCACCAGACTGTATTTGATGAAGAATAAGAATGAGGTCTTTGTCTGTTTCCGGGACTTTCATAAACATGTTCAGACTCAGTACAGAGCAGTGGTAAAGGTACTAAGATGATTGACCTTCACTTACTAGTGTCGCTTCTTCTTCATGAGTAACCACAGCTCCTCGTGGTGATCATGTAGGAATCTCGTCGCTTGCTGGTGGATCCATTACTCTGCATCCAAAATAAACGATAAGAGGCGTTCAGAGGAATCAAGGCAGGATGCAAGTCAATAAATTAATTCGAATCCGATATAGATATCAAGAACGATTCAAACAAGTGGATGAGATCCTTATCCAATTCTTATTGCAGGCTTGCTTGGTCCCTAAGTTGAAACCGAAGCAATTTAGTCGTAGACCTGCATGGGCCACCACAAAAACCATGTCACGCCCGTCCCAAAATATCGAGGGCTAGACACGTGACAATGGCCAGCAGCACACACCGATGGGCAAACCCAATTTAATGGACCCATCAGGATGTACTTAAGTTGTAATACAACAATAAGGGTGTAATATACTAATCTCATCCACAAAAATGAATACAAGAATATCAGGGTATAAAGCAATATCAAGTCTCAATAAAACATAACTCGGGGAACCCGATAATGAGTCTGATACAATAGTCAAGAATAAAGATAACAGCAAATACTGAGTATGGATAAAGCATATACTTAGAAGAAATCATTGGCGATCACTCGTCTTCTGGTTCTGGTACTGATCCAGTGCCTGCTCCTGCTTCTGCTAATGCTCCTGTCTCCTATACCTCGGGATGGATCTCCTCTGCTATTCCTGGGGACATAATCCGGATCCAGGTCCTCAGGGGACATAGCAAGGTACAAAATAACTCATGCCAAAATAAATGCAGTGCAGCAATAAATGAATCAATAGGGTAAAATATATAACCAGCTAAGTGATATGCAAGTGAGAGTTAATCATACTTAGGCTGAGACTACTATAGGCTCTGTGTCGGGAAGACCCATAGCAGCATTAGTATTACGACTCCAGTATATATGCCAAAGCAAGTAGTATCATGACTCCAGTATATGTGCCAAAGCACCTCCAGATAACAATATATATATATAATATAATCAACTTTTGATATGGTAATACTCTCCCCACCCAATGTAATCACACATCTCATGTCCATGTCACGCAAGATCATGACCTCTAACTGATGCAATAAGTCATAATGATAGCTAAGCATGTATAAAGTATATGTCATAAACCTGTATCCTATACAGAATCACCATGAATATCTCAGAAAGATTGTCTCATGAATAGTGTCAGGTGTCCTGTGGTATGACGTACTTGATAATGCAAGCACGAGAATGTATAGGGTCTCGATGTCCATGTCTAGGTGACATTACACAACTCTGCGTATAGTGTTGACATCCGAATATTATTCGGACGCTAAAAAATGTCACACGGCCCTAAGTTAAGCATGTATATCATATAAATAAATCAAGATAACAAAATAAAGCAGGTACTGCAAGTTTTGGCAAGGTACACTTGCCTGGGGTTTTGACTCCAATTGTA
Organism: Iris macrosiphon; assembly: GCA_036927795.1. Classification (NCBI taxonomy): domain Eukaryota; kingdom Viridiplantae; phylum Streptophyta; class Magnoliopsida; order Asparagales; family Iridaceae; genus Iris; species Iris macrosiphon. Next base: position 338,387,713 of record JAYESA010000004.1, read on the forward strand.
GCTCTGGTATCGGTGGGATTTGCAGATACTCCTCCGGTTGCTGAAATAAATGTTACCATCAGGTTCAGAAGACATCAAATAGCTAGAATTGCCTGTCCTTGAGTCCAATTTGGACACAGGAGCAAAAGTGACAGTTTCTGGTCAAAGCAGGGTCCACATGTGGCCCGCTTCGCACCGAAAAATGTGCCAGAAAATATTTTCCAAATTCGTCAAACTAAGTGTCAACAAGTCCAGAACAACGATACGAACCCAACGGAACGTCCAGAACTGGATTCCGATGAGTCGATCACAAAATCGCCCGTCAAGTGGAGCCGTGGGGCCCACGATACGCAATTTTGTCAACATTCTCAGAATCGAACCTAACTTGGGTCACAGGACCAGCATATTGCTACGAGTCCGATGGCGCAAGTTTCATTTCGATACGACGTGTGTACACGAAGTTACGAGTTCCAGAACAGGGCCGATACGGGACGTTGTCGACGGATACGCGTTGATTCCGGTGTGCACGCACACACACACACAACTTCCGCGAAATCCCACACGTCATTATTAACGGCGTGCACCTTTCAGTGAAGTCCGCACACGACAAAGTCATCCCGTTTGACGGGGCGCACTCAGTTCTGGAAAAAAACAGGGTGAATATTTTCCTGATTTTGGATCGCAGTTCGCGATCGCCACATGACGCGACACACTGAGCGGGTTGCACGGGTATCGAGAGGGTCATGCAGGGTTCGCGTCACAGCAGACGGAACAAAAAACGGAACAGCGAGGAGAGAGAAACGGTCACCTGAACAGGACTCCGCAGAAGGCTGAATCGCGCGTCCTCGCGAGTCGTCGCGACACGGCGGCTAGGGTTTTCGCCTGAGGCGGCTGGAGCTGGTGGCGGCCGGGGCTGCTACGGCTCTGGAGTCGTTAAGGCGGCCGGAGGAGACGGAGGCGGCTCTCGTCGTGGCGGCTGGGGTCCGGAGCTGGAGGGGGTGTGCTGGCGGAGCTCAGCTGCGGCTGAGATGCTGGCGGAGGAGACGGTGGCCGGTAGAGAGAGGTCGACGGGGCTCGGGGATCCAAGGCGGAGGCTCGTCGGCGGGGGAGATGCAGGGGAGAGGCCGGGGACGATGGTGGCTGAGAGTGGCGGGGAGAGAAAGGCGGTGGAGCTCGGGGATGACGGTGGCTGGGGGTTCGACGAGGCAGCAGGGTGGGCCGGGGTCGTGGTTTAAATAGGAGGAGCGGGCGACGGTTTGCAGGGAGGGGAACCGAGGGGTCGCCGGCGGTTGCGGTTGCGGGAGCGGGAAAGCTGAGCGGCGGCGGTTACGAGCGGAGAAGGCGGAGAAGGCGACGGGTCGACCGGCGGTTACGGGCGGAGAGGAATCGACTCCGTAGGGTTTAGGGATTTCAACAGACGGGTTAACGGGTCGGGTTTCGAGTCGGGTTCAGACCCGATCCGACCCGCAGGGTTTAGGCCCGGTTCAGCTAGACCGGGTCGGTCCAGTTCGGGTTGGTTTGGGTCAGAAATAAACCGGATTTATTTAGGGTTTATTTAGGGTTTATTATTAACTTAGTTTTTAAGTCTTTAAAAATATTTCCGAGGTCCAATAAATTTCAGAAAATTTACCCTATGTCTAATATTTTATTTTGCACCCAAAACAATTATTTTCGTAATATTTCAATATTTAATAAAAATATTTAATTTTATTTAATACCAAAATACCTTGATTTTAATTAGTTAAAAACCACAAAAAATTCCAGAAAAATTATGAAAATTGATTTTTAAAATTCCTGAAAAATCAGGAGGTTTACAATCTTACCCCCTTAAGAGGATTGTGTCCTCGCAATCAAAGAATAACCGGTCAAAAGAGATGACACGGTTGCAAGCATTGTTCGAAGCACATCACTATCAAGATTCATGATTCAGGAGATTCAAAGGATGAGGGTTTAAGCAAAAACACATAGGGAATGAAAACATCATTTCCCTAAGCAATGGAAGTTATGCAATTTCCAGAGTGAAGGAAATATAGTTAAAGCAAGAAAACTACAGTTTAGAAAACTAGGTTATCACTTATAAAATATACTAGGTTATCAATTATTAGCAAGTTCAAAATTACCAGGTTAAGGCTAAGGTCACGAACCAACAGGCACGAGCTAAAGCAATACTAAAAATAGATAGCTACGAAATAACTTACGCACATTAGCTACTCCACGAGTCTGCACGTCCTCCAAGGTCATCGCGAAAGCTTGTCCGCGTCCTTGTGGTGGATTCCTCTGCTGCTGCTGAGCCTGCTGGAAGAGTAGTGCCTGGGGTATCAAAGGTGGCCACGGCTGATACCCACCTGGAGGTGGTGGTATGACTCCTTCAACTCCCGTTTGCGGTACTCCCAAGGTTGGATAGGTTGGCCTCGGTACTGGTAAAGCTTGTTGGCTAACCATTGGTGCTTCTCCTCGATGCATCGTGCAACCTCTAGCTAAATGTTTGCTGGATCCGTAAATCAAGCACAGTCCCAACTTGCGTCTGCACTCCCTCTCAATATGGCCTCGCTTGCCACAGTAGTGACAAGTAGGAAGGATTAAGGCTCTTGGTGCTGCTCTCGGTGGTGGATTCATCTGTGGTCGCTTTGCAGCTCTTTCCTGTTGTGCTTGGTCTAGTGCTAATGCATGCGGCCGCTTCTGGCTGGACTATCCTGGTGATGCACTCTATGGCCCGTGCTGCAGCAAGAACGTCCGTTGCAACGGAGCTGATTAACTTCTGGAGCTCAGAGCTAAGTTTGTAAATGAACTCCTCCGTTTGGCTTTGCTGAACCTTCTGATAGGCTTGCATCATCGTGTAGTACATTTGAAACATCTGTTGCCCGTCTATAGCTTGCCCTTGTGGGAATACGGGCATTGGTGGAGTAAATTGCGGCGGAGGTAGGATGTCATCTTGCTGGATTCTCGAGGCATGCTGATTTGCTTGTCTGTGTTGTTGAGCTGATTGACCTTCACTTACTGGTGTCGCTTCTTCTTCATGAGTAACCACAACTCCTCGTGGTGATCCTGTAGGAATCTCGTCGCTTGCTGGTAGATCCATTACTCTGCATCCAAAATAAACGATAAGAGGCGTTCAGAGGAATCAAGGCAGGATGCAAGTCAATAAATTAATTCGAATCCGATATAGATATCAAGAACGATTCAAGCAAGTGGACGAGATCCTTATCCTATTCTTATTGCAGGCTTGCTTGGTCCCTAAGTTGAAACCGAAGCAATTTAGCCGTAGACCTGCATGGGCCACTAAAAAAACCATGTCACGCTCCAGTCCCAAAATATCGAGGGACTAGACACGTGGCAATGGCCAGCAGCACACACCGATGGACAAACCCAATTTAATGGACCCATCAGGATGTACTTAAGCTGTAATACAACAATAAGGGTGTAATATACTAATCTCATCCACAGAAATGAATACAACAATATCAGAGTATAAAGCAATATCAAGTTTCAATAAAACATAACTCGGGGAACAACCCGATAATGAATCTGATACAATAGTCAAAAATAAAGATAACAACAGCAAATACTGAGTATGGATAAAGCATATACTCAGAAGAAATCCTTGGCGATCACTCGTCTTCTGGTTCTGGTACTAATCCAGTGCCTGCTCTTGTTCCTGCTCCTGCTAATGCTCATATCTCATATACCTCGGGATGGATCTCGTCTGCTATTCCTGGGACATAATCCGGATCCAGGTCCTCAGGGGACATAGCAAGGTACAAAATAACTCATGCCAAAATAAATGCAGTGCAGCAATAAATGAATCAATAGGGTAAACTATATAACCAGCTAAGTGATATGCAAGTGAGAGTTTTAATCATACTCAGGCTGAGACTACTATAGGCTCTGTGTCGGGAAGACCCATAGCAGCATTAGTATTACGACTCCAGTATATATGCCAAAGCAAGCAGTATCACGACTCCAGTATATGTGCAAAAGCACCTCCAGATAACAATATATATATAATATAATCAGCCTTTGATATGGTAATACTCTTCCCACCCAATGTAATCACACGTCTCATGTCCACGACGTCTCATGTCCATGTCACGCAAGATCATGACCTCTAACTGATACAATAAGTCATAATGATAGCTAAGCATGTATAAAGTATATGTCATAAACCTGTATCCTATACAGAATCACCATAAATATCTCAGAAAGATTATGTCTAACGAATAGTATCAGGTGTCCTGGGGTATGACGTACTTGATAATACAAGCACGAGAATGTATAGGGTCTCGATGTCCATGTCTAGGTGACATTACACAACTCTGCGTACAGTGTTGACACCCGAATATTATTCGGACGCTAAGCAATGTCACACGGTCCTAGGTTAAGCATGTATATCATATAAATAAATCAAGATAACAAAATGAAGTAGGTACAGCAAGTTTTGGCAAGGTACCCTTGCTTGGGATTCTGACTCCAACTGTAGCTCTAGTATCGGTGGGATTTGCAGGTACTCCTCCGGTTGCTGAAATAAATGCTACCATCAGATTCAGAAGACATCAAATAGCTAGAATTGCATATCCTTGAGTCCAATTTGGACACAGAGGCAAAAGTGACAGTTTTTGGTCAAAGCGGAATCCACATGTGGCCCGCTTCACACCGAAAAACGTGCCAGAAAATGTTCTCCAAATTCGTCAAACTTAGTGTCAACAAGTCCAGAACGACGATACGAACCCAACGGAACATCCAGAACTGGATTCCGATGAGTCGATCACAAAATCGTCCGTCAAGTGGAGACGTGGGGCCAACGATACGTAATTTAGTCAGCGTTCTCAGAATCGAACCAAACTTAGGTCACAGGACCAGCGTATTGCTACGAGTCCGATGGCGCAAGTTTCATTTAGATACGACGTGCGTACACGAAGTGACAACGAGTTCTAGAAAAGGGCTGATACGGGACGTTGTCGACGGATACGCGTTGATTCCGGTGTGCACCACATCCAAATCAACTTCCGCGAAATTCCACACGTCCGTATTAACGGCGTGCACCTTTCGGTGAAGTCCGCACACGACCAAGTCGTCCCATTTGGCGGGGACGCACTCAGTTCCGAGAAAAAACAGGGTGAATATTTTTCTAATTTTGGATCGCATTTTGCGATCGCCACAGGACGCGACACACCGAGCGGGTTGCACTTGTATCGAGAAGGTCACGCAGGGTTCGCATCACAGCAGACGGAACGGGAAATGGGACAGCGAGGAAAAGAAACGATCACCTGAACAGGGCTCCGCAGAAGGCTGAATCGCACGTCCTCGCGAGTCGTCGCGACACGGCGGCTAGGGTTTTCGCCGGAGGCGGTCGGAGCTGGTGGCGGCAGGGACTGCTACGGCTCTGGAGTCGTCGAGGCGGCCGGAGGAGACGGAGGCGGCTCTCGTCGTGGCGGCTGGGGCCCGGAGCTGGAGGCGGTGTGCTGGCGGAGCTCGGCTGCGGCTGAGATGCTGGCGGAGGAGACGGTGGCCGGTAGAGAGAGGTCGCCGGGGCTCGGGGATCCAAGGAGGAGGCTCGTCGGCGGGGGAGACGCAGGGGAGAGGCCGGGGACGACGGTGGCTGAGAGTTGCGGGGAGAGAGGCGGTGGAGCTCGGGGATGACGGTGGCTGGGGGTTCGACGAGACAGCGGGGTTGGCCGGGGTCGTGGTTTAAATAGGAGGATTGGGCGACGATTTGCAGGGAGGGGAACCGAGGGGTCGCCGGCGGTTGCGGGAGCGGGAAGGCTGAGCGGCGGCGGTTACGAGCGGAGGAGGCGGCGGGTCGACCGGCGGTTACGGGCGGAGAGGAATCGGCTCCGTCGGGTTTAGGGATTTCAACAGACGGGTTAACGGGTAGTGTTTCGGGTCGGGTTCAGACCCGATCCGACCCGCAGGGTTTAGGCCCGGTTCAGCTAGACCGGGTCGGTCCAGTTCGGGTTGGCTTGGGTCAGAAATAAACCGGATTTATTTAGGGTTTATTTAGGGTTTATTATTAACTTAGTTTTTAGGTCTTTAAAAATATTTTCGAGGTCCAATAAATTCCAGAAAAATTACCCTATGTCTAATATTTTAATTTGCACCCAAAAAAATTATTTTCGTAATATTTTAATATTTAATAAAAATATTTAATTTTATTTAATTCTAACATACCTTGATTTTAATTAGTTAAAAATCCCAGAAAATTCCAGAAAATTGTGAAAATTGATTTTTAAAATTCCTGAAAAATCAGGGGGTTTACAATCTATCCCCCTTAAAAGGATTGCGTCCTCGTAATCAAAGAATAACCGGTCAACAGAGATGACACGGTTGCAAGCATTGTTCGAAGCACATCACTATCAAGATTCATGATTCAAGAGATTCAAAGGATGAGGGTTTAAGCAAAAACACATAGGGAATGAAAACATCATTTCCCTAAGCAATGGAAGTTATGCAATTTCCAGAGTGAAGAAAATCTAGTTAAAGCAAGAAAACTACAGTTTAGAAAACTAGGTTATCACTTATAAAACATACTAGGTTATCAATTATTAGCAAGTTCAAAATTACCAGGTTAAGGCTAAGGTCACGAACCAACAGGCACGAGCTAAAGCAATACTAGAAATAGATAGCTATGAAATAACTTACGCACATTAGCTACTCCACGAGTCTGCACGTCCTCCAAGGTCATCGCGAAAGCTTGTCCGTGTCCTTGCGGTGGATTCCTCTGCTGCTGTTGAGCCTGCTGGAAGAGTAGTGCCTGGGGTATCAAAGGTGGCCACGGCTGATACCCACCTGGAGGTGGTGGTATGACTCCTTCAAGTCCCGTTTGCGGTACTCCCAATGCTGGATAGGCTGGCCTCGGTACTGGTAAAGCTTGTTGGCTAACTATTGGTGCTTCTCCTCGATGCATCGTGCAACCTCTGGATAAATGTTTGCTGGATCCGTAAATCAAGCACAGTCCCAACTTGCGTCTGCACTCCCTCTCAATATGGCCTCGCTTGCCACAGTAGTGACAAGTAGGAAGGATTAAGGCTCTTGGTGCTGCTCTCGGTGGTGGATTCATCTGTGGTCGCTTTGCAGCTCTTTTCTGTTGTGCTTGGTCTAGTGCTAATGCATGCGGCCGCTTCTGACTGGACTCTATCGTGGTGATGCACTCCATGGCCCGTGCTGCAGCAAGAACGTCCGTTGCAACGGAGCTGATTAACTTCCGGAGCTCAGAGCTAAGTTTGTAAATTAACTCCTCCGTTTGGCTTTGCTGAACCTTCTGATAGGCTTGCATCATCGTGTAGTACATTTGAAACATCTGTTGCCCGTCCATAGCTTGCCCTTGTGGGAATACGGGCATTGGTGGAGTAAATTGCGGCGGAGGTGGGATGTCATCTTGCTGGATTCTCGAGGCATGCTGATTTGGTTGTCTGTGTTGTTGAGCTGATTGACCTTCACTTACTGGTGTCGCTTCTTCTTCATGAGTAACCACAACTCCTCGTGGTGATCCTGTAGGAATCTCGTCACTTGCTGGTGGATCCATTACTCTGCATCCAAAATAAACGATAAGAGGCGTTCAGAGGAATCAAGGCAGGATGCAAGTCAATAAATTAATTCGAATCCGATATAGATATCAAGAACGATTCAAGCAAGTGGATGAGATCCTTATCCTATTCTTATTGCAGGTTTGCTTGGTCCCTAAGTTGAAACCGAAGCAATTTAGCCGTAGACCTGCATGGGCCACTACAAAAACCATGTCACGCCCCAGTCCCCAAATATCGAGGGACTAGACACGTGGCAATGGCCAGCAGCACACACCGATGGACAAACCCAATTTAATGGACCCATCAAGATGTACTTAAGCTGTAATACAACAATAAGGGTGTAATATACTAATCTTATCCACAGAAATGAATACAACAATATCAGAGTATAAAGCAATATTAAGTCTCAATAAAACATAACTCAGGGAACAACCCGATTATGAGTCTGATACAATAGTCAAAAATAAAGATAACAGCAAATACTGAGTATGGATAAAGCATATACTCAGAAGAAATCCTTGGCGATCACTCGTCTTCTGGTTCTGGTACTAATCCAGTGCCTGCTCTTGTTCCTGCTCTTGCTAATGCTCATAGCTTATATACCTCGGGATGGATCTCCTCTGCTATTCCTGGGACATAATCCGGATCCAGGTCCTCAGGGGACATAGCAAGGTACAAAATAACTCATGCCAAAATAAATGCAGTGCAGCAATAAATGAATCAATAGGATAAACTATATAACCAGCTAAGTGATATGCAAGTGAGAGTTTTAATCACACTCAGGCTGAGACTACTATAGGCTCTGTATCGGGAAGACCCATAGCAGCATTAGTATTACGACTCCAGTATATATGCCAAAGCAAGTAGTATCACGACTCCAGTATATGTGCCAAAGCACCTCCAGATAACAATATATATAATATAATCAGCCTTTGATATGGTAATACTCTCCCCACCCAATGTAATCACACGTCTCATGTCCACGACGTCTCATGTCCATGTCACGCAAGATCATGACCTCTAACTGATGCAATAAGTCATAATGATAGCTAAGCATGTATAAAGTATATGTCATAAACCTATATCTTATACAGAATCACCATGAATATCTCAGAAAGATTCTGTCTCATGAATAGTGTCAGGTGTCCTGTGGTATGACATACTTGATAATGCAAGCACGAGAATTTATAGGGTCTCGATGTCCATATTTAGGTGACATTACACAACTCTGCGTACAGTGTTGACACCCGAATATTATTCGGACGCTAAGCAATGTCACACGGTCCTAGGTTAAGCATGTATATCATATAAATAAATCAAGATAACAAAATGAAGCAGGTACTGCAAGTTTTGGCAAGGTACACTTGTCTGGGGTTCTGACTCCAACTATAGCTCTGGTATCGGTGGGATTTGCAGGTACTCCTACGGTTGCTGAAATAAATGTTACCATCAGGTTCAGAAGACATCAAATAGCTAGAATTGTTTGTCCTTGAGTCCAATTTGGGCACAGGGGCAAAAGTGACAGTTTCTGGTCAAAGCCGGGTCCACATGTGGCCTACTTCGCACCGAAAAATGTGCCAGAGACGATGTTCTCCAAATTCGTCAAACTTAGTGTCAACAAATCTAGAACGACGATACGAACCCAAGGGAACATCCAGAACTGAATTTCGATGAGTCGATCACAAAATCGACCGTCAAGTGGAGCCGTGGGGCCCACGATACGCGATTTTGTCAACGTTCTCAGAATCGAACCAAACTTGTGTCACAGGACCAACGTATTGCTACGAGTCCGATGGCGCAAGTTTTATTTCGATACGACGTGTGTACACGAAGTTACAACGAGTTTCAGAACAGGGCCGATACGGGACGTTGTCGACGGATACGAGTTGATTCCGGTGTGCACGCATATCCAAATCGACTTCCGCGAAATCCAACACGTCCTTATTAACGGCGTGCACCTTTCGGTGAAGTCCGCACACGCCCAAGTCGTCCCGTTTGGTCGGGACGTACTCAGTTTCGGAGAAAAATAGGGTAAACATTTTCCTGATTTTGGATCGCAGTTCGCGATCGCCACAAGACGCGACACACCGAGCGGGTTGCACGGGTATCGAGAGGGTCACGCAGAGTTCGCGTCACAGCAGACGGAACGAAAAACGGGGCAGCGAGGAGAGAAACGGTCACCTGAACCGGGCTCCGCAGAAGGCTGAATCGCGCGTCCTCGCGAGTCGTCGCGACACGGCGGCTAGGGTTTTCGCCGGAGGCGGCCGGAGCTGGTGGCGGTCGGGGCTGCTACGGCTCTGGAGTCGTCGAGGCGGCCGGAGGAGACGGAGGCGGCTCTCGTCGTGGCGGCTGGGGCCCGGAGCTGGAGGCGGTGTGCTGGCGGAGCTCGACTGCGACTGAGATGCTGGCGGAGGAGACGGTGGCCGGTGGAGAGAGGTCGCCGGGGCTCGGGGATCCAAGGCGGAGGCTCGTCGACGGGGGAGACGCAGGGGAGAGGCCAGGGACGACGGTGGCTGAGAGTTGCGGGGAGAGAGAGGCGGTGGAGCTCGGGGATGACGGTGGCTGGGGGTTCGACGAGGCAGCGGGGTTGGCCAGGGTCGTGGTTTAAATAGAAGGAGCGGGTGGCGGTTTGCAAGGAGGGGAACCGAGGAGTCGCCGGCGGTTGCGGGAGCGGAAAAGATGAGCGGTGGCGGTTACGATCGGAGGAGGAGGAGAAGGCGACGGATCGACCGGCGGTTACGGGCGGAAAGGAATCGGCTCCGTCGGGTTTAGGGATTTCAACAAACGGGTTAACGGGTCGGATTTCAGGTCGGGTTCAGACCCGATCCGACCCGCAGGGTTTAGGCCCGGTTCAGCTAGACCGGGTCGGTCCGGTTCGGGTTGGTTTGGTGAGAAATAAAACGAGTTTATTTAGGGTTTATTATTAACTTAGTTTTTAGGTCTTTAAAAATATTTTCGGGATCCAATAAATTCCAGAAAAATTATCCCATGTCTAATATTTTATTTTACACCCAAAAAAATTATTTTCATAAATTTTAATATTTAATAAAAATATTTAATTTTATTTAATTCCAAAATACCTTGATTTTAATTAGTTAAAAATCCCAGAAAATTCCAGAAAAATTGTGAAAATTAATTTTTTAAATTCCTGAAAAATCAGAGGGTTTACATCTACCGCTTCGGCTTGTCTCGCAAGATCATTAATGAAAACGGTCCACAATTTGTAAGCCACATTTTCTTCCGATTTTGCGATAAAAATCGAATTCAGAAAAATAGCTTCAACCGCCTACAAACCAACATCAAATGGATTAGCTGAAGCATTCAATAAAGCAATCATTTTGCAGCAACTAAAAAAGTATATTTCAACCAACAAACGTGATTGGAATGATAAATTGGAAGAATATCTATGGGCCTATCGTACGATGGTCCGAACTCCGACTGGTAGCACGTCGTTCTCTTTGGTCTACAGAAGCGAGGTTGTGCTTCCTTTGGAGACCCAAATTACTTCTCTTCGAGTGGCCCTTTCCAATCAGCTAACCACCAAAGACAACTATCGTCGACGCCTACAAGAATTGGAGGCGCTTGACGAAAAACGCTCTTGGCTCAGCAGTGCATTGAGCTATATCAAGCACGAATATCCGGGGACTTCAACAAAAAGGTGAAGGAAAGGATATTACAGGTCGGCGATCTTGTCCTGACCGTGAGAAGACCGATGATCATGACCTATAAGACAGCGGAAAAATTCCAACCCAAGTGGGAGGGTCCCTTTGTAGTGGAGACGGTTTACTCCAGCGGCGCATACAGGCTCGCTAAACCTAATGGTAACTTGCTCATGATGCCAATCAACGAGCAGAAATAAGAGTAACCAATCATGGTACAGCCTGTCTGACCAGATTATCTGCACACACAACTCTTCAGTCAAAAAAACAGAGAGTTTGGTATATAAATCCAAAAGACAAACTGATTGGAGAGAGAATAAGATAGTAACCAACCATTGTACAGCCAGAAAGCAGACCTTACTAGTTTTCTTAGCATGAAACAAAAAAGTCAGTCACCACTCTAATTATCAGAAGGGAACAAAGGCTACGAGGTGCAGATACTGCCTGTTTAGCAGTCACAAAAAAGATAGTCACAACTAGCATCGAAACTACAAATATATCTAGCCTTACAAATTTAAACTAGATATAAACTGAACTCATAGTCTAATATAAGCTAGATCACCAAAAATCTTAAAATATTGGCATCAATCACAAGCTATGTTGCATATACACGAAATGACACGGCACCTCTTTAAGAGGGTGTGTCCTAACGTATTCCGGAGTGCTTGTGTCGTGTTCATTAAGTGCCAGACACGATGCGACAAGGCACTGTTTTCAGGGGCACCCCGTGCTTCCTAAATCACAACAAAAGAACTCGATCCAACGAAATAAAAGAATGATGTAAAAAAAAGTTATCCATCCCTGTAGAGGAAGACGATGACCCAGACATCAGCGGGCACATGGGAGACCACCCTGACAAATTTTACGAGAATCATGCAGCTGCAGGAGCACATGATGATTAGCTCATAATACTCTCTTCTCGGAAAAAGTGCAGAACCTGGAAAAGTAGATATATTGTTCAGAGCTAACCACATACCTGAAAAATTCTTGTAAATGAGTACGGTATTAGTTTGGAAGCAAGTTCAACTGGTAGTCTCAAATTGACCTGAATCAGGCTCAACATGGTTGTGATTATGGATGAGCCATTCGGGAATGGTAAGCAACTAGTCTGAGAGATGCTCGTGATATCAACAGTCACTCACCAAGAACCACTATGTAACCAATTGAAAGGTTTAGGTAGGCAAAAGCAAATGTACAAGAAAAAAAAACTAATGAGTTTAAATATAGATTTTCTGGTTACCCATTCTAGGTTATTTCTAAATGTCACTTTAGTTACTATTAGTATATTTTAACAACTATGCCATTGTATTTAAGATGGGGTAAGGATTACCTGTTCACAACCAGATAAGATTGTTTCCTTATGGTTCAACACTGAGAACTCCACAAAACTAAAGCAAGAAAGTTTTGTGCATGATTACTAAGAAAAAGAAGAAAAATTGAAGCACTTACTGCAAGAACTACAAAAACTGATGATGCCTTGTACTTCCTGTCAGAAGTTTTCCAACCCAAAGTATAATACCACCACTTAAATGTGTCGAAGCGATTCGCTCAATCTTCCCTTTTCCAGTCACCTGGTACATACGGAGAACATAAGAAACTGACACAACGTTAATATCATGATGTAGTTTCTTGAATGAAGAGATACCTTATACTGGCATCCGAGCTAGCATCGACCACAAGGTATGGTAATATTGTTGTCTTCATTATGCTCAGAGATCAGCTTTACTTCTACTAGCACAGGACCAAGGTTGATTACCAATAATACCATTGACAAAGTCACTAAGAAAATATTCCACGCCCATACTTGGATAAGATCATTATGAATCCTAAATGTTACAAAGAAATAAGAAAGCGTTAACACTGCTAAAAGCTAACATAATCAACCTAAAGAAATAAAGCACTAACTTGAAGCAATATGGTTAGTGGTTATCCACGTTCCACAAGTCAATATGCTTTTAGCTATGTGAATCGAGACTTTTGGTTTGTAAATATTGAAAAAGGAGTAAAGATGATTTGAATGCAACTTCAAAGACATGAATTCCAAATCTGCGACAAGTGATTCTGTAGAAATGATCTTTTCTAAACGTAATCATTTTTCCTTTTCTTTCTTTTTCCACCCACGCCAGATTTGAAGGTCCTGAAGTTGATGTATTTGCAGGAGTGTGCTTCTTAGCCCTTCTTGGAAGTTTGGGCACTAGTTCTGCAACATGGACCATCAATTGCTTCCCTGAAAATAAAAGCTCCATGTTTTAAGAGGCGATCGAAGAATGGAAAAAAAAAACTGCTTTCATTTCCTCTCAGAGCGTAATCTCATCATATCGTACCGGTGGAAAAAACAGAGTTTGCAAAGTAAATGCTGGATAATATGCTTATGGCAAAACATTATATCATATTTAAGGGGTGTTTTCATCTATGAATTGTTCTTCATGCTCAGCAATGACAATAATATTTCTACTTCACCCATATTAATTCAAAACAGTTCTATATTTCAAGGAACATCAGGTCAGCTTCCTCATATATATAATGCAACTTATTATAAACAAGTACATTTAATAAGTCTATCAAAGAGGATAAAAATGTTACCTTTCTATCTTTTATCTTCTTTGAGTTCTTTCCTGCATAGTAATTATCTTCTAGCTTGTGATGTTTAACATTTCAAAGAAAATAATTTTAGAGAAATCAACAATTAATCACAAGAATTTATTATTTGATACTTAAAAGGAAAAGATTGGCAATTTGATCAGGAAGAAAGGTCACATTGGTTCAGTAAATGCCCAGCATATCTGACACTACATGGATACATCAAAATACACTAGAAGCAGAGGAAACGACAATTTCTATTGCAAGCAGATGACATTGTTGTCTTGAATTACCTGTAACTTTAAATAGAGACTACTCAGTAGCTTCAGTAAGCTTTTATGTTAGATTTGACGATTGTGGTAATGAAATATGGACTCATCAAATGCACGGACCAGAGGAAAAGTATCACCTGTACCGAGAATAAAAAAAATTTGGGGGGTGTACATGTTGGAAGTACACAGGAGAAAACAGAAAGCGTCAAGCGATGGAGACAGGAGGAGTAGGACTGAGGAAGCGTCCACCTCAGTCTTCGCCAGAGGCAACACTGCCATGTATGTCCATCCATCGGAAGGTACTGGTGACTCACTCGCCCTTGCATCTATGTCTTCCTTTAGATCGTCGGACTGGATTGTTGATTCGGGTGCATCTCGACACGTGACAGAAAATGCTAGTGAGTTATCTTTCTACACTTACCTAGCATCTGCAGACAGCATTCAAACAGCCGATGGTACTTTCCAACCAGTGGTCGGTAAGGGTACTATCGATTGTATAGGTTCAGTAAGATTATCCAATGTTTTACATGCTCCTTTTTTTCAGTCAGTCTTTTGTCCATTAGTTCTATAATCCTCCAACTACAATGCATTGTCTCTTTTGATATTCCTAAGGTGATCTTCCAGGAGAAGGAGACGGGACGAATACTTTGGACTGGCACTTGGCATGATGGACTGTGGTACCTGGATCGGGGAGGACTGGATTCGGCATTGGTGTCTGTAGCAGAAAGGGCAGGAATATGAGGACCAAAGATGAGTGTCGAGGATACACTGATACTCCATCACAGGCGGTTGGGGTACTCATCTTTTGGTATTTTGAGTAGGTTGTATCCATCTATTTATGAGAAGGCAAATAAGGAGAAACTAGTATGTGATGCATGTGATTTAGGCAAACTTACTAGGAGCTCATATGTTGGTGCGGGCCATAGGAGCTCTTCTGTTTTTGATATATACATTCTGATGTCTTGGGGCCGTGCGCCATAACTACTATGAATGGTTACAAGTATTTCGTCTCTTTTATTGATTGTTCTTCTCGTGTCACCAGACTGTATTTGATGAAGAATAAGAATGAGGTCTTTGTCTGTTTCCGGGACTTCCATAAACATGTTCAGACTCAGTACAGAGCAGTGGTAAAGGTACTAAGGTCTGACAATGGAACAGAGTATACCAACAAAGCACTTGAGGAATACATGTCAGCCCAAGGGATAAAGCATCAGACCACCTATGCATACACACCAGCACAGAATGGAGTGGCAGAAAGGAAGAACAGACACCTTCTGGAGGTGGCAAGGAGTATGATGATCGCTATGAATGTCCCACAGAGTCTGTGGGGGCATGCAGTGTTGACAGCAGCTCGATTGATCAACAGGATGCCCTCGAAAGTACTGCGATGGAAGTCTCCATGTGAGATATTGCAAGAAAATAATAGTGGGATACTCCCACTAAAGGTGTTTGGCTGCGTATGTTTTGTGAAGGACAACAGACCGTCTGTTGGAAAACTTGACCCCAGAGCAGTCAAGTGTGTATTCGTGGGCTATTCGGCGACTCGGAAGGGATACGTGTGTTGGAGCCCGGTAGAGAAGAAGTTTGTGAGCATGGATGTTCACTTCAGAGAGTTTGAGACATACTACCATAAGGAGAGAACCTCATCCATGAGCAACTCACCTGATACTGAGAGTATGAGACGGAGAGGGAGATTAGTGAGAGTGTGGTGACCGATTTAGGAGTATTGCATGGAGGAACGTTTGAGGAGTAGCAGAAGAGTGAAGAGAAACAGGGAGAGGCGATGAGAGGTGTTAGGCCCACGACTCAGGGGGAGTTAGTTACCTACAGTAGGAAAGGAAAGCCAATTGCAGGACCAGTACCTATAATGCCAGTGCCAAGTCCCTTACCTGCGTCCGTCTCAACTCCTGAGACACCTACACCACCACCACCAGATTACCCTTCAGGTGATATCATTCTTCCTACTCCCATACCATTATCAGTACGGAGGACCACTCACAGCAATGCGAAAAATCTTCCTGATAGATATAGTTGGGACCTTGCTCAGTTTGTTTCATATAATAACATCTCTTCTTTTCATGGAGCATTCATTGCATCTTTGGATAGTATTACTGTATCTAACAATTAGCAGGTTGCCGAGAACGATCCAAAGTGAAAAGCGGCGATGCACGAGGAGTTAGGCGCTCTTGAGAAGAACTACACTTGGGAACTGGTAAAACTGTCAGAGGGGAAGAGGACAGTCGGATGCAAGTGGATCTTTACTGTGAAACAGAACGCAGATGAAAAAATAGAGCACTACAAGGCTCGACTGGTGGCAAAATGATACAGTCAGACGTACAGCATTGACTATGATGAGACCTTTGCACCAGTGACGAAGATGAGCACCGTCAGGATCCTGATTTCTTTTGCAGCGAATGGTGGATGAAAGCTACACCAACTGGATGTGAAGAATGTGTTTCCTCATAGGGATCTAGTGGAGAAAGTGTACATGGAGATACCACCAGGATTCTGCACCGATAAGACAGTGGACAAGGTCTGCAGGTTGAAGCCCTTAATGGACTGAAGCAGTCTACTCGAGCGTGGTTTGACAGATTCAGGAGGACAATGATAGGGATGGGATATCAGCAGATCAATGTTGATCATACTGTGTTCTTCTGTCGGAGTGGAGGCTACATCACCATGCTTGCAGTGTGTGGACGATATAATTATCACAGGAGATGATGAGCAGAAGATTGCCCGACTCAAGGGGAAGCTTGGCAAGGAGTTCGAGGTGAAGGACCTTGGCCTTCTTCGGTACTTCCTTGGGATTAAGATTACTCGAGAAGCAGAGGAAATTATTCTTTCTCAAAGGAAGTATGCGTTGGACCTGCTTACAGAGACAGGGATATTAGGATGCAGACCTGCAGCGACTTCGATCAACCAAGGGTTCAAGCTGTGTACTGAGGCTGGAGAGCCAGTTGACCGAGACAGATACCAGAGACTGGTGGGCAAGTTGATCTATTTAAACCACGTCTTGATATCTGCTTTGCAATGAGTGTGGTGAGCCGCTACATGCATAACCCAATGAAGGGTCATACGGATGCAGTGTACCAGATTCTGAGATACTTGAAGGGTGCCCCCGAAAAGGGGTTGATATTCAGAAAGAATGATCACTTGGGCATCGAGGGCTACTGTGATTCTGACTGGACTAGTTGTACTGATGACATGAGGTCTACATCGGGCTATTGCATATTTGTACGAGGCAACTTGGTCTCTTGGAGGAGTAAGAAGCAGTCGGTGGTGGCCAGATCGACAGCTGAAGCGGAGTACAGAGCTATGGCCTTGGGAGTTGCAGAACTACTATGGCTGAAGAGTATGCTGGTGGAGCTGAAGTTGGATCAAGGAACCAAGATAAAGCTGTGGTGTGACAACCAGTCAGCCATCAGTATCGCCAACAATCCAGCGCAGCATGACAGGACCAAACACATCAAAATCGATATGTTCTTCATCAAGGAGAAGTTGGACCGTGGGCTACTGGAGCTAGGTCATGTTCCAACCAAAGAGCAGGTAGCAGACAGTATGACCAAGGGACTTAGCTCTACATATATGATTAGAGGATGTGATAAGATGAACTTAGTGAATATCTTCGCCCATCTTGAGGAGGAGTGTTGGTATATTAGAATATTCTTGGTATATTTGTTGGTATATTAGAATATTCTTGGTATATTGGTTGGAATATTAGAATATTCTACAGGAGGTTTTAATGGGGTATTAATGTAAGATGAAGGGTTGTAAGGCTATAAATAGCCAAGAGATTATCAATAAAAAATATAACAATTACTCCAAAATATTCTACATAAACAAATTAAAATCATCCAATAGGTATTATCTCTTACAATACTCACTTTCAGCAGCCAATTGAATGAGGCATCGAGTTGGAAGTTGGTACTTCTCAAACTCAAATGGAAAAACACCTAGCCACTAAATCTTAGGCACATGCATAAATTTTGCATCGTATGCCATTTTCTTAGACAGCAGAAACATGTATATTAGTATAGTACTTCAGGGCAAGTTAAATTTAATAGACTAAGATCAGAACATTCCTTCTTCGCAAATAAATTAACTAAAAGTACAGAGCCGAGAAATATGGATATTCTGATCAGTGTAACTGAAAGCAGGACCTTATTTGCAAAGAAGAAATGCCATGTCAAATTAGGTTGTCTGCCAGAATGCCATGTCAATTTTTTTCATAGACCTTTCTAGTCCACTTTGTAGTCATTGATAAGATGTAGTATCCCTAACAACTCGGTATCAAAGTGTATATGGAGAGAAATAAATAATTATTAGTCTTGTAGAAAATATCTTAAAGAAACTATCTATGAGAATTAAATAAAATGATCAAAATTCATTGAATATGGAGAGAAGTAAATAAGGTTGCAAATAAAGAAACTATCTATGAGAATCAAATACTATGAACAGAGGGCAGTCCAATTAATACATCCTGGCTAAGTGGCTAGCCTCTACAACTTTCTCTATAGTTTCTATAGCCATTGAATCATCAACAGTATCTTTTTTCTCTCTCCTGATAACATATCTTAACAATAATAAATATCAAAAGGGCAACATTTAAACATATTCAACACACAACATTTAAACATATTCAACACTAACCGTTGGTGCTCCCGATCTTCGCGTCGTACCTGTACAAAATTTAGGGATTGGAAAAAAAAAATCCTTTTTGAAATCGATCTCACTAGAGGGGGAGGAGAAATTGAGAAATAGATGACGGTTTTAATAACAACCGTCAATTAAAATTAGATTTTTTGACGGTTTTTCTAAAGCCGTCATTAATAACGATAAAATTCTACTGGAAAGAAAGAAGGAGAGAGGGGAGAAGCCATAAAAAAGAGGCTAAACCTGTCAAGAAAGTGCTGCAATTGCCGGAGAAGGGAGGATGTCGTGAAGATCGCCGCAGTCGCTTTTCCTCCGGTGGAGTTTGCCGGAACTTCTTCTTCCGCCGTTAATTCTATCGAGAGGAAGAAAGGGAGGGTTGTTTTATTCAAAGAGACTAAAACCCTCCCCCCCCTCTCCCCCTCCCCCTCGTTCTCTCTCTCTCTCTCTCCTCTGTATGCCAACTTTGACAATACATAATTCAATAAAGTGCAAGCGCAAGTGCAATTTATAAGAGAATGGAGTGCTAACGTTTTCTTTCCCAAATTGCCCTGTTCATTTATTACACGGAAATCTTTTTGTTGACCCAGGATTCGTTCGATACATAGACAGTTGACTAACCATTTGAATTTTGCCAATCAATTTCTAATTAGCAGAATATCCATGAAAAAAGATTTTAAAGATCTAAAAATATTGTCAATCAATTCTAATTAGCAGGATCCACGGATTTAAAATTTTGAATATTGCCAATCAATTCTCTCTCCTAAATTGGCCTCTTGATTTGTTACGAAAATCTTTTGATTGACCAAGACTAATAGACTTTGGTTGATAGACCACTATTTGTTTATTACGGAATCTTTTGATTGACCAATACTAATTTGGTTGATACATCTTGACTCAAAATTTAAATTTTGTCAATCAATTCTAATTAGCAGGATCCATGAAAAGACATTAAAGATTTGATTAGATTAAAATATTTTGGATTGGTATTTGGTAAGCTCGGCCCGCTTGTTTGTCAGAGGTTTTATATGAAATTCTTACTGGATAAGAATAGAATTAAATTTTGTTAGATGTTCATTTTTATTATTATTTTGGCAAATTAAATGTCACTACATAAGATGTTAAAATACTATATTTTTTATAGTTACGTAAAATTTTAACATTCATGAAGACTCGTGGTACTGGATACACACGTGACTGTCAAAATTTTGGCATCTTAAGGCTACTAAAATTGTGATGCCCATTAACATAAAATGTAGTGCCTTTATGAGTTTCTCCCTACAAGCCTCGAGGTCCGACCTAGACCAGTCAAAGTCTGGTTAGCAACTATGGGTCCCACCACTTTCTTATAATTAAAAAAAAAAATACAATCTTTGGTGTTTTCTTTTTACTATTTTAAACCCTCTCACATTTAACCGATAGGGACTGTTTGGTAAATTGTACGAGAAAAAATATTTGGATTTGGACTTTTAAGGATGAAAAATAAATAGGAATCCATACACTTTCTTATCCCCTATTAGAAGACAAAGGTATTTGGTTAGAATAAGGAAGTGAAAAGTGGAAAGTAGGAGAATGTATTATAGTAACTAGTATATATGCACGTGCGTTGCACGTATTTCATATTACTTGGAAAGAGCAAACAATAATCTTTTAATTGTTTACTACTTGAGAAAAATAAAACTTTTTAATTTTATACTACTTGAGAAGAGCAAACAACAACCACTTTTAGTTTTTTTTTTTATGTATAATTAACTAACTATCCACATTAAATTTAATGAAAGTAAATATAAATAAGAAAATTTTTCAAACGAATACTTTTATGGTGAAACTTCAACTATTCTTATTATATAGTAGCTTTTGAAAAGAGGAAATGATATTTTTTAAAAACTTTTACGGTGTCTTGCACGTATTCATACTATTTGAAAAGAGGAAATGATATTCTTTTTATATTTTACTACTTGATTAAAGTAAAATCTATTAAATTTTAACATCTTAGAAAAAGCAAACAACAATTCCCTAAAAAAAAAAATCCACTTGTAATTATCTAACTACCCATATTAAATTTAATAAACAATTTTAAGTAGTAAACATATATAAAGGTATTTTAGGGATAAAAATTTCCACGGTGAAGTCTCACTTTCCTTATTATATAGTAGTATAGATAAACAATTTTAAGTAGTAAACATATATAAGAGTATTTTATGAACAAAAACTTTCACAGTGAAGCCTTACTTTCCTCATTATATAGTAGTATAGATATAGATACAAATTATGATAATTATTGTAATAAAAAAAATAGTCGTACTTAATTATCTAATCATTATAATAATTATTCTACTTAGTCTAATAATAATTAGCTATAATTAATTATCTAAATTTGTTCCTTATTATAATTGCAGCCATTAATTAATTATCTAAATTTAGTCCATATCTAAATTTGGTCCCTATCTTAATTACAACCAACAAGCCATTAGTTACATTAATTACATTATCTAAGAATAATAAGACCGACCTGACACGATATGAATTGTTATTATGGATGCCTAATCCTAACCATATTGACCAAAATGAAGCAACATAGGGTATTGAAGAGGATCGTAATATCCTGATGTATATGAAATCCTATGAACTTATCGTGAACGAGTCTGAACAATTATATCTCTCTGATGCAATCCTTGCAGATCATCTCCATCGACAATAATTGCAGCAACTTGTGAAGCAGTTGGCAAGATATGAATACGACGATCGATAGTCAACTCCTTTACGATAAGTTTACACTTTTGTATATCCTCGCGACTGTCAAGTTGTCAAAAACATTGAACAAAGGGATTATGTAAATCCAAAATCTCTTTCAACTTTAGAATTATTCCTCGGTTCAAAACATTATTTTCAGCATAACCAATTTATTTGTCAGTGTCATAAATGTACATTTGCAAATATCTTGGATTTCGTGCATCAATTGGTAAGATACTACAAATTCTATGATATATATAGACCCTTGCGCACGATATGAAAATATCCCATTTCTACCGCTAGCAAGATTCTCATCAATATTGACACACGTTGATGTAAATGAAAATGAGTGATTGTAAGAACGAATGTTTTGCCTAAAATGTTTTCCCTCTTCACCTTGATCAGAGAATAGTTCAACCAAGTCCTCCGGTGCTACAGGTATTGGCAAAAAGTATAATTTTCTTTAGAGCAACAAACCTCAAAACTCTCATGAATGAATACTTTTGCCCCGCGGTATGGACAAATAACATGCTCTTGCAATATGCAAGGTTGAAAATCTTGGATCTGAATAAATCATTTTGCACATTTGTAAACTCCACGCCCTCTAGTCAACCGCCTTCTTGTGGCAGACCATCTTGTACTTGGAAATTCAATTTCTAATGCACCATCTGTGATTAAAATCTTATTAAATTTTTTATATTTGATCAAATAAGATACATATGTAAATGTAGGGGTCCAATGAAAGTCTTAAAAGTAGTATAAGGAGAGCTACTTAGACTTGTACATATAAAACTTGTGATGAAGGGCCCAATATGCTAAGGTTTAAATGTCCATAGTCCTGATAATGTTAAGATTGGTGGAAGATACTTGACAGTGCTAATAGACAAGTAGGACAGATTGTTGAATATGTTTTGAATGAAGGTGAAAAACAATTGAATTTTTACATAGATGTTAAAATAGTTCCAAGTACACATGTTGTCACAAATTGCTAAAATTCGAGTATTAGTAACTAATATTGTGGTCATTTAATGATAGTGAAAAAAAATTGTATGGTTCAAATCAAACACACAAAATGGGCAAAATCTGACGCATAAAATAATCGATAAAATAAACCAGTTCAACAAACTTGTTATTATATATTACTCAAATAGAGAATACCAGTGAACAATAGAGAATATAATACCTAACAATAGAGCAATTTCTGCTACTTGGTAAGTAACAATTTGGTATCACAATGCTCATCTTTTTTGGATTAACATTCATAAAAGGTCATACTAATATTTTTATTGTAAAATTGAATTATTGCTTTTAGTTTCAACAAAATTAAATCACTAAATTTGTTAGTATAGTTTACTTTAACTATCAAAATATCAAAATTACTCTCCTAGGACAATTTTTTTTTTTTGTTTTAGTTTAGTTTGACTATCAAAATAACTCTTTTAGGATTTTTATTTCATTTTATTTTAGCATTATTTTACCAAATGAAGTTTGAATTACAATCAAGACAGTCGACCAATTTAAGTCATTTTTAATTTGAGAGAGTTAAGCTCAGTTATAAATTTCTACATTGAGTTACACAATTAGTTAGTTACCGACTTAAAATTGAGTTTATGCCGGTGTAATTATAAAATAATTATACCAAGTAACAACAATGCATTTTGGTCATAAAAAATATCAAAGTTAGTCTTCTAGGATAAAAAAAAATTGACTTAAAGTTGATTTTTAATTTGAAGAGAGTAACTAACTTAAAATTGATGTAATTAAAAATTGGTAACTGACTTTAAAAATCGATAACTGACTTAAAATTGGTTAACGGCTTAAAATTGATTGAAAATTGATTTTGTATACTTTTTAATGTCAGTTTAAGACTTTTTTTTTATAAAAAAAAATTTCTTTGTTTTGTCGTTCCAGTTTAAGACGTTCTTTGTTTTTTTGTCGTTTTAGTTTTTTATAAAATTTGCTACAAAAAAAGTTTTCTTTCAAGCTCGGTATCTTAAAATTGATTTAAAATTTAAAATTGACTTAAATTTTAATTCAAGTTTTTTTTTTTATAAAAATTGATATAAAATTGATTTTTACTTACACCAAGTAACTAACTCGGTGACAAAACTATAAAAAATCGGTAACTGACTTAAAATTGATTTGTTTCTCAAAAAAAAAAAAAAAACTTAAAATTGGTTTTTAATTTGAGAGAGTTAAGCTCAGTTATACATTGAGTTAGTTACCGATTTAAAAATGAGTTTATGCTAAGAAAAATTTAAAATAATTACACCAAGTAAAAAAAATGCATTTTGGACATAAAGATTAATTATTATTATGTCCAAAATTTATAATTGAATTTAATTTTGCCATTAAAAATTAAGACTTAATTTGATACTAAGTGCTAACTCGATTGATTTTGTGATTACTCGGTGACAAAACTATAAAAAATCCCAAACTTATGAATGTAAACAAAATTGTAACCTTGGTTTAGAATCATTGTCACACAATGGCATCATCCTTAGACTCCCCATCATTGCCTAAATATGATTTTTTTTCACTGTTTGAATACACTACAGCTGTTGTTTAAATACAATCCATATATTGGTGTAATATACATAGTCTTTAATGGACTATTACATATATGATATACATTATTCTCACCCATATTACTCGAAAAAATAACACTGCCGACCATGACACCCCACCATATGGAAAAAAAAAAAAAAAAAACTACGGCTTGGTTGAGTGTCACCCATTTAATTGTTTGAGCATCTTGGAGTGTAGGGGTGAGCATTGGTTCGATTCGGTGCAAAACCGAACCGAATAAGAAAAACCGAATTCGACCGAAAACCGAATAAACAAAACCGAAACCGAACCGAATTCGACCATAACCGAACCAAACCGAATTAAATCGGTTCGGTTTTCGGTTTATTCGGTTTTTCAAATTTTTTGGTTTATTTGCGGTTTATTTGTTAATATATATAGTAAATAAATATACGTATATATATATATATATATATATATATATATATATATATATATATATATATATATATATATATATATATATATATATATATATATATAAACTAATTTTTTTTATTCGATTTCGGTTTTGAATCGAAACCAAAATCCAAAATCGAAACTGAAACCGAACCGAATCTCTTATCCAGTTCGATTTTCGGTCCAAAACCGAATAATGCTCACCCCTATTGGAGTGTATTGTAATTGCGTGTTAAAACTTTGCTATTTTACATGGATGCATTTGCATGTTTCAGAACTATTTCGAATCAATAGTTCCATGAAGACTATTTGAACCAATATCAATGACATGCAAACATTTTTTATTTACATGGATGTATTTGTATTTTTCAAATGGTAAAAAGTGACATCGAACTCAACTGGCTCTTGTTGTCAGTGAGAAGAGGTATAACCAAGGGCGGAGCCAGGATTTTAGCTTACCCTGGGCTGAACTTTATTAAAACGTATTGAATTTTTTTTTTTTTAACAAATGAATGCCATGTCTATATCGTCATGTCCATATCTCATCTTGTCCATACCATATTGTATTTGACCAATGTAGAACCGTGTCCAATATACGAAAAAAATAAAAATTTGACAAAAAAATTTATTCCTATTCACTCTGGTTCATTGTAAGTTCTTCTATTACTACTTTTCGCTCACTACAAAATATCTATCCAACCCTCTGCTCCTACAAAACCAACATAAAGTGAATGAACCTGATGATATTACTACTTATTGGTAGGATTGTAGTGATGCTAATGTTAATCCATCTAGCTCGGTTTTAGAATTTTGACATGCAACATTTATCATTCGGGAACAAAAATATTCCTCGATTCGAAACAAAATTCATAGAACCCAATCACTAGCGATGGAGCAAATTATTATAACTCTGATTTGATCAATGAATCATTCGAAACAAAATTCATAGAACCCAATCACTAGCGATGAAACAAAGTTTTATTTCGATACGACGTGTCTACGGATACGCGTTCCAGAACAGGGCTGATACGGGACGTTGTCTACGGATACGCGTTGATTCCGGTGTGCACCACATCCAAATCAACTTCCGCGAAATTCCACACGTCCGTATTAACGGCGTGCACCTTTCGGTGAAGTCCACACACGACCAAGTCGCCCCATTTGCGGGAAAAACAGGGTGAATATTTTTCTAATTTTGTATCGCAGTTCGCGATCGCTACAGGACGCGACACACCGAGCGGGTTGCACGGGTATCGAGAGGGTCACGCAGGGTTCGCGTCACAGCAGACGGAACAAAAAATGAGGCAGCAAGGAAGAGAAACGGTCACCTGAACAGGGCTCCGCAGAAGGCTGAATCGCACGTCCTCGCGAGTCGTCACAACACGGCGGCTAGGGTTTTCGCCGGAGGCGGCCGGAGCTGGTGGCGGCCGGGGCTGCTACGGTTCTGGAGTCGTCGAGGCGGCCGGAGGAGACGGAGGCGGCTCTCGTCGAGGCGGCTGGGGCCCGGAGCTGGAGGCGGTGTGCTGGCGGAGCTCGGCTACGGCTGAGATGCTGGCGGAGGAGACGGTGGCCGGTGGAGAGAGGTCGCCGGGGCTCGGGGATCCAAGGCGGAGGCTCGTCGGCGGGGGAGACGCAGGGGAGAGGACGGGGACGACGGTGGCTAAGAGTTGCGGGGAGAGAGAGGCGGTGGAGCTCGGGGATGACGGTGGCTGGGGGTTCGACGAGGCAGCGGGGTTGGCCGGGGTCGTGGTTTAAATAGGAGGAGCGGGCGGCGATTTGCAAGGAGGGGAACCTAGGGGTCGCCGGTGGTTGCGGGAGCGGGAAAGCTGAGCGGCGGCGGTTACGAGCGGAGGAGGCGGCGGGTCGACCGACGGTTACGGGCGGAGAGGAATCGGCTCCGTCGGGTTTAGGGATTTCAACAGACGGGTTAACGGGTCGAATTTCGGGTCGGGTTCAGACCCGATCCGACCTGCAGGGTTTAGGCCCGGTTCAGCTAGACCGGGTCGGTCCAGTTCGGGTTGGTTTGAGTCGGAAATAAACCGAATTTATTTCGGGTTTATTATTAACTTATTTTTTAGGTCTTTAAAAATGTTTCCGAGGTCCAAAAAATTCCAGGAAAATTACCCTATGTCTAATATTTTATTTTACACCCAAAAAAATTATTTTCATAATATTTTAATATTTAATAAAAATATTTAATTTTATTTAATTCCAAAATACCTTGATTTTAATTAGTTAAAAACCCCAGAAAATTTCAGAAAAATTGTGAAAATTGATTTTTAAAATTTCTGAAAAATCAGGGGGTTTACAATCTACCGCTTCGGCTTGCCTCGCAGGATCATTAATGACAACGGTCCACAATTTGTAAGCCACATTTTCTTTCGATTTTGCGATAAAAATCGCATTCAGAACATAGCTTCAACCGCCTACAAACCAACATCAAATGGATTAGCTGAAGCATTTAACAAAGCAATCATTTAGCAGCAACTCAAAAAGTATATTTCAACCAACAAACGTGACTGGAATGATAAATTGGAATAATATCTATGGGAGTTATATATATATATATATATATATATATATATATATATATATATATATATATATATATATATATATATATATATATATATATATGCTACACTGTGTAGTATGGTTTTCTTGGCTGCTAACTGATTATGTGGGTTAGATGAAAGAAGTACTTTCAGTAGTAGTGTATTGTTGCATTTGCAGCTTCATCCTCACTGAGATGTTAATTAAATGAATCTCGTAAGCTCACCTACACCAGTTGCTTAAGCAATGTTTTAGACATTTACAAATGACAACTCATGGAACTTGAACATTTATATCTCATGAATTATCATATAAAAGTTATCATAATCTTAGACAACACCGCATAAGTTGAACCTAGCTGCTCTCAGAGGAGGGGATTTGTAAATGAGGTATAAATTATAAAATTAAAAAAAAAAGCAACCATCCTGATAGAGAACGACAACAGATCAGCCTTTTAGGAGCAATTAAAAATCTCTTAAAACAATAATACATCACATAATAAAGACAACAATACATTCCGCCATTAGGTGATTCTGCAAGCAACTCAGGTTTTTCCCTTTCCTCTGAAAGAAAGTAAAACAAACACATGATTTGTTAATACTGCAATCAGTCCTTATTTGAGTTCAGCTAAGTAAGAAAAACTGTACTAAACACAGATAATTGCATGACAACAGGCAAGCACTCTAAGAAAAACTAAAAGTGAGAAAAATACAAAAAACTTAATATCCTGGGTATGAAGCATTTATTATGAAACAACAAGTCAGAGAAAATGTTGGTATATTAGAATATTCTTGGTATATTTGTTGGTATATTAGAATATTCTTGGTATATTTGTTGGAATATTAGAATATTCTACAGGGGGTTTTAATGGGATATTAATGTAAGATGAAGGATTGTAAGGCTATAAATAGCCAAGAGATCAATAAAAAAACATAACAATTACTGGAAAAATATTCTACATGATATCAAAGCCCAAACCCTAGCCACCACCTCCCAAAACCTAGCCGCCACCACCGCTGTCGCGCCGCCAGCCACCACCGTTGTCGCACCGCTCGTCCGCCACCACCGTCGCCGCTCGTCCACCACCACCACCGCGAAGCCGCGACTCCAGCGGAGCCTTCTGTCGTGATTCCTGACGTCTCCCGCGGGTCATTTCAGACGTTGACATCGAAGGCCTAGATCTGATGGAGGAGAGACATGATCGGGTCTAGGAGAGGACGAAGAGGACGAACGTGAATCGTGGGACGGGTGTTAGGTGATCGAAGAAGATGAGGATCGATGGAGAAGATCATCAAGAAGTTGGACTTTGCGGAGGTAGCAACGTTAATGAAGCTGATGAAACTGTCGGCTGGTGAGAGCGCGACACGAACATTGGCGAAGTTGTAGCTTCTCCTCACCCGTCGTGACCAACTCAGGTAGGTGGCCGGCCCATCAAGCTTCAGATGGGCCAATCAGTCTCTGGTATCTGTCCCGATCAACTGGTTCTCCAGCCTCAGCATCAATCTTGAACCTCTGATCTATTGGTGTCGCTGCAGGTTTGCACCCAAACATCCCAGTTTCTGTGAGAAGGTCCAGTACATACTTCCTTTGAGAGAGAACAATCTCCTCTGCTTCTCGAGCAATCTCTATCCCAAGGAAGTACCGAAGAAGGCCGAGATCCTTCACCTCGAATTCCTTGCCAAGCTTTTCTTTGAGTTGGGCGATCTCCTGCTCATCATCTCCTGTGATAATCATATCGTCCACATACACCGCAAGCATGGTGATGTGGCCTCCACTCCGACGGAAGAACACAGTATGATCAGCATTGATCTGCTGATATCCCATCCCTATCATCGCCCTTCTGAATCTGTCAAACCACGCTCGAGGAGACTGCTTCAGTCCATAGAGGGACTTTTTCAACCTGCAGACCTTGCCTACTTTCTGATTGGTGCCAAATCCTGGTGGTATCTCCATGTACACCTCCTCCACTAGATCTCCGTGAAGAAACGCATTCTTCACATCCAGTTGGTGTAGCTTCCATCTACCATTCGCTGCCAGAGAAATCAGAGTCCTGATAGTGCTATCTTTGCAACTGGTGCAAAGGTCTCGTCATAGTCGATGTCGTACGTCTGACTGTATCTTTTGGCTACTAGTCGAGCTTTGTAGCGCTCAACCTGTCCATCTGGGTTCTGCTTCACGGTAAAGACCCACTTGCATCCAACTGCTCTCTTCCCCTCTGGCAGTCTCACAAGCTCCCAAGTGTGGTTCTTCTCCAGAGCTCCCAACTCGTGCATTGCCGCTTTCCACTTTAGATCGTTCTTGGCAACCTGCCAATTGTTAGGTACAGTAATACTATCCAAAGATGCTATAAATGCTCCATGAGAAGAAGGGATACGGTCATAAGAAACAAACTGAGCAATATCCCAACCATATCTGTTTGGAGGATTTCCTGCATCGCTGCGAGTGGTCCTCCGTACAGATAGTGGTGTGGGAGGAGTAGAAGTAGGAGGAATGATATCTTGTGAAGGAGGGGGTATCACCTGAAGGGGGGTTGGTGTCGGTGCCTCAGGAGTTGGAACGAACGCAGGCAAGGGACTTGGCACTGGCACTGTCGGTACTGGTCCTGCAGTTTGCTTCTCTCTCCTGCTGTAGGTAACTCTCCCTGAGCCGTAGGCCTAACACATTCACCTTCTTGTCCCTTCTTCGTGCCTCCATGCCAAACTTCTAAATCGGTTACCACCAAGTTCTCCATCTCCCCCTCTCGCCTAATACTGGCAGTATTAGGCGTGTTGTGTGAAGTTCCGTCCTGGCGGTAGTATGGCTCATGCTCCCGAAAGTGGACATCCATACTGACAAACTTCTTCTTCTCTACTGCACTCTAGCACACATACCCCTTCTGGGTCGCCGAGTAGCCTACGAAGATGCATTTGACCGCTCTAGGGTCAAGTTTCCCAACTGATGGCCTGTTGTCCTTAATAAAACACACACACCCAAACACCTTCAGTGGGAGTATCCCACTATTATTGCCTTGCAATACCTTACATGGAGACTTCCATCCGAGGACCTTCGAGGGCATCATGTTGATGAGTTGAGCTGCTGTCAACACTGCATGCCCCCACAGACTCTGTGGGGCATTCATGTCGATTATCATACTTCTTGCGACCTCCAAAAGGTGTCTGTTTTTTCTTTCTGCAACTCCATTTTGTGCTGGTGAGTATGCACAGGTGGTCTGATGCTGTATTCCGTGTGCTGACAGGTATTCTGCAAGCGTCCTGTTGGTATACTCCGTTCCATTGTCAGACCTCAGTACCTTCACAACTGCTTTGTACTTTGTCTGGACATGCTTATGGAAATTCCGAAAACAAGAGGTACATCATTCTTATTTTTCATCAAATATAACTAGGTAACACGAGAGGCACACTCAATGAAAGAAACAAAGTACTTATAACCATTCATAGTGTTAGTAGCACATGGACCCCAGACATCAGAATGTACTACCTCAAAAGCAAAAGTGCTCCTATGACCCGTGCCAACATATAAGCTCCTAGTAAGTTTTCCTAACTCGCACGCATCACATACTAATTTTTCTTTATTTGTTTTTGCATAAATCTCTGGATACAACTTACTTAGAGTATCAAAGGAAGAATGTCCCATCCTCCGATGATGGAGTATCAAGGTATCCTCAGTCCTCTGCTGCAGTCCTTCTATGCCAGCCTTCTCTGCCATAGATACCAATGCTGAGTCCAGTCCTTCTCGATCTAGGTACCACAGTCCCTCATGTCAAGTGCCAGTTCCAAGTCTTCGTCCTGTCCCTTTCTTCTGGAAGGTCACCTTAGGAATATCAAAAGAAACAATATATTTAAGTTGGAGGATTATAGAAGTAATGGACAAGAGACTGACTGGAAAGGATGGAGCATGTAAAATATTGGATAATCTTACTGAACCTGTACAATTAACAGTATCCTTACCGACCACTGGCTGGAAAGTGCCATCAGCTGTCTGAATGCTGTCTGCTGATGCTAGGTGAGTGTAGGAAGAAAACTCACTAGCATTCCCGTCACATGCCGAGATGCTGCTGAGTCGATAATCCAGTCTGATGATTTAAGGGAAGAGATAGACGCAAGGGAAAGTGATTCGTCAGTACCTTCTAATGGATGGGCTTACATGGCAGTGTTGCCCCTAACAAAGAATGAGGTGGACGCCTCCTATGTTCTACTCCTCATGTCTCCCAGTGCCTGGTCCTCCACAGTAAAGGTGCCATCAGCTTCTCCGTTCCCTTCTGATATCAGGAGGTTCGCCTGATAACCTCATCGATCGTCTCGTCTACCCCCTCGACCACGACCACGTCCTCCATTATATCCTCGTCCGCCGAACGGTCCTCGTCCACCACCTGAATCTCCCTCCCTAGGTGGTTTGGTACAAGCATACCGATGATGACCCATCTCCCCACAGTTGTAGCGCTGCCGGTTATGCTGCCAGGGCTCTCCCTTAGATCCTGTGTTTCCTGAGCTGGTGATCGCTAGTGCTGACTTTGCTTCGGGGGGACCACCTGTCCCGGCTTGCATCCTGATGCGTGTCTCCTCCTGGATCATGGCTGAGACAGCCTCCGCAAGGCTAGGGATCTTTGGTTGGGCTAGAAGTAGGGCCATCCTCTGTGCGAAAGCTACATTCAGCCCTTTGAGGAACTTCATCGTTCTCTCCTGCAGACACACCTGTCTCTCCTTACACTTAGGGTCCACGCAGCTCGCCCGATCTGAGGAGTAATCGTAATCCAACCACAGACGCTCCAACTCCGTGGCATACTCCTGCACCGTCTTCTCTCCCTGTACGGTGTCATCAATCTCCCCCTTTATCTGGAAGACCCGTAAGTTGTTCCCCACACCATCATAGGTCATTCTCAACTTCTCACACACATCTTTCACCATCTCGATACCGTCTACTGTGGCGACAATAGACTGGACTAAGGAGTTGAGAAGCCAGATGTAGATCACCATATGAGTGGACTTCCACTCATCGCGTCATGTCGAGCCCTCGTCCGGCTCTGTCGCCTCGCCCGTCAGGAACCCCTCCATGTTTTTTCCTGCGAGAGTTCTTCTCATCCGCCGTGACCAACTCAGATAGGTGGCTGGTCCATCTAATTTCAGATCGATGGAGGGAAGCTGAAAAACCCCTATTTCTAAAAATCGTATTTATTATTTTTTTATTATTAATTAATAATTTAATTGTAGTAATTAGGTCTAAATAGGAGAAATAGATTTTTAATAATTTTTATGTTAGGTGTTCGGGCACTTAGAGGACCGGTGGGACCATCAGGAATTTTTTCGGAATTTATTCCATGTAGGAGACCCCTTGAGCTGTTGCTAGCCTAACGATGTGCAATACCCTATTCTATAAATTTTCTTATGTGTGAATATATATATATATATATATATATATATATATATATATATATATATATATATATATATACGAATATATATATGTATATATATATATATTTAAAGTAAGAAAGGAAAAGAAAAGAAAAAAAAATTAAATAATTAACTAATATAATAATATTAATATTAATAACAAAGCTACTAATATTTTTCTTAGTTTGCTTTCCCTGGCAACCAACCTGTGAATCCCTTTCACCCGAGAGCTATTCCTTCACCCGAGAGCTACTTAGTATACTATTACTAAGTTACTACTTAGTATACTAAAATTCCTAGGAACTTTGTGATTTCCCTGGCAGCCAAGCCCTTGCTGAACCCTTCCGCCCACTTGTATTGACCGCCCGTTTTGCAAATTAGTTGCTGTGAGATCACAGCAACTTGGCAAGGGACTATGAGCCTTAACCCTTCACTTCAGCACATGTAACCCCGCGACCCGTCCAAATCCACCTTCTCTCTCTCTCTAAATATATATAATATATATATATATATATATAGTTTTTCATCCCAAAAACCCTAACCTAGAAATTCCAGACTTCCTCTTCCCATCTAGAGCCGTCACCACAGCCAGAGAAGCCTCCCCAAGCCATCCAACCATCCCGTCGACGCCGACATCGCGAACTGCAGTTTCCCACTCGAGGCACCTTCGCTCCGGCGTGATTTCCTGTCGACTCGCTTGACCAAACGCTGTTCCATTTTTATAGGTATGATCTTCCCTCAACCCTCTCCAATATTTGTTTTATAGTCAACCTCGAAAAACGTGTGCCCCTAGGTGAAAAACAGCGCCCAAGTCAGCGCGAACAGACAGAATTCTGAAATCGCAGAATTCCAGAACGACCACCCATATTGCCGAGTTCGTATCTCCCACCACAAAGATCCGAATTCGGTGATTCTTTTTGATACCTGTAGATTACATGACCTAGTTTATTTTCTGTATAATAACCTTGTGCTATTAGTTGCTGTGGACAAAAATATATTCGTCACAAAACTGCGTGCACCCACTTTTTCCGGTTTTCCAAAAGTTGGAGATCGGAGCGCGCCCCGCCAAACGGGACCGCCCCGCCGTGTGCCAAGTGTACCGAATGGTGCACGCTGCATAATCGGACACGTGAAAATTTGTGGGGACTGATTCGGACGCGTGTGCGCGCCGGAATCAGACCGTATCCGTGGACACATTTCGTGTCGCCACTTTTGTGGAACTCGCGAGTATTTTGTGCACGCTTGTCAGATTGCGACGAAACCTGCGCCACTGGACTCGTGGTAACGCGCTGGTCCTGTGATCCAATTTTCACGCATTTCTGAGACGGTTGACCAGATCGCCAATTGGCGGGCCCCACAGTTGACTTTTTGGACCAAATTGTGTTCGGCCCATCGGAATCCACATTTGGACATACCGTTGGGTTCGTAATGACACTTAGAGTTGTTTGACCCATAGTTTGTCCCATTTAGAGACTGTTACCCTTGGCACGCTTTTCGGTGCAAAGTGGGCCACACGTGGACCCCACTTTTGCCCGAAATTACCGTTTTGCCCCTGTATCCAAATTGGACGAAAGGGATGTATTTTTTAGCTATTTTGCTCATTCTGGGAACGTTGGTGATGTTTATTTCAGCATCCGGAGACGTTCATTCTGAGGCCGTAGCTTCTGACTCTTGGTGTTGACATTGGGACACTACATTTTGCAGCTTCTTGCCAGGCAAGATACCTTGCCAAATTGTTTACAGTACTTTGCATGCTATTTATATTTCTGTTTATTTATTTCATTTCTGTATAGTTCTTGCATGTGTAGTTTTTCTCCAGTCATTACTATGTATTAGATATGTTGACACACACATGGCACCTAGTATCATAGAGGACAATCATTAGGCGTATGGGCTTTTAACCACTCTGGTAAACCGTAGTATATAGCTCGCACTACGGGCGTGTGTCGCGCTGGTCGCTACCCCAGAGGTATGTCGATTTCTGTAGAGTCGCGCTGGTCGCTACCCCAGAGGTATGTCGATTTCTGATGTTCATGGACGAGTGCATGAGTTGTGAGGCTTAGATCGAGTAGACTACCCTTGCCCATACGTCGAAAAGTTGTCCTCATTTGCATTCATATAGATTGTCTTGTACAGCGTACTTATTTATTTTCAAATTATATGCATGTTCACTGTATTCAAATTGGCATGTGTTTTGTGTATCTTGTTACGTCCCTCTGAGGACCTGGTCCCCTGCCAGGTGCAGGAGTACGGGCCTGGACCTGACACATTCTTTTCTGTCGAGGAGGTCTTACCTTCTGAGCATCGTTGATTATCTGGCGATGTATTCTTTTAGCTGATACACTTCTGTCTTCATATTATTTTATATTGGAGATTTTATACTCCTCTCTCATTTTAGTTTTGGATATAGTCTTTGGTAGTGGATTTGTCTCCACTCGACTATTATTTTAGATATTTCAGACTCCTTATTCTAGTTTAGTATTTCTTTTCTATGACTTGTTGTGTGGATGAGATTAGCATATCTGTGACTTGTGAAATTATATATACCACATGTGAGTTTATATTCATATTACAGCGTACGTATGGGTTATGGTTTCCATATATTGGAGTTGCCATATCCATGCGGCTGGCATGCTTACGTGTCCTAGTCCTACGTATTTTGGGACTGGGGCGTGACATGTTTTTGTGGTGGCCCATGCAGGTCGAGAGCATATTGTCTCGGTTACGTAACTGTGCCGAGCAAGCCTGCATCTAGGACTAGAATATAGGATCTCATCCACAATTGACTATGATTCATCTTCCTCCTCTCTGTTCTATTTTGAACAAATGCATCCTGCTTGATTCCTGTGCTTCCCTAATAGTTCTTTAAGTATAGCCTTCTCCTAGAATATAGAAGTTCCTGTTGTTAGATGATAATTAGAGTAGCACACCTATTTAGAATACAAGAGAATATTGACACCCCACTAAGTTTAGAATAATTAAGTGAACCGTAGAGTTCCTTATCTATAGATTGGTTTATCATTACCCTTTTATGTATTATGAAGACTTGAGAGTAGTATAGATGCTACTAGAGTTAGTTAGAAGTTTTACCATAATATTTGACCCTAGCATAGAGGATACCCTAATAAGTACCAAGACCCTTCTCGTAAACCTTAACAAGATTTTTTACGGTATCCTTAAGACAATTACAGTACTAGTTTATTGTTATAAGTTGGGTAGTATACCTCACAACATAGTATCACATAGTCTTTTGCCTTATTATTTTTAAAGTGTGAATGAATGACATTTAACTGTATGCTAGCTTAGGACGACATTGTTTTTTTCTCAGACTGTAGAACTTAGAGGCTATACCCCTACTTTGTCGACTATCGACTTAGACAAGGAATTAGTATGACAGATGTAGAGTTTGTGGAGTCTTATCTTTTGTGAACTTGAATTGTTATGTACCTTCTTTCATCATAATCCAGCGTATTTATGTTTGTTGTACTACCTTGACTTATGCTGCTATTATAGCCTAGTTTTTGCAAGCTTATTCTTTTATCGAGCTTGCTCATGGCATATGTATTATTGGGTGCACACAATGATACAATTGCCTAATCAGAATCGGTGTATTAAGGTCTAGCTAACCTTAGTGCGCTTGGTTCGCTCTTCGCATTACTACTTTACGTGGATTGAGATATATGGTAGTAGACAGATATACTTGTCCCTAGATATGTCTGACACATCGTATCGGTTACATAACTGTACTGATACGAGCATGTCAATAGGAAATTACCAAAAAAAATAGGATTTCAATCCACAACTGTCCTGACAACTCTCTTTTCGATTCTTTAATCTCTTTGAACCTCGTACTTGTATTCTGTCACCTTCACCTTGAGTTCTTTATTATTTCCCTCCGTCTTCCCCTATTTCGGAAAGACGAAACCTCGTGCTGGTATAAGTTGACACTGATAGTACTAGCTATACCCCATAAGGCTAAACACATGACTTAGTGACTCTCTTTTATAATTGGTTAAGGGCATATCATAGGTGATATGTTTGGTGTTAAACCTTTGAGGATTAAAAATCATGATTAAATAATTTGAGCAATAGTTTTCTAGAGGTATGGCCTTAGGTGGTAGATGGAAAATTTTAAGTTCGGCAGATTGTGAACCCCTCACCAAAACAAAAAACAAAAAACAAAAAAAAAAATTTGACCTACTTGGCTGAGTTAGTGAGACTAAGGTTAGCTTGAATCCAGTTAGAAGTAGAACACAGTATTTTTATTTAATTTTGCAATATTGTATCACTTAGCGCCCTTACCGTGCTCCGATAATTGGAGCACTACACTAGCCACTGCCTTCCTACAAATTCTACACCCTTATCCTAGACATGCCCATCATCCAATTCTCATCTTTGTGCAATTTTTCAATTATTGGACGCGTTTATGCAAAGGAACATTTATGTGTCCACACCATTGGACATGACACATGAAGAAACCTATTCTTCGCTCATATGGATTTTTCCATGATATCTCTTTTCGGGATGTGCAACGTGCAACATCGCCCACCCCTTTAAACCTAACCTTGCATTTTAAACAATGCAAATCTTATACCATCATTGCATTCTATCGTGGCTTAATTTTAATTTCGAGGACGAAATTTTTATAAGTTGGGTAGAATGTAAAACCCCTATTTCTAAAAATCATATTTATTATTTTTTTATTATTAATTAATAATTTAATTGTAGTAATTAGGTCTAAATAGGAGAAATAGATTTTTAATAATTTTTATGTTAGGTGTTCGGGCACTTAGAGGACCGGTGGGACCATCAGAAATTTTTTCGGAATTTATTCCATGTAGGAGACCCCTTGAGCTGTTGCTAGCCTAACGATGTGCAATACCCTATTCTATAAATTTTCTTATGTGTGAATATATATATATATATATATATATATATATATATATATATATATATATATATATATACGAATATATATATGTATATATATATATATTTAAAGTAAGAAAGGAAAAGAAAAGAAAAAAAAATTAAATAATTAACTAATATAATAATATTAATATTAATAACAAAGCTACTAATATTTTTCTTAGTTTGCTTTCCCTGGCAACCAACCTGTGAATCCCTTTCACCCGAGAGCTATTCCTTCACCCGAGAGCTACTTAGTATACTATTACTAAGTTACTACTTAGTATACTAAAATTCCTAGGAACTTTGTGATTTCCCTGGCAGCCAAGCCCTTGCTGAACCCTTCCGCCCACTTGTATTGACCGCCCGTTTTGCAAATTAGTTGCTGTGAGATCACAGCAACTTGGCAAGGGACTATGAGCCTTAACCCTTCACTTCAGCACATGTAACCCCGCGACCCGTCCAAATCCACCTTCTCTCTCTCTCTAAATATATATAATATATATATATATATAGTTTTTCATCCCAAAAACCCTAACCTAGAAATTCCAGACTTCCTCTTCCCATCTAGAGCCGTCACCACAGCCAGAGAAGCCTCCCCAAGCCATCCAACCATCCCGTCGACGCCGACATCGCGAACTGCAGTTTCCCACTCGAGGCACCTTCGCTCCGGCGTGATTTCCTGTCGACTCGCTTGACCAAACGCTGTTCCGTTTTTATAGGTATGATCTTCCCTCAACCCTCTCCAATATTTGTTTTATAGTCAACCTCGAAAAACGTGTGCCCCTAGGTGAAAAACAGCGCCCAAGTCAGCGCGAGCAGACAGAATTCTGAAATCGCAGAATTCCAGAACGACCACCCATATTGCCGAGTTCGTATCTCCCACCACAGAGATCCGAATTCGGTGATTCTTTTTGATACCTGTAGATTACATGACCTAGTTTATTTTCTGTATAATAACCTTGTGCTATTAGTTGCTGTGGACAAAAATATATTCGTCACAAAACTGCGTGCACCCACTTTTTCCGGTTTTCCAAAAGTTGGAGATCGGAGCGCGCCCCGCCAAACGGGACCGCCCCGCCGTGTGCCAAGGATACCGAATGGTGCACGCTGCATAATCGGACACGTGAAAATTCGTGGGGACTGATTCGGACGCGTGTGCGCGCCGGAATCAGACCGTATCCGCGGACACATTTCGTGTCGCCACTTTTGTGGAACTCGCGAGTATTTTGTGCACGCTTGTCAGATTGCGACAAAACCTGTGCCACTGGACTCGTGGTAACGCGCTGGTCCTGTGACCCAATTTTTACGCATTTCTGAGACGGTTGACCAGATCGCCAATTGGCGGGCCCCACAGTTGACTTTTTGGACCAAATTGTGTTCGGCCCATCGGAATCCACATTTGGACATACCGTTGGGTTCGTAATGACACTTAGAGTTGTTTGACCCATAGTTTGTCCCATTTAGAGACTGTTACCCTTGGCACGTTTTTCGGTGCAAAGTGGGCCACACGTGGACCCCACTTTTGCCCGAAATTACCGTTTTGCCCCTGTATCCAAATTGGACGAAAGGGATGTATTTTTTAGCTATTTTGCTCATTCTGGGAACGTTGGTGATATTTATTTCAGCATCCGGAGACGTTCATTCTGAGGCCGTAGCTTCTGACTCTTGGTGTTGACATTGGGACACTACATTTTGCAGCTTCTTGCCAGGCAAGATACCTTGCCAAATTGTTTACAGTACTTTGCATGCTATTTATATTTCTGTTCATTTATTTCATTTCTGTATAGTTCTTGCATGTGTAGTTTTTCTCCAGTCATTACTATGTATTAGATATGTTGACACACACATGGCACCTAGTATCATAGAGGACAATCATTAGGCGTATGGGCTTTTAACCACTCTGGTAAACCGTAGTATATAGCTCGCACTACGGGCGTGTGTCGCGCTGGTCGCTACCCCAGAGGTATGTCGATTTCTGTAGAGTCGCGCTGGTCGCTACCCCAGAGGTATGTCGATTTCTGATGTTCATGGACGAGTGCATGAGTTGTGAGGCTTAGATCGAGTAGACTACCCTTGCCCATACGTCGAAAAGTTGTCCTCATTTGCATTCATATAGATTGTCTTGTACAGCGTACTTATTTATTTTCAAATTATATGCATGTTCACTGTATTCAAATTGGCATGTGTTTTATGTATCTTGTTACGTCCCTCTGAGGACCTGGTCCCCTGCCAGGTGTATCTGCTCTTGAGTATTTACAGGAGTACGGGCCTGGACCTGACGCATTCTTTTCTGTCGAGGAGGTCTTACCTTCTGAGCATCGTTGATTATCTGGCGATGTATTCTTTTAGCTGATACACTTCTGTCTTCATATTATTTTATATTGGAGATTTTATACTCCTCTCTCATTTTAGTTTTGGATATAGTCTTTGGTAGTGGATTTGTCTCCACCCGACTATTATTTTAGATATTTCAGACTCCTTATTCTAGTTTAGTATTTCTTTTCTATGACTTGTTGTGTGGATGAGATTAGCATATCTGTGACTTGTGAAATTATATATACCACATGTGAGTTTATATTCATATTACAGCGTACGTATGGGTTATGGTTTCCATATATTGGAGTTGCCATATCCATGCGGCTGGCATGCTTACGTGTCCTAGTCCTACGTATTTTGGGACTGGGGCGTGACAGAAGCTTCAACTCCGGCGAAGTTCGTGTCGTGTTCTCACCAGCCGACATCGTCAACAACTTCATCAACGTCGCCACCTCTGCAGAATCTAGCTTCTTGATGATCTCCTCCATCGATGCGTCGTCTATCCAATCATGTCACGTCCGCTCCACGACTCACGCTCGTCCTCGTTGTCCGCTCCTAGATCCGAACATGTCCCCCCCTTTTTTTAGATCTAGGCATCCCTATTAGGCGTTGTCTCGTGCTGGTGCGGAGGAGGCGGCAGCACGCATGTCACAGCCACCGTCGCAGCAGCAACAGTCGCAGCAGCCGCAGCAGCAGTAGTAGCCGCAGCAGTAGCGAGACGGGGCAGCAACAGCGAAGGGCGGCCTGCGTAGGGCGGAGAAGGGAAGAAGGGGGGGCGTGGAAGAGTTCGGTGGAGGAGATCTAAGAAATCCTCCTATGGGTTTGTGGAAGCATGGTGACGGCTAGGGTTTGTGGAAACTTGGCTCTGATACCATGTTGAAATTAGTTGATTATTTTATTGATTGTCTCATTGGCATTATATAGCCTTACAGTCATTAATACAATGATCTCAATCATTATGACAATAATCTCATAATGGAATATCCTGTGACATATTCTGGCATCCCAAATATGTTCTCAGGATATTCCCATATGCTTATACTATACTTAAATATGACACCCAACATACCATATCAACAGCTTCCATCCATCGATCTGAAGCTTGATGGGCCGGCCACCTACCTGAGTTGGTCACGACGGGTGAGGAGAACCCTCGCAGGGAAGGACCTGGAGGGTTTCTTGTCAGGATAGAAGACAGAGTTGGATGAGGGCTCGGCAGGACACGACGAGTAAAAATTCACTCATATGGTGATATACATTTGGCTCCTCAATTCTTTAGTCCAGTCTATCGCCGCCACAGTAGATGGCCTTGAGATAGTGAAAGACGTGTGGGAGAAGTTGAGGAGAACCTACGATGGTGTGAGAAGTTGAGGAGAACCAACGATGGTGTGGGGAATAACTTATGGATTTTCCAGATCAAGGGGGAGATCGACGACACCGTACAGGAAGAGAAGACGGTACAGGAGTATGCCACGGAGTAGGAGAGGACGATAAAGTTTCTTAAGGGACTGGCCACAGTGTTTGCTCAGAGGCAGCCCTACTTCTAGACCAACCGAAGATTCCTACACTTGAGGAGGCTATCTCGGCCATGATCCAGGAGGAGACTCGTATCAAGCTACAGGCAGGGACAGACGGTCCTCCTGAAGTGAAGACAGCACTGACGGTTGCCAATTCAAGCGGCACATGACCTAAGGGAGAACCACGACAGTGTTACAACTGCGGGAATGTGGGCCATCTAAGGTATGCTTGCACCAAACCATCCAAGAAGGGAGATTCAGGTGGCGGACGTGGACAGATAGGGTAAATATTTTCCTGATTTTGGATCGCAGTTCGCGATCGCCACAAGACCCGACACACCGAACGGGTTGCATGGGTATCGAGAGGGTCACGCAGGGTTCGCGTCACAGCAGACGGAACGGGAAATGGGACAGCGAGGAAGAGAAACGATCACCTGAACAGGGCTCCGCAGAAGGCTGAATCGCGCGTCCTCGCGCGTTTTCGCGACACGGCGGCTACGGTTTTCGCCGAAGGCTGCCGGAGCTGGTGGCGGCTGGGGCTGCTACGGCTTTGAAGTCGTCGAGGCGGCCGGAGAAGACGGAGGCGACTCTCGTCGTGGCGGCAAGGGTCCGGAGCTGGAGGCGGTGTGCTGGCGGAGCTCGGCTGCGGCTGAGATGCTGGCGGAGGAGACGGTGGCCGGTGGAGAGAGGTCGACGGGGCTCGGGCATCCAAGGCGGAGCGTCGTCGGCGGTGGAGACGCAGGGGAGAGGCCGGGGACGTCGGTGGCTGAGATCCTTATCCTATTCTTATTGCAGGCTTGCTTGGTCCCTAAGTTGAAACCGAAGCAATTTAGCCGTAGACCTGCATGGGCCACTACAAAAACTATGTCACGCCCCAGTCCCAAAATATCGAGGGACTAGACACGTGGCAATGGCCAGCAGCACACACCGATGGACAAACCCAATTTAATGGACCCATCTGGATGTACTTAAGCTGTAATACAACAATAAGGATGTAATATACTAATCTCATCCACAGAAATGAATACAACAATATCAGAGTATAAAGCAACATCAAGTCTCAATAAAACATAACTCGGGGAACAACCCGATAATGAGTCTGATACAATAGTCAAAAATAAAGATAACAACAGCAAGCAAATACTGAGTATGGATAAAGCATATACTCAGAAGAAATCCTTGGCGATCACTCGTCTTCTGGTTCTGGTACTGATCTAGTGCCTGCTCTTGTTCCTGCTCCTGCTAATGCTCATGTCTCGTATACCTCGGGATGGATCTCCTCTGCTATTCCTGGGACATAGTCCGGATCCAGGTCCTCAGGGGACATAGCTGTAGTGCCTCAAATCCCGATCCGACCGGGACGAGCACTATGTAATTGGGCTTGTGGCTAGTCCATCTGAGTCGTAGCTTAGATCTCGGCATCTTTGCCACGGACAAAATGCGATGATCCTTTCCAACTCATGGAAAGGACTCTATTGAAACGAGTCCAATAGTTTTCGTGTTTTGGTTGCTTGGTTTTCTTGATTGCCATTTTGATGTTCGGGATTTGTGTTGCTTTCGATTTGCTTGGTTTTCGCTGCTGGTTTTATCGTTTGGATTTTGAGGTTTTGGGGAGTTCGACAAGGAAGGATAGGCAAGATTTCTAACTCGGTGCTTGTGCTGTTTCAGGTCCGCGTAACTGACGTTTGATCGTCGCTAGGCGGGAATCGTGTTTCAGCTACCTTTTTCCTTAACCAGTGAGTGGTTTGGTCCCTTCTTTCCTACTTCTTCATGCCAACATCTCTAAGTTTCAATCGTTCACTCGATGATGCCCGGTTGGACGCCTAGGAAATCCTTAGCCACAGGCATGCCAGCCACTAAGAAAGGAACTTGGGATTTTGTAGGCTAAATTATCATATGCTTGCTTGTAATATAATCTGAGGTTTTGAGAAAAGGAAGTTGGTTGTTGGTGGCGGCCTAGTGCCTCGGTTAGAGTTTGAACTTATGGGATAACTGTATCGGAACACCGCTTGGAAAATATAACTGTTGCATGAGATATATATATGTGCTGCTTACTTCTTCTGTTTCCCTAAATGCATTGTATGTAATATGAATTATTTCATGCATTTGCATGGTCTGGGACAACTTGTGCACAGGGTTTGGCTTTCCTCGAAACGGCTTTCCGGGGCACTGGAACCGTATCGATCCGGAGAAAAATATTTGATTCGTGCTCGTCACGATGCTTAGCGGGACCTCCAGCAGGGCTTGCTACCCGGGCTGATAGGGCGCGTCGCTAAGCTTGAAATATGTCCCTAAGGTGTCGATCACACCAATGACCGCATAGTGTAGAACGCATGCTAACTTATTGTCTTGTGCAGATGGTAAGTATACTTGTGTTTCGTTTCAGGGAAGGCGTGCATCGATTGAGTAAGCAATCGGTGTACTGGTTGGATTCACTGCTTTATTCATTTCCTATCAAAACATGCTACTGATATGAATTGATTTCACTTGCTTCCTTATAGAAGCTATCTTAATGCATGCTCGCCCCTAACAAGCTAGTGTCGATTTAGTCGAGTGGGATTCATCCCGCTCACCAGTACAAGTTGAGTACTGACCCACGTTGTGGGCAACTATTTCAGGCACTCAGACGGTGCAACGCTAGAGCATAGCGAGGAGGCGTTAGGAGCGCTTCTGTTTTGAAGTATAGCTGGAGTCAGTTCATTTTGGAGGCAAAGACTTCAATCTATACAAGGGCGATGTGCAAACGACGTGGACTATCTGACGGAGCGCGCCCTGCATTTTGAGTTACCTTTTTGTAATGTAATTCAATAGCCGAGAAGGCGCATCAATGTAAACTCTATGTAAATTACTATGAATATTCAATGAAAAAGCATGTTTCTTCCGCATTTGTGTTCAAATCTCTGTGAATGTGTTTATCAATTGTGTTTCAAAATGGGTTCCTAAAACTGCAAGTTCTTGCCTTGTGCGAGCGCAACTCCAGGCTCGCATGGCATCACGTCCCTAGCGAGAACGAATCGGTTCCGTAAAGGATCCAGCGAGGACGAACGACCCTTTCGGGATTTGGGGCGTGACATATTGGTATCAGAGCTCGGCTGTATTTCCTCGGGTTTTCAAAAAGAATATAAAGGAGTTTGATGCGCCTCTCTATTGAGTTGCGTTCGGCGTCCGCTGCATCAGATGAGTCGCCTATACAATGAGCCCGTAGATATAAAATCTATCGATTTTGAGATGTTAACAAGCTACTCTCTTTTGTAGCAAATGGCTAAGAAAAACACTGCCGCTGCAAGCAGTGCTCAGCC
The DNA here is from genome assembly GCA_036927795.1 of Iris macrosiphon. NCBI lineage: Eukaryota > Viridiplantae > Streptophyta > Magnoliopsida > Asparagales > Iridaceae > Iris > Iris macrosiphon. Next base: position 338,432,077 of record JAYESA010000004.1, read on the forward strand.
TATTCGAAGCGATCCAACAAGTTCAGGAGAATCCGGAGGAGCGGGTTCGAACGGGATATCGGAACGGCTTATGCACCTCATGGAGGCGCAACAGCAACAGGCCGTTACTCAGCAGGCAAATATTCAGACCCAATTTGCCGCTCAGCAGAAGCAGCTGGATGCGATGATGCAACTGATTGCATCATTGGCACCCAGCAACGGAGCAACAACAGTGACGACGCCGGCCGTGGCGGTAGAGGATGAGTTCGAAGAAACTCAGCCTTCAGCTAGGAACACCTGCCGAGCAGCAGAGTTTACAAAAATGCATCCCCCTACGTTCAACGGACGAGCGGAACCGGACGTAGTTCTGGGATGGATTGCCAAGCTGGAGAGACTCTTCAACCTGGTTGGCATCCAGGGGTCCAAGCGAGTTGCCTGTGCATCAGTTCAGCTGGAACTGCGTGCGCATGATTGGTGGGAGGCAACGAAGCAAAGGATTTATGATGCCAATCCCAACTGTAAAATTACTTGGGAAATGTTCAAATCAGCTTTCATTGAACAGTATATTCCCCGCCCCGTGCGTCAACAAAAGGAAGACGACTTCAGCAATCTAGTCCAAGGGAGTCTGTCTGTTGACGATTATGATTCGGTATTCGCTAAGCTGGCAAAGTTTGCTGGGCACTTCCTGCCTAACCAGCAGGCGTGGTGCTATCGCTTTCAAAAAGGTTTGAATGATGAGTTGCGTAGGGACGTCATCAATCAAAAGTGTCAAACCTATAGAGAATGCTACGAAGCTGCGCTGGGCAGCGAGCGGATCTTTGGGCGTCATCCCCCAAAGGCAGAAGTGCAAACCCCTCGTACCAACAACAACAAACGACCTCAGGAAACGGGAGGGTCGGGAGCACATAAGCGTCAGCACACGTCGGATAACAGGGGTCAGACTCAGGCACCGAACTGTACCAGGTACGGCAAGTCAGGGCATCGAGTAAACGATTATCGGGTTACTGGATGTTTCAAATGTGGTCGTCTGGGCCATAAACAGTTTAACTGCCGGGAGGGTAAGCCGAATCAAAACAATGGGAATAATCAGAACCGAGGGCCTCCAGCAAGTGATGCAAATGCTGTGCCAGTTAATCCACAACGCCAAGGTGCTCAGGGCCGAGTCTATGCCTTGACTCGGGATGAGGCATCTGTCTCTGAAACAGTCGTGACAGGTACATTACTTTTCCGAGATTTGCCCACTAGAGTCTTATTTGATTCAGGTACATTACTTTTCCGAGATTTGCCCACTAGAGTCTTATTTGATTCAGGTACATTACTTTTCCGAGATTTGCCCACTAGAGTCTTATTTGATTCAGGTGCTACGCATAGCTTCATATCTGCTGATTTTACTGTTGAGCATAAATTAGCTTCTACTCCCTTATTTATGAATCTTTGCGTAAGCACACCTTCGGGAGTCGACATGCCCGCCCATGCGATCTGTAGGGATGGATATATTTGCATCGAAGGAAGGAAGCTTTCCTTAGATGTCATTGTACTGGACATCAAGGATTACGATATTATTCTCGGGATGGATTGGTTGGGTGCTTGCCATGCAACAATCGAGTGCGCGGAGAAGCGAGTCGTATTTCGTCTACCCGGCGAGGCAGACTTCTACTATTCGTGCAGCGCTGCACCGAAGACGGCAATGGTGATATCAGCAATTTCGGCAAGGCGTATGCTGCATTCGGGTTGTGAAGGGTACTTAGCTTCAGTTTGAGACACTCGGCAGGAAAGTGCAAATGCAGCTCAGGCTGATGTTATAGCAGATTTCCTCGACGTGTTCCCCGACGAGCTGCCTGGAATGCCTCCTGATCGTGAGATCGAATTCAGCATCGACACATTTTCGGATGCGCGACCGATATCGAAGGCACCTTATCGAATGGCTCCAGCAGAGTTAAAGGAACTTAAGGTTCAGTTGCAAGACCTGTTGGACCGAGGATACATACGTCCAAGCGTTTCTCCGTGGGGTGCTCCAGTACTGTTCGTGAAAAAGAAGGACGGATCCATGCGGCTGTGTATTGACTACCGAGAATTGAATAAGGCGACCGTCCGAAATCAGTACCCTTTGCCAAGAATAGATGACTTGTTTGATCAGCTGCAAGGTGCAACTGTTTTCTCCAAAGTTGACCTCAGGTCAGGGTATCACCAGTTAAAGATCAAACCAGAAGACATTCAAAAATCTGCATTCAGAACTCGTTACGGACACTATGAGTTTCTCGTAATGTCGTTCGACTTAACGAACGCCCCTGCAGCTTTCATGGATCTGATGAACCGCGTGTTTCGGCCGTACGTTGACAAGTTTGTCGTCGTATTCATCGACGATATTCTAATATATTCCAAGAACGAGGCGGAACACAAGGAACACCTGAAGATCGTGTTGCAAACATTACGAGAACATAAGTTGTTCGCTAAGCTCAGCAAGTGCGAGTTCTGGTTGAACAACGTGGCGTTCCTTGGTCATGTCGTCTCGGCAGAAGGCGTCGCCGTAGACCCGAAGAAAATAGAGGCGGTGGTGGACTGGAAACAACCTACGTCAGCCAGCGAAATCAGAAGCTTTCTCGGCCTAGCAGGATACTACCGTAGATTCGTGAAAGATTTCTCTAAACTGGCCTCGCCTTTGACTCGCCTTACTCAGAAAGGGATTGTATTCAAATGGAGTGAAGAATGTGAAGCCAGCTTTAGTGAATTGAAGCGGCGTCTTGTTTCAGCTCCAATTTTAGCACTTCCAGATGGGGTAGAGGAGTTTCAGATATACAGTGACGCTTCATGACTCGGATTGGGATGTGTACTCATGCAACGGGACAAGGTAATATCGTACGCCTCCAGGCAACTGAAGCCGCACGAGAAAAACTACCCGACGCACGACTTAGAATTGGCGGCGATTGTATTTGCATTGAAGTTGTGGAGGCATTATCTTTACGGTGTTGCTTGCAAAATCTTCACAGATCACAAGAGCCTCAAGTATCTATTCACCCAACGGGAACTAAACCTCCGGCAGCGGCGTTGGCTAGAACTTATTAAGGACTATGATCTAACGATCGCGTATACTCCGGGCAGGGGAAACGTCGTTGCTAATGCTCTAAGTCGAAAGCACGTGGGCTCGTTATCTATAAACAACCGTTTACTTCGAGATCTAGAGGCGATGGGCATCGAATTTCGAGTTCGGCAGCAAGGAGTGCAGCTGGCACCACTCCGCCTTGAACCGAGTTTACGAGATAGAATCAAGTCAGCTCAGGAGGGCGATCAGTTCCTAGTGAAGGTGCGCGGATTGATCTCGGCGGGGAAGACGTCTGACTTTGTGGCAGGCGAAGATGGGGCCTTACAAATGAAAGGAAGGCTATGCGTCCCAAGCGACCCTGAACTCCGGAGGAAAATTATGGCGGAAGCGCACTACGCGAAGTATTCTTTGCATCCGGGGAGCACGAAGATGTACAAGGACTTACGCGGTACCTTCTGGTGGAAAGGTATGAAACGGGATGTGGCGACCTTTGTGTCACAGTGCATGGCCTGCCAACAGGTGAAAGCTGAACATCAGAGGCCCGGCGGGGAGATGCAAAACCTCGCTATTCCCGAGTGGAAATGGGACAACATCTCTATGGATTTTATTGTGGGATTTCCGAAGACGCCACGGGGGCATGATGCGATTTGGGTCATAGTTGATCGTTTGACCAAATCAGCCCACTTTCTTCCCATAAAAGTTGCGTGGAGCGTCGATCGGTTAGCACAGATCTACATAGACGAGATTGTCCGATTACACGGAGTGCCCGCTTCTATCGTTTCTGACCGTTACGGACGCTTCTTATCTCGTTTCTGGACTAGCCTACAGTCTGCTTTGGGAACCAAGCTACAGTTCAGTACCGCATACCACCCCCAGACTGATGGCCAAACAGAGAGAACAAATCAGATACTTGAAGATATGTTACGGCTGTGTGCGATCGATTTAAAGACTAGTTGGGACACGCACCTTCCGTTGGCGGAGTTTGCGTACAACAACAGCTACCAATCGAGCATCCAGATGGCACCGTACGAAGCGCTCTATGGGCGTAAGTGTCGATCTCCAATCTGTTGGGACGAAGTCGGCGAGCGGCAGGTACTCGGGCCCGAGTTGGTGGAGCAGGCGGTGGAGAAAGTTCGCTTGATTCGGGAAAGACTCCGCACTGCCCAGAGCCGACAGAAAAGCTATGCCGATACTCATCGTAGGCCCTTGGAGTTCATGGTCGGGGATCATGTCTTCTTGAAAGTGACGCCGATGCGTGGAGTGATGCGTTTCGGCGTGAAAGGCAAGCTGAGTCCCAGGTTTGTCGGCCCCTTTGAAATACTGGAAAGGGTGGCAGCTGTGGCATACCGAGTTGCACTACCTCCCGCCTTGGCTGGAGTACATGACGTATTCCACGTTTCCCAACTGCGGAAGTATGTGCATGACTCGAGTCATGTAGTTAGCTTCGAACAGTTAGATTTGAGCACGGATTTGTCATACCCGGAGGAGCCGGTGCAGATTCTGGACCGTAAGGAAAAAGTTCTTCGCAACCGTACGATGTCCTTGGTTCGCGTGCTGTGGCGGAACCATACAGCTGGGGAATCAACCTGGGAAGTCGAAGAGGAGATGAAGGAGAAGTATCCTTCATTGTTCACCGAGTCGGAGGTAGGTCTTGTTCTTAAGTTTTGGGTCGAAACTTTTTCTTAGTGGTATATTATGTAGTGCCTCAAATCCCGATCCGACCGGAACGAGCACTACGTAATTGGGCTTGTGGCTAGTCCGTCTGAGTCGTAGCTTAGATCTCGGCATCTTTGCCACGGACCAGAATCGATGGAGGATCGATGGAGGAGATCATCAAGAAGTTGGACTTTACGGAGGTAGCAACGTTAATGAAGCTGATAAAACTGTCGGCTGGTGAGAGCGCGACACGAACATTGGCGAAGTTGTAGCTTCCATCCATCGATCTGAAGCTTGATGGGCTGGCCACCTACATGAGTTGGTCACGACGGGTGAGGAGAACCCTTGCAGGGAAGAACCTGGAGGGTTTCTTGTCAGGATAGAAGACAGAGCCGGATGAGGGCTCGGCAGGACGCGACGAGTAAAAATTCACTCATATGGTGATATACATTTGGCTCCTCAATTCTTTAGTCCAGTCTATCGTCGCCACCGTGGATGGACTTGAGATAGTGAAAGATGTGTGGGAGAAGTTGAGGAAAACCTATGATGGTGTGAGAAGTTGAGGAGAACCTACGATGGTGTGGGGAATAACTTGAGGATTTTCCAGATCAAGGGGGAGATCGACGACACCGTACAGGAAGAGAAGATAGTACAGGAGTATGCCACGGAGTAGAAGAGGACGATAAAGTTTCTTAAGAGGCTGGCCACAGTGTTTGCTCAGAGGCAGCACTACTTCTAGACCAACCGAAGATTCCTACACTTGAGGAGGCTATCTCGGCCATGATCCAGGAGGAGACTCGTATCAAGCTACAGGCAAGGACAGACGGTCCTCCTGAAGTGAAGACAGCACTGGCAGTTGCCAATTCAAGCGGCACAGGACCTAAGGGAGAACCACGGCAGTGCTACAACTGCGGAAAGATGGGCCATCTGAGGTATGCTTGCACCAAACCATCCAAGAAGGGAGATTCAGGTGGCGGACGTGGACAGTTTGGAGGACGTGGTCGTAGTCGTGAGGGTCGACGGGTGGTCGAAGAGGTTATCAGGCGAACCTGCTGGTAGCAGAAGGTGAGGAGGAAGCTAATGGTGCATATACTGAGGAGGATCAGGCACTACTGGACATGCTGGAAGTACACAGGAGAAAACAGAGAGCGTCAAGCGATGGAGACAGGAGGAGTAGGACTGAGGAAGCGTCCACCTCAGTCTTCGTCAGAGGCAACGCTTCCATCCATCGGAAGGTACTGGTGACTCACTCGCCTATGCATCTATGTCTTCCTTTAGATCGTTGGACTGGATTGTCGATTCGGGTGCGTCTCGACACGTGACAGGAAATGCTAGTGAGTTATCTTCCTACACTCACCTAGCATCTGCAGACAGCATTCAAACAGCCGATGGTACTTTCCAGCCAGTGGTCGGTAAGGGTACTATCGATTGTACAGGTTCAGTAAGATTATCCAATATTTTACATGCTCCTTTTTTTCAGTTAGTCTTTTGTCCATTAGTTCTATAATCCTCCAACTAAAATACATTCTTTTTTTATATTCCTAAGATGATCTTCCAGGAGAAGGAGAAGGAGAAGGAGAAGGAGACGGGACGAAGACTTGGAACTAGCACTTGGCATGATGGACTGTGGTACCTGGATCGGGGAGGACTGGATTCGGCATTGGTGTCGGTGGCAGAAAGGGCAGGAATAGAAGGACCAAAGATGAGTGCCGAGGATAAACTGATACTCCATCACAGGCGGTTGGGGTACTCATCTTTTGGTATTTTGAGTAGGTTATATCCATCTATTTATGAGAAGGCAAATAAAGATAAACTAGTATGTGATGCATGTGATTTAGACAAACTTACTAGGAGCTCGTATGTTAGTGCGGGCCATAGGAGCTCTTCTGTTTTTGATATATACATTCGGATGTCTTGGGGCCGTGCGCCATAACTACTATGAATGGTTACAAGTATTTTGTCTCTTTTATTGATTGTTCCTCTCGTGTCACCAGACTGTATTTGATGAAGAATAAGAATGAGGTCTTTGCCTGTTTCTGGAACTTTCATAAACATGTCCAGACTCAGTATAGAGCAGTGGTAAAGGTACTAAGGTCTGACAATGGAACAGAGTATACCAACAAAGCACTTGAGGAATACCTGTCAGCCCAAGGGATACAGCATCAGACCACCTATGCATACACACCAGCACAGAATGAAGTGGCAGAAAGGAAGAACAGACACCTTCTGGAGGTGGCAAGGAGTATGATGATCGTCATAAATGTCCCACAGAGTCTGTGGGGGCATGCAGTATTGACAGCAGCTCGATTGATCAACAGGATGCCCTCGAAAGTACTGCGATGGAAGTCTCCATGTGAGATATTGCAAGAAAATAATGGTGGGATACTCCCACTAAAGGTGTTTGGCTGCGTATGTTTTGTGAAAGACAACAGACCGTCTGTTGGAAAACTTGACCCCAGAGCAGTCAAGTGTGTATTCGTGGGCTATTCGGCGACTCAGAAGGGATACGTGTGCTGAAGCCCGGTAGAGAAGAAGAAGTTTGTGAGCATGGATGTTCACTTCAGGGAGTTTGAGCCATACTACCGTAAGAAGAGAACCTCATCCATGAGCAACTCACCTGATATTGAGAGTATGATGACCGATTTAGGAGTATTGCATGGAGGAACGTTTGAGGAGTAGCAGAAGAGTGAAGAGGAACAGGGAGAGGCGATGAGAGGTGTTAGACCCACGACTCAGGGGTAGTTACCTACAGCAGGAAAGAAAAGCAAATTGCAGGACCAGTACCTATAGTGTCAGTGCCAAGTCCCTTGTCTGCGTCCGTCTCAACTCCTGAGACACCTACACCACCACCACCAGATTATCCTTCAGGTGATATCATTCTTCCTACTCCCACACCATTATCAGTACGGAGGACCACTCACAGCAATACGAAAAATCCTCCTGATATAATTGGGACCTTGCTCAGTTTGTTTCATATAATAACATCTCTTCTTTTCATGGGAGCATTCATTGCATCTTTGGATAGTATTACTGTATCTAACAATTGACAGGTTGCCAAGAATGATCCAAAGTGGAAAGCGGCGATGCACGAGGAGTTAGGCGCTCTTGAGAAGAACTACACTTGGGAACTGGTAAAACTGTCAGAGGGGAAGAGGGCAGTCGGATGCAAGTGGGTCTTTACTGTGAAACAGAACGCAGATGAAAAAGTAGAGCACTACAAGGCTCGACTGGTGGCAAAATGATACAGTCAGACGTACAGCATTGACTATGATGAGACCTTTGCACCAGTGACGAAGATGAACACCGTCAGGACCCTGATTTCTTTCGCAGCGAATGGTGGATGGAAGCTACACCAACTGGATGTGAAGAATGTGTTTCTTCATAGGGATCTAGTGGAGGAAGTGTATATAGAGATACCACTAGGATTCTGCACCGATAAGACAGTGGACAAGGTCTGCAGGTTGAAGCCCTTAATGGACTGAAGCAGTCTCCTCGAGCGTGGTTTGACAGATTCAGGAGGACAATGATAGGGATGGGATATCAGCAGATCAATGTTGATCATACTGTGTTCTTCCGTCGGAGTGGAGGCTACATCACCATGCTTGCAGTGTGTGGATGATATGATTATCACATGAGATGATGAGCAGAAGATTGCCCGACTCAAGGGGAAGCTTGGCAAGGAGTTCGAGGTGAAGGACCTTGGCCTTCTTCGGTACTTCCTTGGGATTGAGATTACTCGAGAAGCAGAGAAAATTGTTTTTTCTCAAAGGAAGTATGCGTTGGACCTTCTCACAGAGACAGGGATATTGGGATGCAGGCCTGCAGCGACTTCGATCAACCAAGGGTTCAAGCTGTGTACTAAGGCTGGAGAGCCAGTTGACCGAGACAGATACCAGAGACTGTTAAGCAAGTTGATCTATTTAAGCCACACGTCTTGATATTTGCTTTGCAGTGAGTGTGGTGAGCCGCTACATGCATAACCCAATGAAGGGTCATACGGATGCAGTGTACCAGATTCTAAGATACTTGAAGGGTGCCCCGAAAAGGGGTTGATATTCAGGAAGAATGATCACTTGGGCATCGAGGGCTACTGTGACTCTGACTGGACTAGTTGTACTGATGACATGAGGTCTACCTCGGGCTATTGCATATTTGTACGAGGCAACTTAATCTCTTGGAGGAGTAAGAAGCAGTCGGTGGTGGCCAGATCGACAGCTGAAGCGGAGTACAGAGCTATGGCCTTGGGAGTTGCAGAGTTGCTATGGCTGAAGAGTATGCTGGTGGAGCTGAAGCTGGATCAAGGAACCAAGATGAAGTTGTGGTGTGACAACCAGTTAGCCATCAGTATCGCCAACAATCCAGCGCAGCATGACAGGATCAAACACATCGAAATCGATAGGTTCTTCATCAAGGAGAAGTTGGACCGTGGACTACTGGAGCTAGGTCATATTCCAACCAAAGAGCAGGTAGCAGATAGTATGACCAAGGGACTTAGCTCTGCAGATATGATTAGAGGATGTGACAAGATGGACTTAGTGAATATCTTCGCCCATCTTGAGGAGTGTTGGTATATTAGAATATTCTTGGCATATTTGTTGGTATATTAAAATATTCTTGGTATATTTGTTAGAATATTAGAATATTCTACATGGAATTTTAATGGGGTATTAATGTAAGATAAAGGGTTGTAAGGCTATAAATAGCCAAGAGATTATCAATAAAAAATATAACAATTACTCCAAAATATTCTACAGAAACAAATTAAAATCATCCAATAGGTATTATCTCTTACAATACTCACTTTCAGCAGCCAATTGAATGAGGCATCGAGTTGGAAGTTGGTACTTCTCAAACTCAAATGGAAAAACACCTAGCCACTGAATCTCAGGCACATGCATAAATTTTGCATCATATGCCATTTTCTTAGACAGCAGAAACATGTATATTAGTATAGTACTTCAGGGCAAGTTAAATTTAATAGACTAAGATCAGAACATTCCTTCTTCGCAAATAAATTAACTAAAAGTACGGAGCCGAGAAATATGGATATTTTGATCAGTGGAACTGAAAGCAGGACCTTATTTGCAAAGAAGAAATGCCATGTCAAATTAGGTCGTCTGCCAGAATGCCATGTCAGTTTTTTTCATAGACCTTTCTAGTCCACTTTGTAATCATTGATAAGATGTAGTATCCCTAACAACTCGGTATCAAAGAGTATATGGAGAGAAGTAAATAATTATTAGTCTTGTAGAAAAAGTTTTAGGTTGAGTCTGATAGGCTTTGTATAGGGAGAGAAGTAAATAAGTATTAGTCTTGTAGAAAATATCTTAAAGAAACTATCTATGAGAATTAAATAAAATGATCAAAAATTCATTGAATATGGAGAGAAGTAAATAAGATTGCAAACAAAAAACTATCTATGAGAATCAAATACTATGAACAGAGGGCAGTCCAATTAATACATCCTGGCTAAGTGGCTAGCCTCTACAATTTTCTCTATAGTTTCTATAGCCATTGAATCATCAACAGTATCTTTTTTCTCTCTCCTGATAACGTATCTTAACAATAATAAATATCAAAAGGGCAACATTTAAACATATTCAACACTAACCGTTGGTGCTCCCGATCTTCGCATCGTACCCGAACAAAATTTAGGGATTGGAAAAAAAAAATCCTTCTTGAAATCGATCTCACTAGAGGGGGAGGAGAAATTGAGGAATAGATGACGGTTTTAATAACAACCGTCAATTAAAATTAGATTTTTTGACGGTTCTTCTAAAGCCGTCATTAATAACGATAAAATTCTAGTGGAAAGAAAGAAGGAGAGAGGGGAGAAAGCCATAAAAAAGAGGCTAAACCTGTCAAGAAAGTGCTGCAATTGCCGGAGAAGGGAGGATGTCGTGAAGATCGCCGCCGCGAGTGTCAGAATTTGCTTAATGGACTAGCCACAGCGAAAGTGCTTCAATGGCTTAAGGGACCTCCCCCCTCTCCTCTTGAGCCTGGCATGGACGCAGTCATCTCTTCTTCTTCTTCTTCTTCTTCCTTCTTCTTCTTCACCACCGCGGCGCTTTTCCTCCGGTGGAGTTTGCCGGAACTTCTTCCGCCATTAATTCTATCGATAGGAAGAAATGGAGGGTTGTTTTCTTCAAAGAGAATAAAACCCTAATTTTAAAAGAGATCCTCCTCCTCCTCCTCCTCCTCCTCCTCTCTCTCTCTCTCTCTCTCTCTCTCTCTCTCTGTGCCAACTTTGACAATACATAATTCAATGATATTTAAAAAATATTGTCAATCAATTCTAATTAGCAGGATCCACCGATTTAAAATTTTGAATATTGTCAATCAATTTTAATTTCTCTAAGTACAAAAAGTAACATATGCATATGCCTATTTATTTATGAACTATTTTATTTTAGGTATATTGATATTATTTTCTTATTAGATCAAAAATTAAATTATTTTTCTGAAAGTGTTATTAAAAGTTTTTAAAGTGTCGTTAAAAGTTTTGAAAATGTTATTAATAATATTTTAATGACATTTTTAGAAAGATAAATTCAACTTTTAATCTAATAAGAATAATATCAATATAGCTAATCTAACGTGAGATAAAATCAAATAGTCCTTTATTTAAAGGAGAATGGACTTCTAAGTTCTAACATCCTCTCTCCTAAATTCGCCTTTTGATTTATTACGAAAATCTTTTGATTGACCAAGACTAATAGCCTTTGGTTGATAGACCAGTATTGGTTTATTACGAAATCTTTTGATTGACCAATACTAATTTGGTTGATACATCTTGACTCAAAATTTAAATTTTGACATTAAAGATCCATGAAAAGACATTAAAGATTTGATTAGATAAAAATATTTTGGATTGGTATTTGGTAAGCTCGGCATGGTCCGCTTGTTTGTCAGAGGTTTTATATGGAATTCTTACTGGATAAGAATAGAATTAAATTTTGTTAGATGTTCATTTTTATTATTATTTTGGAAAATTAAATGTCACTACATAATATGTTAAAAATACTATATTTTTTATAGTTCTGTAAAATTTTGACATTCATGAAGACTCGTGGCACTGGATACACTTATGACTGTCAAAATTTTGGCATCTTAAGGCTACTAAAATTGTGATGCCCATTAACATAAAATGTAGTGCCTTATGAGTTTCTCCCTACAAGCCTCGAGGCCCGACCTAGACCAGTCAAAGCCAGGTTAGCAACAGTTCCCCCTCCCCCCTACGGATCCCACCACTTTCTTACAATAAAAAAAAATACAACCGTTGGTGTTTTACCCTCTCACATTTAACCGTTAAGGACTGTTTGGTAAATTGTACGTGAAAAAATATTTGGATTTGGACTTTTAAGACAGAATCCATGCACTTTCTTATCCCCTATTAGGAGACAAAGATGTTTGGTTAGAATAAGGAAGTGAAAAGTGGAAAGTAGGAGAATGTATTATAGTAACTAGTATATATGCACATGCGTTGCATGTATTTCATATTACTTGAAAAGAGCAAACAATATTCTTTTAATTGTATACTACTTGATAAAAATAAATTTTTTTAATTTTATACTACTTGAGAAGAGCAAACAACAACCACTTTTAGTTTTTTTTTAATGTATAATTATCTAACTATCCATATTAAATTTAATGAAAGTAAATATAGATAAGAAAATTTTTGAAACGAATACTTTTATGGTGAAACTTCAACTATTCTTATTATATAGCTTTTGAAAAGAGGAAATGATATTTTTTTTTAAAGTTTTACGGTGCCTTACAATATTCATACTATTTGAAAAGAGGAAATGATATTCTTTTTATATTTTACTACTTGATTGAAGCAAAATCTATTAAATTTTAACATCTTAGAAAGAGCAAACAACAATTTCCTCTAAAAAAAAAATTCCACATGTAATTACCTAACTATCCATATTAAATTTAATAAACAATTTTAAGTAGTAAACATATATAAGGGTATTTTAGGAATAAAACTTTCACGGTGAAGCTTCACTTTCCTTATTATATTGTAGTATAGATATAGATATTATATAGTAGTATAGATAAACAATTTTAAGTAGTAAACATATATAAGGGTATTTTAGGAACAAAAACTTTCACGGTGAAGTCTTACTTTCCTTATTATATAGTAGTATAGATAGTAGTATAATAATAAAAATTATGATAATTATTGTAATAAAAAAATAGTCGTAGTTAAAGATCTAATCATTATAATAATTATTCTACTTAGTCTAATAATAATTAGTTATAATTAATTATCTAAATTTGTTCCTTATCATAATTGCAACAATTAATTAATTATCTAAATTTAGTCCATATCTAAATTTGGTCCCTATCTTAATTACAACAAACAAGCCATTAATTACATTATCTAAGAATAATAAGATCGACATCTGACACGATATGAACTGTTATTATGGATGCCTAAATTCTAACAATATTGACCAAAATGAAGCAACATAGGGTGTTGAAGACGATAGTAATATCTTGATGTATCTGGAATTCTATGAAGTTATCATGAACGAGTCTGAACAATTATCTCTCTCTGATGCAATCCTTGCAGATCATCTCCATCGACAATAATTGCAACAACTTGTGAAGCAGTTGGCAAGCTATTAATACGACGATCGATAGACAACTCCTTTGCGATGAGTTTACACTTTTGTATATCCTCGCAACTACCAAGTTGTCAAAAACATTGAACAAAGGGATTATGTAAATCAAAAATCTCTTTCAACTTTAGAATTATTCCTCGGTTCAAAGCATTATTTTCAGCATAATCATTTTTTTGTCAGTGTCATATATGTACATTTGCAAATATCTTGGATTCCGTCCATCAATTGGTAAGATACTACCAATTATATGATATATATAGACCCTTGCGTACGATATGAAAATATCTCATTTCTACCGCTAGCAAGATTCTCATCAATATTGACACACATTGATGTAAATGAAAATGAGTGATTGTAAGAACGAATGTGTTTGCCTAAAATGTTTTCCCACTTCACCTTGATCAGAGAATAGTTCAACCAAGTCCTCCGGTGCTACAGGTCTTGGCAAAAAAATATAATTTTCCTTTAGAGCAACAAACATCAAAACTCTCATGAATGAATATTTCTGTCCCGCAGTATGGACAAATAACATGCTCTGGCAATATGCTTGAATCAGAATAAAAACCTTTTGAACATTTGTAAACTCCACGTCCTCTAGTCAACCGCCTTCTTGTTGCATACCATCTTGTACTTGAAAACTACATTTGTAAATGTACGGGCCCAATGAAAGTCTTAAAAGTAGTATAAGGTGAGCTACTTAGACTTGTACATATAAAACTTGTGATGAAGGGCCCAATGTGCTAAGGTTTAAATGTGTAGAGTTCTGATAACGGTAAGATTGGTGGAAGATACTTGACAATAGTAATAGATAAGTCGGATAGATTGTTGAATATGTTTTGAATGAAGGTGAAAAACAATTGGATTTCTACAGAGAAGTTAAAATAGTTCCAAGTACAGAGGTTGTCACAAATTACCAAAATCCGGATCTTAGTAACTAATATTCTGGTCATTTAATGATAGTGAGAAAAGAAATGTATGGCTCAAATCAAACGCACAAAATGGACAAAATCTGACGCATACAATAATCGGTAAAATAAACCAGTGCAACACACTTGCTATTATATATTACTCAAATAGAAAATACCAAGGAATAATAGAGAATATAATATCTAACAATAGAGCAATTTATGATACTTGGTAAGTAACATTTTGGTATCACAATGCTCATCCTTTTTGGATTAACATTCATAAAAGGTCATACTAATTTATTGTAAAATTGAATTATTGCTTTCAGTTTCAAAAAAATTAAATCACTAAATTTGTTAGTATAGTTTACTTAACAATCAAAATATCAAAATTATTCTACTAGGGCAATTTTCTTTTTTAGTTTAGTTTGACTATCAAAATAACTCTTTTAGGATTTTTATTTTATTTTATTTTAGCATTATTTTAACAAATGAAGTTTGAATTACAATCAAGACAGTCGACCAATTTAAGTCATTTTTAATTTGAGAGAGTTAAGCTCAGTTATAAATTTCTACATTGAGTTATACAATGAGTTAGTTACCGACTTAAAATTGAGTCAACCAAGTCCTCCAGTGCTACAGGTCTTGGCAAAAATACATAATTTTCGTTTAGAGCAACAAACCTCTTCTTTTTCTTACAGTATCATATGAAGGATGGATCCACTTTTTATGTTGCAAGCCGAAAGAGTAGAGTCATCTTTGAGTGTTGTTCCACCAAAAATGAGAGTCTGTCTTGCTTGAGGGATATGTTGCACGTCCTGAATCATAGCTTTCACACTGTGGATGGTGTCACCTTCCTTGACATTGAGCACAAAGGTTTTCCCCATAGGCCTCTCAACAAAAATTTGCATTTTATTTTCCGTGCCAAAGTGTTCCAGAGCAACACGCTTGCTTGCCCCCTGTTCCCGACCAACACGCTTGCTTGGGGGTATGTAATGCGATCCTTTATGATCAGGCAAAATTTTGTCAAGATCATTTGAGATATCTCCCAAAGCAAAGAATTCTTGGAGGCTTCTCGCAACGGTTTCTATGAGCTGAAACTTGTTTCTCAGATCATTTGGTATGTCGGAGCTCTTTACTTTCGACATCATGGTTTTCATCACACTCTGATAGAGCTTGATCTATTAAACAAAGAAAATACAAGATTAGAGAAACCGTTGTATTAGAAAACAAATGGTGAATATTTCATATTTTATTCTTCAGTCTCAAAGCTAGTTTAAATAGAAGAAATACAATCAATTTACATCCTTGAATCAAGAAGAACCTTAAGAAAATGAAAACAAAAAATCTTCTCTAATAATGACTAATAACAAGAGAATCTTCCCTAATAATTACTAATAACAAGAGGAGGGAATCACGAGATTCTCCAACACCCCCCCCTCAAGTTGGTGCATAGATATATATCATGCCCAACTTGCTTACCAAAATGCTCAAAGACGGGTCTTGCCAAGCTTTTGGTTAAAATGTCCGCAGTTTGCTGACTATGGTAACTTATGATTCCAGCATTTAATTTCTCTTTTATGAAAGATATAACTTTAATGGAAGCTCAATTTTCATCTTAAGTTCCTCCAGGACTTATTGAATCCATAGTCCTTCACAAATACCCTGAGCCATAGCTATAAACTCGGCTTCTGCACTGCTTCTTGCTACAAATCCTTATGTGACTATGGAAGATGGTAGAATGGTAGGGGAATGAGATTTTGGTGTTGGGGTGTTGGTTTGGAGGCTGTGGGGGTGGTGGAGAGGCATGAAAAGTGGTTATGCTGAATTTGGATTCAGCCTAGACACCTTTGATGGGCTGTTTTGAGAAACTTAAAGTGAGTTTTGATGAAAGTTTTGTTAAGAGAAAATGTGAGGAACAGGGAGGTAAAGAAGCATACTAAATTTGAGAAAAAGATACTTACTATGAAAGAAGATATTGCCGGATTGATGGGGTCGTTGCTAAATTTGAATTCAACCTGGGTAGGGAAAGATAGATGGAGGTGTGGAGAGAGATGGAGAAAGAATTTGGAGATAGTTTGGCATACTAGACTTAGACGAGCCAAATTAGGTTTATGGATTGAATATCACTAATAAATTCACATCGCTATGATTCATTTTTGTCGCACAACTTTCGTTACGTAAAATCTAGATATTGACAATTTAGTACTTTATCGTTGCGTACGATTTTAATGCACAACATCAACCATTTTTAACAAACCAACTTCACATCCATGAGCCTAATTAGACCTAACATGTCCATGTTAAGGGTGTCACAATTATTTAAATTCCTACATGCTTCATAAATATTTCATGGTTCAAATCTTTAAATATCCAATTTTTTATTTTAGGAAACCACATCTTGCATATCTTTTGTGCACTTTATTTAAATCAAAATAATTAATTATATTAGGCCAAGGATCATTAGAAGCCTAACAAACTCTCATGGACCCTTAAACACAAGTCCCTTTTGAGCCCAACACAACTCCAAGCAACCAACACCAAAAAGTCCAACCAACAAGTATATATAAACATGCAACTCTCTCCTCCACCTAGACCTAGCCGTCTCTCCTCTCTTTTGAACGACAAAAACAACATCCCTCTCCCTTTTTAACATCTTCTCTTCCTCCTCTCCCTTTTCCATACCTTCACGCACCACCATGAGCACCCCAAGAACAACCACAAGGCCAATCCTAACCCGAACACCCACATATTAGGTCGATTGCTATTGATGCTTATTGTTACTATAAACAGCAACCAAAACCACTCCAAAACCCTAATTTTTATCTATTTGAAGTCCCCTAACACCCCATCAAGTGGCACGAAGTTTAAAGCCCATTTGGCAGTAGTGATGAAGGTCTCCGCCGTAATCGCATACGTGTAAATTTTTCAACTTCAAATCCACTTACTATTTTTCATGAAATAAAACTCATGTCAAATCATATTATTGTTAGATAGCAATTAAAAATATTTTAATGCATGTGAAACCATATTTTTATGTACAAAACTATTCCTAGTTGTTGAATAATCTAGACATGGACACAATGCATCAATATTAGTTGTCGTTCTTTAAAGGTTGACAAATTTTGACAAAATAAATTAATTCTAAAATTTAATATATTATAATTACATAATATTTAATGTATTATTTTATTATTTATTGATTTTTTCTATGCAAATAGGATAGTTGATTGCATAAATTACATCGCATAGTTATTGGGAACCACTAGTTGTCTTCCGTAGAGACTTTTTGCATGCAATAATATTAGGTTGGTTATTTTCATATAATTATAAATAATTTCAGAATTAATACTTTTTAATAATTAATGATTTAAAAATGGTTTTGAAAATGTTTAATGACTAGTAATATTCTGGTGTGTAGCTATTTGCATATACAACCAATGTAGAGTTAATAACTAGATATCAATAATTTAAATAGAAGATAAGAGTCTAATTAGTATAAATATTAATTGGTAGGTGTTCAAAAAATTCTTATGGAAAGCTCCGAACCAGATTTGTTGTGCTCGCAGCTTGGCTTGAAAGATAAGTACACCTTACTTAATTGTTATTCAGTTACATTATGACTAGTTATAATTTGTTAGTTATGTGAACGCATCTTAAAATAGTAGACTTACCTAGTATATTATGAAGGTACATGGTATCTTCTGACCTGACACTCGTTCAAAACTTTTACTAAGTAAAAGAGAGTGCATGAACTAGCGTATTGACTGGCCATTGATATATAAGTTCATGTCTTGTGTTTATAGTTGATGTTAGTTTACTTTCTAAATTTTTAATGACATCGTGGAATTATGCCAAAACTTATATTCAGTTCAGATAGTACATTAGGAAGGAAGAATCTACTAGTGAGCATATTAGATTTCTGTTTCTTATTGTGTAAATGATGTACCCCCGAGTTCTGTTGAACGTCTGGTGGGATGACTGTGGTTCTTCTACCCCCCCCCCCCCCCTCATACACCATTAAAGATATCTCGAGTGAATATCACATAGAAAATTTTGTTATCTCAAGTGCATACATGTCACATAGAAAATTTTGTCAATTTCTTTTGAATTTGTTATGTCCCTCTGTGAACCTAGAACCTTTTCCAAATCCAGACAAGCACTTGTTCCCAACAGACTACGGAGGATTTCGCTAACAAGGACCTTAAGATAAAACCACATGAGTTTTTCTAAGCGTTTTGGATGACAGTTGATTAATGTCTTGGGTGTTCATATCTAGTTGGATGACACCTGGACTATTTCATTATTGTTCTCCGTTAGACTTTATTTTGTAATGGATTATGAAACTTTATATATTCATTTAGTTTCTTATTCGGTGATATTTGTAGATAAGACTAGATTATTACCTGTCTGTGATATTGTGACTTATTCTACAACATATTACAACTGGTTACGTCCATTAAATTGGATTACTATACTTGTTCGTACAGCTAGCAAGTGGCCTTACATACTTTGTAATATTGTGACTTAATTAAATTTAGAAACCCTACTTATAAAAGTCAGAAATAGGAACCCCAAGATCTAAATATAATAGAAGATACTCTTGGTGCATCAATGAATGGGTCTTGTTTCGTTAACTACAATTGACATAGCACATCGAAATTTATGCACCATTTGCATAGTGTAATCAGATACTTCTACGAGTTATCAAACAGGAATGGCATAGAACACTTAATATAAAACAAGAAAGGATTGCACAAATTATAAGGCTGAACTAGTTGAACGCTTAATTAATTAATTCAAAAACAACCAAAAGAAATTTCAGTACCCTCGCCCAGTACGTCTACAAGGCTACAACAGACACTTGAAAGCCAACGGTGGTGTATATATGGAGTAATAACTCTAATTTAGAAACCAGTTGAGTCTCATTACAAAATCATGAAAATAATTAAATGTGAGCTGCACTATTATGAGTATGTACATTCGTCATACAAGTTAACATGGGCACAGATAATAATGTTTAATAAACTTCTTACGAAAGCTGCTATGCATGTACAAATATTAATTTTTAGATTAGTTTCTATTCTCTGTCTGTGCATTCTTAATTTGAATATTTTTGTAAGCAATGCTGCGCAGGAATTCAAGTGGGAGACTAAGCCTCCTAGAAAATAGAAATATGTACTCAACCAACATCTAAGTATTTCATTTAATGGATTGAGTATCAAACCTTTTACCATTTGGAAATTTGATGAAGTGTTAACCTAATATAACATAAAAGGAAAAACTGCCATTTCATAAGGTTAAGGACCAGAAAAAGTGAAGTAAATCTTTAAATTTTCCCCATTTACGTACTGAATATAGTATTAAAACATTATTGCACAGAATTAGTATTACTTGGTCATCTAGAGATCAACTGTGTGAATCTCAAGGAAAAAAGAGAGGCCAGTCTATATATATAGTTGAACAAGTAACACAGTATGACTATGATGCTTGGTAGCTATGCATCGTATTTACAACTAAGGTTGCAGATCAATAATTGATAGTACTTGCTAAGAATAGGAGTGAAGTTCACGACGTCAAGAACCTTACTAACAATTAAACAAAACATTGAAAGGAATTAGAGAGAAATATTCTGTAACTTACTTCATCAAAGCAAGTGTTATTCTGATCCCCCTCCATAAGAACCTTTCCTGCGAAATGTTTTGAGAAAAGAAATGGTAAATATATACTACTTCGGAAGACAGAAGAGCATTGGTTCCTTAAAAAAAAGTCACCTAGACTGTTGGTTTCTCAATAAGATCCGACTGTTGGGATTATATGCTTTTATATTAGTAAGTCTTCTTGCACTATCATTAATTATTTTTCCATTAACTTCATTGAAGGAGACTGTTGGTTTCTCAAAAAGTCTCCTACATGTTACATTTCCCGATACATCTAAGCAAAACTTAGCTGCAGTTAAACATCTCCTTTCCAACGAATGTTTTTCTTTCATTCATGCTTTTTGTGAACAAAAGGGCCCTCTATATATGTACAGAAATTTTCTTACTAATAATAATAATTTTTAAAAATTGAAAATGGCACGTTTTCTTTATTTTAAAATTTAAATTTATTCTTGTGTTTTGGACCCAAAATATTAAAAAAAATTATTTACTAATTTATACTATTTTTTATTAACTATTTTTTATATATTTTGCTAAGGGATTAGACTTAGTAAATTAGTAAATAAAAAAAATTTATTCCACGGAGCAGAAAAAAAATAAAAAATAAAAATAAAAAAACAAAAACAAAAACAAAAACAAAACATTTTATAACTGAAAGGTTATTTTTTTGTCGAATATAAACATTTTTAAAAATAAATTTTTTTCGAATATTAAAAGATAAAAATATTCTTTAGTGAAAACATTATTTTCCTTTTTTTTGTCTTTTTATAAAAAATTCATAAAAAACACCTATATTTGTTGGCCAAATATAAAAAAAAAAATAAGGAATCCGCCCTTAGAATGGACGTTAACATTTTCTTTTGCATATAAGTACCTCTTAACATTGTTTTTGCATATATGTAATTATAAATGCAAAAAAATCATAACAAAAATTAAGAAAATTAACAAATAATTCTAGTATGGCCGTTTCTTTTGTGTGTTTCTTTTGTATGTGTGTGTGTGTTTTTTTTTTTTAAAGTATTAACAAAAAAAGTTATAATTTTTTAAAGTTTAGAGGAACCTATGTGCAAAAACAACGTTAGAAGGGACCTATATGTAAAACAAAAATATAAATGGACGGCTTCCTTATTTATTTATTTTAGTTGGCCAACAAATAATTTTATGTATTTTTTATTATTCTTTTAAGAATAAAGATATAAAAAGTTTTTTAAAAAAGTAAGCATATTTTCACTAAAAAATTATTTTTATTTTTAATATTAGACAAAAAATGAAAATTAAAAAAGTAAGCACGCTTTGACTTTTTTCCCTCCCCCAGAAATAACTTTCCATGAAAAAAAAAACTAAAACAAAAACTACAAAAAAAAGCCCTGGGTAGGAACGTTTTCCTATATATATATTTTATTTATATATATACATATTTTTTGAAACGAAACAAATAAAATAAAAATCGCAAACTCCTTTACTAAAGTCATTTTTCGGTCAGTATATATTAAAATTTTTGGAGAGATCGAAATGTACTTAGTAAAGGTGTGTTTGTTCTCTCCGTCTAATTTTTACAAATTTACTTCTCTACAATTAATATATTAATATTTTAATTCTCTATAAGAAAATTTTCGATATATGTATTGTATCAATTTTATCTGACAAAACAACATATAAGCTATGAACGTCTGATATATAGCTGAACGGGGAACAACAAAAGCCTATATATTATTCACTACATCAAACAATCGGAGATCTATTCTACAGTCTCGTTGTCTGAGAAAATAAAAATTATGCATGTTCGATGAAACGGTTGTTGCTATTTGTTCCAATAACGGACTATTGGTTTAATTGAATAACTAAAAAAAATAGACATTTCTTATAGGCCGATTGATCTTTTCAGTTGGAAGATGTTCCATATAGATAATACATATTCCGGTTGACCGAGCCTAACTCAAATTATTTTGCTTCAAAGCAACGACATCCAAGGAAACGGTTAGTCACTATAGAAAATAAGTAGTAGAGAGTGCAAGTACATAAACATAGGGCAAGATGAATCCAAATAAAAACAAGCCGACTTAAACCAACTTATGGCTAAATGGGTTGATAAAAGCCAGCAAGACAAAAATTATTGTATTGATGAACAAAATAGAACATAGAAATAAATGAGATCCAGGTTCGGCATCCATAGAACCCATGTTCACTAGATTCAGCACAACTGAACTCAATATCCATGGAATGATGGAAATATAATCCGAGTATCAATGGCATACTTTTATCAATATTCTCACAGCATACACTATAACGTGTTCTGACATCACATGTTTACATGTTAATCACCAACTGCATTTTACGTTTCTCTGCCATATCGACTACAGTTTGTCAAAATAAAAGTTATCACATGTTTACATGCGGTGAAACCTGGAACTTCAATTCGACCGATTAAAAGCACTCACAGCCACCTATTCATGCAGTAAGAAACTAAGAACAATGATGGCAAAAAAAAATAAAGAATTGAGAAAAAATAAAGCAAGGTTGGTATTGGGTGTTTAGGATCGGAATATCGGGATATTCCTTTCAGAAAACCAAAAATAAATGTATTTTAAAAAATGAATTTTTTTTTATACATTTAGACATAATTTAGTATATTGGGTTGGGCACAACTTAACCATCATGTTGACACTATTATTCATTCTACAATCTTTTTCATTTAATTTTCCTCCCCAAATAGACCGAGAAAGAGAGACACAAAGTCACTACACGCACCACTGGTAGTAATCAATATCTGACTGGGTCATGCCAAAACAAATATATATCAGCTGTTTCTTATCAGTATGGAACAATACCAAACTATGAAACAAAGTTAATTGATAGACGATCAGAGTTGAAAATAAGGCATGGACTGAATCGTGCTGGATATATGGTGAAGTAGTTGTATAGTAGAACACAAATTTTCTATTCTCTTGCAGTTATTTGATGAATGCTCGCTGATTCTTCAAAGGGGAAGTTATCTGAAGGCAATAACAATTGGGAACTTAGTAAAATGAAAATTCAGGAAGCAAGGACAATATGCATAGTAGCTCAAAAACTTTCCTCTATCACCAAATAATCCAATAAAAACAATACGCCATTCTTCTCTCAGTTTGCGAAATTGAGAGAAGCGAGATTTGATAACACAACTGACACGCATAACGTACCAATTGCTCTATAGTTCTTTACTTGGAAAGAGTTTCTAACTACCAATCAAATAATAACTTGAATGTATATTGCTTCCATCCTTAACATTATAATCTTCAAGGGTATTGGAATCATCCATATATCTTCCATCAAAAATAAGGTATTGACTATCAGCAAGTATATCGTTCTCCTCTTCAATTAATTTCTTCACATAGTAAACACCAAAACTGCTGTGCACATAGAAAATTAAACGAGTACCAATTAGTGTAATGACAACAATCTTTATTGGATGGAAGTCGACCTTTTTCGAATAAGCCAGTTGAAGTTCAAATCCGTGATCACAGTTACAGTCTGCAAGAGTAACAAAATCCTTTAGCTGCTTCCCATTACATGCTAGCTTCTGGTTTAGTTGGGAGAGATGTTTCACGCTCGCTATCATGGTCTTCACATCCCATATAGTAAACCATTTCCTGACATTAAGACGCATGTCACGTTCACCTTCGGGACATGTTATGTTAGTCCCGGGGCTTAACCAAAGATGGATGAACATGAATAGAGGTTATCGCCTCTTTAATGAAGGCGAGATCAAGGGTTCACCCAACGGGTTCACTCTGATGAAGGTGAGATCAAAGGTTCATCCAACGTGTTCAATTTGATGAAGGCGAGATCAAGGGTTTACCCAACGGGCTCCTTTTCTGATAATTATCGATTATAACTACAAACCAGATTACAACTCCTTCTAGATCACAAAACTGAAGAAACCAAACAACGTTCTTCCTTGCAAACATTATTGCAATTGGGACAAAACATTTACAACTAGAAGAAGAGAGAATAAAAAATTATTCTTACTGGGATGGTAAAGACCACCGTTGCTCAAAGCAAGATTCGCCCTCTATCGACGATCTGTTCTCAGGAGCCAGTAAGTTCACAAGAGAACTTCTGGAACGCTCGTAGTCACCTCTGTGTGTGACTCGAACAGACTTCCTAGACTCCTCTTATATCAATATTTGGTGTATCTCCAAAAGGAGGCATAGAGAAGAGTGTAAACACATCTCCACTCCCAGCCGATATGGGAATAAAATACCAAATCCCAAACAATAAAGAATTGATATTGCAAATCATGCCATCAACGGAGTCACGTGTAACGCAATCCACGCATGTACATGTGCCCCGCCACACCCCATGTGCACAGCTCAACACATACAAAGTATTATATTCAAATACCACTTGTGGTGTAGCCAAAGCGGGACTATTCTTCACTAGTCCAAAGGCAAAAACACCAACAATCTTCCACATATCTCAATATATGAGTTGAGTGTTCCCACAGTGACTGCTCATCATGCATTAGTATAGATGTCGCTTCGACTTGAATCTATCCGCATGGGTCAAATAACAGTACGATACAAGAATGGACTACGCTCACAATGACACCAGATGTGCTTCTGGTTGCACATTAAAGGCCATGTGTACGTCTGATTTCGGTGTATGTATTTTGGGCATATACAAATTTACCCTCAAGAGACGACCTATATCTCTTTCCATACACTCTATGTGAGTTCTTTTAAAGAGTCATGTCATGGAGCCTTGCGCTTCCTTGCGGTACTATGCCATTATGACATGGCCTAAAGCCGAGGCTACACCTCATCGTGGTGTCATCCCACTGTAGCATGAGGTCCCAACCTCTTTGTAGTGTCATACTATCCAGCATGAAGCAATGCGCTTCCTTGCGGTGTTACGCCGCTGTGACATGGCTCGTGTAGCCGATAATTTACATCTTTTATCTCTTTGTGGTGTCACCACTGTAACATGAGGTCACCGGCCTTTGTAGTACTTTCTACCACTCTTCATTCTACAACATTAGGCTACCTGCCTATGTGCGGTGCTACGCTGCTGTGAGTCTATGACATGGCCCGAAGCCAAGGCTTTACCCTCTCGAGGTAACTCATGTGGCGTCACCCCACTGTATCATGAAGTACTATGCTCCTTTGTAGTAATGTGCTACCCGTGCTTCTTGTAAAGCATGCCCGACATTAAAAATGCCCGAAAACTCATTAAGACGTCTAAGCCATCCTTCCACAGGACTTGTTCTACTCAAAGAACAAATAGTAGATAACAGTGGTTCTGAGTCCGTAACCCCTTAATATCTCAAATGACTACCCATTGTTCCTGATATTGTTCCAGCCAATGATGCTTCTTTGAACCAAAAGCTAGATGCCTAATAGATTTCTCTTTTTACTAATAGCATAAAATTTTATGGTAGAATTACAAAGACAATATCAGAATGTCTACAAGCCCATATTGACTGATGTGTACTCGACCAGCTGGCGCTTTAGACCCTTGGTGAACGGATCTGCTAGATTCTTCTGGCTTTGAACATCAATTACGACAATGACTCATCTTTATAAGATCATTCATTGTCTTGTACCTCAGTCACACAATTCTCTTCTTACCATTGAAGAGGTCATTGATGCCACCGCTGCAGTTGCCTGCTTGACGCAGTAAATCGGTATCGCCGAAATCTGTGCACCAACCAATGGAAGATCATACATGAGCTCCCGAAGTCATTATTCTTCATCTGATGTAGTTGCCAGTGCATAGAACTCAGATTCCTTAAAGGAATGAGAAAGCATTGTCTGCTTCTTCGACTTCCACGATATAGCAGTTCCACCCATGTAGAAGACGTATCCTGTGGACATTTCGCTCTCTACTTCTGAGCACCAGCTTGCATCATTGAAATCTTCAACTACTTTCGGATAACCGCTGTAGTGCATTGCATACTTCTGAGTCCTCTTGAGATATCTCATCACTCTTTACAGCTTTCTAGTGTTCCACACCTAGGTTGCTCGTGAACCGACTCAACATCCCTACGGCCAAAACTATATCAGGCCTTATGACAGTTGTTGCATACATCAAACTCCCGATGACGCTTGAGTACTCCATAGCTGCCTGACACTTTTTCTTGGATTTGGCATCATCTTCTTTCACACCTGTATGGAGTATCGATCCCCGGAAGATCCTGATATCCATAGCTTGTGAGCATCTTCTTAATATAATGAGACTGTGGCATCGCCACTCCAGTGTCCGTCCGAATGATCTTTATTCCGAGGATAACATTAGCTTCCCCCAAGTCTTTCATACTTAACTTGGATGAGAGGAACTTCTTTGTCTCAGTGACACGTGCTAGATCCGTGTTCAGGATCAGCATATTGTCTACGTACAGACAAACGATAACTCATCTTCCGTCAGCGAACTTTGTGTAAACATACTTGTTCGTCTAACTGACCCTGTAGACGTTTGATTTTATAACTTTATCAAACTTCTCATGCCACATCTTGGAAGTTTGCTTCAGGCCGTATAATGATTTCACCAACTTACAGACTTTGTCTTCAAGGCCCTTGACGACAAATTCTTCTGGTTGTTGCATGCAAATCTCTTCAGTCAACTCTTCATTTAGGAATGTTGTTTTAACATCCATCTGATATATAACTAGCTTGTGAATTGCGCTCAGAGCAATCAATATTCTGATGGTTGTCAACCGCGTTCCTGGAGCATATGTGTCGAAGTAGTCGATCCCCTGCTTCTGAGAAAACCCCTTGGCTACCAGGCTTGCCTTGAACTAGTCAACAGTTCCATCGGCCTTCATCTTCTTCTTGAAGATCTACTTGCATCCTATTGGCCTAGCTCCTTCAGGCAGATCGACCAACACCCAATGTTGTTGGAGGTTATTGAATCATACTCATCATTGATAGCCTCCCTCCAGAAGACAGCGTCTTTGATCTTCATTGCCTCATAATAGGTAAGTGGATCTGCTTCCACATGATTGGTGACGAAGTCATCTCCAAAGTCCTTTTGTCTCCTCACTAACTTACCGGTTCTGTGAGTTCTGATTCGAACGTTGTGTCTGGAATGACTTCTTCTTGGACTACATCTTCATTGGAGTCGTTAGCCTCCTATGCACTCACAGCGAAAATAATGTTTTTG